>OX031007.1:165943974-166689474 GCA_943735925.1 Pollenia amentaria
TCCTCTGCTTAAAAGCGTTTTTAGATTGGTGGCTCACAGTGATTTTGAAAGTTCTTGTTTAGCTTGGCCACAATCTTTTTGAAGTAAAGCCTCCAACGCTTAATTTTCGAAATTAGTTGGCTGTCTTTATTTTCAAAGCCAAAATTATTACTTCTGAGCCCCACAAATTATCTCCCGCACGTTAATATCGATGGATCATATTTAGAATAAGCTTCGGCGATGTGATTTAACTGCACTTTTTTTACTAACAAAGTGAAGAAAAACCTTTACGCAATTAACTCTTTGTTGACTTAAGAAAAACTTCTATGTTTAGAGCTGCAATAGGCATCTTTTACTATTACATTTTGCGATTATATGCGCTGTATGCATTTTACATATGGTGGTTATTAATATTGTTTAATTATCTACAATGTGTGTGCAGACGTACGTGCTAAAAGAGAATAAAAGAGAGTAGAGAAAACGCAGCGCCCTGAATTCGCCGATCGCAGGTTTAGAGTATTTTGTGCAATAACAAAGTTGGAATAAACGCCTGATGTTTTCCTCTATCAAATTGCCTTATCTGTAATTTAAGGCCGTTTTACACTATCACACAAGTCTTAAGTATTTTGACGAAAATGCTTCCCTGATCTAATTATTGTTTTAAAAGTTTCAAAAACCAATAACAATTTATCATGACAGTGTTGGATTTTTTTCTCAAAATACGTAATACTTTAGTGATAGTTTAAAGTAGCCTTAAGTACGTATTAGGGTATTCATTTAATCGGGTTTATGCTTTAATCGGTTAATAGCGCGATTAACTAACCGATGTTTTGGTTTAAACGGTTAATGATCGGTTCATTTTGTAATTGATCGGTTAACCGATTAAGAATGCATAAGAAAGCATAAATTATTCATTATTTGGAGTTAATTTTTAAAAAAAAGCAATAACATAACAAACATAACAATTCTTGAACTAAAACGAGCAAACAAAAATATAATTCATAAATATCTAATACATATTTTTTAATTAATACATAAATAAATATTATGTAGTAATTGAAAATTTTATTAGTTATTTCAATAGTTGAAGGAGACCTTAAAAATAATCTTTTAGCAAAATGTTTAGGACTTAAGTGATTCTTTTCTTTAGTTTTGATAAATTTTGACTTGAAAAAATTCTTTCACTTATCGTTGATGTTGGAGAAATCGAACGCAATCCATAATACAGAATATATAATTTCTCAGCCATTTTCTTGGATTTCTCTAAACTTGTAAAATTTTCCATTATGTCATTAGAGTCCTGTTCTAATTTTTTTCAACTTTTAACTCTTCTAGTTGTTTCGGTTAATTCTGTTAAAAGATTGATGGGAGAAAATAGGAGAAGAAACAAATTACTAAACACATACGTACTTATGGGAAGTTCCAGCGAAAAGTCTCCTTTTTGTAACGTAACGCCAGAAGTAATTTAAATCGTTTCTCAAAAATTGTATATGTATAATTTACTTTTTTATATGTTGTGTTAAGCTCAACTAACTCTACATTAACTTACAAAAGGGAAAACTTTTGAACAACATGGCCCTAAAATACAAGCTTACTTGCTTTCTGGCGTTTCATTTCAAAAAGTAGACTTTTCGCTGGAAATTCCTATATATACCTAAAACGAGCAAAGATTTTTAAGTTTTATAACTTGGAAAATAAATCTTTATAAGTCTAAAGATTATTTAAAAAGGTTTTATACAAAAACTGTTGCTCAATTCGCAGACTTTTTTAGTTTTGAAATATAAGTCAGAATCCACTTCTGTTTTTTGTAACGTCACGCCGGCGCATTATTTTGCTTATATCTTCAAATCCTTACGGTTGATTGTTCTAAATTTTTTTCTGAATATAGTGCTGCTGTATTACTTTGTAATATAAAAAAAAACATTTACAAACTTGACTTCTTCATTTAATTTTTTTACATTTTTGTCGTACACATATCTCGTCGCGAAACAACGGAAATACCCGTATAAAAAGTACGTGAAATAAAAAAATGGTGACAGCAAAGACCTATTTAAAATGAAGATCCCTTCTTGGTTTGTATGAAAATATATTTTCTAAACGCATACGCATAGCCAAATAATTAAAAACACAGAAAAATATGTTATAATACTATGTTATAATACTGCGGTTAATCGACTGAAATTAACCGGTTTAATCGTTAATCGAAAGTAGCCAATTTAAAATTAACAGATAAGTTAATCGGGTAGTAATGAATTGGTTAAGCGATTAACGGTTAACCGAATGAATATCCTAGAACGTATACAATGTGTAAAAAATGCACAATATCTTGTGAATCCCGCCTTTGTTAGTTTTTCAGCCAAAAATTCTGAATATTTTAAATTATAACTAAGGCTGATAGTTTGGAAAACTATTGAAATGCCACAATTTCAAATTTTGGCTTGCTTCTTCCCTTCTTTTTTAAATTGGATTTAAATGTAACGAATCCTTATCCTTATTTAGTAAAAACGAAATCAGCTTAATTTTGGCGCCTCCCTTCTGCCTTGCAGAAATACTGCTGGTATTATAAGAATTGTATAATTCATATGAAGTTAATTCTATCTGTGTGATTATGCTTCTCCTGAGTGGGTGTTTATGACTTTACATTCATTCGACTACTAGTCATACAAAATACTATAACAACATATAGATCATACTTTAGTAACATCACTAAGTATGTAAGTAATGACAATTCTATGCTAATATATTTTTTTTATATTCTATATATAGACAAAAAGCCAAAAGATTTTAATAATACAAGAAACTATGATTTGAACAACAAACACATTAACATAATAAACCAAAAAAGAAAAAAAACGATAAGAAAAAACCAGAAGTCATGCAACCGACCAACATCCAGAAGTTTTTGTAGGAAACTTCATTTAAATGGCAACGACTTTCTATTCAGAAGTAATCAAAGACAGATAGACGGATAGACAGACAGACAGGCATACAGACAAACTGAATAAACATTCAGATATAGGCCAATGAAATAATATTAAGAGAAATACTTGTAGCATAAAAAAAACTTGCATTCTTTGACATGGTTGAGCAAGTTTGTAACTGTCAGACATTTTATTTGTCCGTCTGTCTGTCTGTCTGTGACTGGGTGACTTTAACTTTAACTCTTAAACTGATTTGACAAACTTTGTTGGTTTCCTTTTTAGCTGTTTTTGGTTACATTTGCTGAATGAGCAGTGAGCTTAAGAACATTTATTAGATTTTTTCAAACTTTATATGAATTTTAAAAAGATTTCATTTAAGATTTTTCTTTTTTTTTATTTTTCTTTTTTTTATTTTAATTTATGCATTAAGCAAAACCCCAGTTTTTAGTTTTAGTTTTGAGAATGTGTTTAAATGTATGTATTATTAGTATTTTTATTAACATCATTAGTTACGCTTTAATATGAAATATGTGTTATTGAATGTAACTGTCTTTTAGTTAGTCTTTCCATTCAGTGTATCTATATGTCAGTCTGTTTTATAAACATTAAATACTCATAAAAGCTTTAAGAAATTCAATTTAAGTTTGTTTTTATTCAAATTTGGTTTTGTTGCGGTTTCTCATACATGAAACATGATCATAGGAATGGACGGAAAGACAGACAATCTCGATCCATCCATCCTAAACAATTCACATACATAATTAGGGAGTGAAATTATATGCAAATACGTGTTGTTGTTTTCAACGTTTAAAAATCTATCCCCATATTCATAAGAAAATATTTTGGGTTTATAGCAGGTTTATGAAACGATATTTCTATGAAAACTTGTTTAATAAACCTTTTATCAATCAAAAATATTTTTTATGAATATTAGCCCCCATATGCATAAAAAATATTTTTGATTAATAAAACGTTTATTAAATATATAGTTTTTTTCTGTAATATATCAATCTTTATGTTTGGTGAAATTTAAAAGAGTTCTTTGTTTAAGCTTTAAGCGAGATAACGAACTTGTAAAGTCTGGTCTTAATGGATATATGATCTTGTTTATAAGCAGAATTGTTAAATTTACTTGATTGCGGAAACAAAAATTATAGTTTTAGCTCTTTGTTAGTATATTTAAAAAATTATTATAATTTTTTTCAAATATCCTTTAATGGCCCATTTTACCAATTTATATATGTAAATATCAACTCTTATTAAAATATAGTTTTTCATATAATTTTATTTTCATTTGACATGAAAAACGAATTTTAAACATCAATTGATATTTAAATAGAATTGTTGAAATATAATTGGGGGATTCACAAGGTGTCATAAAGTCATATGTCTTAAAATAATAATATGAAAAATACGACTGTTGAGAGCAACCCCTCCTAATTTAATGTGCTATTAATTACGACAGCACAATAAACATAGCAATCAACGTTCTATTTATTTAAGACACTTTTTGTTTACAAACCAACAACAATATTTTTAAACCATTGTAAAATGTTAGAACATTATGACAATAAACCATGATAGCACACCTTGTGAATACCCCAAATAAGTAGACAACTGATTTAGTTTTAAAACATCAATCTCATTGCCACAGAGTACAGCACAGAGCTGCCACAACTAATAAAATTTTTACAACCAAAATTTTTGAAAAAGTTACCAAATGTGAAAAATACAACCAAACTAGAAATGTCTTTTGTTAATTTAGAAAACCAATAATATTTATTTTAAGACAAAGGTTATTGGTACTTAATAGGACAATATTAATAACAAATTAAGAAAACAAAAAAGAAATATAATTCTTGTACATATTAAAAAAATAACGAGAAAAGTTTTTATTTATTTGAGACTTTTTCAAAAAAAAATGTTTTTTCAAACCCTTCAAATTTCCATACAAAATTCAGTATATTGAAAGTTATTAATAAATTGAATTTTTTTGAATATGTCCTTTACAATAAACGAAATTAGTACTTAACAGTTATAAATAACAAAAAAAGGTAAACTTAAATTGTTTTCCGCTTTTTAACTGTTAAACTGGCAGGGCTGTTAAATGTAGCGATTTTTTATACTTTTGGCGATGGAAATTTGCATTTTGGCAATATGCAAAATGCATTTTTTGTGAATATATTCTAATTTACATATATCTAAAATATTATGGAAATGGGTATTATTTGTTTCTCTGGTTTGTAAATTGTATTTTAAATTTACAATTGTTATTATTATCGTTTCAAAATTGTTCTATTTTTCTGACAAATAAAGGTATTTTTTTTATAAATGAAAACTATTGCCAAATCATTATCTAAAAAACATTCAATTCCCAATAAAAAATGTTCCTATTTTGCGAAGCACTAATGGTACATTTTAAAAAGTACGCACACATTTATGCGCTACGCAATAAGAAATACATATATGCAGTAAAGTAAGTGAACGAATTCTTAATAAATTAAAAAAAATTGATAAGCCCCGACATTACCTTACCTCGAAGCAGGTACGTAAGAGAACATATAAAAGAGTAACGGTAACAAAAAATTTAGTGTGCAAAGCAAACCGTTACATTCACCAATTTTTATATGCGCTGAATAAAGCGCTTTCTGGGTCAAAAATGTATTGCTTCAAAGTGGGGGCTCGCCATATAAAATTCATGTCTTCCGTAAGCGATAGTAGGCGAAACTTTTATGTTTCTCCCTTACAAACCTGCTTCGCTGGAAGCTTCATTTTTTATTGGGTTATTATACATACCGACAGGTTATAAAAAGTAAAATTTTAAACTTAAGCCTCGTACACAATGCTAGCAACAATTTCGTTTTTTCTTCTATCTTATTTCTTCCCAAAGTATTTCATATATTTTCCTTTAATTTTTGAACAAAAATGTAACTAAAGGTTTTTTAAAAAGTTGAGTCTACTTCTACTTCAACAACAATTTGTATGAAATTGTTGATGACTTTGTTGATGAGCTCTAAATTCACGTCATTTTCTTCCACTAAATTCCATAAATTCTAAAATTATAGTTTATATATCAATTTATTTTTCAAAAATCTTTAAAATTCATATGTGTATTATAATATATATAAAAATTGACTATTGGAAATAAAGTAAATTAGGAACTTATTAAAAGATTTTGTTTGTTGTGCTTAATTCCCTCTATTTATTAATTGATAAAAAAAATGAAATTTATTGTTGGAGGATAAGAACATTTTACTTCCATTCAAGTTTTTGGCTATTTTTTTTTTTTTCTTAACAAAAAATCTTCCAAAAATATTTTGTAGCTGTTTTGAGAGTTTAAAACTCTCTTTTGTCGTAAATAATGCCCTTCGAATAGAAATACGCCATGCAAGTGTATCAAGAAAAACATATGCATACGTTTTTTTTTATTTTAGAAAAAAAAATTACCAAAATGAAACAAATCCCCACATTGAGAAAAAATTACCAATTTTTTTTTTAGAAATAACCAAGAACGGCAGCTCTGACTACTTGACAGAGCTGTCACCAAACTTAGCATTTCTCTTGCGCCATCTTTTATGCCACTATACAATGAACACAAATTTATTTAATTGAGATTTATTTGCAAAACTGTTGTAAAAATTCACAACACTAGTGAATAATATTGAAGTAAATAAATAACATTATGAAACAAAATAATATTACAAAACAGAACGTTTGTTAAACTAATGCTTTTGTTTTACGTGGCTTGTGTTTTGTTATTTTTATTTTGATCACGCCATTTGTGTTGATTGCAGCGGCCTGTTTTTACGTATTGCCACCAAGAAACGCTTTCTTTCTTTTTCTTCGAAAGCTGCCTTTTTCACAAGTCACTTTTTTCAGCTCTGTACGCTGTGCTCATGACAAAGAGTAATAATAATTTATAGATATTGGGAATTATTTCTTTTCATAAGCAACTTTATTATATTCAACATTTTTTATTTTTTCGAATTTATTCTATGAGTTAAATTTCAGTTATGTATTTTAGTCTGGTAGTGTATAAAGTCATTCCTAAAAAAAATTTAACTGAAATTTAACTAATTGAATAAATTCGAAAAAATAAAAAATGTTGAATAGTTATTTTTGCCAACTATTCATTTAGAAATGAAGCTCTGTTTTGCACTTAGTTAACCCTGTTTGATTTTAAATTTCCCATGACTGAGTAAACCTTCACCTCTATCGTGAATAATTTTTCCCTCGTAATTTGTTCCCTTTTCACGTATTTGCGATCATGAAAAACTCCCATGAAAAAAAGTAATTCATAGGAGAATAATAACGTGAAAAAAATGCTCGCGGGAAAAAATTCCCCTTATCGTGAACAATTTTTTCCCTCGTAATTTGTTCACTTTTCTGTTTGAATTTCTCACTTTATTTTTGCTGGGAAACAAAACACTTATGTAAGTAATTCTTCTCATAATTCGAATATTGAAGTTTACGAAATTAATTTTAATGTCAATTTCCGTTAAAAGAGGTATAAACTTATATGTTTATTGTTCAACAAAAATCAGGTCGATTGCCTGAGGAGTTATGAAGCTTTTCAAAGACGTGGTGGCAGAATTTTAGAAATTTTTTTACAACATAAAAGCGCAATAAGCTAATCTTGCAATCGAACTATCACTCCAATACAATATATTTATGTGATGTTTTCACAACACATGTGTTTGAACGTGTAGTAAAATTTATATGAAAAGCACTCAGTTTTTTGAGTGTTTTTCATATAAATTTTACTACTCGTCCAAGCACTCGTGTTGTGAAAACAACAAAATTATTTTGTTTCTTTTTAACTTTTCTTTAAACGTGTATATTTTTGAACAAAAAAATTTTTTTTAATTTTTTTTTTAATATTTTTTCTTGTTTACATTCACTGAGAACTGATAGCGCGAAAAATTGTTCGAGGGAGTTTCATGATAGCATTTTTCCCTTCGAGGGGAACAAAAATTCCACTGGTTTTTCACGATAGGGGTGACTCATGCAACTTGCAATACTTATACCCTACTTGTAAGTAATTACTTGCTTGTAAAGTCGTCTAACCTTAAACCACCCAGCAACTAGCGCACACAAAATGCAAAAAAAAATTCATTACATTTAAATTAAAAAGATAAAGAAAACAACAACAAGCGATTTTAGGGGTAAAATATAGAGGTATTCGTGTTGTTTTTGTTCATATTTCAGCCATTTATATACCGATCTGGCGGAATTTCGATAGCAAACAATACATCTAATATAAATATATAACAATCAAGTCCCCACCATGTCTGGTTTCTTCGGAAACTCCATTTCAGCAAACATACGGACAAGATTAAATCAACTTCGCTACTCATAAGAAACCAGAATAAATATACTTCATGCACAGAAAACAATTTTTTATCAATTAAAAAATGGTTGAAAAAGTATTTAAATTTAATTAATGTGATAATTTAATCAATTATTTTTTTAGTTTAAACAAAAATAAAAAAATATAATTTTGATTTTATTAATATTTAAGTTGTATTGAAATAAATTTTTAATTAAAATTGTAATTAAATATCAAAAAATATTAATTGACTTTTTCGTTTAAAATAAAATAATTCAAACTTTTAGAATTGTGGTTGGGAATTGTCAATATTTAATTAAATAATTTAACTCATTGTTTGAAATGGCAAAGTTTTTGACCATTTTTTCAATTAAAATTAAAAATATCATTTATTGAAAAAAAATATTTACAATTAAACAATCTTTAGTAATCAATATAATCATTTTGGTAATATGTGCAAAATCAACAATTGTTTCCTTGATATTATGAATTTGGTATAAATGTGGTGATTAGAGACAGTTTTTAATTTCTTCTGTGTAGGGTCTAACATCAATATTGTAGTACTTGCAAACGAAATGACAAACTTATTTATACCATTTCCACCAGTGCACATAGGGCCAGATTCAATTTTTTTTGGCATAAAGTCGTAAATTTTTGTAAAATATATTTTGAATTTAACTGAATATTTTGAAAGGGCATACATTGGGTACATCGAATTCGCAAATAAAAACATTTCAGTGGCAACGCTGCATTTTTGCAGCGCTAACAAAGTCAGCTGTCTGGTAAGCTGTTTGTTTTGTCAAAATTGGCGGGAGTCTTTTACTCAACTTTGCGCTTTTGCTGTAGCAACACCAGGTATCCAAATCTTTTTTGGAAAAATGGAAAATAAAGGTCAAGGTATGCCAAATATAATTGTTATTAAATGTTTTCGAATTATGAGTTATATTTTTTAGTTGTGGATTGTCTTTAATATGTCTTATTTTAGAAAAAATCTAACCGAAGTGTTCGTGTATCGTGTAGTAAAAAACTAATTTCTGCCAATTTGTGCCAAAAAGTAATTATGCAAATGTTTACTCTAAACTGTGTTTTTAAACTTGTTGCTAAAATTTTTTGCCCATTCGCGCATATTTTGCATTTTTAGCCAAGTTTAAGGTAAGCCATTCTGCCCTACTGGATGTGTGGATCAACGAAAACCGAAATGAAAAAGCGTTATTTGACTGGATTGTTGATAAATTTCATTTAAATGATGTATCAGTTGACTTAAAGGCCGAAATCACTAAGAAAATAAGGAGTTTTCACCTTTATATTCTGAAAAATCTACCTAAATGTAATCGTACAATTACGACATTTAAAAGGAAACATTCCAGTTGGCTTTTGTCAAGCATAACTGTTGTCGTGGAGAAAATCAACGACCAAGTTGCTTCAGAAAATCAAATGGGACGACCACGACTGTCTTACAGTGATGCAGGATCACGGCTAAAAAGAAAAATGGCAAAGAAACTGGCAGATAATGAAGAAAATAATACAAGTCTCCTTGTTCATGCAGCATCAGTTGCAGCGAAAAAGGCCAAAATGAGCGATACTGCGTTTGTATTAAAGAATACTCTTTCTACTTCTAGTTCATCAAGTGTGATAAGAAAGAAACTGTCATTCTCGGAGCCGGTACCACTCACACCAAGTCAAACTCTGGCATTTTTGATCGACAACTCCGTCTCTAAAGCGCAATACAACAGCATGAGATTAGCTCAAAATACAAAAACCTCGTTACCAAAGGAAGTTATTGAACTTTTAGAAGCACCAAATATAGAATATAATAACCAGGAACAGTTTTTAGACAGCGATGATAGCAACTCGGGTACGGATGATGAAGACAACTTTTGCTTGGATTTGGAAGTAGAAAAAGAAGATTAATTTAATAGTATTTATTTAATATCTTTAAGAAATCAGTATTTAAGTTGGGTTAAATCGAAACATCAAATAATAAAAAAAAAATTACTCCTCTGCAATGTGTCGTTATATGGGCGGTATAAGTGGGCGTGGTCGGATTGACTTGAAATTGTTCTCACTTACTGCAAGTGCCAATATAATCAATTCCACCAAAATTCAGCTCTCTAGCTTTATTATTAGACTTTATGCCAAAAAAAATTGAATCTGGCCCTATGTGCAGTGGTGAACGGTATAAATATCAAAATGTGTAATTTTTTGCAAGATATAATTGTGTTTGATACGGATCTGCCACAAGTTTTGTCTTTAAGTCTTTATATTCTGAACATCCAAACAATGTTTCTTGTTAAAACTACCATCTTTGGAGTATCGAAGTGGTTCCACACAGAAACAGCATATTCCACAAGAAAATGGTTAATTTCTGCAGATTTTTTAAAGTAGTTTTTGCGCTATTTTACTAATAAAAAATGCACAAAATTTCCGCCCCTATATAAAACATACATTTATGGTTAAATCTTATTATGAAACATGACATAAATTAGCATTATTTACTACTCCATACATGCAGGCGTCCTCTTTGTGTTGCTTTAATTTTCATATGCCCCCGATAAAGCCACTGAACTTCTGTGACGTGATTTGTGTGTGTATGTGTGTGTGTGTTTATGTCTGTATGTGTGGTATGGATGTGTATCAGTGTTATTTTTGTATGTGAGTTAATACTAAAGCCGATAGTAAGTATAAATGATATGCGTTTGTTTTATTGTGTATCGACGGTAGTTTTTTGCTACGCAGATGTTTGAAAGATAAATTCATCAATTGGTTTTCTTTTAAAGCAAAACTATTTGCATTTAATTTGAAAATAATCCCAAAAGGGCCCAAAATGGTCCGGGGCTTTAAATATTTTAATAACGCTAAAGGTCATCAAATATAATTTTCATTAAATTATTATTGTGAAGAAAGCAATTTTACAACATGAAATGAATTAAATTTTATTAATAATTTTGTTCATTCCTGCCTGACCGGGGAACCGGACTCACGTTCACGGACAGAAAAATGTACTTTGGACATCAAGAAGAATTTTTTTTAACAGAAAGCAAGAAAAACAGAAGTAGGGAAGAACTTGTAAGTCAATTAAAATAGATAATCGTTCACAACAATAAATTTCGATCCACCAAGTTAAATTTAATCGCGCTCTTGCTTTAATCGGTTAATCGCTCGATTAATTAACCGAGGTTTTGGTTTAATCGGTTAATAATTGGTTAATTTTGAAATTGATCGGTAAACCGATTAATAAAGTTTTTTTATAAATTAAGTAATTTCAATAAATAAAAATGCATAAATTATTTATTATTTAGAGTTTATTAGTAAAAAAAAAACAACATAACAAACATAACAATTCTTGAACTAAAACGAGCAAACAAAAGAATAATTCGTAAATATTTAATACATAGTTTTTAATTAATATATATTTTGTATTAATTACAAATAAACTTTAAGATTATTTTATTAGATATTTCAAGGAGACCTTAAAAAAAAGTTTTAGAAAAATAATTTGGTTTGAATGTTTAGGATTTAAGCGATTCTTTTCTTTAGTTTCGATAAAACTTGACTTGGAAAAAATTCTTTCACTTATCGTTTATGTTGGAGAAATCGAATTTCTCAGTTCTTTTCCTGGATTCCTCTAAACGTATAGAGTCCTATTTTAATTTTTTTTTTTTTTGTCAATTTAGCTCTTCTAATTGTTTCGGTTAATACTGTTAAAAGATTGATAGAACACCTTCTGTGTTTGTATGGAAAAATATTTTCTAAACACATACCTTTTGTATATGAGACGAAACAAATATTATAATTCTACAAAAAATAATGGGTGGTATTATTGATTCCGCGCGGAAAAGAAAGTTTAACGGAAATAAATATGATACCGCAACAACGGAAATATACCGCACAAGCGGAATGAATAATTGCAAATTTTTCTTCCGCACAAAAATTGCTTTCCGCAATCGTGGAACGGAATCAATAATACCACCCAATAATTCTACAAAAAAATTAAAAATCTTGTTACGTCGGTTAATCGACTGAAATTAACCGGTTTAATCGTTAATCGAAAAAAGCCAATTTTTAATTAACAGATAAGTTAATCGGGTAGTAATTAATCGGTTAACCGATTAACGGTTAACCGAATGAATACCCTATGTATGACTATTGACTGCCAGCCGTCTTAAGTGGTGGTGAGTATTTAACGGCAAAGATTTCTGAAGAGCTACTCGTAGAATGGTTACTTTCGAAACGCCAACCTGTCCGTAAACGTGGAATCAGTCCCGCTGTCAGTCAAGCAAGAAAAATTAGCAATAAGTTTTAATTCATTTCAAGTCCTTTCTTCATAAAAAATTGTTTAATGACAATAATTGATATAATTGATTAATAAAAATTAAGTATTAAAAAACTAGTCAATTACCCGGGAAAATTGATTATACAGAATGCTTACGGTCACGACCATTACGGATAATCAAGGACTCACTGTATTACTATTTTTTGGAAATTGTTGAATTTTTATAATAACTGTTTTAACAAGCCGCCATTTTTGGTTTGTGTATTTATTAAACTGTAATTCTTTCCTTATACAGTGATTTTTAAGTGCTATGTGAAAAAACCATAGTTGTTTCACTAAGGCCGGGTTTTTGAGATGTGGATTAAGTTTTAACTTTTTCCGGCGAAATGTGATTCTTTTGATAAATTCACTAAAGACCAACATTTTAAAAAAAAACTAAGCTGTTCCATAAAAATTTTGTATACAAACTAGGGAGATCGATTATTCGACTTTTTTCAAAAACCGGTTTTTGAATATTCCGAATAGTTAAGCATTTCTAAAATAACCAATTAACAAAAATCAAATAAGTTTCTGTAATATAATGTAAATTTAAATAAAAACAAAACAATTTACAAAGATAAGGAACCAACAAAATACAGAGCTATGACTTAAGGTATGTTCAGACCTAACAAATATTTGACGGTAAAATCGAAAATAAAGTGACCAGTTAATTGAACTAACTTAAGCTTTATTTTTAACACTTTCTTTTTATTTACAAAACTTTGTTTGTAAGAAGATAATATAATGTAATTTAAAAACTGTTAAATGATGTTTGATCTAGCCAAACGTTTTGCAAATGCAAATAAAAAATTATAGGAATAAACAAAACCTTTTAGCCAGGATTATATATTTCAAAATATTTTGTTTCAGCATTACAGAAACGAATAGTAATATGAACATGATTTTTGTATGAAATATTTGTCAATTTGAAGACCACAATTTAAACCTTCCATGACTTTGCTTGATTTTCTCAATTTAGTTTTGTAGTTATAGAAACAAAACTGATAAATTTTTCCCATATCGTTGATTCCACCGGAATGTTGTAGTTTTAAGCATAAAGATATGCTAGAACTACTTAAGAGGTTTTAGTGTCCTAACGGGCTTACCGGGCAACACAACGGGTTAATATTTTACCCAATGATTCATTTTTGGCAGCTATTTTAGTATGGTATTATATGTCGTCTCTTTAAAACTACTTCGAACGGAGTTGGTTTATTTGGAGCACATAATTGTCAAGCATGTGGACTAATTTAAGGTGATTAATAAGTCGTGACGTTTAAGAACCTTTGCAAATTATCATTTTAGGGCACTTCAAGCACCCATTTTTGCTTTTTAATCCCGTTCGAAATATCTAAAGAGATAACATCTAAATTAAAATATAAAATATTTAGAATACTCTTGCACAAATTAATATTTACTTTTTAACTGAACACTTTTTTGTAGGAATTTTTTTTTTTTTTTTTTTTTTTTTTTTTTCGCTTTTATTAGCGATTTTTATTATCATTGTTCATAATGTATTTTGACTCTTATTACATTTTGTTTTGACATTCTGCATAAAAAGTTCAAGTTTGCCCAATATTCAGTTAGAAAAATACTTAATTTACGGGTACATTTACAACACGAGTAAGGAAAACGAATATAAATTGCACATTAATTAAATAACCGGTTTATTCTCGATATTCAAAAAATAAACATTTTAGAATAACCGGTCGAATAATAACCGCCCGATCTCCCTAATACAAACTTGGTAATGGCGGCAGAAACTTGTTTTCAGATTAACTAAACCTTAACTGAGATCTCAAAAAAAGTTTTTTCCCTGAGTGTAGGGCAATATGGTCACGGACAGTTGGTTTTAAATATATAATGGTCTTTATAATCATTTTTTTGTCGCAATCATATTTTGATTGAATTACTCTTTTTCATGTTTCTTACAATCATGATATGGTTGCCCATAACCATAACTTTAAATGAAAACAAAAATATTTTGCCTTTTTATCAGTTTCATAAACAACATATTATTTTTGTTTTAGCAATAGCCATTTGCGGTAAACATATTAACGGACTTAGAAACCAGAGGGAACCATTAAATGAGTGTGGCTTTCTTATGAAGTAAAAACTTAAGAATATGCTCTAAAAAATTTTGATAAAAATGCATTAAAAAAACCGGCTAATTTGAATGCCTTACATACAAACTTGGTAATGGCGACACAAATCTGCTTTCAGATTAACTAAACCCAGCCTAAGTACCACTAGATTTTGAGAATATTTTGTCAAAACTTAGTCACGAAGTAGATTTTGTTTTGTATGGTAAAATTGGTAAAAAAAAAACAAGATATGGCTCGAAATATCGTAATTACAAGTTTTTTGGTTTTAATGTAAACCTACTACAAATAAAATATTTGTGCCTCCAAGGGAGACAATGCAATTGCACATTTACGGTTTCCCTAATCATGATTGTCCTGAAATTAAGAATTCAATTTAAGATTGCGAATGCACACACTGTCTTGATAAACGATTCTTTATTTTAAGTTAAAGGTGCACACCACGCGTTCAGTGCGTTGATGCGTTTATACATCTTTCAAAAAAAAAAAAAAAAAAAAATCAGTGTAAATGATGAAACTGGGGCTGAACGATGTTTTCCATAAAGTTTGACATAAAATTATGCCAGAGAATGCGGTCGAGAAATAAAATCAATTTTATTTTGAAAACGTTTTTTCTCATGCTCTCACATAGAGACAATTATTTTCCCAACAATGCTACCATACTTTCGTTCAATTTCATACATTTTATAAACAAAGAAAAAAAAGAACAAAATAAAACGAAAGAGAAAATTGCAGTTACGGTCGACGTTTTAATTATTGGCTTAAGAATTTTTGCCTGAAGTTGAAGACTCCATTCTGTTTCTTCATTAAAATTGAATTATTGAGTTCCACAGCATACGCGTAGAATGCATATACGAAGACATGAAGTTGGTGTGGATCTTAAGCTTTAAATATTACATTTTTATCTAACTTTTTTTTTATTTCTTATTTTTTGTTTTGCTTTCAATAAATAAAGTCCTTTAAACTCCTGTTTCCATATAGTATATAGAATAGTGTGCTTATCGTGTCCTGCCCATCGAGTATTTGGTATTTCACATTGATGGCGGAAGCGATTATACACAAACCGTAGTAATTCCTATACACATCTCAACTCGTTTATAGTTTGTACATTTCGCCACACACACAAAGGCAAAATAATACAATCGATATATTAAATATTAATCAAGTTTTTTGCCAAAAATCCTATAAGATGGAAAAAACTTTTTTTGTTTTGATGTATAAGAGGGCTTTGTAACGTTATTTTAATAGGGTGTTGTGTATTTCAGTCTAAAATACTGACGTCATAAGTTTTGTTAATTTTAAGATTGAACAACTGAAACTTTATTAGTTCCAATAAAGTGTAGAAATTGAAAAGAAGAAGACCGTTTGTTGCCAAGTATCAGAGATAGTTATTAATTTGCGAAATTAATTTGAGGAAAAGCGTATTAAGTTACACAAAAAAGAAGGAGAGAACAAAAAACTTTGAATTGGAAATATTTTTCCATGTCAAAAGTTTATTTTTGTGTGGGAAAGCGTAGAAAATTAAAGTTGTTTTAGGGAATTTGTCTATAAAACTTATGGAACAAATTTGTTAGTTAACAAAAACTTGTATCGGGTATTTTCTTTTCTATCCCCAACACCCTTCCAGATCTTAAACGCAAAATTAAATTCTTTAAAGAAAAGTTTACGGAAAATGATTAAAGGTTTGTAAATCTTGATTTCGCCATCTACATTAGATTTTAACTCTTCAATTGTAAGCCTTATCAGGATGTCATTAAAGATAAATATTTTAAACCAGTGTTCGAAAATAAACGGAATATTATTTAGCGTTCGGCGCACACACCCAGAAACAATATCTATTTATTTAGTGTTTGTGTAGACAAACACAACCGTTAACACCGGTCGTAAATATTTTCAAGAAAGTAACGAACATTATATCGTGTTCTGTTTTTCGCTATAAAACAGAACAATTGTAGTGGTTCTACATACATACATACATTATATTTTAATGTTCTATAGTTTTTCTTTTTTACATTGATAAAGAAATAAGAAAACAAAATATTTTAGCACGAATAGCCTGTGTGTGTATTGTGCATATGTTTTGTTTGTTTAAAATTTGTTTTTTTTTTTCGTATATGTATTTTGTTTTTGTGATAATTTGTTTGCCCAACTGAAACGAACGAACATTAATGTTCTAAAACGAACACAACGAAGTTTGTGGTTTAAAGTACAGTATTATTTTTATGTTCGAAGATCACAAACAGGTAAACGTTATTTTTTGTAATGAATTACTATTAGCGTTTGTGTTTTCCACAAATCTACCGAACCGAACATTAAGGAACGATATTTAACGTTTATTTTCGAACACTGATTTAAACTGTAAAATTTTATGCATAAGCCAAAATTTAGGAAAAATCCTATCTATACGTTTGTGCTAATGTGTGCAATATATAAAAATCTGATCCATCTTTAATATAACTTTTGTACACCGATTGACTCAGAATCAATTTTTAAGTGATCAAACGATGCCCATCCGACCGTCCTGGTGGTTGTCTGTCCATGTCACCTTATGCGCAAAGTACAAGTTGCAATTTTGTAGATGATTTGATTAAATTTCGTAAATTCCTTTTAATTATCATAAGGACGAAGCCTATTGAAACTGGTGAATATCGGTACATAACTTCACATCGTCCCCATACAAAGATTTTTTCCGCAAAATACTCTTTGTGCCCATAAACCGTCTAATTATGCTCGAATTTCGATTAAATTTGCCGCAAAAATATTTTACTGAAATATTTTAAATTTACATTCTCAAAAAGCTTTAACTTTCGTTAAAATGTAAGTATAAATATTATTTTTGGGCATATTTTAAATTTTCACTGCATATTTAATGCGGATAAACACTTTTTAGAGCATATTGCCGGTTTTCATGTTAATTAGTGACTTATTAAACATTTCAGCTACTAACTTAAATTTGCTATGTCCCAGAAATGCAATTTAACTTAAATATTTGTTTCTTTTATTTCAGGTATGTGACATTTTGCTTATATAATATTTTGGTAAGTCCAACAAAAATATTAACTTTTTCAAATATGCTATTTTTACTCACCGGAAATTTAGCTAATAAAATGATATTCAAAGGAAATTGTATATAGATATATATATTTTAACTAGCTGACCCGGTCCGCGTTGCTGGCCCTAAGCAAACATTAGTGTTGTATTACCAGACGTTTTAAATTGATCTTTAAACGAAATTTACGGCCTTTAAATAAAAATCCATGAAACCTCATTCTCTGGCAAAATTTCATGTCAAACTGCATGTAAAACATCGTTCATCCCCAGTTCTGTTTCATCATTATAATATTATAAATTAAAATGTTGTTCATATACATATGTTTGATTTACATTTGATTTGAAAATACATATGGTTGTATGTATGTATATATATGCTGTGAATCTTACGAAAAAAGTGAGCGTAAAAGTGGGCGGGGCAACATTTTCTTTCCGCAAAACCTAAGTTAGATCATGGCGATCATATTAAAGAAAAAATCGTCCAAATCGGTCAAGCCGTTCTCCAGTTATGCGCTTAATAGAAAAAGTGGGCGTAAAAGTAGGCGTGGTAAATTTTTCTTTCGATGAAAACTTAAAGTTGATTAATACGATTATTTGAATGAAAAATTAGTCAACTCGATGAAGCCGTTTTCTGATTTTAGGTAAATCGAAAAAAGTGGGCGGGGCAAAATTTTCTTTCCGTAAAAACCTAAGTTGGACCATGGCGATTATTTTAAAGAAAAAATCGTTCAAATCGGTCAAGCCGTTCTCAAGTTATGGATTTTGCCACGCCCCTCCGCCCCCAGACCGAAAATCAGAAATCAGACTTCACAGTGTCACCCGCCTGAATATTCTGAAGATTCCCTGAAAATTTCATCAAAATCGGCCCAGCCGTTTTGGAGTCCATACGTTACATACACACATACATACATACATACACACATCCTATTTTATAGTATATATAGATTAAGCACTTGGTTATTTTATAGGAAATAAAATTTAAATATTTATTTATTTAATTAAAAAATTTAAAATAAAAACATTTGAAATTTAATTTAAGTTTTAATTAAATTTTGTAATTTCCTGAAGGTGCTAACCAACGGTTAGCAAAATATTAAAAGTAATTAAATAAATAGATATTTAGATTTTTTTCTATGAGTGTGTGTGAAACGGTAGCAAAGTTTTATGGTGAATTAAAATTGTCAAAAATGTCTGTGCTGATGTCAAAATTTATACTAGCACCAGCGCTAGTGAAATTTTATTCACCTCAACAGTTTAAAAATTTTACTTCCATGAGTGCCTTGCTACCGTTTCATACACAGTAGACCTAGAGCTTAATTGAAAATATACAATCAAAATATTAAACAAAGTCAAAAAACTAAATACAAATTGAAATTATAGTTTGCTGAAAAGATGCTAATTAAATACAAATTTTGCAAAAAAAAAAAAAAAAGAAAGTTAGAGTGATATATATCCTCCACCGTCAGTTAGAATATTTCAGGAATGGGCTTTATAAAACTATGAACCGATCTTTTCGAATTTTGATTGTGTGATTTATAGTAAAAGCTGTGGCAAACCCAAATACCTATATATTACAATACCATTATAAGTTACGGTTTTACTCGTACTTGAGTGTTTTCTGCGAATGGGCTTTCTTTAGGGCCTTTCGTAAATTATGAACCGATTTTCTCGAAATTTGAATGTGTAATTGCTAGTCATATAGAACGAATTTGCGCAAAATCATATATCAATCCGGGATCATTTATGTTGGTTTTTGTAACAAAATTAAAATTTTTTAGGTTGGTGGTTCTTCATTTGGCTTCATAAGTTATCCTGCTCAACCGATTTTGCTGGATTGCAGTCCCAACATACAATTTGATACCAATAGTGTTCTTTTTTCGAAAGTGAGCGTGATTTCAACATGCGAAGAGACAGACGGACACGGCTAAATCGACTTAGCATTACTCAATGATCCATAATATATAAATCTTATGGGGACTGAGATGAATAATAAAAAAGTTTCACACGGAATGACAAAACTTAGTATACCTTCGTTCATCACTAGTGGTGGAGGGTATAAAAAACGAGTAAGAAAGTTAGTCGAGAATGTACTTTCTTAGAAAGCGGGTTTATATGGGACCGATGGGACAATATTTTGTCATCACATAGTAGCAATCATAAAAGTTATTGTCGACAAATTGTATGTTAGTACCAACATTTATGAGAAACTTATGGCATTAAAAGCTGTTTTCGGGAGTAGTATTTGTGGGAGCTATGGTCAAATATGGACCGATTTCAATAGACTTTGAAATGATGCTTTAGATTGCAATAAAATAATATGGACCAAATTTAATCTCAATAAAAACATAATAAAATGGTTTATTGGCAAAATTGGCACATTGTTTCACCAATATATCCGTAGTTGGAAAATACTTATTGACTTCTGATGTTGTTTAAATTATTCATCGGGCCGAATTTTTTCCAAAATTAGGCCGGTCATGCAGTTACTATGAATGTTGTACGCTATCGTGAGATGATAACGAACTTTTTATGGCCCCAATTGGAAGATATGGATGTGGACGATATGTGGTTTCAACAGGACGGTGCCACTTGCCACACAGATAACGAAACAATGGCTCTTTTGCGCGACAAATTCAGTGGCCGTGTTATCTCACGTGGTGGCGATGTCAATTGGCCGCCAAGATCATGTGATTTGACACCGATGGACTTCTTTCCTTGGGATTATTTGAAAGAAAAGGTGTACGTCGATAAGCCAGCAACAATTCAAGAGCTAAAGGATGAGATAATTTGGCCCATTAGCGGCATATAACCTCAATTATTTATTTTATTTATTTTCGCCGAGATCGCGGCTGCCATTTGGCCGATATATTGTTCCATACATAATTGAACCATACCAAATTATCATAATAAAAAGAAATGACAATAATTTCCTAAATTTGTGTTTTATCAACATCGGCCCTTAAAATTTAACCACCCTTTAATTTCCCCTGCAACGCGGTATAACCCATGCGCCAATTAAGTAATTATGTAAGGTGCTGCATCGTTTAGAAATAGAAGAATCTTTTGTCGAAATCTTTAGAAACTTGTATTTTAAATAAAGCTCCTAAAGAATTTATTTATTGATTTTCAAATTTGTTATTGGTAGATTTTTTTTTGTGTTTTTATAAATATTTTGAAGAACTTGTTTTTTGGAAATTTAAAAAAATTTTAAAACCAAAAAATGCTAAAATATGAATTTTTACCAAAATATGCAACAATATGCCAAAACCAATCGATATCATTTTAACGCAAATTTAATGATTCCGAACGATAATTGGTTGACATCATTCTTAGACTATTGACAAAAACATGCATTTGCATGAAAATCTCAGCCCTACTGATGATTTATAATATTAAGTCACAAACGTGCATGTTAATTGCTTCTGAAATAGTAGTCTCTGTTGTTGTTTTTTCAGCATTGGTATTGTTGTAAAACATAAACTTTGGCCGGTTAATGCTTCCGCCAATAGTCAACCGTCGCTGCATGTTTCCTTACGGCATAAATTTCTGAAATAATATTTTGTTCCCCTAAAAAAGGCTGATGTCAGATTGTTTAACAGAAGAGAATGGAGCCCGCTCTAATTGAAATTTTGTGAGACGACTTTGCGTCTGGCTTTAACAGAAGCAGTGTTTTAAAGGCGACACACAACACGTATTTGTTTTTCAGTGGGAAATTTAACAAGTCATAGAGATGTAAAAAACATGTAGTGTATGACAGACTTTAATAAAAAATTGGCTGGATCCAAATTACGGCATTCGATATCGATGGAAAATTGCGCAAATATATAAATGTATGTGGCATTTGGCGCAAGTTTTCTATTTATAAGCACATTTTGAACAAATTTTCTAATTACAGGAATTTATTTTGCGAGAATTTTCTCATTTATGGGACAATGAATTAGTGCATACTAATTCAATGTCAATTTTGGAAAAAAATTACTACTCAAAGAAAATTTTCTATTTAGGAAATTTAGCGAAAATTGGCTGATTATAGCAAATTTTACTCAAATTTGACTATAATAGGAAATTTCGCTCAAATTTAATGATTACACTGCGTAACAGCCATTTTGCGGCCTGGAACTTTGTGTAATTTTTTTACTAATTTGTGGTCGCTGATTCCAAATCTAACCTTCATTTTTCTCTATCAGCTCCAGTTTTAGAGATATACCGTTATGTCCAAAATTAAGGCACTTCCAGCACATATATTGAAATAACATGAAAATGGTGCATCATATTCCTTTAAGAAAAAATCAAACAATCAAAAGTTGTACACCGATTGCAATGAAATAAAGCTCATTTCATTCGAAATATGTTGAACTAAATGCTTTTAGACCCAAACTGTGATTTTTGTTGCACATTTATTTTTTATGAATTTTTAAAGAACAAAAAAATTTTTTTTTTCTTAAATTTTTATTTGTTTTTTTAAAAACTTCAACGATATCTCTGAAATTACTGGCCAAATTTAAATTAATGTTAGTACGTCTTAAAGATAATATTGTTGGCGAATTTCGGTTTTTTTTTTCTTAAGGGAATATGATGCACCATTTTCATGTTATTTCAATATATGTGCTGGAAGTGCCTTAATTTTGGACATAACGGTATATCTCTAAAACTTGAGCTGATAGAGAAAAATGAAGGTTAGATTTGGAATCAGCGACCTCAAATTAGTAATAAAAATTACACAAAGTTCCCGGCCGCACAAAAAAAGTTCAATTTTGTTCCTCAGTGTTATAGAGAAATTTTACTCAAGTTTGGTTATTATAGGAAAATAACTGAACTTTGCTTATTATAGGACATTTTGCTAAAATTTGCTGATTTTAGGAAATTGTTCTTAAGCTTAGTAATTGTGGGGAATTTTGCGCAAATTTGCTAATTATAGAAAAGTTTTCTTAAATTTGCTCATTATAGGAAATTTTTCTAGAGTTGGCTTATTGTAGGAGATTTTACTCGCATTTGCTTATTATGGGAAATTTTCGCAAATTTGCTCATTATAGGAAATGTTTCTCAAATTTTTTAGGTTTGCTTATTAAAGAAAATTTTGCGAAAATTTGCTGATTATAGAAAATTTTCTGATTGTTGGAAATTTTACTCGTATTTACTTACTATATGAAATTTTGCACATATTTGCTAATTATGGGAATTTACTTGTTTTTGAATTTTTCCGAAGATTTATCAAAAATAAAACAAAATTAAATCAGAATTATTTAAACCACAAAAACTATTTCCCATTATCGCCTTTAAACACTTAAACAACTAATGGATTATATATACATATATTTTTTATTGTTATGCCATGAATCTTTTAAGATTTGTTATCTAAAAATTTATGATTTTTTAATCAAAAATGTTCCCAGTAACTGAAATGTATAAAAATTTATTATAATTGCTTTTTAAATAATCATTTTGTTATCTTTTTATGTTTGAATTTTTTTTTATAGATTTTAATTTTAAAATCGACTTGTTTGTTCTTCATTTTGTCGACATCCACATTATTTGTATTTGCCACATAAAAAAAGAAGATCTTCTCTCCTTCCCCAATTAAACGACAATTAAAAAATGTTTTTTTTTCGCTTTAGCCGCTTTGCTTGTAGTTGGTCTTGGGCACAAATGCAAAATGAGAAAAAATCCTACGCATATTTTTAGTTTATGACCATCTAGATTTAGAAATTCATAACCACCATTTAATTATTTATTAACATTTAAAGCACGCAACTTCGAAATGAAGTAAAAGAAATGAAACGAATACAAGCATTTTCATTTATACTCCTCTAAAAACCCATCAAAAGTTTTGTAGAAAAGTGTTTTTTTTTTCATTCGTACGATGACTGAACGAACGACCGCCTATGAATGAGTGAAATGGACGCAGAAGAAACGCACACCAAACAAATAAAAAGTTGTAAAAAAAAGTTTTGTTCAAAATGAAATTATTAGATGAAAAGAAATATGAAGAAAGAAAGCTAGAGGAGAAAAGAACATTAAATGTAGTTAAAGAGACAGTGGGACGGGACGATTAATGTTTGACGGAAATTTAAAGTTTAGAAAATATTTGCCAAACAAATTTTTTGTCCCGAAAAGTTGCTGCTTTTAGGAACCTTTTGAACCGGTTCTGGGATATCTTGTTAAAATTTTTATGTTTCAGCAAATTTTTAAGGCAACACTTACCAATTACGTGGAATTTTTAAATTTTGCCTTAAAATGTCTACATATTTTGGACAATTTTTTGCAAAAGTAAATTTTTTTTTTTTTTAGAATATTTTGCGAAAAAATTTATTTTAATTTTTCTAAAAATTTTGCACAAAAATTATTTTTATTATTTATTTACAAAATTTTGCGCAAATATTATAATTTTTTTGAAAGTTTTGTGCAATTTTCTAGGATTTTTTTTTTGTTTTCTTCTTAAAAAGTAAACAGGTTTGCGTAAAATTTTTGTTTGTTTTTTTTCCCATAAATTTTGCTTAAATATTGCTATTGATTTACTTTTCAAAAAAGATTGCTTAAAATTTATGATTTTTTACGAAAGTTTACGTAAATGTTATTATTTTTTTAGAAGGGTTTGCGCAAACATTGTAAGTTTTTAGGAATTTATCCAAAATTTTTTTTTATTAGTTAAGTTAAAATTTTTTATCAAAGAAATTTTTTCGAATACATAATTGTTTATTAATAAGATTTTCTTTGTTGTGCTTAATTCCCAATTTTTATTCTTGATAAATGTACAGAAATCTATTGGTAGAGGATAAGCTAGTTTCTATGCGCATTTCACTGGTTGCTTAGGCCAGATCATCAGGAAACATTTTCCCAAAAAATTTTATAAAAGACAAAAATATCAGTAAATAAAACTACAGAGGGAATGAGAATTACAAACACTCAAAAAGTCTTATTTGCAACGATATCAAAGCTTAAACAAATTACCGACAATTAAATAAAATATCTACAATTATCTAAAAAGTTTTTTGGAAATTTTCCGAAAAATTTATTATTTTTAGTCTTAGGATTTCTTTTTCTTAAAAATTTTTGCGCAGATTGTAATTTTTTACATTTTTCGCAAAATTTATTATATCAAGAAAAACATGGTCATAATTTAATTTTTATAGGAAAAAATTATAAGAAATTTTGCTAAAAATTTTTATATATTGGAACTTTTGCTAAAAACCACTATTTATAAAAAATGTTGCTAACGATTTATATTTATGGGAAAGTTGTCAAAAATTAATTATACATATTAATTTGACGCAAAAAATTCTAATCAAAATCATAGTTGAGTCTCTTTGTATTTTTTTTCATTTTCTTTCCCTTGAAAACCACTGTCCATCACCATCCCAATGCTATTAAATACGCAAACAAACAAGAAAAAATTGTAAAGTTATTTAACAGAAAATTACAAGAAACATTAAACGCAGCTAAATGTTTTGTATTAAAGAGCATTAAAGAAAAACGCCGAAAGAAACAACAATCTTATAATCGTCATAACTTAAGAAATTAAGAACGAATGAAATGTACAGAAAACTAAACATCTTATAAGACATACGCGCATCATAAACATCACTGGACTGTTTGTGTGTCTGTCGTTTGGTTTAACCAAATGAGAAAAACAAACCTCCTAAGACCATCAGCCTTACCCGACCCCTCTACGCGACCAAATATTTTACCAACAATTCCAACAAATTCACACAGCCCAAGAACCAAAATCTAAAGTTCGAATATGGAAAAAAGCGCTTAAAAATCTCTAGAAAAAATGATGGGAAAAATCTTTAATAATTAGTTACTACTGCGGCAGCAGAAAAAGTAACAACAATAACAAAAAACTTAAACTACTTCATAAAACAACTGCTGGCGGCTGATGGAGTGACTGGCAGTCAGGTTGCATGTGCAAAGTTTCTAACCAAAAGTTCCACGGAAGTTTGTGCAGAGAGAGAGAGAAAAAAAATTAAAAATGTATATAGAATAGTTTGGTCAAAAGGAGCCAAAATTCCATTTAAAGCGGTCGAATTGGTGCTGGTGGTCATATTTCTTCTACTTTTACTACTGTTGATGTGATGCAGTTGATGGTGCAACTACAGCTGCAGCTACTCGTACCCATAGTCACTGACTACTGGTTTAGATGGCTTCGAAATATATTGTACTGTCTGTTGCAATTGTGTTTATATGATTTCAGCGATTTAAAGGTAAATTTCTTTGCATTACATAATTTTTTGTTATATTTTTATTGGTCGTATATGTATTTTTTACTACTGCGAAACGTGGAACATTTCCAGATGCAAAATGAAAAACCTGTAAGCGTTTATAAATCGATGTGTACGGCGTATACTACAAATAGTTTGGCTAATAACTATGGAACCGAACTTATTAAACTCCACTGGAAAATGATAAACGCTCTTGTAATTGTAAATGGCTGGGCCACACGATCAACCCAATCAAAATTCAAATTTCCGTTGAGTTTTCTCCCTTTGTCCATTTTTACAATTGAATTTAAATATGAAAAATGGCAGATGGGATAAAATTCACGGTGAATTTGTATTCATAATTGGATTGAATATACCC
This sequence comes from Pollenia amentaria, assembly GCA_943735925.1. Classification (NCBI taxonomy): domain Eukaryota; kingdom Metazoa; phylum Arthropoda; class Insecta; order Diptera; family Polleniidae; genus Pollenia; species Pollenia amentaria. Next base: position 165,970,246 of record OX031007.1, read on the forward strand.
CAGAAGACCCGGTAATACCGATACAACCTAGAGACGTCGAATCGTGGCCGAGCTACAACAATATGAGGTATAATGGAGGGAAATGTTATCATTTGGCAAAAGATAGAAGGAATTTATGCTGGGCCCTATTCCACAAAACAACTAATCAACTTTTCACTTTGCACTTATCAAATTTTTCGTCAATTTGCAAAACTTTATGTTCCACAGAACTATTAAATTTGCTAAGTGATAAGTTGAAATTGATAAGTGTAATTTGCAGTCTTTGCAATTTTTATATTCTCTTTGCAATTTCTGTTCCACGTACGTTCTCTTATGCAAAGTGCAAAGTTAATATTGAAAAGTGTAATTTGCAAACAATTATGCTGTTTCGTTCCACAAAAACTGTAAATTCAATTTTTGCAAAGGAAATTTTGATAAGTTTGTCAAAAATTTGCAAGGTAAACAAACGATCGCTTTGCAAATTCATATTCTTATATCTTTTGAAGCTTTCAAAATGTTAAGACGTGAGTTTTTGTTTGACGATATTGAAGAAGTGGTTATAACAAGAAATTATAGAGACCGAATAAATTTTTCGGGACTACAAAACTTTTATTTTAAAGAGTGCTTTCGTTTAAATCAAATCCAAGTTGATTTCATTTTAAATAAAATTGTAGAAAAATTAACACACAATACACAGCGCAGTAATGCTTTGTCGGTTCAAAATCAACTGCTTCTGTGCTTGCATTGGCTCAGTTGCCAGTACCATGGAGTTGCAGCTATGCATGGTGTTGCAAAATCAACAGTTTGCAGAACCATCCATAGAGCTGTCGACGTTTTATTTCAAAACACAGGGCGGTGGCCCGATGACGTTTCAAAACTTCCTCCCAGGCAGCCTGTTTAGCTAATTTATTAACCTTCAAAATGACATATAAACTAAAATATGTTCTAAATATAATGCATACATATATATTTATTTGACCCTTATTATTTTGGTTGTATAATAAAATTTTCGAGCTTGAGGACATATTTTTTATATAAAAATATTTAATATTTTTTAATCTACAATTTCGGCACTGCTTTGTGTTTCTTCTTCAGGGTTTTATTATTTCTTTATTATTTAACAAATCTAACAATACATACATATATATATACATATCGCACTGCTTCCTCCAAAGAGCGTGTCAACTCAAAAATTTTCAGTAGAGACAAAAAACTGTTCTTTTTATATGTACTTTTATATCACAAAGGGGGAAACAATTGCATTTTTTTTTTTTTTTTTTGACAAAATACTAGAGAAAATTATGTTAGATTTTTACAGTGGGTAGATATGGCCACTGAACATCGATTTCTTGCAAAAAGTGAAAATTTAATAATTTTGATTGACCCTGTTTAGAGGAAGCAGTTTGATATGTATGTATGTATTCCAAAATATCAAATTAAAAAATTTTTTAATTGCCTACAAAAATGTTTTTGAATTCCATCTTGATCAAATTTTAATTTGACATTGTGATAAACATACATATGGACATATGTTATATATTTTTAAATTTGTTAAAAAAAATTGTTAAATTTTGTTAAATAATAAAGAAAGAAAAAAACCTTGAAGAGGAAACACAAGGCAGTGCCGAAATATTGGATAAAATAAAGTTAAAAATTTTTATTTTAAAAATAAGACCTAAAGCTCCAAATTTTTATTATACATATGTTCTAAATATTTCAATAATTTTATAAAAAAATACTTACGTTATTGTTTTGAAAACTAGCAAATAAAATATCTTTTTTTTCTTTAATAATATTTAAAACTGCCAGTTTTTTCTCCATTTTTATTTTGCGGCTCATTTTATTTAGCACCGCAAAGTGAAAAGTGATAAGACAGAAATGCCAAGATTATTAAATGCTTTGTGGAACACTTTGCACACTCACTTTGCATGAAAGCGCAAAGACTTTGCAAAGAGAGCAAGGTTTTTGCAAAGAGGGCAAAGTCTTTTCAGAGAGAGCAAAGTCTTTGCAAAACTTTGCTTACTGCAAAGTGAGATTTGCAAAGAATATTGTGGAACAGAAACACTTATCACTTTGCCCAAAAATGAAATTTGATAAGTGCAAAGTGAAGAGTTGATAAGTTGTTTCGTGGAATAGGGCCCAGGTCCTATGTTCCACTGGGAACTAAAGAATAAAATATATAAATATATGCAGTTTTTACACATGGCTTACTTCTTTGATATCATGGCATTTGGAGGACAAACATATGTCCTTTATTATCACTTATACTTCAAGAAATAGTTTACACATACAATAAAGTTTTGTTTTGGCTTTACAAATGTTGAATTTTGTGTCAGCAAAACATCATTTGTGGAAAGTTTTGATTTAATTATTAAATTAGTAAAAAAAATAAAATGCTTTGGTGGGAAATTAACATGCTTCAGATCTATTGTTCACAGAAGCAAGAAGGAAATTGGGTACCATACGAGTTCAAGCCAAGAGAAGTTCAAGGACGATTTTGCGCCAAGGTAATGCTCTATATGTGTTGAATCCAAAATCAAGATGAAAAATGTTTGACTATCTTCGGAGACCTGTAATGCATTGAATTGATTTCTTTAAAGTTTGTTGAAAACGACATAAAGCCGGAATCGGCCACATGCTGCAAGAACAGTTAAAAACTAGAAAATCGAGGTTGTAAAGTTTTGTCTCACCAGCCTTGTTGAAAAGGTTGCGCCTTCCGACTATCATTTGTTTCGATCGATGCAATACGCACACATTGAGACATGCTTCAGAGTATAGAACAGGGTATACTAAATCGACTTGACTTGTTCTTATCGCCAGAAAAAAAATACGAAATCCCGATTGCACTCCCTCAATCTATGGGAGATCTTCCAAATTAAAGGCCCCAGAAACACTATAGGTATTAGCCGCATATTCACTGCTTTTTATATAATTCATGTGGTAGTAAATAGCTGCGAACTTTTATCGATCTGTTGATAATCATTTCAACCTTAAGGGGATGGTGATACCTTAACCAAAAAAAGTGAGTTTAATAGTTGAAACGTTCCCTAAATTGTGTACTAACTCTTGGTGTTAGGTAGTGAGACACTTGTTAGTAGATCCTCACTTAATTTAACTCAAGTTTTGCCATCAGTTCATAAAGGAACTCTTTTACTAAGAGATTTAATACATTTAATTTCTGTTGCAAAAGTTATTTAAAGTTTATAGTCATTATACGACTATTTAGCAGTCGCTGATATTTTCCTCTATAAAGTCGGTAAAATCTTTTGGAAATTGGCGTGCACCTCATATGATCCTGTAGAAGTTTTTGCTATTTCCTAATAAATTTTCCAAATTTTATTTCCTAGATTTTTTTTTTTATTTTTTTATTATCTTGTTGATAGCGGAACAAATCTATATGATGAAGACGACGGACGATGATGGAAAGAAAGTTACATGAAAAAGCTACGAAAACTACAAAATAATGAACAAGTATTATTACGTACGGATATTAGATTGGATAATGAATCATAATCATCTACGAGTGGTACAAGTACTAAAACAAATGATTATTACTTGTTATTACATCGAATAAAAAAAAAATAATAAGAATGACAAGGAGGAGTGAAAGAGAAATATAGAAGAGAGAGTAAAAAAGGAAAAAGCTAACGCCACCATTATTCACATTATTACATCTTTGAACATCTTTAAAAATCTTAAAACAGAAAAAAACGTTAAGCTCATTAAACTGCATTAATTACGTGCCATTTCAGAATTTATCGATAAGTTTTCTTTTATTACATTTTTATCTTCATATTTTATTTATAGAGCATTTAAGTATTTTTTTTTTTGCGATTCAACTTTGATTGTAAAAAATTTTAAATCATAATCATCGTTATTATCTTCTTATGAAACTTTTTCTTGTAGATTTTTTTTAGTTGCTAAGAATTTTAATTAAATTTTAAGTAATTCCTATTGACTTAAAGACTTAATTAAATTGTTACAGAAAAAAGTATGGAAGTATTGGACAAAATGTAATAAAAAAAAGTAAAAGAAAATTTGATTAATTCTTTAAGAAAAAATAAATTTTTTTTAATTAAAAATGGAAATAAAAAAAAAAAAAAAAAAAAGGCTAAAAAAGCTAACGCCAACGCTAAATGTTTGCCATAAAAAAGTAATATAAAATGCATTGACATGTTTCGGCTTTGCTTGGGTATTTATATATCAGTTTAATTGCATATGAAATTTCAAATATTCATATATCGCACTTTATCAACTAGAGTGTATTAACTTAAAATTTAAAAATTTTCAGTAAAAGCAAAACAATTTTTAATTTAACATTGAAGGCATATAAAAATAATTTTAAAACCAACCGTTTCATTACCAAAAAACAGAAAATTGTTCAATATTTGCACAGCGGATAGATATGAATTAGTGATGCCAACTCTTCACTACAAAAAATGGCTACATTATTTTTAAAAAAAAATGGCTAAATAGTAGATAAAAAAAATGGCTTAACAAGACTTTGTTACAAAAAAACGCATCAATAGTAATGAAATACTTACAAAACATTTACTACACTGAAATTGTACATAAGAGAAAATAATCTCTTTATATTAATAGTATTAATTTAATACATTTTAAGTAACAAAGTAACTTAAAAAAAAAATATTTGAATAAAGAGAAGCTCAAATTATCGATTAAATAGATTTTTTATTGTAAAGAAAAATTCAACGTCGTTTTTTAACTGCAACTAAAACAGTTTTGATCCAAAAATTAAAAAAAACTTGAATAAAATTTGGCTAAATAAAAATGGCTGAAAAACTGGCAAATAGCTAAATTGGTTTTTTCATGGCTAAACAAGACGAAAAATGAATAAATCTAGCCACTAAATGGCTAAATTGGCAAAACTGATGTGAATATAACTTGTCGTTTTTTGGAAAAAGTGAAAAAGGAAATAACAATTTTGCGGTAATGCCCTCTTGTTGATGCACGAAACTTAAAATCCGGAATTCCAAAACTAAAATCCGGAATTCTCTGACTAAAGCTCCTCGGTATAGCCGGCACTAGGCCGGTCGCCACTACTTTTTCCTCTATGGTATAACAAATCCCGGCTTGGCTAACTAAAGCTTCTAAATTTGCGACTTAATATCGTTTATTATGGGGTTATTGTATGGCGTATATTTTCATTGTTAATTTTAACAGCTGGACAGTTTTCTTTCTTCATTGTAAACGTTATATGGTGGGGTTTCGCTTCATTTTACCTTTATGCCCCATTTTATTAGTCATTTGTGAAAAATATTAATATAAGTCTGATAGATAAAAGATGCTTCTGAAGAACAGCCTCAGACGGACAGTATATAGGCATATGCACCACGAAATTGTCATTGGAAGCAGAAAGATCTGACGTATAAATTGTATACAGTATGAGTGACCAAGCAAGATACCCTGTGCTACGCCCGTGTTTAACGAAAAAGAATCGGTGTGACAAATATGATTTATATATTAATATGTTGTTTGTAGGAGTTTCTTTAGCTTGTACAATAATCCAGGGAGCCACACACGATCGAAAGAAAGCCTGTTGAACATTTAAAAATATTTCTGAACAGAAATTTCTTGAGATATATTGTATCATTAAAGTAAATGGTATATTTCGTTAGTCCTCGTCCAGACTTTCAATTTTTGTTGCAGCAATTATTGAGTTTATGGATAAGAGAGGTGAGAATATTGGGGAGGGGTACTCAGTTTCATGTACTCTGCAATTCTGTTTTGTTTTGTAATTCTGACTCTTTTTAACTTGAAGTTGGCTGCAGCTGTATTTGTTATTATATATGAAATATAAAAAGAACAAGATAAGAATACAAAAATTGCAATATTAGAATTTCATAATTTGGACACTAGTGCAATTTCAAAGCAGAATTTTAAAAAGTTGCTGCAACATACAAAGGTCTGAATGATGACATACTTATCGTTTCTCCACGTTAGAAAACTTTAAAACCTCTTCAAATCCAACTGATTCGTTTAACCCCTTCTAATTCAAAAATAATTTATAGCATTCAAAAAATGTTTTTACTTTCAAATACAATTTAAATAATGTTTCCAATTTCAGACAACAGAATTATTCAATTAAGACAAGTTTTAATATTATTCCAACAAAATATTATGCAAGTGACTTTTCTTGTAATATAAAATCAAATGTCAAATATTTTCGTATAATTTTTCATGTCCAAGTGAAAATAAAAATTATTATATTAGAGAAAACTGTCAAACATTTATTCATTTGACAACCACTTAAAAATATATTTCATTTCAATACTTTCCTCGGCTGCTTTCTTACACAATAATAACAAACAAACGAAAATGACAACTGACAAATTTTTTAAATTTCTTTTGACATCCGTAACAAGAAACTAAATAAAATTTGAGTATTATTCATATGGACACACACATTCACACCCATTCCACTGGTCGCGGTTTACACTCTTGAGTGAAAGTATTCGAATGGGGTTTTGCGACGGTTTTTATAAAAATCATTTTTCTATGCTTGTTTAAAAATTTTGAAAAAAAAAATTAAATGCAGAACAACAAACTAATTGGTTTTTAATGACCCTTTTTTATTTGTTTTACTTCACAAGCAACAACAATAAAAAGCGTTAAATATCAAACAACAAAAATTAAATATTAATTGGATACTGACTGCTGCAGCAGCAACAACTCAACTCATGCATTTTCGCCCCAAAATACTTTTTAACTTTGAAAAATGCTCATTATAAATGATATGCAATAAAAAATTTGAAACAATAAAAAAACTGTATATTAAAACCCATAAATAGTTCAGTGTAAAATGAGCCTGTTTCGAAAGATGTAAAGTAAAAATACAGTTAAATTTATAAATAAATAAAAGATATAAAGATTTTTTTTTTTTTTCAATAAATTTTATTATAAAAACATTTTACACATCGAAGCCAGTCGCTTTCGCATTTTGTTAAATTGAGCGTAAAATGGAAAATGATTTAAAGGGAGGGCGTTAATAAAAATAATAAAATAAAATATTACAGTTCAAATCTATCTGAAATACTTTAAATCAAATATATTTATCTCACAAATTAAGACATAAAAGAAATTAATAAACGATAATAGGCAGGGCAAAAATGGTTTCAAAATACAAATTGAAGTAAATATTTAAATTAAAACAATAAAAAAGTGATATATATTTGGCTATGCCGAATCTTTTATACCCTTCACAAGTAGAATGGAAAAAGCAATTGAACCCTAGCTCATAAGATATGGGTGGTGCTATCTTGTCATAATCCTAATTCCGGGATCCTCTTCGTTACGAGCTGAATGGTGCGAAAGGTTGAAAAAAAGACTATACGACATAACCGGCAATGCGTAATTGCTCGAAAACTTTGAGCTGAGGTTACAAAGTTGCTTGACTTTATTGCATCTACACCACTCAAATGTCAACAATTGTCTTAAATGCTGCATTTATGAAAGGGATGCAAAAGGACTCTACAAACTTGTGTACAAACTTGCCTCAAAAATTTTAACTTTAAGAGATTAATTGTACCAAAAATAAAAATTTTTTATAATCACCCAATTCATAGCATCAAGCAAACAATTTGTTAACGTTGCATCTATTACACTACTTGACAGTATTTTGACCAAATGAATCGGATACCGAATGTAAAATTGTCCGCTGAATCCGAATTGGAAGTCAGAATTGTCAAAAGTAGAACAGTTTTCGAGATATTCCGAAAAACCCTTATTTGTGTTTTAAAAAAAGATGATGTCACTTTCAAAAACGTTAGACGGATTTTGTATGTATTTGGTTTTTATGAAAGACAATGGGCACGTTCATAAGGCGTAACTGTTGTGTAACCGTTTAGTGTTTGTCTTAGAAACGCATAGTTGAGCACTTAAGCTCAACACAACAGTTGGGTATTTGAGGCCATTTATTCCATCATAAAATTTTTTAGCTACCTAAAGTCACATGTTGTGCTCAACCTCAAACTTTATTTTTTTTCAATTGTTTATGTTTATCAGCTGTTAATTTTGCTTTATACTCATAATGCCGTTTCTAAGACGATAATGTTCGGCTCAACAGCTGTCAACAGTTTTCTAGCAGTTAAGCTCAACAGCTACGTCTTATGAACGTACCCAATAAAATTACTAAAATAACCACGGGTCGTTTGTAAACATTGATCAAGAAATGACAGAGTCGCAGTGGACAAAATTTGAAAATTTATGAAAAATTTTATGATTTTTTGCAATTTTATTCTTTTGAAGTTATTCTTTTAAAACCAAACAAATGAAAAGTTTAATGTTTTATTACATGGGACATTTTGCGCCAAACGAGACTCATTTCTGTGATGAAATGACAAAGCTACAGAAGATTTAGTGAATTAACCCACTTTTCGCTTTTTATCGAATCAAAAACGCAAAGGAAGTAAAAACGCAGAATTTGAAAAAAAAACGCTGTAAATATTAGAAACATTGAATTTTGTAAAAAAAAAAAAATCAGTAAAAAAAAGCTTATGTTAATAAAAATAATGCGCGAGAAAATATTTCTAGGCTCCATTCATTAAAGATTTTTTACAACACTGCCTTTTTTGCTGACATTCTTTTTATAGAAAGCTTACCATTGCAAGTTATTTAGTAAACGTATATATTTCGAAATCTTTGACCCCAAATACGTTATGCAATTCATGCAAAACTCATTTAACTATGTGGATGAGTGATGAGCGATATTTCTGTACCTGTGATTTAATCACTGTTGCTGAAAAATCACGAATCACAGTTTTGACCAAATTGTTCAACTAACAGGTACTTGCTAAGTCGTTCTTTTTGTATTTTGTTACATATACAATTTTATGATATTTTACTGTTTGTGTGGGCAAAAGCGTTGAAATGGCGAATAATGTTGCTGTTCCTTTCATTCTCTTCTTCTTATTAGAATTTTTTTAAGCCAATGTTTATTTGTTCAAGTATGTATGTATATGCAAGTAAACAGCTTTGAAAGCTCTTACAATTTGTTGTTGTTTCTTTGCAAAGTAACTTGTGATTTTTTAGCTATTATCTTTTTGGCAACACTGGTTTAAACAGATGACGCACGTTTCGTGTTTTGTTTCACTGTCAAACATCTTCAGTTTGGTCTATAATTTAACCATGAATCGTCTTACAAACGAACAACGCCTGCAAATTATTGAATTTTATTATCAAAATGCGTGCTCTGTTAAGAAAGTTTATCGCGCGCTTGTTCCATTTTATGGTCAGTTTAATCGAACCACATTTTTGGCTCAATGGGTACGTTAATAAGCAGAATTGTCGATTTTGGAGTGAAGATCAGCCAGAAGCATTGCAAGAGCTACCAATGCATCCAGAAAAAGTCACAGTTTGGTGCGGTTTATGGGCTGGTGGCATCATTGGACCGTACTTCTTCAAAAATGATGCGAATCGTAACGTAACTGTGAATGGTGATCGCTACCGTGAGATGATATCCAACTTTTTGTTGCCCAAATGCAAGAGCTTGACTTGCATGACATGTGGTTTCAACAAGACGGTGCCACATGCCACACATCACGCTTAACAATGGACTTATTGAGAGGCGAGTGCGGTGAACATTTTATTTCACGTTCGGGACCGGTCAATTGGCCGCATAGATCGTGCGATTTAACGCCTTTTGACTATTTTTTAAGGGGCTATGTTAAAGCTCATGTCTATACACACATGCCCGCTTCAATTGACGCATTGGAAGGCAACATCGAAGCATTTATTCATGTGATACCGGCCGAATTGATGGGAAGAGTATGCCAAAATTGGGCTAAGCGGATGGACCATTTAAGGCGCAATCACGGTCAACATTTGTATGAAATAATCTTCAAACACTAAATTATATGGACCGTACTATTGATTCAAATAAAGATTTCATGCATTTTTCTAAATTTTATGTGTTTTTTTTTAAACTTTCCTATAGCATTTAAAAAATCACCCATTACTTACAAATTCCTTGGCCGCAATTGCTATAAAAGAACAGAAAACTGATAAACCGTGATCGCAATAACAGTTTATAAGGAGCAGTGATTTTTAAATTACGATCACTAATCACGATGATCTTTAAAAATCACTGGATCGCTCATCTCTAATGTGGATGTCGGGCGCAAAGTTAGTATGCATTTTTTAATTTTATGTTTAAAAAATTTGTCTTCAGAAGCTTATGTTAATTTCCTATACCGCAGTCGGTATATGGCATTTGATTATTCTGCGATTTGGCGTAAACCTACGAACTACGACGTTGAGGTAAAGCAAAATGGACTTCATAAGTCTGTTCAATATGCAGATATAAACTCATTCACAAAACCAACTCGTCATATGCCTGAATTAAATTAATATTCATTTGTATATCTTTCTTAAAAAAGAAGCAAATATGTCTTTAGAAATACACCTTCTGCATTCCCACTTAAATTTCTTCCCAAATAACCTTGGCGGTGAAAGTGACGAGCATGGTGAGCGGCTTTACCAACAAATACAAGAAATGGAGCATCGGTGTCAAGGGCGTATGATGAGACGATGTTGGGCGACTATTATTGGTTCCTTGTGCGAGAGACAGAACATAATCACAATAGGCAAAACCATTTAACAGTTTTAAGCCATTTTTAATATTAAATGTTACTTGTTACTACCATTAGCTTTGTATATTTACTGCTCTGTTTTTTTTTTTTTTTTTTTTTTTTTTTTTTTTTTTTTTTTTATTTGATAAAAAACGAAAAGTGGGATAATTCAATTAATCTAGAATACATTTTTATATATTTTTAATTTTAATTAAAAAATTATCAAAAAACTTTGCCGTTCCAAACAATGCGTTAATTGATTGAATTAAATAAAGCTCAGGTTTTACCATTCCCAACAACAATTTTACCAGCTTAAATTATTTTATTTTAAGCGAATAAATCAATTAAGATTTTTTGTTATTTGATTAATATTTTAATTATAAATTTATTTCAAAACAACTAAAATGTTAATCAAACAAATATATATTTATAATTTATTTTTTTGTTGCAACTAAAAAATAATTGATTCAACTATCAAATTAATTAAATTGAACAATTTTTTAAACAATATTTTTAATTGATATAAAACTACTAAATTGTTTTTTTTCTTTTTTTGTGTACTCATACATAGATGGAGAGTCTAGTATACAGATAAAAATTACGACGAATAAAAATTTTATTTTTGTATGGAAGACGCGATTTTTATCAAGTCAGTTTTCTCAATAAAATGTGAATAAAATCAAAAGTTATGCACCGAATACAATAAATTAAAGCTCATTCCATTCGAAATATATTTAACTAATTGTGTTTAGACCAAAACTGTGATTTTTGTCGCATTTTTATTTTTATGAATTTTTAAAGAGCAAAACAAAACATTTTTTATTGTTCTTTTTTTAAAACTTCAACGATATATCTGAAACTACTGAGTGAATAACCGATGAAAAATAATATTGTTGACGAATTTTGGATTTATTTTTTATCTGAATATGATAACCTTTTCAAGTTATTCCAATATATTTAGCGGAAGTGCCTTAATTTTGGACATAACAGTTTTTGGATAGAAAAACACTAAGGCCGGGATTTTGAGATGTGGATTAAGCTTAGGCCTAGTTTAACGTAGGCTGAAATTCAGATTTTTCCGCCGAAATGTGATATTTTTTATTATTTAATTAAATACCAGTATTTTAAGCAAAATTAAGCTGTTCCGTCAAAATTTTGTATGCAAACCAAAGCCTTAAGCTGGGTTTTTGAGATATCAGTCTGGTAGAGTATAAAGTCATTCCTAAAAATTTAAGGAATAGAACTATTACAAAAAGCTTTATAAAATACATAACGGAAATTTAACTCATAGAATAAATTCGAAAAAATAAAAAATGTTAAACTAGGTTTAGTTAATCTGAAAACAGATTTGTGCCGCCATTACAAAGTTTAACGGAACAGCTTAGTTTTGCTTAAAATGTTGGTCTTTAATAATAAAAAAAAAATATATAATCACATTTCGCACAAAAAAATCCGAGTTTCAGAGTACGTTAAACTAATTTTAAACTTAATCCACATCTCAAAAACCCGGCCTAAGTGAAGATTTTGATTCAACGTCCTAAATAACCTTAAAAACAACATTCAGTTCTCAATCAACAAAAACCTTGTTCCCTTGTGTTGTCTACCACGTGGTTGTATAATTATAGCACTTTTTATAAGAGTATATAAGTTTATAGAGCTGGATAACTTTTCTTTTGGCAGACATTTAAATATTTCGAATATTTCGGGAACACTCACAATTATGGACGCAACTTCAAGGGCAAAAAAAGTAAGATTCATTACCAAATTAAAATTAATATATATATGTAGATAAAATATGTTAGCATATGTACCTAAATATCTTATAATCCCTGATATCATAGCAATAACTAATGGGTTGATTACGGATTACAAAATTTTTACGGATGTCGACTGAACTGAAGTGGAGTTGCCAGAAGGGAGCGAAATCAGGCAACGCCGCTCAGTTAAAATATAAAATAAAAAATGTTTCTTGTATATTTTAACATGGGCGGCGTTGCCTAATTTCGCTGCTGGCAACTCAACTTCAGTTCAGTCGACATCCGTAAAAATTTCTAGCTTGGTTATACATACAAGTTGTTCGATTACACTCTGTTATTCTTGGTATGCTACAATAAAACCTGAAATGGAAAAGAAAAAAAAATATCAGTACTTTTAGAGCAGGCTCTGAGCTATCGAGAAAACCATAATTGTCTACATATAAAACGAAAAAGTGAAATAAAGAAATTTAATTTCCCATATTTCATCTTTTGATACTTTTTTCTTTCTATTGAATTATTAAACAGTTTAAATGTTGTCGGAGCCGATAACTCAGGTCGACATTGAAAAAGTTTCTTCTTATTATGGCACCTGATTCTTATATTTTTTTTTAGCATTCTAAAGCCGAACATGAGCCTAGTTTTCTCCCATCACGTCACATTTATCAGATAATGGTACATTTGTCGATCTTTGTATATTTTTCTTTCTACCGCCAGCCATTGTATAAATCTGGGCTAATTAAAGTGAAGTATATCTTGTTTGAAAGGCTGCTAAATGATGGGTCTAGTAATGGCTAATTGGCTAATTGACGGGATAAAAATACATGAGACACAATGGATCAAAGCTAAGATTTTATGCACATTTTAACGTTTGTCATTAATTATTGTCATTTCGGAAAATGTTTTCTACCACAATTAATAACATTATCCATAGTTTTATAAGTTTATTATATGAATCAATTATTTACGTTAATTTTTAGCTATAATGGACAGCAATCGGAGGTATTTTTTGACCAGTTTTTCGCACATTTCGGGTGGTATCTCGGCGATAATTTGACAAATGTTGGTTCTCAAAAGCTCCAACGTTAGAGGACTATCTGCGTGCACACGGTATTTGCCGTATGCCCACAAATAAAAAAAACAGCGCCAAATCGCCTTATATTGACGGCCAATCGACGTCACCAAAACGTGAAATTACGCGTTCTGGAAACTTCCCATGCAATAAAGCCAAAATTAGTAGCTTTGTGTGGCTCATGGAACGTTCTTGTTGAAATCACATACCGCCCAGCTCGTAGTCTTCAATTACAAGCTGAAAAAAATCGGTTACGGTCCATCTGTTAACAATAGTGGGATTTTTCATTTAACTGTTGGATTTTAATTGAAGTTTTTGATATTTAAATAAGGCTTAATTAAGTTCGTCAAATTTAATTAAATTAGAAATTATTAAATTATTTTTAATGAAGGAAGAAATTTAAAACATGAAACGAATTAATTATTTTTTTTTTTTTTGATAATTTTATTCTTGACTGAATACGGGATTGAACTTGGGTCGAATTTTCATGTTTCGAGAATAACCACATTACCATCATCAGAATTCTTGAGTTCTACCGTTTGTGCAACTGCGGCGCGTGCCACTCTATAATCAAACATCGATCTTTAACCAATGGTATTGGTGGATCGAAATTTGCTGTAATTGATTATCCATTTTTTAGTTTTATTTTCGTCCTCACTTCTGCTTTTTCGTACTTTTTGTCAAGAAAACTTAAATGCTTTTTTTTCTCGTTGATTTTTCTTTGTACAGCTTGAAGGACAAATGTAAACAAATAGAGCTTGTGTCGTAGCTATTTTATAACAATTATGATTTTATATTGAACTGTTGGATTTTAAATGAAGTTTTCGAAATTTTAATTAGGCTCAAGTTCAGTGGTGCGAACGGTGGAACGCAGAGAATTCTGATGATGGGAATGTGGTTATTCTTGAAATATGTAAGTACGACCCTTTCAGTTTCTTCAAATCTTGCCAACTCCATACACAGTAGGTCAATTATGACGACCACCGGGTGATGGTAACACTCGAAAAGTGACCATGTTGGAACCAACACGTTTGTAGTAAGCTTTAACTATTTTAACGCGTTGTTCGAATGTTAAACGATCCATGATTGTGAATGGCAAACCTTGCACTAAATAAATGATACATTAGATGATAGATATTTAACACCTAACATTCTTGCCAGTCCGGTGGTTTAGAAACCACTAAATGGATATAGATTATTTTATTATTAATATAGAATTTGATTTTAAGCGAATGGTTATAAACAGAACGAAATAATTTAAATATACTACTTATCACTTAAAATCACATCCTTTAGTTGCAGCCAAATCGTGCACTATATCGCTTATGTGCCTAAAAGCTTAATTCACATATATGTATGCCACTATATGTGAAATATAACCAATTTCGAATATAATAAGCTTATGTGAATATAGAAAATAAAAAATACATATTTAATGCACCGACAGCAGGTTTATGGTTTTGCAACAGATTTGCATACTTTGTAAAAGTCAAAATATTAATAAAATATTTCATCCCTGATACCAAGACAAAAACTATTTTTTTCGAGCGGAAAGTTAATGACAAAAACTAAATGATTAATTTATTAGCCTTAAAGCACAAGGGGTTTAAGTGCCTTTTTGTTTTTAATTGAGATTAGGTGCTTATATACCCAGTGTGCTCCAAGCGAAACAGGTAGTTAAATGATAACTGCTATAATTGGTCGCCATATCTCGCTACCAGATGAGAATTCCACATTCACCTCTTGTGTTCTCAACTTCTCTGAGCTTCACCTACTAATTCCATATGTAATCTCAATTAAAAAAAGCACTTAAAAGCCTTGTACTTGAAGCGCCACATATGGTTCTAATGTGTCTATAACGCAAATAATTTTCTTTACTTTTGCCTTTGCTAGCCGCTGATAGATGGAATAGATGGCAAATGTGCTCATATCGCTAAATGGACTATATAGCAAATACTTTCTATTAAATTTACTTAAAGCGGCAGAAAATAAATAAAAAACGGTCTATATCGCTAATGTGACTAAGGCCGAGGCCACTCAATGAGCGGATAAGCGGCGAGCGTCTCAGCGGCGAGCGGCAGAGCGGTGAGTTCGAGTAGCAAGTGGCTTATTACTGAGCGTGATTTCTGAGCGGTTAGTTAATAAAATGTCATTGTCAAGAGAGAAAAAAAAAAAAGAAGATTTGGTGTTCATCCTATAAATCAAGCAAGGCGACATTAAGGCGAATTTAAACATTTATATACAAATCTTCGCAAATTTCCAGACAGATTTAAGCAATACTGCCGTATGTCTGTGAAATCCTTTGATTTGCTGGTGCAAAAAGTTAACAACAGATTGACAAAACAAAGAAAAGCTATTTCTGCAGAGCAAAGGCTTGTTTTAACTTTGAGTTTATATTTTATTATACACATGTATATCAAAATTTCACCAACTTCACTCCATAATTTGTCGGTTATATTTTTATTTTAAAAATTTGATAATCTGTCTCGCCATAACAGCGGTTGGCTTTGTACAGATAAAATTATAATCTCCACATTCACATTTCCCATGTTTATTCTTTGCCGCTCAGAAAACAAAATAAAAATTAGAACATGTTTTATTCCTGAGCGGCATCGCTTAGCCGCTTAGAAATGCCGCATAGGCGCTCAGAAATGACGCTCATTGCGTGCCCACTTCAGTAGTAAGTCATAGGTTTTAATTTTTTGCCGTTCACCGCTCAGACGTTCGCCGCTTAGCCGCTCATTGCGTGACCTCGGCCTAACTGCCTGTTTATAGAACGCGAGCGCAAAAGTGACTCGTTTAACTTACATTTAAAACAAA
This sequence comes from Pollenia amentaria, assembly GCA_943735925.1. Classification (NCBI taxonomy): domain Eukaryota; kingdom Metazoa; phylum Arthropoda; class Insecta; order Diptera; family Polleniidae; genus Pollenia; species Pollenia amentaria. The sequence continues at coordinate 165,986,460 of OX031007.1, forward strand.
AACAAAATTTCATAATTTGTTTTTGTTTTAAATGTATGTTAAACGAGCACTTTTGCGCTCGCAGGTAGTAAAACGGGAGTGACTATTAACGAAAAGTACTGTAAGAAACTATAATTGAACGAATTGGAATGCATAAAAGCGTTAAATGCTTACAGCCAATGTGCAAATAAGCGATAAATACTGTAATACTTTATCGTTTGACCAACATGACATGACGTTTAAACCATATTTCATTAAATGATATAAATATGTTTGCCTATTACGAAAGGTACACAGAAAAAAGTTTTGTTATCAATTAAACAAATTGTTTAAAAAGTATTTCAATTTAATTAATGTGATAATTGAATCAGTTATTTTTTTTTTTGTTTAAAGAAAATGAAAAATATAATTTTGATTTAATTAATATTTTAGTTGTTTTGAAATAAATTTTCAATTAAAATATTCATTAAATATCAAAAAATATTAATTGATTTTTTTCGTTTAAAATAAAATAATTTAAACTTGTAGAATTGTTGTTGGGAATTGTCAATATTTATTTAAACAAATTAACACAATGTTTGAAATGGCAAAGTTTTTTGATCATTTTTTTAATTTAAATTAAAAATATCATTTATTAAAAAAAAATTTTTTCAAACTTCAAACACTTTTAGTAATCAATAAAATCATTTTGTTAATAGGTGCAAAATAAACAAATTGTTTGCTTGATATTATGAATTTGGTATAAATTTGGTGATTAGAGAATTTTTTTAATTTTTTCTGTGTATATTTATTATTTTTTGTGCCTTAACCTATAAATAAACATATTAGTAGTATTTGTAGTTTTTTGCTTTTAATATTTCATAATAAAAACTATTTCGCTCAATATGTTTAAAAGGTTATAAATTTTAATTAAATTTAAAAATATTTTTTATATAAATACATACATCCTTTATGCATATTTTCATATACATATAAATGTTAAGAGCGTTGTTGTGTTATCTACTCAGCCAACAAATGCCCTTATGTTTGATCTACTGGGAAATTATACCCCTGTTTTAGTTTCATTTTTTGCTCTATATATTTTTATTATTTGAATAAAAATAGAGTCATAAAAAAAGAGAAAGTCAAATAAAAAAAAAATAAATAAAAAAAACAAATACCTGTAAAGCACAGATAGAATTGTTTAACTAAGAAAAGAGTTGCAGGGAAAAAATGACATATGACAATATATTAAAATATATAAAAAAGAAAATAAAATATACCAACGACTTGTTAAATTGAAAATTCAAATAAAAACAAATCAGGCATTAACAACAAACCATTTGTTATTGATTTCAAAGATAAAAAAAAAACTATTTAAACAATATTGTATAAAAAAAAGTCATACGGGCAAATAAAAATAAATTATGTAGAAAAAAATGTTAAATGAACATGACACACAACTATAAAGTGAGAAGAGTATCACATTTACACAAAAAACAATCAAATAAATAAAAAAATATTACACAGTCATATAAAAATTAAATAAAATCAGGATACTTGCTGTAGGTGTATTGGAGTAGTGATAATTGTCTGTGTTTGGATGTGTGTTTAAGTGTTATACACTTATACAGAAACAATTTCATTCTACCGTTTCCGCTGCATAGTGGGGAGTTTTGGGATTGGAGATTAAAGTATTTGGGAATTCCTAAACAAATAGGGTACGTTCGTAAATGCAGTTGTTGCGCATCACTTGCGCATTAGTAAAGTTTAATGTTCGTAAAAGCATCGCTTGTAAGAAACTTTGCACCACTCTCATATGCCAAAAGTTTTTTATGCACTGCAGCAATTTTTTTGCAATTATTGCATCAGTTAATTTTCTGATGCAATAACTTTTCACATAAAAGAAATCGTTTTAGTTTTCTTTTTTAATGCTTTTTCTTGTTATTTATAAGAAAACCGTCACATTTTGGTTCACTATTTTCAATCAAATTTGTCATCGCTATTGTTGATAACATTTTTATTTTTTTTATGTTCGCATATAAAGCTTTTGAAATTTAGCTCGTGCTCAAAAATTCAAACTTTGCACAGCTGTTGTGCAGTAAAAAAGCATCAGCATCAAAACTGCAACTGGTGATCACACATTAGCAACAAAATTTTGCAGTAATGCACAGTTTTTTGAACTCCCGTGGTACCAAATATGATCTCTGGTTATGCTCAATCTTAAGAGATGTTAAACTCTGCTGAATTATACGTAATGGCTGCGCCGGGTTTCCCCGGAGGATGTAACATCAAAAAGTAGAAGAGGTGGCCTGTTTAAAAGCATTTATGTATATTCATAAAAATGCAAGGAAATTAAATGCTCCGCATATTATTGTTTAGCAACGATTAAGCCATTGAGAATTATATACGATATGTTGGGAACGGATTTGCAACGGCGCACTACATCTAAAAAACAAAAAGGGCTGTATTTAAGAGTGTGGGAAAAAATAGTGTTTTAGAAAAATCAATGACGTATCTTTCATTCTAGGGGTGGCTGGCATAATTTTTTTTCGATCCGTCTTAATGTAAATTCAATAACAAAAAGTTTCAAGTTTTATCAAAAATAAAAGATCATGAATTCTATGGATTATTAAAATTATATAAATTTTTATATACAATGGTATGTACTAAAATTTGTATTCCTTTTTTTTCGTTGACCAACTCAAAAATAAAGTACTTCTTAAAAGACCAGTGTTTAGATACAATAAACTCTTATTAAAAATTACACATTTATTTCATTAAAAGATTTTATTTATTGTGCTTCATTCCCTTTTTTTAATAAATAAAAATACTAAAATTTATTGTTTTAGGATAAGCTGTTCCTATGCGCATTTCACTGGTTGCTTAGGCTAGATCATCAGGAAACGTTCTCCTAAATAATTTTAGAAAACAATTATGTATTCCCAAAAACAACTTTTTTGATAATAAAATTTACACATTTATATTAAAATTTGGCTTAAAATCCCCCACTGTGCGGTAATTTTTCTCTCTCTATATACATATATCTCTTCCTCTCTCATGTCTTTTGCATATCTATAATTTTTTTCAAGCTATTTATTTGTCTGTAACGGTATTAAGGACAAGAACATAAAATAAAGAGAAAAAAACGTGAAATGAAATTGACATGAAAAAATTACAGTAGCCTAAAATAATAAATTGTTACAAAAACAATAAAACAAACAAAGAAATAAACGAACAAACAGCAACAAATAATAAAAGCTGCTTTAGTTTTTAACGAGGATTTACGTTTCACAAATTTCATGTCCTTGCTGTCATTTTCATTTTTCCTGCCAGGAAAACGGCAATAAAAAAACATTCTTTATACACCTACAAACATTCAAATACATTTATTATTTCACATTAAAGTCAAATCAGGTACGCGCTTTCGAAATGGGAAATAAAAAATAAAAGAAACTAATTTAAAATGGCTATGATTAATTCTGACAAAAAGTCAAATGTGTGTGTGACCAGTTTGAAGGATGAGTGAGGATTTTAAATTTATATTAAATATTGCTTCATAAAGAATTCGGAGTGAGAAGGTCTAGTTCAAAAAAATTTATATATTTTTTTTTTTTTAAATTTTAATAAATACAAATTTCTTAATTCATCTTTTAAGGGCGAAACAAGGAGAACCGTGGCAATATTGGCTTAACTTCCTTAAATGTAAGAAACCAACAACTTTTCTAACTCTATTTGCATTCAACATGCCGATTCTTCTAAATATTGAAAAAACATATTTTCGACCGAAAAAATTTATGATATTGGTCAAAATCTGTAGAAACATTCAATTTTTGGTTATACTTTTTATAAATTTTAATCGCAACTGGTAATACATCCATTTTTTTATGAAGTTGCTACGACTTATTTTTTCACTTTTAATTTTTTAAAATATAATTCGTTAGCCAATTTTTTCGAGCCGGACTTTTGTGATCAAGCCCTGAGCACATAAACCACGTTATCAAAAAACGAGTTACTCTTTACAAAAAAATTTCCATAAAAAGTCATTTGTATACCAAAAAAATCAAAAATTTGGTAATTTTTTACTCACAGAGTCACTTTTTTTAACAAAAAAAAAGCCAAATTCTTTAATATACGCAAATTCACTTTTTATTAACACACATGGTGTAACAATATAAACTAATTAGTTAAAAAAAATATTTTTGTTGAGAAAAGACAACTATTTACCCAAAAAAAAGAGCACAAGGAGTTGCTTTTTTACACAAGAATGGCACTTCCCAGTAAAAACTTCGCTTACTTTTTCAAAATGAATAACTTCTTTCACTCATAATTTAGTAGCTTTCTTCTACACTAGAGTTTTTTTATTCCCGCACTTTTTGGATTCCCGGGAAAGCGGGAAATAAAAATCGAATTCCCGGGATCCCGGGATTTCCGCCCAAATTTTTTTGTTTATTTATTTACTTATTTCTCTAATGAAACTAATATTACTTACTGGCTATTACGCTTAAAATAATTAAATCTAGTATCTTTTATGTACCAAAAACGTAAATAATTCAAGACTAAAGTAATTTTAGGACACTTAAGGGGTTATTTTAATGCCAATAGCATTTGCATAATTGGAATGAAAGTTTTGAAGTCTTAGTGGTATACAGTTTTCGGAAGGGCGATTAGGAACTGAATCCACAACATTACGAAGTAGGAATTCTGAAATAATTTTACGGTTTAACAAATTCAGCAGAAAGGAGAAATTTTATTTACTACATATATTTAATAACATATTTTTTTTTACAATTTTATAACCCTTAATCAGCAGTGGTGTATGAATGTGGTGTATGTTTGTCATTCGATGTGAATATTTTTTTTAATATTCATCTAAGGTCCGATAAAGGATTTTAATTGTGAGTTCTTCATTCGTTCTTAGCCGATTTAGCCATATGGGTGTCAAATTGTATCTAGATCTTCAACGCTGTTTGGGATTGAATTCGTGCAGAATCGCTTCAGTAGGAAAAAAGTTATGCACCCAAATGTGGAACTACCCCCCAAAAGATCAACAAAAACTAACATAAATTTGTGTCGAATGCACCTTTTGTCATTAAATTTCAACAAGTTCGTTTTGTTAGGCACCAAATTTCGGTCCATAATTTACCTACGGCTCCATGTTTAGATTAATCTCGTTAATCATGTAAGTATGGCTTTAAGCGTAACTAATAATGCTTTTTTGGTGCAATTTAGTATAATCTACTTTCATAAGACTCAAAATTACTTGAAATGCCGCAACTTATACATAGTATTATTGTAAAATTTACACTTCAGTTTGATAAGACAAGAAATAAAATTTCGTAAAAATAGGTCTATAATTTATCATTGGGCCTATATAAAGCCCATTCTCAAACGATTAATAAGCCTTTAACTATAGCAAATGTAAATATTGTGGTGATATTAAGTTGGATTAATCTACTAGACAGTAGTCCGACATAGATTTACTAAAGTTTAAGAAATAGATTTTCTTCAAAGTTTCCCGGGAATCCCGCAAATAATTCCCGGGACGGGAAATCACGGGAACAAACTCAATTCTACACTCAAAAGAAAAATCAATCCATCCGTACTCAAATCAATCCAAAGCGGTATCAATAGTACGGTGAGTACGGATTTTCTTGAATCAAGTACAGAAAGATTGATTCAAGTACACGGATTATTCAATCGCGAAATACTCAACTTATCCATATTTAATCCCGAATTCGTACTTTTAATAATCCGAAAATGAGATTGATTTAAGTAAAAATGAGATTGAATCAACTCAAAATGCGCTTGATTCACGAATTAGAAAATTTATTTAATTCGTACTTACAATAATCAGAAAATGATATCGATTGAATTTTTGAGTACGACCCGTACTCAAAGTAAGTATAAAAAGCTTAATTTATCCCGAGTGTTTTTCTTTCTGTGTATAACTACAGTTTTAAGTACTTCTTTAACTACTTATTTTCCAGATGTTTGTAGGTAAAAACAATTGATGATTGAAAATTCATTGGTTCTTTTAGTAGAATTCTAAGTAGTCTTTTTTGCTTCTTCCTGATTACTCAACACATTATTTTGAAGGCGAAGTTTTATACAATAGTAACTTTTTTTAACGAAAAAACACAACTTTTTAGAGAAAATAGTAACTTTTTACACCAAAAAAATTAGTTTTACCAAACGATACCATTTTCACATAAAAGTTACACAAGAAGTTACTTTTTTACACAAAAAGTTAATTTTTTACACCATAAGTCCTCGTCCATATTATGAAACATTTGCTGTGAAACATTAAAGCTTATTGATAAAAGGGGAAAGACGAATGGAAACCTGTACTTTGTTTCGTGTACGAGCAGATTTTGTGAGTTTGTTATTGAAACAAAGAGAGAAGGCATACAAAATGCTTAAATGCTGCAAAACAAATGTTATTGAATTGACACGAATGCAGTTTCAAAAGAGAATTAAAGAAAGTTTCTGCAGCAAATGTTTCTTAATATGGACGGGGACTAAGTCAGTTGTTTACACAAAAATGTCACTTATTAACACAACGAGTCCCATTTTTACGAAAAAAAGTACACATAAGTCACTTCTTCACACAAAAAGCCACATTTTACACAAAAATTACACTTTTTAAACAAAAAGTCTTCTACCAACAACCCATAACCATATTATGATTAATAATAATAAAAATATGTTTAACGCCTTTAATAGTTTGGTAGTTTTTTTTTCAACCAAAAAGCATGTTGCTCTCGGAAAAGAGGAAAATACTATTGTAAAAATAAAGCCAAATAATAATAAAGTGGTAAATAAATTATTGTCATATTTAACCATAACATGTTAACAGGCAAACATTATATGGTTGTGTATTCTTGATGGAGGACTATCTTAACCATTATATGATTTCCGGTAAAAATAATATGGTTTAATTGCCAAAAAATGTTAAAATATTTTCGTTAAAAATAGTTTTTTGAAAACCGTTTTTTTCCGGCGTGTAGGGAAAAAATGAGGGATAAAGTTTTACTGAAGAAATTTCAATTAGAAAGAAGCATCTAAATAAACAGCACCTATTTCAAATATCACTAGTTTAGTATCAATTGTCGTGTGTTTATTAAACATTTCTACATGTTTTAGATAATTGTCTAGTTTACTTTTTATTGCCTCGGGAATTGAACTTCCGAATTGTCCTTGAGTTTATTAAAACACCTCACTTTCATTAAAACTGATTTTAGTTATAGCTAAATTTATTTTGTTTGTAAACAGCCATTTAATTTATACCAGGATATTAATTTGCCAGATTTAAATATGTAACCAGATTTATTTACTCACACACATTTGGGTCAATATTTAATCCCAACAGACCATTCCACAAGCTAAAGGTAAATGAGTTGAATAACATGACAACAAATATGATTGCAAATGACTTATTCTCGCTATAGTTTTGTAAGTGTTTTTCAGAATGATGTCTCGTTATTTGAGGGGTACCTAAATATTGTATTATTATTTAAAGTTTTCAGTCTTTGTGTTTTGTTCGAAGAGTGAAGTGTTTTAAACAGTGCACAATTTAAAAAAATTAATTAAATATTTTATTATTAAAAAACTTTTTGTAATTATGCCATATAATTTAAACTGGGTGTTCGTGTAAAGTATTCTTCTGTTAGTTCGAATAGTATTTATCTGTAAGATTTTTCTATAATTAGACTTCTTAGCTAACATTATAAAGGGTTAAATTTAAGGGGCCGATGTTGATTTTAAATAAAACACAAATTATTTAGGAAATTATTGTCTTTTCTTTTTATTATGATAATATTGGTATGGTTTAATTATGTATGAAACAAAATATAGGCCAAATAGCCGCCGCGACCTCGCCGGCACACCTCCATCCGATGGTCCAAATTTTCGATGACGCTGAGGCATAATTGAGGTTCTATGCCGTTAATGGGCCGAATCATCTTATCCTTTAGCTCTGAATTGTTGCTGGCTTATCGACGTACACCTTTTCTTTTAAATAGCCGCAAAGAAAGAAGTCCAACGGTGTCAAATCACATGATCTTGGCGGCCAATTGGCACCGCCACCACGTGAGAAACACGGCCATTGAATTTGTTGCGCAAAAGAGCCATTGTTTCTTTAGCTGTGTGGCAAGTGGCACCGTCCTGTTAAAACCACATATCGTCCACATCCATATCTTCCAAATCGGGCCATAAAAAGTTCGTTATTATCTCACAATAGCGAACACCATTCAGAGTAACAGCCTGACCGGCCTCATTTTTGAAAAATACGGCCCGATGATGCCGCCCGCCCATAAACCGCACCAAACTGTCACTCTTTGTGGGTGCACTGGTTTTTCGACAATCACTTTTGGATTATCATTCGCCCAAATGCGGCAATTCTGCTTATTGACGAATCCAATGAGGTGAAAATGTGCCTCATCACTGAAGATAAATTTCACGATATGCATTTTGATTTGAACGTCCATTTTCATAATACCTGAATAACTTTAACGCGTTGCTCGATTGTGTATCTTTCTATGGTTCAAATTTAATTAGCCTCAAATTGAGAAATGTCAAATGAAATGCAGAAAAAAACTTGACGTTAAGGTGTGGTTCACATTCAACATCGGCCCTTAAAACCACCCGTTATTATAGACAAGTTATATTATCGCAATCGTTCAATTGTCATTATTAAACAGTATTTAATAAGCATTTTAAAATAGTAATTGCAACACGTTTCTAAACTTAACGCTTATGTTACTAAGAGTGGGTTCTTAACATGTAGATCAGAGATTTAGTCATCTTTAATTTGTGTTTTAAGTTTTTAAGATGAGGATTAATTACTTTTATTTGCCAGTTTATTTTGGTTCTAGCGTTGACCATCCGTTTTCAGTTTTTCGAATTTTTTTGTACTTTGCTCCAAGACGACAAAAATAAGTACAAAAAAATTCGAAAAACTGAAAAAAATAAGTTTTTTAAAAATGGTCCAGCTCACTGATGGTCAACGATAGAACCAAAATATTTTGGGAATCATCATAAAACATATCAACCTTTATTTTCAGAGGGGTAACAAAATCATTTTTTTTTTTTTGAGTCGCTCTAATATACATAAACGAAAAAATGGATTTTTCTAGTGATGATGAAGACTTTAGGGATTCTGAATGTATGAAAACCTAAATAAAACAAATATAAGAAGTAAATTTCTTTTAACAAGAATTAAAAGGCCGGAATTTCTTCTTCTTCTGCATGAAATGCAAAGTGTATTGGTCAAAAGTTGTTATTTTAAAATATGTTGTTGCCGTTTCTTGTTAATCAGTATGGCAATGATGCGAGGTTTTAGCTCCCACTTAAAAACGACAAACCCAAAGAAAAAAAAAAATTAACAACTGCGTTTCTCCCTTAAAGAAGGGAGTAGCAAATATGTACTGAATATTTTGGAAGGTCTTTCAAAAAGAAATGTATACTTTCTAGAAGGCATACTACTGAAGGAGTATTCTAGAGAAGAGTATTCAATAGTTACCACTGGGAAGTTCTTCCCAAATCGTTTTGGCTTGTTGGGAAATACTTTGCGTTGATATCTACATATTCACACACTCTCTATGAGCCGGCTTAGTTTAATATATTTTATTTAAATATAACAAACAAATACATGCATATATTTAGCACTTACATATGCACTTGCATATAAATTCATAATTTTACAATTTAAATCGTGCACTTATTGTTTAACCTAATTTTTTTTAATGATTATTGCCGTGGGGTTATTGAAAAAAAAAATCGAAGAAGAATAGAAAAATGAAAAAAAAAAATATCCATTTTATCATACATTTTTGCTGCATTTCTATAAAATACATCTGAATACACTTTAAACTATATAATTATGTACATAAATGCTCACGTCCAGCAATAATCTGATATAAATTAATTTATGTCACCTTCTAGTATATTATTTTCTATACATGCATTTAAATTTTTTGTGACAATCGTGTCGCATTTTAGAAATAGCGAAATTATATCTCTAAAATAACACATGTCATATGTTGAATATGATAAATTGAGTTTTTAAAGTTTTTTTTTTTTGTAGTTTACTTTTTTTTGTTATAAAAATGGCGACATATTTTTAGACAATTTCTCTTTTATTGTTTTTATCATCATTTTATAAAATTCATATACATAAATTAAGCATATTTGTTTGAAAGGATTTTTTTTTTTTTTTTTTTACTAAAATGAATGAATGATCGCTTAAATAAATAATAAATGCAAATTGATTTAGAGTCAATAGTTAGTGTTAATTTTACTTAAATAGTGAAAATATGTTAAAATATTAAGAAAGACTAACTATTTTTTATGTGGTGAAAATAGTTTTACACTGGACTTTATTCTTAAATCATTTGTTACATTCAAGGATTAAGTAAAACATTTTCCTAAAGCGATTGGAAAATAAAAAACATTAACTATTACAGCTTTTTGCAATACAAGGGGGTAATTCCATGTCAAATTGACCAAGAGTGGGACCCAGGGAGATCGAACGGTTATTATTCGACCGATTTTAACCGGTTATTTTAGCTGTGCTCAAGTCGGATATTTTAAAATGTCCATTTTTCGAATATCGAATAAGCCGGTTATTGTGGTATAATAAACCGGTTTTTTTAATAATGTGTAATTTATATACATTTTTCTTACTCTTGTTGTAGATGTACCCGTAATTTAAGTATATTGCTAATTCTCTATTTTGCAAGTTTAAACTTTTTATGAACAATGTCAAAACAAAATGTAACTAAAGTAAAAAAAAACATTTTAAAGTTAATAAAAACCACTTATGAATGCTTGTGTTCTTGTAAAAAAACCAAAAACTTTTCAAAATACTACAAAAACGTGTGCAGTTAAAAATTAAATAGTATTTAATTTGTGCGACCGCTTTCTAAATATTTTTTTATAGATTTTATCTCTAGAGATATTTTGAACGGGAATAAACAGACAAAGTAAGGCTCTTGAAGTGTCCTAAAGTGATAAGTGGCGAAGGGGTTTCCACGTCACGATTTATTAATCACCTTTAATTAGTCCATATGGTTGACATTAATGGGCCCCAAATAAAACTTAACCCCGTTCGAAGTAGGTCTAAAGAGTCGACAAATAATACTTTACTAAAATACGCTGCCAAAAATGAATCATTAGGTGAAATATAAACCCGTTGTGTTGCCGAGGACGGAATGCCCCTTAGGGTACTAAAAACTCTAAAATAGTTCCAGCATTTCTTTATGCTTAAAACTACAACATTCCGGCGGAATCAACGATATGGAAATAATTCATCAGTTTTATTTATTAAAACACCAGTAACTAAAAAACAAAATTGAGAAATCAAACAATGTCATGGAAGGTTTCAAATTGTGGTCGACGAATTGACAAATATTTCATCTTACTAATCGTTTATATAATGCTTAAACAAAATCGTTTGATAAATTTAGGAGAATAACTCAAATAACAAATTTATTAAATTGCTATAATATTTTATTTGCTCTTGCAAAACGTTTGGCTAGATCAAACATCATTTAATAGTTTCTAAATTATATTATACAATTATCGTCTTATAAAAACAGATTAGTAAATAAATAGAAATTGTTAAAAAAAAGTGGTTAAAGTTTGATAATTTTACTGGTCTCGTTTTTTTGGATTTTATCGTCAAATATTTGTTAGGTCTGACCATACCTTAAGTCATATCTATGGCATAGTTTACACGGTGTCTATTCAGACATGTCTGTTTTCTTCATTCCCTTTTGAACATGCTTCCAAAAACCTATTGTCTTTTCACGATGTCTTTCCAAACATGTCTGTTTTCATGTCTAATTGTCTAATAGCCATATACATACAAACTAATAAACATGAAAATTCATAAAAACAAACATGAAAACTCGTTTCGGGTTTGTTTGCCAACCCCTCTTTCTTCTCTACCCCGATCGCCAACAAACAAAATAGACGTGTTTGTCAGACATGTCTGAATAGACACCGTGTAAACTCCCTCTATGTATTTTGTAGGTGTTTTATGTATTCGAATTAAAACCGGTTAACCGGTTAGCTTAAAAATGTTTAACGGAAAACCGGGTTTTTTAAATTAGCAACTATTCGTAATATTCGAAAACCGGTTATTGAAAAAAGTCGAATAATCGATCTCCCTAGTGGGACCCGACCCCTTTCGATTTGAATGTAATTTGGTGTAAACGTTCCTTTTGTCCTATAAGGAACATATATTAACGAAAAAAAAAAATTTAAATTTTTTTTCAAAAGTTACGTCATATTTAAAATGTCATAATTTCGCCGAATTAGCCGAATGTGTTGAGTTTATTTTTTCAATTACTCAAAAACTACTGCTGATACGAAGATGATTTGTATGTAATTTTAAAAAGAATACTTGGACCTACAAACAATATACATAATAAAAAAAAAAAAAATTTTTAAAGAATGTAATATCTACAAATTAAATTTAAATTTTTTGGCTGATTTTTTTTATATAATTAGTTCTTAAAAAATTCTGAAACTTTAAAGGAGGTGTTTTTTTTTTAATTTTTAATATAGATTTTTCTCTTTTGCAACCTGTAAAAAATAATCCTAAAATAAAATTTTAATATTGAAATTTTGATCCAGAAGTATTTATTAAATCTGATTTGTGTGATTTAAGGTGTTAAAAAAAAGTAACGTCATTGATACAGTTTTTTATGCTTATTGGTTGCATTTTTTGCTGGAGCTCAATGTGGGCACTTTCAAAGAAAAGTACACTTTTTGTCACGTTACGTCTCCAAGAAATTAAATGAGTTTTGTACATTATTTTGGCGAAGTCGATTTTTCTTTGGCTTTTTTCCTGCCCTTCGTGTCATTCAGCAAATTTTTTCGTTAATATATGTTCCTCATAGGATGAAAGGAACCTTTACACCAAATTTCATTCAAATCGAAAGGGGTCGGGTCGCACTCTTGGTCGATTTGACATGGAATTACCCAAGTCACTTTAGCCCCGTTTTTGAACCCACTGTCAGAATTTTTTTTTATAATTTTCTTAGTTATTAGACCTATATAAAGGTTTTTTTGAAGATTTTAGACTTTTGGAGTTATCTGGTGACTAGATATTGAATGTTGCTTATAAGCAGGGAAGCCATAAATGTTTTCCCTTGTGCGACAAATGAAGGCAGAAACAAAATATATTTATCTGTTTTAGAGCTTTTTATGAATTTTGGCATAATTTAGTAAAAAGAGTATTTTCGCAGCATTTTTTTAAGTTTATAGCGCATATTTTGCCTTTTTGCTACCTGTATAATGTATTTAGATGCTTTCAAAGCTTTCGCAGCAAATAAAAAAAAAAGTTTCAAAATTCTGGTTTTTCTGATTTAAATATCTATTTGTATACCCAACGTGTCGTCTACATTTAATTATCCCTCTTAAACTGTAAGCAGGTTGTAAGCTTTCAAATTTTATATTTATATAAGCAAAAATTTGGGAAAAGGCAATTATATACGTTTTTGGGGATGTAATATATAGAAATCTGGACTAATCTATTCGTATACCGACCGACACAGAATCGCTGTTTAAAGTGATCTAACGATGTCCACTCATCCGTCCATCCATTCTGGCTGATTGTCTGTCCATGTTAACTTGTGCGCAAAGTACAAGTTGCAATTTTGTAGATAATTTTATTTCGTTTGGTAAATACATTTAATTTGTAATAAGCTTGAAGTCTATGTAAATGCTGAAAATCTGTCTATAACTTCACATATTAACCATAAAAACTTCTATCCAAAATAGACTTTTTGTGCCCGTAAACCATCTAATTATGTTTATATTTAGATTAAATTCACTGCAAAAATATTTTAATGCAAATTACATCCTTTTCGAATCGGCTCGCATTTGCCCCAAGCTGTCATCTCTAAATAGCTTTAACCTCATTTTAAATGTTAACATTAATAAACAATTTAGCGACCGTTTAAAAAATCTCATATGGATTTTAATATCTAGAAATATTCGACACAAATAACTCTTATATGAATTTTAACCGCATAATATAACTTTGAGTTTGTGAGCCTATGACTGCCCATCTTTTTCAAATAAGGTAAAATGTTGGTGATTGCACTTTATCGATTATAATTTAAGTAGTGTTTTGTTTTTTTAAATTGTTAAAAATTTTGTTTTTTTTTTCAAATGATAAATTTTTGATTTTTTTGGGCATGTATTTAACAATTTTTAGGGAATATTTTCCAGTTTTTACTGCATATTAAATGCGCATAAATCGCGATTTTAGAGCATATTTCTGGTTTCCCTGCTTATAAGCAACCTTGGGCCGTTGGTGAAGTATTTTACGTTATGACAGATTAAAACAAACGTTTTTATTATTTATTCATTATTGAAAAAAAAAATTTGTGTACAATTATAAATTACGTATAATATGATAAAAACGATTTTACTGCATTGCAACATAGGGAAGCACTTTATTCCGCACATTTTAAAATGTGTGTACCCGACTTGCAGAGGTGGTATAGTCGTTTTTTCTCCCCGTGCCAGTCATTGGCCGTTTTTGTGATATCTTTATGTATTCGGCACACCATAATTGTCTGTACGACGCTTGAACTGGATGCAAAAGAAGATCGATATGGCGGTGTAAACTCATTTCTTCTTGATCCAAAATTTTATTACTTGGACGTCCTCTTTCCATTTGTACTAAAGTAGAGAACGATATGGTGCTGCATTTAGCAACTTATTTACTATTTCTATCTGAAATTTGTTTATGCAACATATACTTTGCGTTTGGTTCGACCAATTTAATCTTCTTGCAATGCAAAAGCCACGAATTGATTTCTGCCGTTCCCAAAGCCTACTTAAATATTCGCACGAACTGATATAGGCTTTTATCTTTTAAACACATCTTCTAGAGACGTTTCCTAAGGTCGAAGATTTTTTAAGTCCATATTAACGCATAAAATAAATATTTTTCTAAGGCAAAACATTTTGAACACTGGATTCCAATTCGCATGTCCTTTGGTGACGATACCTTCTAGTAAGCCGATCTTGGTTTACACAGCTTTCTCCAAAACTTAGTGTATACTATTCTCCAAAAACTCTGCCTCATCATCTAAACACTCTTTATCGTAAGACTCGTCCCAATCAAACTCAAGAATGGTTTTATATCCGCTTCACAAAGCCATATGCGTGGTTTGTTCATATCTTCGATTTCAATGTGTTTTCTGTCAGCGTTGCCCAAAGTTGCTGGCACGCAACTTCAATAAGCAAAAAATATTGCTGTGTAATAAATCAACTTTTATATCAATTCATATTGTAATACAGTTTTTCATATAATTTAATTTTTATTTGACATGAAAAACGAATGTTAAACATAAATTGATATTTAAACAGAATTGGTGAAATAAGCGCTTAAATTTTTTTTTTAATATTTTAATACACCTTTTATTGTTAAAATTGCGTACTTGTTTTTTTTTTAAATTATGCTCTTTGAGTATTTTTAATTTTTTGCTTTTTGCACTAAATTTTTAACATCAGCTATTCGCTCGATTTCGTCGAATAATGCATCGTAGTTATGTTGATCAGGAACTGCTAATACTTTTTTCAGTTTTTTTTTAAATCTAAGGACTGTAGTAAACTAACTCTGTATGTACTTTGATAATTTCCCAGCAAAAACTTACATTGCATAGTAATGAGTTAAAATTCTAATATAACTGCTCTTCACTACTTATACATTGGCATTTTAACTTTATTTTAACACGGTGATGTCATTGGAGGCAAGTACTTTTACTTGCCACCCTCGCTTACAAATAGGGAGTTAAATAAGTCATTACCACGCTTGCTTACAAATAGACATTTCACATTGTTATCAATAAAACTTAATTTGTCAAACAAATTGTGTCTTTAATTTAATTTGCGTTCTTATGCAAAATTTTACTATCCTGCATCAAGGACATATCATACCCAATTAACCAGAGAACGATATGATTGCATAAGCGATATGATATTTTCATGGAAAAACGATATTATAAGGAAAGCTCCAATTTAAATAATATCATTCATGATACAAGATCGATATAATATATTATTATTTATATCACCAAGACGATATCGTTAAAATATCGTTTGGTTGATTGATTAGTGTAGTGTTTATTCAAAATTTTAATTTTAAAATACATATCAAAATCAATTTTGTAACTATTTGTAACTTTTCACAGCTATTTAAATTTTTCATATTTTAAATTTATATTCATTTATAAAAACAAATTGTAAGAACAAATATGTATTAAAAATCAATTTGTATTAGATTTGAATAAATAAAACCTTACGAGTGGAACAGAATAAAGTACTTATAGTAGTAGCTGAAGCTAACAAATGGTATGTAGCACAACAAAGTTCTAATTTTCGAAGTTTTCGCTTAAACTTCAACTGCAACGACTACTTCAACTACGTATTCTGTTGACACTACTTTTAAACTGCCGTTTGTAACTTTTCACAGCTTGCAACGCTATTCGTAATAAATTTTAAATTTCGTTCGTCAACTCATAAACAAGTGCTTATGTATCAGATTATATGTCAAACAATACTTAACTAACTACTTCTATGTAATGCAGATGGTATGAAGTAGTCATTGAAAAGTAAGTTGTTCAGTGATTACCTAGTTTTTGCTGGGTTTATTGCGATTGTTTTTAATAAAACGTGTCCAAAAAATCCAGGTTGCTATGCAACTTTGGGGTCGAAAGGGTTAGTGACTTTTAACCAAAATTTCAACTTTTTTACAAATTTTTACCAATTAGTCACTATTCACTTTGACAGCAAAATCACATTCTTAATTTTTATATAAAAAAATAAATTTTTACTAAAAAAGTTGTTTTTTACCAAAAAGTCACCGATTTTATCAGAGTCATTGGTTGCAGGAAAATTTCAAATGTATTTTATGTCGTTAGAAAAATACACAAGTAGAGTTTAATACTGGGTGGCACAGAAAGAGCTATATAATTTAAATGGCTTATAACTTTTTTATTAATGCAATTATTGTTACCTTTTTTCTAAATACAGTATGTTATTGGTGACGTTTTTTAAATTAGTTCATGTAAAAGTATTTTTACACGACATGTATTTAGCAGTGTTCTTGTCAAATTTCCCCTGCAAAATGCATACATGTCGTGTGAAAGCAAAAAAAAAAATGGCAGTGCAAAATTTTTCAATTAGGGCGTGTTTTATTTTGAACTGACAAGCCATCTGACATCAGCTGCTTTGCAAGTCATCCAGCATACATTAAATGTATGTATTTACAGATATTCTTAATAAAAAACATTTTTATAAACTAAAATACAATTAAAAGTAAATGGAAATATAAATCAGTATTTAATTTGCTATTGTGAATGTTTTTTGTCAAGACAGATGAAACCAAAAACGGACGTGAGAAAGCAAAAACTTTAAACCTTCTGTATTTGTAATTTTTTACAGACATGTGCGATTACATATGAATTTTACATCTGACAGAGCCGCTGCAAAATACATGTCGTGTAAAAGTACCTTAAGTGATGTTTATTTTTTGCTTCGCATAGTTTTTAAAAAATTTAATTTGTCAAAGAACCCAGCATAAACTTACATTGCAAAGTAAAAGTGAGTGAAGATAAATACGCCGAGTTAAATATGTTTTATGACGTAAAACGTTACGTTATTAAAAACATATTTCAGCTACGCGTATTTCAGCTAAACGTATTTCAGCTACGCGTATTTCAGCTACGTTTACGAGAACGATATGATTGCAAAAACGATATGATATTTTCATGGAAAAACGATATTATAAGGAAAGGTACAATTTAAATACTATCGTCTATGATACAAGATCGATATCATATATTATAATTTATATCACCTAGACGATATCGTTATAATATCGTTTGGTTGATTGATAAGTGTAGTTTTTATTCAAAATTTTAATTTAAAATACATATTAAAATCAATTAAGTATTTAAATTTTTTACATTCATTTTTAACAAATAAAAAAAAACAAATTGTAAGAACAAATATGTATTTAAAAACAATTTGTATTAGATTTGAATAAATGAAACCATAAATGTATTTTATTATGAATTAATTATAAATTTCGTTTATCAACTCATAAGCAAGTGCTTATGTATCAGACTATATGACAACCATTATTTACCTACTTCTATGTAATGCAGATGGTATGAAGTAGTCATTGAAAAGTAAGTTGTTAAGTAATTTTAAGTCATTACCTAGTTTTTGCTGGGAATATAACGGAGCAGATTTTAACCACAATTTTTTTAAAGCAATTTACGCTTTTGTTAACATTATTTTTGTATGAATACACAGAAAAAATTATGGCCATATATTTCCAATTAATTCATTAATAAAATCAGTCTTAATTAAAAATTTAGTCCAGTGAATTAAAAGTTTACTTATATCAACAACATTACTGCAGAAAATATTGTTAATATCAAAAAATATTTATTTGATACTATTAATTTGTTTACTGGTGCAAATTTAATTAATTTTTTAATTAATATCACTATTTTTTTTATTGAAATCAATTTTTATTTTTTTGTGTACGAGCCAGACAATTTATAATCCCACTAATATTATAAATGTGAAAGGTTGTATGTTTGGATATTTAGATGCTTGGATGCTTTGATGTTTGTTAATGGATTTGGATGAAATTTGGTAGACGGATAGAATATATCCAATATTAAAATATTGGCTACTTTTTAAGAAGTAAATCGGGGAAAAAATTGGTACATTGGTACTTTTGCTCTTTTTGATAAATTTGGCATGCAGATTGCATATGGTCTAGAATTAAATATAATGTGCATTTTAAGGGATACAATTGGTACTTTTTAAGGACTAAAAACGGGTTAATATTGTGGTTCTCTTTTCGATAAATTTGATATACATACAGATTAAAGCCTACATTAGCATACAGTGTACTTTTTGGGGGCCTAAAATAAGGTACTCTTGGTACTCTGCTTTTAGTACATTTTCTCTCTTCGAAAAATTTGATATAGAGATACGAGTAGCATAGGACGCAGATTAAAATATGGGGTAATTTTTATACTGTAAATCAAGGAAAAAATGGTACTTTTGGTACTTTATCTTATTTTGATAAATTTGGTATATAGATTGCGTTTGGTCCAGTGGCCGGCATATTGGTTGAATGTTGAATGTTGGTTGCTCAATAGTATCAAGTGCTAAAAATTTGTATGTATGGATATGTTGGCAAAAATAACAATTCCTTAATTTATTGTTTATTGAAATATTTTAAAATTAAATACGTATAGATATAGAGAACTACATAACATTTCTGTAAATTTTTTATAGGATAAACCATTTCTTAAAATATGGCTCTAGTTTTTACGTGAACGAAGTCACGCGTAAAAGCTTGTAATTTATTATATTAATTTCGTTCAGGAAATTAATTTTGATTTAATATTCCTAATATCGTTTTATCTTTGTCAGTTTAATGACAATAATTTATTTCGTATTCATTTTATTTACCTTTTTTTTCTTTTTTGTTTCTTTCAATTATTATTGAATTTTTTATGTCCAAAATATTCTTTAAGACAGGAAATGATAAATCAGTTATAAATATTTTATTTTCTAGCAAAAACATGAATTTTTTCCTGAAAATATTTAAATTATACAGATACTTCCTAAAAAAATTACTTTTTTATTTATACTCTTTCTGTAAAGCCATTTAAATATTTATACTTTCCATTAAGCTCTTTATAGCAATTTTAATCAACATTTATTCTGCAAATCTTTAAAATACTCTAAAATTTGTTAATATTGCTTAAACGAAAAGTAATTTTTTTTATACCTACGCCACAATTGTGGAAAGGGTGTTATGCATTTGTGCAGATGTGTGTGTAACACCTTAAAATATTGGTCCTTGACCCACATTTTCTAATGTATACCAATCGAGTCAGAACTTTTTGAATCGGGATAATGATGATGTCCTTCCGGCTGGCTGTCTACCTATCTAAACCTTCTGCGCAAAGTACAAGACGCAATTTTAATAACATTTGGTGAATAAATTATCAGAAGGACCCAGCCCTTTCTGGAATAGACTATTTGTGCCCATAAACCATCTTGCCACATATGTTGGTATTTAAAATAAATTTAGTCCAAACTTATTTTATTGCAATCTAAATCATCTAATCAAATTTTTTTTTCGAATCGGTTCATATTTGAGCATAGCTCCCATAAAAGTACTACTCTTTTAAGGACATAACTTCCTGATTAATGTTGTTTTAATATCTTCTGTGTCATGGCAAAATTTTCTGCTGCTAGGTCCAAATAAAACCCCAATTCCTAAAATCACTTGAAGGATAACAGATCTCATACACAGAAAAAATTATTAAAAATCTCCTATCACCAAATTTGTTCTAAATTCATAATATCAAGCAAAGTAGTTGTTGACTTTGCACCTATTACCAAAATGATTATATTGATTACTAAAAATTTTTAAATTTTGAAAAAATATTTTCAATAAATGATATTTTTAATTTTAATTAAAAAAGTGATCAAAAAACTTTGAAATTTTAAACAATGTGTTAATTTATTTAAATAAATATTGACAATTCCCAACAACAATTCTACATGTTTAAATTATTTTATTTTAAACGAAAAAAGTCAATTAAGATTTTTTGCTATTTAATTAAAATTTTTATTGAAAATTTATTTCAAAACAACTAAAATGTTAATTAAATCAAAATTAAATTTTTAAATTTTTTCAGCTAAAAAAATTATTGATTCAATTATCACATTAATTAAATTAAAATACTTTTTAAACCATTTTTTTAATTGATAAAACACTTTTTTCTGTGTATAGATGAAGGTATGTAAATAATATTCGACACAAAGAACTTTTACAAGAATCTTAACCTCATAACTTAATTTTGTTCTTCCTGATACATGATTGCCCATGGGTCCCAAATAGGGAACACTCTTAAAAAGTTGTTCCTAATAACTGTGATTTAGGGTATATATCATAATGTGGGGCTTGACCGATAATACTTTTTTACTTTTTTAGTTTTTTTTCTAATTTAATCCAAAAAAAACTTATTTCAAAAAAATACGAAAAACAAATTTACATTTATGTGAACTTAAAGATTTATTTACAAAAACAGAGTTTTGTGGAATTAGATAAAAAAGAAAATCCCATTGAAATCGCTTGGTAGTTAGACAAGAGGGCAAAAAAAACGTTTAGCCTACTTTTAGTCTCACAAGTAATGCTTTCAGTAACTAATGCACAGTCTTTGCTACTTATCAAGTATTTAATTTCTAATAGCCTCCTAGTTAATTAACTTGTTATTTCGACTAGGAGCAGCAGTAAGTGAATTTAAAAACAGTTTTCTTACTTTTAAACAAACAATTAATGCTTCCACTAATATTTACACACTGTTTATTGACATTTTACAGAAAAAAGAAAAAGAATTAGTATGTAATTAATAAAATTTTATTAAAGTATTCTGATATTTCTACCAATTTTCTTAATTTAATTGTTTGTAAATTGTCATATTAACAATCTGTTTTAGTTGAAAAAATAAAATAATTTTCTGTCAATAATGTTCAATACAAAATTAAAAAATTGAATTTTTTTTTTAATCTCGTAAAGAATAAGCGATAGGACTGCTATTGGCACCTGAGTCCATCCAAGGGTTAGTTAAGCTTTTATTTAAAACTTATTCTCGAAGTTTTAACACGATATTATTTATTCTAGTTTTCAAATTATAGTCGATGATTGTGTCAAGAATCCGTTTAGTGCACGTGTTATAACCTTTTGCATCCACTTCTAAGTCTGTTTTTGTTAGCGATACCAATAAAAAATTGAGCTTCCAACGAAGCAGGTTTGTAAGGGAGAAACGTAAACGTTTCGATTACCATATCGCTTACGGAAGACATGAATTTTATATGGCGAGTTCCCACTTTGAAGCAATACATTTTTGACACAGAAAGCGCTTTTTTCAGCGCTGCATACCCCAGTATGCAAGTACGTTAGTGCTTACAGATTTCGCTTTTGTAAGTACTTGTTGTCGTTGGTTTGTAGGCGCTTTGCTTACTTTTAATTTCGCAAGTAATGCTTCGTAAGTTGTACACATTTTTTATTGATAATTTTGGGTAAATTTTACTTTAAACCACAACAAAATTATTTCTTTAATATTTAATTCACTTCATTTCATGTAAAAACAATAAAATCTTGGAGTTTCTTTTATACTCGTAAATTTATTACTTATTTCTTAGAGTTTCAAATTTATTTATCAACGTCCCTTAACAACTCAGTTTCTAGCATTCACTTGCCTTCAATTGTATTTAATAAAAAGTCTATAAAATGTTGACCATAAATCACAGGCACACACACACACTCACATACATACTTGAAATTAAATAGAAAATTGAAAAGTTGGAAAATTGTGAAAATAATCATTATTTGTGTGATTGTGTGTGGTAAGAAATGAATAAAATTTTTAAATCAAAATTAATGAAGAAATTCATACAAACAAAATAAATTAATTTTTCAACACACATTTCAAACACTCCAACCACACTCAACAATCATTGGAATAAATAATTTTGAAATTTAAATGACAGTAATAAATACTATAGAACCACATTGTCATCACCCATTTCAAATCCCTCTATGTTATTACCTTTATTCTCTCTGTCTCTCTTTTTCTCTCTTTGTCTGATGTCACTCTGGTTTATGGCACTCTGTGTGACAACACAAATCAATGTAATTAAATAAAGATTCAATTCCTTGAAAGCCAATTATACAAATAAAATAATAAATCAAATTTGAAATAAATTGTAGCTGCCTGTCTATTTTCAGAAAATTGTAATAAATAGAGAAATTCACACAAATAGATAATCATTCATCCATCTAGTCCGTATTTAATAGAATCAGAGATGGAAATTAATTTCTCATTTCCAGAATTCTAAAACTAAATTTATATTTTGTCGTTCCGGCAACAAACCAAATAGTTGTTCAAGAAACGCATGAATTAAGCTACAAGTTGCTCCTTCATCCACCATATTCTTCGGACTTAGCATTGAGTAACTGTTTCTTGTTTTCAAATCGGAAGAAATGGCTCTGCGGCAAAAGAGTTGACTCGAACGATGAAATTATTACAAACAAGTAATAAAAGAAACTTTAGACAATCAACGGAGACTACTTTGAAAAATAAAATAATTTTCTATCCAATAAATCCGTGACTTTTTAAATGTAACACAGGTTGCTATAAAAAGCCACGGTTTAATTGGCCCGCACTCGTAATTCTAGACCCATTTCTAAAATATTGCTCTGCGCTCTTCATTGATATTCCTCAAAGTCTGGCATGAAGGCTGGATACATAAATTGAAGCTAAATTTACATTTAAGTACTCACAAGATTTTTGAAAAATACTTTATCGGACGAAAATGTATTATTAACGAAGAAGATTTTTTTAGCTCTCCTCAGCCAATTGACAGTAGAGTCCCACAAGGAAGCATCTTGGGCCCTCTATTATACTTAATATATACTTCAGACATGCCAACCAGCAACTGTAACCAAACTTCAACTTTTTCTAATCATACAGCTTTTCTGAGCGTACGTGAAAACCGCCATGAAAGATCTCGTTACTTACAGGATCATATAAAAGATGTTTTTATAGAGGTATAAAACTTTAAGTTGGCAATACTTTTTTAACTGGCGGCCATTTACAGTTGTTAATTGATTTATGTTTAGTTTCATTTAGCATTTCAACACCGACTGACGCCTGAACAGCTCTTCCAAATTGTGCAAATTTATTTTGAAAATCATGGTTCTGTTCGAAATACGTATCGCAAACTACGTCCACTCACTTTTGTTTGAATGGATACGTCAGTAAACAAAACTGCCGTTTTTGGTGTGATGGTAATCCTCAAGTGTATATTGAGAGACCGTTACATGCAGAAAAACTGACTGTGCGGTGTGCTTTATGGGCTAGTAGAATTATTGGTCCGTACTTCTTTAAAAACGGAGCTGGTCAGAACGTTACAGTTAATGGTGACCGCTATAGAGCCCTGATTACTGACTTTTTCGTTCATCAATTGAACAACCATGATGTGCACACGCTGTGGTTTCAACAAGACATGTCACACAGCTCGTGCCACAATTTGATTTATTGAAGGAAACTTTTGATAAGCGCATAGTTTCACGTTGGCCTCTAAGATCGTGCGATTTAACCGCTAGACTATTTTCAGTGGGGATATGTAACGTCGGTAATCTACACCGATAAGCCCTAAAAGATTGACCACTTGGAAGGAAACATTCGCACTATTTCCGATGTACGGCCACAAAAAAAGTCATCGAAAATTGGATCTCAGGATTAACTTTCGTCCGAGCCAGCTTCGGCGGTGATATGCCAGAAGTCATATTTAAATTATAATGCCAGAAGATGATCTTTCGAATAAAGTAGAAATCTTATTAATTTAAAAAATTCATCTTTGTTTTATTCCATTTCAAAGTTCTATATCTCTATAAAAAACCCCCTTTATTTCAACTGGAAATGTGGTTAAAACAATTGAGGGTACAGGTCAATGAGCAAAAATGCGTACATATAACAATCACTTTGCTTCAGGAATCATGCCCCTTATTATAGTCAATAATCACCCTTTATCGTTATTGGAGAATTTAAAATACGCCTGCGACTGTTTGGTAATAAATTAAAGGAAATAAGTTAACGTTATCTTTAATCTATTAATAAATAATCGCAGGCGTATTTTCAATTAGCCAGCCACGATAAGGGCAAATACCTCAACACTCGCAAGTAAAATATTTTGTTTTTAATACATCTAAATTGGTGTTTAACGACGAAATGGCATATAAGCCAATTAACACAAGTGAAAGCTCGATATCAATCCAACTAAACATCTGGAAGCATTTGGTCAGACAATTAAAAAAAGCATAAGCAGCAAGCACTCTCTGAAGAAAATTTTAAGTATGGAAGAGTGGCCAAGAAAGTCCACTGATCTAACTTTAAAATGGGTGAAATCGATGCCCAAAAAACTAGAAGCCGTCCTAAAAGCAAAAAGAATTCGAACAAAGTATTAGCCATTAAATTTGTTTTATTGTTTTGAAACACTTTTTTTTGAAGTGTTAATACCAGAGTAAATTAGTTTTTTATTGTATTGTTTTTGAAGTATTTAAAATTTTAACTTTTATATCGTAATAACATTGTCCAAATTTTTGTAAATGACAGTAAACTTCTAAAAATTTATGTTCTTTTAAGCTAAAATAACACTTTTATATTAGAAAACCAGTTGTTCGCTTTATTTTGACGCTCACAGTATGTGAACGGTAACCGTGATTAGGAGAATTTTTGTCGGGCACTGGCAGGATATAAAATTAAGCTTAAGAATAAGATATGATTTTTTATATTTAAATATCAAGATTCCATAAAATAATATTGATGAAAAATATTGCGAGAAACTATTATTAATAGCCGTTTTAACCCTTTGTGTTAAGTGTACAACTCTGTAAAATTAATAACGATTTTATGCTATAAAGCGTGAGTGTCATTTCCGTATGTATTGTAAATTAATGAATCTGCTGAGTGAAAGAAAGAGAGAGATAGAGTTTTGTCAATTGTTTTATTCTGCTATATTTAACACACGTGTTTGCTACAGCTTTTTGTGGGATGTTTCAACCAGAGTGTAGTAAATTTTAGTCTAATACATTTTGTTGTTGCAGTGTTGTAAATATTAGTTCTTTAATGACATTAATAAGATTAACAAGATAAACAAGGGACTTTACTATCAAGGGTGGCACTCGCTATTATTTTACGTTATATCACAGTTCGCAGCGTTTCAGCACAACTTTCAAACCCAATTTTGAACTATGATCGGAAAAGTTAATCTATGGGCCATGTTCTAGAAACCGAAATCACGTGAAATCAAAATCGAAAAAATTTTGAAAACTCCACCGTGTTTAAAATTCATAAAAATACTTATTTGTACATACCCCATACTTTGAGTACTACTTTTCTCTACCTAAACTAATTTAATTTAATTCATTTATTTTTACAAAAATTCAGTTGAAAATCTTCGTCGATTTCAATTTTAAGTGACATCGATTTCCAGAACTTGGCGGTATATATTTCCATTTCTATAAATTTGTCATTTCCATTTGATTTTTTTTTAATAAACTTTGAAAACTAGATCGTTTTCGAAGCTATACAAAAAAAGGGATTTAGAAATTTTTGAATAAGAAAGTAGTTGTTTATATCATTTTCCCCATTGTGCAGTTTTAGGAATAATATTAAGAACAATCTAGATAAAGTTTGTCGAATATTTTATTTTATTTCGCAGAAAAAGTTTTCAGTAGTTTTTTTGTAAATTAAAATTAATTGAAAAGTATTTAAATTTAATTAATCTGATAATTGAATCAATTATTTTTTTATTTGAAAAAAAAAATTAGAAATAAAATTTGGATTTAATTAACATTATTGTTATTTTGAAATAAATTTTTCATTCAAATATTAATTAAAAAAAAAATCTTAATTGATTTTTTTGCTTAAAATAAAATAATTTAAACTTGTAGAATTGTTGTTGGGAATTGTTAAAACCCGAGCTATATTTAATTAAATCAATCAACACAGTGTTTTAAACGGCAAAGTTTTTTGATCATATTTTTAATTTAAATTAAAAATATCATTTATTGAAAAAAAAAAAATTTCAATTTTTAGTAATCAATATCTTTGTAATAGTTGCAAAATCAACAAATTGTTTGTTTGATTTTATGAATTTAGTGAAAAATTTTTAATTTTTTCTGTATTCGATTAAAATTTTATACACCACATTACGATTGATATCGGCGTTATTTTAAACCCGATCTGGATGAAATTTTAGAAAAGAAGAAATTAGTTTTCTACATAAATTCGACTAACTTTGTATATTGGGTTCCTGTTTGAGCTCTAGGTTTAGTTCTTTATATAGTTCATATTAAATCGTAGACCTATTGAAGCACAAATTTGATATTTAATAAAATGTATTTTAATAGATTAGTTTGAACTTACATATGGCTGTTTGGTTATCAACTAAAATAGCCCTTTGGTCCAATAGTAACAGTCATGGTTTGAGAGTAATGTTAGCCAAATATTTTCATATGTCTACCCGTAAGTGAAATTTTCTACTCAAAACATTTCTAAATATGTTGAAATTCGTCTGTCTAAATAAGATTTTAGGTTAATTGAAGCAACGTTTTTGATGTGATCGGTTTTATTTCTAAAGTCCCTTTTACGAACATAAATCTTTTATAAATATTGGTACAGTGTAAGCTCGGTATTCGCGTCTACCTATTATCGCGACGGCTTAATTTTTTAAAATTGCATGTTCTACAATCGCGACAGTTTACGAAAATTTGGTTCTATTTTCGCGACTTTTATCTGTTATTTAAATTTGTTTACAATGTCTGTATCCAAAAAGGAAAATCCCCGTCTTTTAGTATATTAAACTTTTTTGAATGATTTTGATCTTCAATTGTGTCAATTTATTCTGTCATTTGCTGTCTTAATACATCTCTTCATATGAAAAAAGTTCAACATGCAAATTTAGATATTTTAATTAGGCTTAAGTTCATTGAATTTTATTTTCATTAAATTATTTTATGAAGACAGGAATTTTACAACATGAAATTAATTAAAATTTTTTTTTTTTTTATTGATAATTTTTCATTCTTGACTGCGCTGAGATTTGAACCCAGGCGTTCACGGACAGGTTGCCCAGACTAGTTTCGATTGTAACCACACAATCTCGTCGGTGGGGTTTGCCGTTTTACTCACTCGGCTATTGAGGCCGGGCGACGTCAATAGTCAAACATCAATCCTTAAACCAAATGGTATTTCACTTTGGTAGATCGAAATTTGCATTTTGTTTTTTGAATGAATGAACTTAAGCCTAATCAAAAATATCTAAATTTGGATTAAAAACCATTAACAGATCAATAAAATAACCACAATACAAATTATTGTTAACAGCTAAGGCACGAGCTATGTTTACATTTGTCCTTCAAGTTGTGCTGAAAAAGGTCAACAAGAAAAAAGAAAGACAAAAGCATCAAAAATAAAAAAATGTACTTTGGACTTCAAGAAGAATTCTTGACAAAAAGTACGAAAAAACAGAAGTTAGGAAGAACATGTAAATCAATTAAAATAGATAATCATTCATTCAAAAAAAAAAGCAAATTTCGATCTACCAAAGTGAAATACCATTTGGTTTAAGGATTGATGTTTGACTATTGACGTCGCCCGGCCTCAATAGCCGAGTGAGTAAAACGGCAAACCCCACCGACGAGATTGTGTGGTTACAATCGAAACTAGTCTGGGCAACCTGTCCGTGAACGCCTGGGTTCAAATCTCAGCGCAGTCAAGAATGAAAAATTATCAATAAAAAAAAAAATTTTAATTAATTTCATGTTGTAATATTCCTGTCTTCATAAAATAATTTAATGAAAATTAAATTCAATGAACTTAAGCCTAATTAAAAATATCTAAATTTGGATTAAAAACCATTAACAGTTCAATAAAATAACCACAATACAAATTAAAGTTCAACATGTTTTAAAGCTAACGATTTCTCAAAAATTAGGGATTTAAAAAAAAATTTAAAAGCGGAGATTCCATAAATAGTTTGCGTGAATTCCAAGTTGCATGAGTCTTCCGTTGACCGCATTATAAAGCAAGAAAATTCATCAATAAAGTTCGTACGTACAACCGAAAGCGGCCCTGGCAAGCGTTGCACCCAAAACAGAGTTGAGTATAAAATAATGATAAAAATGCTTTATAAGTGGTTTGTCGAACAAAGGAAAAACTGTTCCAATATCATCAGCGATCTTACGACCAAAAGCCAGTCACTAGAATTTCAAAATTTATCAAACCAATTCAGGTTTCAATGCCAGTGAAGGATGGTTAAAGAAATTTAAGCGTCGACATGGAATTAGATTTTTAAAAATTACGGGCAAGAAATTGTCTTCGAACCTCATCTAATTAATCAATTGGTGAAAGAGTTTAAGGATTACGGTGCTGAGCATGGGTTCACTCTTTACCAAAACTATAATGCCAACGAATCCGGTGTAAATTTTAGGATGCTTCCAAATCACACTCTTGTCACGTGTAATAAGAAAACGGCTCCCGGAAGAAAAATATGTAAAGAGCGTATAACTTTTTTGCCCTGTTCAAATACAAATGGCACAGACAAACTGAAATTGTGGGTTCTTGGAAAATCCAAAAACCCAGGCGCCTAAAAATGCGTTTTTATTAATCCTGTCATAGACAACTCCAGTAATAACGCCTGGATGACATCATTTATATTCAACGACTGGTTTCATCACGAGTTTGTTCCCAACGTAAGCTAATTTCTACAATTAGTAAAACAAAGTTGTTTATAAGTAAAAGTTCGGAGAATTTTTGGTTTCAAAAGGTCTGGCGCAAAAAGCAGTTTTGCTTTAAGATAACGCGACGTGTCACCCAGTTGAGGAACTAAAAAGTGATGACGGTTTAATTATAGCAATGAATCTACCCCCAATGGACATTGCGCTTATTCAGCCGTTAGATGAAACCCTTATCAACTGGGTCAAATTAAATTATAAAAATCAACTGCTCTCCCAACTGCTTGGCGAGAAGGGAACAAATTTGGAGCTTAAACTTAAAAACTTCAATATCAAAAATGCAGTTCAGATTCTAGCTACGTTCTGGAATAAAATGTCAGTGTCCAACATCCGAAAATCCTGGAACGCCTTGCTCGAATTCGGTAGTGAATGGAGTGCCCTTAAATATTTTACAAAATATAATTCAGGAAGAAAACGAAGATCTTTAAACTATTGCTAAACTTGTAGCTCAAATTGGTACGGAACATCTTTTCAAGAATGCAGACATAAACAGCTGGATTCAAGAAGAATTTCATGTGGAAAGTAACGAGGTGTAAATGGAATTATCAGATATGGAATCGGAGGATTTATACGATAATGGTCACGAAGAAAACAAAATTTAAGTGGATGATTTTATAACATCGATAAGCATATGCATACAATGGGCTTTGGAAAATGATAACTACGAGAACAGCACTATATGAACTACGTGACTCAGCTGTTATTTATTTTTTTTAATAAATAACAGCTTTTTTGCCAAAAAAAGCAACTCAAATCTCCAACTTCTTTAAGATTGTTTAAAATGTAAATTTAAAAACAAGTCCAATTTTAAAAATTACATAAAATGTTTCAATAATTTTTTGGGTTCCGTTATCGCGAAACTACAGTTTTCGCGACAGCTCTGGTTTTTAATTAGTCGCGAAAATCGAGCTTGCACTGTATTAGAATACAAATTGTAACAAGTTGTTTTTATGTTAGTCAAAAACTTGGCAGAAGTCTGGTCTATTAGGTCAACCAAATTCAAAAACTACTTTTGCCACTGAGAAAGTCTTACGGAAGGAATAATTAATTATCTCAATTTACATAATTGTCCGTATGTCCAATATAATTTGCTTGTGTTGTACCGTCAGATAAGCCCCGTCTGTAACTCTTACTTGTGTTATGTTGAAAATAGCATCTGCCCTCCATTTCACATATTTCTAAATTAAATGACCTCGAAAAAGAAGTAACAACATAGAAAAACTACGACCGCATCAATTAGATTTTCCTTCCCTGTAATAGAATTGCTCGTAATCCTATTTCAAGTTTATTTGCTGCAATTGCTGTTGTTGTTGCTGCTTCGCTTGCATACTGTGACACAACTCTTTCTAATAAAATTATTGAAATATTATTACAATTTCAAAATTCTGGCCAAATCTATTTAGATTATTTTTTTCCTTCTATTCGTCCATCATTTTTCTATACGGTGTTGTAGTGGTTGTTGTGGTAGTGGCAGCCGAGTTAGAATTTTTGTATGGATATCACTGTGTTATCATCTCTGTTTTTATGTATGATTGTGTGTTGTAAAAGTATTTGGATTTTGTGTGTCCAGTTAAAAATTTATATGTACGTCAGAGTGTTGTTTTTAAGTATATGTTTATTAGTAGTGTTATTAGCCCATTTCAATCCATAAGCCAAACATTATTTAGTTAACCAAAAATTTTGCAACAACCATTTGCTTCTAGCACAATTTCGTGTTGCACAATCGACCGGAAATGCAGTTTTAGATCAAGACAATGAGTATTTTATGCCGAACACCAAACTTATTTTTGGCCGTTATTTTAGGTCCTTCAACAATTAAATTTTCCCTTTTATCGTAAGGCTTTCCGTTGGCCAGTTTTACACTCAATCATTGATCTTTGTAAACAGTTCTATTTTAAATGTAACCGTTTGACTTTTGGCAGTCTAGTTGAAGCTTACAAGAGCTCAATTATAGTTATAATCACAGGTTTTTTACGGACCAGTTTCAGCTTAAATAGAACGTTTTTCGACGATCCATTTTCGGTTTGGTACTTGACCATTCTATAGTTTTAGCAAGAGTTCAAAATTTGTTCATATATGGGTGTTCTTATTAACTCATTTTTGAGAGTGCTCATAAATGAAAAATCAAAAATTTGTTACTTCTTAATTTAGAAATTTATTATAAATACGTGAAACTAAGTTTGGGGTTTTATGCTGAAACTTGTATAGCAACGAATAAACTAAATCATCAATAGTCTTCCTAATAATATCACTGGTAACCCGGTTCAACTTAAAGTTATTGGTCCAAAAAAGACAATATTTGCTGCTCGTTTTGCTTCGGATACAACGTCAGACGCAATAAAACAATATGTTAACTTTAAACTTGGTAAAGAAATTGATATAAGTGTTTTCAAATTCAAGTATTCTGAAAGAAGAAGCAAATCATCTTTTAAAATTATTGTTCCAGAAGAAAATTTTAATACCATTGTCAATGCAAATTTTTGGCCTCCTAACGCTATTATACACGAATATGAATATAGAAATGCTTTTCGTTCTGATATTGCTTACTTACCTTCTCATGATAATATTCCAAAAAACTAAATAATTTGCAGACTGAAAACTTAATAAGTGTTGGGTACCAAAATGTGCGTGGCCTTAACACGAAATTATCCACCCTTTATGCCAATAGCTTTGGGTTTCCCTTTCATATAATTGTTTTTACGGAAACCTGGTTAAATAACAGAAAAAATATATACAATTATGAAATTTTATGCCCGAGATACCAGATTTTTAGATTTGATAGGATACATAAATCTGGTGGCGGTGTTCTTATCGCAGTGCTTGATTATTTTCCTTGTGAATATATAAACCTTACATCTAGTGATGATACTGAATTTGTTGCCGTTAAAATTAAGCTGTATTCGACTTATCATTACATTTCCTGTTCCTATATACCTCCAAACTCGCCAGCTGAAATTTACAATAACCACATTTCTGCAATTAAACTTGTTCTTGGTCAGTCTAAACCTTCTGATTTGTTTATTGCCCTTGGTGACTTCAACCTTCCAAACATAGTATGGAGTAATCCTGTAGAAATAAACTATTTAATTCTCCCGTACGGACTACACAAAATTTAATAGTTTATTATCGAAAGTCGATTGGGATACTCTTATTTCAGGAGATAATCTGGATAATGTCGTATCAAATTTGTATGCTGTATTGCATCACTGCATGTTGGAAGCTGTTCCCAAACAAATTATTCGCAGTAATAAAGGCCCTCCCTGGAATAATCGTTATTTATCTAAATTGAAAAATAGAAAAACCAAACTTTTTAAAAAATATAGGCTATCCGGCTCATCTGTTGATTTCACGAATTATTGCATTATACGATCTAATTACAACACGGCTAGCCAACTAGCGTATAAAAGCTATTTAAATCGAATGAAAATTAAAATGAAAACCAACCCCAGATCGTTCTACAATTTTATCAACAGTAAGCGTCGTGCAAGTGCGTATCCTAATTATTTGAAATTTGGATCTCGGAGTGCTGAAGATGATGTTTCTATTAGCAACTTATTTGCTGATTTTTTTGCAACCACGTATTCAAAAAAGTCATTTGATAGTCAAACTTCTTATCCCTATAGCATACCTCATTCTACAGGTATCAACTTTTCATTTATTGACACTGAAACAGTACTATTAAATTTAAAGTCTCTGCGGTGTTCTCTTAATCCTGGCCCGGATGGTGTACCTAATTGTATTTTAAAAAATTGTGCAGAATCCTTATATGTTCCTCTTACAATTATCTTCAATAAATCTATTGAACTTGGTTACTTACCACCTGAATGGAAAAAATCTTATATTACTCCGTTGTTTAAAAGTGGAAGTAAACTGGAAATATCGAATTATAGAGGAATTGCAAAGCTGAATGCGATTCCCAAACTTTTAGAAAAAATATTAACTGATAGTTTATATCATCAAATCTCTTCCCTTTTATCACCTTGTCAACATGGTTTCAGGAAATCACGTTCCACTGCTACTAACATTTTACAATTAACAACTATTGTAAATGAAGGTTTTGTTAATAATAAACAAACAGACGTTATTTACACTGATTTTAGCAAAGCATTTGATAAAGTTAACCACGATATTTTACTTTACAAGTTATCACGTATGGGATTTAGCAACAACGCAATACAATGGCTTAAATCATATCTTTTAGATAGAACCCAACAAGTAAAATTTAAAAATGCTACATCAAAATTCATCGATGTTCTCTCGGGTGTGCCTCAAGGAAGTCATCTTGGTCCTGTTTTATTTACATTATTTATTAACGATCTGCCATCGGTTGTTCAGCACTCTAACATACTCATGTATGCTGATGATGTTAAAATTTTTAATTCTTTTAACGATATTATTGATCAATCTATTTTGCGGTCTGACATTGAACTTTTCTCTCAATGGTGTAATTACAACTTATTGGATTTAAATATAAAAAAATGTAAACACATGTCATTTTTCCGCTCATTTAAACTTGACACTAGCTATTTTCTAAATGGAACATTACTGGATAAAGTTCACACTATTGGTGATCTCGGTATTTTATTGGATCACAAACTAAAATACTGTGATCACATTTCATTAATGGTCAATAAAGCTAATGGAGTTCTTGGTTTTTTGAAACGTTGGTCTAAAGAATTTTCTGATCCATATGTAACTAAACACTTATATACGTCTCTGGTGCGCCCTATCCTGGAATATGGATCAATTGTGTGGGATCCATACTTTAATATATATATCAACAGCATTGAATCTGTACAGAAACAGTTCCTTTTATTTTGTTTAAGAGGTCTTGGATGGAATTCGCTTGCACTACCTTCATATGAAAGCAGACTTGGTCTTATTAAGTTACCGACGTTAAAAAGCCGAAGAACAATGCTTAGTATTTCGTTTTTAATGGGTCTAATACGCGGTGATGTCGATTCCGGTTACTTGTTAAGCAAAATTAACTTTAATGTTCCAGTGAGACCTACACGAAATTTTCAGCCGTTAAATTTAACGTATTACCGTTCTGTTTACGCTAACAACGACTCCTTTCGTCAAATTTGCTTGAAATTTAATAATCTATATAATCTAATTGACTTTTCTGATAGTAATGATGCCTTAAAAAGAAAAATTATTGTTTATTTAAATTCAAATTAGTTAATATCATTATTCTATATTTATTATATGTACTATAATTTAAGCACTTATGTCTGTAAGGATTTTTAATCTATAGACTGGAAAATTAAATAAATAAAAATAAATAAAATCTCACCCATGAATGGACAAAAGCAAAATATTTTTTATTCTTCATACTCATAAATCAATTTAAGTAGCGAAATTTCAAAACGTTTATTCTCACTCAAAATTTATTTTCTATCTTAAATAGTTACGTAATAGTTAACAGTTATATATATAGTTAAATTTTGGCATTAAGAGTAGGTCTTTACATAATCCAGTTTTTGTTAAGTCTTATGTCTTTAAATACAAGGGGCAATGGAACTAAACACAGAAAAAAGTTTTTTATCAATTAAAAAAAAAATAGTTTAAAAAGTATTTAAATATAATTAATGTGGTTATTGAATCAATTATTTTTTTAGTTGAAAGAAAATTAAAAATATAATTTTGATTTAACTAACAATTTACAGTACAATACACATATAAGAAAGCCTACAAATGCATAAAGAAAACACACATATAAGAAAGATACTTTCTTATATCTGTAACACGCATATAAGAAAGATATTTTCTTATATACATCAGTAACATAATTTAAAAAATTTCCTATAGAAATATATAATTGAAATAAAACTGTGTAATACTATTACATACTACACATCATTTTGTACTAAATTTCGTTTATTTGTCGTACAAATATAAATACATAAGTACACAACTAAAGATAGAAACCAAGGCGAATTCAACTACAGGTGGTGTCGGAACTACAACAATCCAAAAACAACGGAAACAACACAGGGTTTTTTGCATTGCATTGTTAGTGTTTACTGTCCAAAATGTCAACCATTCCTAACAAAACACTAACAAATCAAAACAAAGTAGCTCGAACGGTCAAAATCAGATGGCGTTTCGACACCACCTGTAGTTGAATTCGCCTTGATAGAAACATAACAGAAACAAAACAGATGATTGCACTTCACTTAAAACCACATTTGATAAAAAAAAAGTAATTTGGTAAAAAACAATTTTCACGGAAACATCGCGGATTTTTCGATTTTCCAATTGAAAACAGAAGCTAGTCAGAACCAGTACCATTACAGATAAAAAGCAATGTTAAACGATTTTTTTGGAACTTTTTGTTCGCGACGGTTTTTATTGGCTGGTGCATATGTTTTATTAGAAATAGCCTTGTACATTAAGCCTGTCTCATCTGCATTGTAGATTTCGTCAAGCTCATATTCAGTTAACTTATCTGGAAGGACTTTTTTTTAAAAAAGATCGGCAGCTTCCACGTCGCCGGAACTAGCCTCTCCATGAATATTTCTGAACCTAATATTTTCCTGCTTTTTCCAGCGATGAAACCATCCCAAATTCGGTTTAAAATCAATGCCCAACTGAATTGCAAATTGTTCGGCTTTTTCGAGAATTATTGGTCCGGTTATTATTGTGTGCTTTTCAGCCATTTGCGCGAACCATTTGGACATAGTTTTATTCAGTACATCATATTGAGATTTTCTGTTCTTTTTAATATTTAAATTTTTTCCCGAAAATTTCTTAGTCATAAGTGCTTCTAAATTCTTTATAATTTTCGACAATGTGCTTTCCGCTATTTCAAACTCCTTACAAATTTCTTTTCGGGTTTTCCCACTTTAAAATTGATCCAATATTTTAATTTTTGTTTGAATAGACACTACATTTCTCTTGTTCGACGACATTTTATACAAAACAAATAAAAATAGCAAAGCCGGTTAATTTCATTAAAATATACGCCGCCATTAGGCATCACGATCAGTGTTCCCAGATGTAAATTGTAAATTATACACAAAAAAAAAAAAAAATATCTATTTTAACCGAGGCTAAAAAAAAATTAAATTGAGAGAATATATATACTAATTTCTTATACACGTACCATTTTCTATGGAATGAGCATAATTTTTCTTCAGAATTTGGTTCTTATAGAAGAGTTTTTCTTATAAGCGAGTTTCTTATATGAGGATTATTTAGCACACAGATATATACAAATATGCATGGTGTCTGAAGATGTCTTTCTTATAACCGAATGTTTCTTATATGCGTATTGTACTGTAGTTGTTTTGAAATAAATTTTCAATTAAAATATTAATTGAATATAAAAAAATATTATTTGATTTTTTCGTTTAAAAGGAAATAATTCAAACTTGTAGAATTGTTGTTGGGAATTGTCAATATTTAATAAAATAAATTAACATATTGTTTGAAATGGCAAAGTTTTTTGATAATTTTTTTTAATTTAAATTAAAAATATCATTTATTGAACAAAAATATTTACAATTTTAAAATTTTTAGTAATCAATATAATTATTTTGGTAATTAGTGCAAAATCAACAACTTGTTTGCTTGATATTATGAATTTGGTATCAATTTGGTGTTTCGAGACAATTTTTAATTTTTTCTGTGTAGGGAATTAGAACGTCTAATTTTTTTTAATTTTTTTTAAGTTCAATAAATTTTTTTTTACTTGAATTTTTATGAATGGATTAGCAAATAAAATTAACATCATATAGATGCCGCCCATTCTTAGCGTCATATAGTTGCGCTCCTTCAAAAACTTTTTTCATGACTATTTCAAGAGATATTGCTAAAATTTATCTTTGAGTATTATATTTAGGGGGATGTCCTCTGGGGCTTATTAACGTACCTCTAAAGGGAAAAACCGAGATCAATTAACTCCTGCGAACGCGGCATCCAGTCAAAAGCGTTGCCTTCAAAATTAATGTCTTCTCCGAAAATATTTCATAACAGCTTCACTGTTTACGCTGCTCTATATGCTGTGTTCCTACAGGGGTTTGTAGGGAGACATCCTATGGATATTGTCCCTTTTGGTGTAACGTCATCCGGGAAAATCAGGCGCTGGCAGAGTTTAAAATTTTCAGATCTGTTGAAATCTCGGCTGACCACAGATCATTCGCGGTAACATGGTAGTCAGGAGTCCATCAAATCTCTGTTCCAGCTTGACTTCAGGTTATGGCCCTTCGGTGGTTGTGGCTTACTTCCGAAAGTCGCAGGAATGGAAATCCCTAACTTCCCACTCAAAGGCTGATTTTTCACAACTTGTGGGAGATTCCCGGCTGAGGTTGGATCATCTCTAGGTGCTGTTGCTTCACAGAAAAAATCCTCGCCAATTTTTTGTTCAATTAAACCATTAATCAAAAATAAAATCAGTTTTGATTAAAAATTTAATCAAGAGAATCAAACATTTACTTATATCAACTACATTACTGCAGAATATGTTTTCAATATCAAAAAATATTTAATTGATGCTATTAACTTGCTTACTGGTACATATTTAATTAAATTTTTTAATTAAAATAAATTTTTTTTTTTTTTTTGAATAATCAACAGATGCTGGTAGCATATATCCAAAAGCAGCTCCAGGTCATAAACAATGGGCGAGAGTATAATCTTGAAGGATTACGCGCTGAAATTGCATCCTGAGTGTACTAGATGCTCTCACAGTCAGTGGCGCTTCGTACACGCATTTTTTGACACCCAGTGTTTAAGATCCACCATGAGATAAGACCATATGGCCGGTGCTCATGCTTATCTTTTCCACATCTTTATGTGGTGTGTCGCCCGGGGGTACATGGGGGACACCTTAAGGTTATTTTACCTTTTGGTGTTACATTCTCTGTGGAAATAACTTAAAGTCAATACCTGCAATTCGGCAGAGATTAAAAATTACAGATCTATTGAGATCGCGGCAAACCAGAGATATTATCTTGTATCGCGGGAGTCAGGAGCCGCTGGAACCTCGGTTTCAGTTTGACTTTAGGTGAGGCCCTTCCGTCAATCAAGTGGTAATTATGGTTTAAACCCAAAATCGCGGAAGGGAAGATTATAAAAAGTCGGCTTTAAGTATTTGTTTTTATCTTGTCATCCGGTACTGAGGCCACCGTGAGGTAGGCAGGTACTCCCTTAAGTCTTTTACATTATTGGATGCTTCATCTTGTTGTTACGCGATCTTGTTGTCGTTGCGTTACAACAACTGATCGTGGGTTTTTGAAAATATAATCTTAGTATTTTAGTTTAATTTTTATATTCTCAAGTCTTCTTTATAAAATCCTGAAGAAATGAAAGAAAATCATATACAAATAATCAAGATGTTGACCATTCAGATTTCTGTTATTTTTTCTAATCTTTGTCCTTTAAACAGTCCAATTTTAGATTTAATCGCTGATGTTCAAATAGTCTAATGAAAGGTTCAAATCGATTTTGAAAAGCAAGATTTAAATTTCAACTAATTATCATTTGCTTGTTTAGGCAATGATTGTGTTTAAATTCACAACAAGTTCTAAAATGTCGTAAGCTCTCTATTAATGCAGTTCTTTCTTCATCTCTAGGCCATTGTGCAATCTAGACATATTATTTATTGACATGCTGTATAGTGTGTCTGTATTTTATTTAGGTCCTGTTATGTATATCTGGCTTATAAAAATAAAATACACACAACATTTGAATGTGCAATGGAATTTACAAAACAAAACTATCTCCTCTACTGGCTCAATTTTACTATTATGAAAATCATTATTGTCAGCATCAACAACAACAGCAACAAAAATAGCACAAGCAACAGCAACATTATTATTGATGGTCATGTTGATGATGACAAACATACGGAAATTTCACAAAATAATGATTTATGGTCTTATATTTGGTTTCCACTACCACAAATACAACTCAGCCAATATTTGATATTAAACTAAAAGTATCTCTGTGTGTTCTTCTCTTGCATATAAATATGTTTTATGTTGTATTTGTGATGTGTCATTTAAAGATCTTTAATAAATATAAAACCAAAAAAAAAAACACTTTTTCCAACATTTTTGACATTTTAATATGGATTTTATGCTGTGTGCAACAAAATATAAAATTTTTCAAAATTTCCCTAATAATTTGCTTAAAGGATTCATAATTTAAGTTAAAGTAGAGAGAAGTTAAAAATGCTTTAAATCTTTTTTTTCTATCATCTTAAATTTTTTGAGTGGTATACAAAAACTGTATTTGATATTCAGCTGTGCCTTCCTTTATTTTGATTGTTTATAAGGGACAATTTCTTTGATTTATTTTATTTTGTTGTTTTTTTCTTTTTTTTGAAATTAAATTTTACTGTAATCAATTATTTAAGACCGATTTTTATTTATTTCTTTTCTTTTCATTTGCTTGTCCTGTAGGGATGTATTTGGTTCAAAGAAAATCTAAACTGACAAAAGAAAGACAAATGAAAACTACCTTTAGCTGATGTAATTTTCTAAACGACAACATTATGAAACAGGGCCATATATTACTGACATCCACTCATTAAATATGTAAATTTTGATTGTTGTTGTACTCTATTTTTTATTTATGTCCTTATGTATTATGCAAAAGATGTTTAAGGGAATGAAATACATGCCAATTTGGTCTGAGACAAAAAAGTCACTTAAGTAAAAAAATAAACAGTGTTTTTAAGGAAATTCAATGTTGTAGGGAGAAAATAAGATTAATTGTTAGGGATACAAAAATAAAAGAAAAAAAAGTTTTGTGTTGTTTGTAAAGAGATTAACTTAAAAAAGTAATATATTTTATTAAAATTGAAAAATGTTACTATAAAATCTCGGTCTTACAAAATCTGAAATTTGACTTAAATCGTAGTGCCGCCCAATTTTCGCATAGTTGAGCTTCTTCAAAAACGTTTACCATGACTTTTTTCGAAGCTATTGCTCGAATTTCTTTTCCGGGCTCCTGAGAGTTATGTAAATTTTGAATTCTGCCGAATTCCACGTTTTGAGTTTACGTAAATTCCCCGGAAAATGTACATCCTCCGATTTTAATCAAGCCCAGGTATATTAACAAACAGCATAATATTCCATCGTAGGACTTTTGCTCTACAATAAAAGAGATTTTGAAAGTAAATCTTTCAATTCAATCTTAATTTGACCACCATCACAGTGCACCACTTTTGGACTCATCGGGTACAAACCCCTTCTCGTTTGGAATTTCTCGAAGACCTTATTGCAACTTACAAAACCACATTTTGCTTTAATCAACATCATGTTTTTTTAGCCTTTTGCTAAATTTTTCTTACATTTCTCGAACTTTCGATGCAAAATATACCTCAAATATGTTAAAAAAAGCTTTTTTTACAGTGTTCCGAAGAATTAATAATTACATTATAAGGAATATTTTTTCAGAAAATTACTTTACTGAATTTCCCACGGTTTGGCAGCTTTGGGCCAAAAATTGTGGAAAAATATTTGAAAAATAAATTTTTTTTTTTTTGACATTTAAGCCTTTTTTAGGTATTAGTTATTTTCAGTGTTTTGGGTAAGCTTTCGTTTTACTATGTTTTTCATAGGATAGGAAAACAAGCTTTTGCCAAAATATATATCAGGCCATAAAATCTGAGCAAAACCCAAATTGGGGTTTGTTAGTTTCAATAATTCATACATCGCCAAATTCCACACAAAAGGGAGTTTGCAATTTATGTGTTTCACTGTGTAGTTTTGAATTTATTATGAAGTCTTGAAAAACCCAACTTATCCCAGAAGGCCAAATTACGTATATTCAACTGTAGCGTTAAATAGGTACTGCTATATGGTTCTTATACATGGAGCCTCACAAAATTAACTACGAACAAAATACAAACGTTCGTTAAACGGTGTCCGAGACAGATATTTCGGATTAACTGGCCGAACTGGATATCCAATGAAACCCTGTGGAATCTGGCACATTGCTGCCCTATTGAAAGGGATATACGAAGACGTAAATGGACATGGATCGGCCATATTCTCAGACGGCAAGAGCTGCCCTAAACTAGAATCCTCAAGGTCAGCGTCAGCCTGGTCGACTACGTAATCCCTCGATCCGGACCATCAGAAAAGAATATGAAACTGCTCGTCTTACATGGAACGAGATAAAACTACTTGCAAGAGATAGAAATAGATGGAGAGAATTCGTTGACGCCATATTTTCTCCGTGAAAATTTTTCAAATATTTTATTTTAAATTTTTTGTATTCATATTTTTTTTTGGATATACATCCAATTTTAGCTTTAATACGGCCACGATCTGTCAATCGCACGATTTGAATTCGCAAAACGCCAGTTTAATTTTATGGTATTCAGAAACACCTGTGTTTTGCCTGCGCTCTGCTATAGTTTCTTAAAGTTCACTTGAGCATACTTTTGAGGTTTGAAGTCGCCAAACTTGTTGCGATTGCAATTTACAGTACACGTTATATCGCAGCTGTGAGGCGTTTTGCGATTGCAAGAACATGCCCGATACTTAGTCTTTTGAAAGTTAAATTTATAAGGTCTTTTCAAATTGAAACTCCGGATTTGCTCATAATTTCTACAAAACGAGATCTGCTCTCGTCTTCGTACCTAACAGTTTTCTATACTTATTTCAACGTTTATTTGGCATACGTATTTTTACCTAAAGTTGTCTTTTAAAATTGGCAGCATTTACACCATAGATTTCTATATACAGCAAGATTTCTGTTTGAAGAAATAACGGGCATAAGTCTTTTTGCAAATCAGTTCTTGGCTCGATATTAAGTTTTTATAAATTAAAATTGTGCATTAACGTGGGTCTTTAACAAGTCCAATTTCAACAAGAAATCAAGACCTTTTAAATTTTGTTCCTTTTATCCAATTCTATGTTTAAATTAAGGCCTTTTTTAAGTATAGTTTGCACTACAATTGGGGTTCTTTAAAATGTGAAACTTTCGATTTGACCTAAGTCTTTCACTAGACCAGTCATAGATGCAATATAAGATCTGCCAAAAGTCCAATATGAATTGTAATTACAAGTGAAGAATTTGGGTCTAATTTGTCAATTAGAGTTCTTTTAAAAGAGAAACAATTATACATTTTTTAAGCTTAATTTAAGGATGAATATTAAATCGTTAAAGGTGGGTCAAAAGTCACGCCTGCGTGTAAAAATTTAATAACTTTTTTGTTTATACTTTCTTAATTTTTTAATATTAATTAGTATTGTGCTTATTTTATTGAACTGTTAATGGTTTTTAATCCAAATTTAGATATTTCAATTAGGCTTAAGTTCATTGAATTTAATTTTCATTAAATTATTTTTATGAAGACAGGAATTTTACAACATGAAATCAATTAAAATTTTTATTGATAATTTTTCATTCTTGACTGCGCTGAGATTTGAACCCAGGCGTTCACGGACAGGTTGCCCAGACTAGTTTGGATTGTAACCACACAATCTCTTCAGTGGGGTTTGCCGTCTTACTCACTCGGCTATTGCAGCCGGATGACGTCAATAGTCAAACATCAATCTTTAAACCAAATGGTATTTCACCTTGGTAGATCGAAATTTGCTTTTTTCAATGAATGACTATCTATTTTTAATTGATTTACATGTTCTTCCTAACTTCTGTTTTTTCGTACTTTTTTGTCAAGAATTCTTCTTGAAATCCAAAGTACATTTTTTTGGTTTTCCTGTTTTTGTCTTTCTTTTTTCTTGTTGACCTTTTTCAGCACAACTTGAAGGACAAATGTAAGCATAGCTCGTGCCTTAGCTGTTAACAATAATTAGTATTGTGGTTATTTTATTGAACTGTTAATGGTTTTTAATCCAAATTTAGATATTTTAATTAGGCTTAAGTTCATTGAATTTAATTTTCATTAAATTATTTTTATGAAGACAGGAATTTTTGCAACATGAAATCAATTAAAATTTTTATTGATAATTTTTCATTCTGGACTGCGCTGAGATTTGAACCCAGGCGTTCACGGACAGGTTGCCCAGACTAGTTTCGATTGTAACCACACAATATCTTCAGTGGGGTTTGCCGTCTTACTCACTCGGCTATTGCAGCCGGATTTTTTAATATTGCGTATTTTTATATGTTGTTTAATTAAGATAACAAATAAAAAACACAGATCTATTTATAGTCAAATTTTACCTACATCGATCGGTTCATTTTTATTCCAATTTATTCACAATCGTAGCTCTTATAATGGACGAATTTAAGAATAATTTTTGGTTCAGTTAAAGGGCAATTTTTAAGCCGCAATCGTATTTCTTTTAATATATGACTTTTTTCGTAGGCTGTTTTAGATTTCTTCTTAACAATCTTATTTTTTCTGCGAACAATTTATGTTTGTTTTTAACAGTTCAATTTTAACTTT
Source organism: Pollenia amentaria (assembly GCA_943735925.1). NCBI lineage: Eukaryota > Metazoa > Arthropoda > Insecta > Diptera > Polleniidae > Pollenia > Pollenia amentaria. Next base: position 166,030,223 of record OX031007.1, read on the forward strand.
AACCCTCGGCTTAGATTTCAATTTTACCTGCAATCGGAGCCTTGGTCGTTTGCCCCTTAACATTCCAATTAACCTCAACTGTAGGTCTCTTAAGGCTATGTCAGATGCTTTTGCTTCGCGTTGCGTCACATATTCACTTTGGCATCTACGATGAAATATATATACTAATACGAAACATGTCACATAAAGTACTTTTAACGCAGAGCGAAGCAAAAAGTTATGCAACTCTCGTCTGTTTGCGCGTTGACAATCAGCTAGTAATAATTTCCTTTTAATTTTTTTTTTTTTTTTTTTTTTTTTTTTTTTTTTTTTTTTGGCAAAATTCAATTCCAATAAAATTTTTAACGTTTATTTTTATAACTTTTCTTTCATATTTAACCAAACAATGCGTGAGTGTTGTCAAGTTGTCAAAGTTTTTATTGTGTCATACACTTTTTGCTTGAAGCTTTTTTTTTTCAAAGTTAGAAACGTCACGCGACGCGACGAAGTTGTATCTGACACGGCCTTTACTGTTTCAATTTTAGCTTTAACCTTAACTCTTTTGATTATTTCAAATGTACACAGAAAAAAGTAAAAACGGATTTCAATTAAAAAATTTGTGATATCAATTCAAAATTCAATTGAATTTGCACCAGTAAACAAATTAATAGTACCAATTAAATATTTTTTGATATTAACAGCATTTTCTGCAGTAATTTTGTTAATATAAGTAAAGGTCACTTGATAAAATTTTTAATGAAAACTGATTTTATTTTTAATTAATGGTTTAATTAAAAAAAATTTGCCAGAATTTTTTTCTGTGTAGCTTTAATCGTATTTAAATTTTAGGTTGATTACAGACCTCTTAGGCCGGTTAGTTTAACGTGCTCTGAAACTCGTATTTTTCTGGCGAAATGTGATTTTTTTTTTATTATTTCATTAAAGAAAAACATTCAAGCAAAAAAAATTTTGTATACAAACTGAGATCCCAAAAATCCAGCCTTCGGGATTTATTTTGGCTTAAATACATTCGGTTAAACGTATGCTAAGAGGTACGTTTTTGCTTTAGTAGTTTTATCACTTCCCTGCCGGAAGTACCAAACTAGTACACAAATATCTAGTACTAGTTCTCAACTGTAAACTTTTCTATACCATCTTAATGCTCAAATTACCATTAAGTGTGCTTGGAAAATCTCTAGTACTATTGGTTGTAGACGTGTTAGTTAGTACACTAGGACCACATTGGGTGCTTTAGAACCGGTTTGTTGCTAGTTGTTGTCTATAGAACAAATTAGCATTATGCATTTTAACATTTTTTTATAATAAAAATGGCATAAATATATGGATTTAAATCAAATTTAAGAAACAGTATCAAAATACAAATATGTACTCGAAATTCTATTAGAATACAAGTGGTGCCCTTGCACTACATCAAGTACAAGTATTTTTATAAAAAATACTATAACCCCGTTGACAATAGTACTTCTTGTTTAAGTAATTGTACTAGTAGCATTTTGACAATAAACTCTTAATCTCCTGCAGGGTTATATTTCTCTTTCAAGTTTAATTTTAGCATTCGTAACTCTTCTAAGCATTATATTAAAGTCTTATTCGCGCGACCTAAAGTTTCGTTTTAGATTTAATTGTACGTGTTTTAATAGTTTAATATATTTTGCTCCAATCGTAAATCTTTAAATAGTCCACTGTCACTCGTTAGCCTTTGCAGCTTAAATCGAAGTTCATTTAAAACTCGTATTTCGGCTTCCATCAATTTATAACACATTATCCCTAAACCACCGCAGTTCTTTCAAATTTCCGTATATGACCCTGTACACGTCCATTTCCACAAAAAAAAAACACAAAATTGGCTTAAAACTACCAAAAAAAAAAAAAAAAATTAAAAATAAAAACCAAAATTCTTGCAAGTATTACTACACTTTAAAAGTCACAATCGATTTGTACAATTGACTTCCTGCCACCAACAATTTCTGTACGAGTACATCTATTATGTTCTTTTTTCCATTGCTCACACGACTACTTAATTTTTGAAGCTTAAATTCATCCCAATACACATCTCCACTGCAACATACAAAAAAAAAAAAAAAAAAACTTCAAGTACAAAAAAGAAAATCCATGAGGTATTATAGCCAAAATAACAAACACAGCACACATTCAACCTAAACTCCAAAAAAAAAGAAGTAGACAAAAAACCCTGCTAGTCAACCAGTAAACCAGGCATGTAACAGCAGTTGAGAATCTTAAAATCAGTTTGTTCATCACTAAACACGACGAGAGTGAACAAGTATCTACAAATATTCTATTCCATTCTATTGCCGCCACCATAAGTATTCAAACAACGTACATTTAAAAAAAAAAAATATTTAAATGCCAATCAATCTTGTATAGTAGTTTAGACCTTAAACCGCATGAAAATCAAAAGTAAATGCTTGAGTTTTTTTTTTTTCAATATTTTCCCAAAAAAAAAACCAAGAAAAAGTTTTAAAATTGTAAAATACACTTTATCCAAGAAGTTTTTCCCTTTTTTTTTATTATAACAACAAACACTTAGTTGGTAGGAGGGCAGGTGATAAAGGATCATACCTTTGTTTCGCTTAAGTTCGGTATAAACAATTGAAAGTCTTTTAATAGATATATTTCAAATTAAAGCCTCAATTGAAAGTCATTTAAAATAAGAGGACTGCCCAAATGTATTTGAAAATTAAACACACAACAAAAATCAAATGTGTGCACAAATCGATTGTGTTCAACCACAATGACAAATGCCATACGTTACTGTTCATTATTCAAAACCTTTCAATACAGTAAAAAATATTTGCCCATACTCCTTGCAGTCTATGAGAATTTGTAATTTTTACATGTTTGTCGTATGTGGCGTACACAGAAAAAAATTCAAAATTGCCTCTAATCACCAAATTCATAGAATCAAGCAAACAATTTGTTGATTTTGCACCTATTACCAAATTGATTATATAAATTATTAAAAACAATGGGGGGATTCACAAGGTGTGCTATCAAGTCATATCGTCATAATGTCCTAAATAATATTTTACAATTGTTTAAAAAAAAAAATATTTTTTTATGTTGTTTGAAACACAACAATATTTATTTTTTAAACAATTGTAAAATATTATTTAGGACATTATGACGATATGACTTGATAGCACACCTTGTGAATCCCCCCAATATAAATAAATGATATTTTTAATTTTAATTATTGTGATTTTTTTAATTGAACTGTTGGCTTTTAATTGATGTTTTTGATATTTTGATTAGGTTCATCAAATTTAATTTTCATTAAATTATTTTTATTGAAGGACGGAATTTACAACATGAAATGCATTAAAAATGTTTTTGATAATTCTTGACTGAACACGGGATTGAACTTGGATCGAATTTACATGTTTCGAGAATCACCACATTCCCATCATCAGAATTATTTGCGTTCTACCGTTTGCGCCTCTACGGCGCCTGCCCGTCTACTTATAGTCAAACATCAATCTTTAACCAATGGTATTGGTAAATCGAAATGTGCTGTAATTGATTATCAATTTTCAATCTTTATTTACATGTTTTTCATAACTTCTTTTTTTTCGTACTTTTTGTCAAGACTTTGTCGTGAAAACTAAAATTGTTTTTTCCTTTTTGTCTTTTGCTAGTTGAGCTTTCTTTGTACAACCTGAAGGACCAATGTAAACATATAGAGCTTGTGCCATAGCTATTTTATAACAATTGTGATTTTTTTAATTGAACCGTTGGTTTTTAATTGAAGTTTTTGATATTTTAATTAGGCTAAAGTTCATCAAATTTAATTTTCATTAAATTAAATTTTTTCCGTTTCAAGCAATGTGGCAATTGAGTGAATTAAATATAGTTCAGGTTTTTTTTTCCCCCAACAATAATTCTACAAGTCTAAATTATTTTATTTGAATGAAAAAATCCATTACAATTTTTAGTTACTTAATTAATTTTTTAGTTAAAAATTTATTTCCAAACAACTAAAATGTTAATTACATCAAAATTATAGTTTTAGTTTTCTTTGACCTATAAAAATAATTGATTCACATCAATTAAATTTAAATACTTTTTAAAAAATTTTTTTAATTGATAAAAACTACTGATCATTTTTTCTGTGTACGCATACAAACAATTGTTTTTGCAAAGAACCGTTGTTGCAGTATTATTAAAGAAATTATTATTCGTACACACATATCTCAACCCGACATTAAAACAATAAAGATTGTGTATTTGATGTGCCCTTTCTCATTGCAGCGTGTATTTTTAATTTCCTTGTTAATGTTTAAGAGTTTATTTTATACCCACTTCTCATTTGCCTTCCACTATAGTAAAGCATTTGTTTGTGGCTTCTACACGTTTACATCGTAATTGTTTATGTAAGGGACAGTATAGAGTTTGATAAACGCTCAATGATTTGAGTGTGTGTTCAATTGGAAATGTGCAGACTTCTATTAAATACACAGAAAAAATTCTCCAAAGTTTTTCACTAATTAAAGCATTAATCAAAAATAAAATCAGTTGTAATTAAAAATTTAATCAAATGAATTTAACGTTTAATCAAGTGAATTGAACGTTTAATTAAGTGAATTAAACGTGTAATTGATGCTATTAATTTTTTTACTGATGCAAATTTAAACAGTTTTTTAATTAGTATCACAAATAATTAATATTGTGGTTATTTTATTGAACTGTAATGGTTTTTAATCCAAATTTCGTTATTTTAATCAGGCTTAAGTTCATTGAATTTAATTTTTATTAAATTATTTTTATGAAGAAAGGAATTTTACAACATGAAATAAATGAATTAAAATTTATTGATAATTTTTGACTGAGCTGGGAATTGAACCCAGGTTTTTACGGACAGGTTGCCCTGACTAGTTTCGATTGTAACCACACAATATCTTCTCTTCAGAGGGGTTTGCCGTTTTAAACGCACCGCCATTGACGACGGAAGACGTCAATAGTCAAACATCAATCTTTAAACCGAAATGGTATTTTAGATTGGTAGATCGAAATTTGTTTTGAATGAATGATTACCTATTTTTATTGATTTACATGTTCTTCCTTGCTTCTATTTTTCGTACTTTTGTCTTGAAATCCAAAGTTCATTTTGTGATTTTCATGTTTTTGTCTTTCTTTTTCTTGTTGACCTTAATAATTTAATAAAAATTAAATTCAATGAACTTATATGTGTTTAAAATATCGAAACAAAATATCACAAATATTTTAATTGAAATTAATTTTTATCTTTTTCTGTGGAGTCATATCTTAGCCCTAATCGAAGGTACTTGAGTAAATTTTATTTAAGCTTTAAATTTAAGCTTAATTCATAGTCCAATTTTAGATGTAAACATACTCCGTTTTCAGCTTCAATCGTATCCTTATTTTCAGTCCAATTTGAAATTTAAACGTAGGTTTTTTTTAGAGTCCAATCTTAGCTTCCCTTGTGACTTAATATGAAGTCTAATGTTGTCTGCAATGCTAGTTCTATTTCTATTTATATATTCAAATATTAGAATTAATTATAATATTTTTATTTAAGCTTTAATCAAAGGCCTATTATTAGTCCGGTTTTAACCTAAAATTATAGCGTTTTTTATACCCTTGAAAACAGATGGAAAGGGCATGATGATAAAAGAAATATTTGAGCACCTGTCGTGTTGGCCTAACCTTAAAGTGGTCAATCGTAGTGCTGTTTATAATTAATTACACTGGTCGGCAAAGAACAAAAAAAGTCGGTAGCATAAACTTTGTTATGTAATTTTAATTGACTTTAACGTGCTGAATCTAAATCCGTATACAGTTTTTTTAATCAGTTAAAGGAAATTTTATTCCTAATTATTTGTAAGTGTTCAAAGTCAAAATCGGACAAATCATGAAATGTATTAGCAGAAACGAATTATTTCGGGCGAAATATTAGTCCCGCGCATACAAAAAACTAGACGTGATAGAAAAAAACTGAAAACGGATTTGAGTTTATCCCCTTAAAATCTTTATATTTTCATTTAAAACAATTTTTTGCCGACCAGTGTTATTGGTCTTCCTAAAATTATATACAAATTTTTAATTTAATGTAGATTTTCGGTATGTCCAATTTACCTTCTTGCCAATCATAGTAACTTTCTCGACTGCCGTCGTACTTATAAAGTTTTTTTTCCAAAAATTTTTTTTCCATGTTTTATTCCTGTTTGTCAAAATTTTCTTAAGAGGAAAGCCCATCTTAAAGGTATAAACGCTCAATCAGATATTAAAATAATAAAAGAAAGAATAAAAAACTTTTGGAAAAATATTCTTTTTTTAAATCCTTATTAAAAAAAATAATAATAACAATTACACACAAACGTAAAAGTAAAAGTCAAGTCAAGGAGAAAAATGTAGAACACGTTGAATTGTTCTAAAGTTGTTGGTGCTGTTTTAACTGTCACATTATTCGGTATAAAAAACTAACATCCGAGAGACACAAAAACAGTGTTGCCAGAAGTAGGAACAATATATATGTACATGCAGGCTCATTTTCGATAAATAATTAGTATTTTTAAAAAAAATAATATGTGATCCAAGTGGAGCTTTTTTAAATTCTAAATGAAACACTTAAAATATAACTGGATGTCGGAATCTACGCCCGTGTCCGTGTGGAAGTCCCAATTTTCGATTACTCTTTCCAGCATTTCTACAAGTATCTCGCCAGTTACGCGATAAATGTAAGATTCCAAGTGTTAAATCGGAGAAGACTTCTGATTTCACATAGCCCCGAAAATCCACAGGTATGATTTCACGCGGTAGGGGCGGCTAGTTTACACGTTCGAACATGAAATTAAAGAGTTTCATCATTTTAAAAAAAATTATCAGGAGAAATAAATAAATTTTTGAATTTGTTTTTGCTTTCAATGAAATTTTTTGGCATTGCGCTGCGTTTTGCACAATTAGGCCCCTAATAAAGCCCAATTTTTAAGAGCTAATCAATTTATTTTTGAATTTTGAGAAAGTGATAAATTTTAATGATTTTAACGGATTAGTTATTAACTTTAACTTTTTTTGTTTATAAAATTTTAAGTGATTTATCTAGAAAAAAAACACTATTTTGGCTTCTAGAAAAAAAGTGAAACTTGTTTAAATTGCTTTATTTTAAAAAAAAAATTGCTGGCAACACTGTATTGAAATCAGAACACGGTTCCAATGTGTGGCAGGCATAAGTAAGGCAGAGGCTACAAGTGCAAAAGTTTAGCTAAGCAAATGTTTATCAAATAAAATGAAATTCTTTACAAAAAAAAACAAAAAAAAACACACAAACAAATGAATGAAATTGTTACGATAAATGCATATTTATTTACAATCAAAACGATTCACTTCTCCTTCTCGTTTCTTTTTCCGAAAGTTTTTTCTTTATTTTATCATAAAAATTTATTAAAAGTTTATACCTATAAGAAAAAGAAAAAAGTTTTTAATATGAATAAAAAAAGAATTAAAAATAAAATTCATGACAAAACTTTCAAAATAAAATGTTATTTGACGCAGAAATATAAATGAATGGCTTCGATATAGAGAAAAAAATTGGGGAAATACTGCGAATTAATTTGTTTTATATTGTAGATTTTCAAACAGAGTTCTGAGGGTGAAGTTCAATAAAAAACAAAACAATCTACAAAAAATTTATACAAAACTTTGACCATAACTCACAAATTTGATACACGAGTGTTTGCTCTCCATTCTTATTTACTTTCCGCCTAATGTATGGTTTCACTTAGTATTGTTTCAATTATTAGCTCCAGTTGGTCTGACCGTCTGACCGTCAGGCTTGCGATCAACTATCAGTATTTCCATAATTCCTTCTTTTCTCTTAATGTGGGCAAAATATCTCAGACTAGATCTGTTCATCATCTTTAATAATCGATCTTTGTTTTTCATTGCCTGAAGAATCTATACATTTGTACGGTGCGTCGCACGGTGCTCTGTCTTATGTTATATATATTTTTGTAAAGCTAGCAAAGTATCTTAAATATATTTGTAAGTAGAACTCATTATTTTAACTTTTTATTTGCAGTAGAGGGCACCAAAGCGAAACAATTTTTGAGCTAAACTGTTAAATAAAAAAAAGACTTTTTGTTTTACTAAAAAAATTGCCAACACTTATGGCGATTTCTTTTCTGAGAAATATGTTGCATAAATGGTACATGCTCTATCTCTTTTGTGTAGACATTTATGCAACATTTTTCTCAGAAAAGAAATCGCCATTAATTTCTTAATATATTCTTTTCAAACTTTGTAGTTTTGTTGACCACTAATCGCACAAAAAGGAGAAATTAATTTTCGGTAAAGAATATTACTAAGAAAAATTTTTGTACAGTCGTAAACTTGAAGTTTTTTTATTGGAACTCCCCGAAATTGGTAAAGTTTAGTGCACTATAATTAACTATTTCTTCGCAGTACCTAAATTTTTATTTAAGATTGGAGTGATTTAACAGAATCTGCAAAGATGTCCTATAATTTTCTGCCAGTAATATAAAACTTGCGTTCATTTCTTGAGTCATATTTTCTAAGTTAACAAAAAAATTACAATAAGATAAGTTTAGGGTACAGCCAAAATTTAAAAATATTAAGTTAGAAATCTCTTTTTTCTTCTTTACTATAAAAAATTAACTCAATTTGTATGCACTATATTTAAAAAAATCAAGGAAAAATATAAAAAAAAAATTTAAGTACATAATCAATATTTTTTTATCGGTCCACCAATATTTTCCAAAGTTTGACAATACTAAAAATATATATAAATAAAAAATGAGTGGTTTTTTTATTTTTGATTTAGATACAATATAGAGGAGGTTTGGAGGTCTATCGACCTTTAAGAAAAAATTTAAGATTTTCTGCCGGAAAATTAAAATTTTGTGTATTTTACACTCTCAGAAAACAGATTAATAACACAGGACTGCCATGAAAAATTTTTTACATAATTTCTTATAAAATATGTAGATATTGGTCAATATGTTGCAAATATAAACTTCGTCTAAGTATACCACGACACATATATCACATAACGGTACAATTGTGTTTTTCGATTTATACCTCTCCTTCAGCCACCATCCAGCAGCAAATGCTGGTTTAATTAAAATTATTTATAACTTGTTTTAAAGGATGCTAAATTCCGCGTCGAATAGTGGCGAATTGGATACAAATTACCTGAGTTATATTGTATCAAAGCTAAGATCTTATGAAAATGTTATTGTTTATCACCAATTATTGTCACTTCTGAAGATGTTTGGTACCACAGTTAATAATAAAATCCATAGTTTTTAAATTCTAATGTATAGTCCATTTGATTAAAAAAAGATTTAAGCCATATTGGACTGAAATCGAATGAAAGCTAAAAATTCTATAATAAGAAAACAAAAGCAATATCATTTATCTTGAATTTTACTTAGTACCACCATCATATTTTCGCATTTTTATAGAAATGAATGCACCGAATGAAACCAAATTTACAACAAATCAATGAGAATCACTTATTAATTTTTAGTGCATTCTTATCATAAATGGAGCTAAAACATAGTTTTTTAAAAAAAGGATATATGGGAGGTAGGCATATCCTTGCACCCAATGCAACAATATTTGCAACAACGCTAGTACGTGAAATTTAACAGACAGATACCAGTTTTGGCTACATTCTGATATAAATTGTGGCTAAAAATAAAATTTGTTAATTCAAGATGTATGGCAGGTAGGCATACCATTGCAGCGATTTTTCTCAAACTTGAAATTTTTTTTAACTTACCCATTAAGTATCAGTATACTTAATATTGTCGTTCTACGCTTAGAACTCTAGTTATGCCGATTCACTACGTGGGGACAGAGCATTGTGAGTCGTGCCCATGAGTCAGGACTATTTCAAGATTCTTCGAAATACCCTATCCAGTCTCCAAAATTTCGTTAAAGATAATTTTGTTGGAAGTGACCAAATTGAAAATTTTTTTTCTCAGAATGTTTTCTGTTTTATTTTCTTTTTCCTAAAAATTTTAAAAAATTTAATGATTATGTTGTTAATTTATATAGTTTTAAAACGGCTAATGGGTAATTGAATTTTTAAGGGCTAAACAAGATAAAGGATGACGACATCTAGCCACATAAACGCTACATTAACAACACAGCTATAAAGTACATGTTTGCTTAATGTTCTTTATTTTTTCAGCTGTTAAAAATTATTACTTATCGACTGGACAAGAAGTAATTAGATTATTTTGATTTTAAATGTAAAATAATTTATCCAATATGGTTACTTTTAGTTTTGCCCGATAACTAATTAATTGCGACTACAAATAATTAGAAATTAATCACAACTACTTTTGAATATCTTCCAATATTTAAATCAAAGTAATTCTTAATAATCGAAAAATAATCAGATAGATTTTCAAAGAAAACGGTTAGTAGATAAAAGAGTTATGTCAAAAAAAATTAAAAAAAAAATATTTTTAATAAAACTGATTCCCAAAGATGTAAAAACAAGTTGATTTAAAAAAATCCAAAAATTCCTAAAAATTACCTCAGAGACACAGATTATTCCCGATCTAAAGTTTAAAAAAGGCAGGTCGGTCAAACATTTCCACTAAAAAACGTCGATGCAAACAATTCTTGTTTTTTTTCCAACTTTGATGATGGCCAATGTATGATTCGGTATAGACGAAAAAGTAATTTTGCTTGTATTACTAACAGTTCAAAATATGCATTGCATTCTTTTAAATCCTCCTCCTTCAGAAAAAAAATCATATAAAGTCCGCTTAAAAGATCATTTTAAAAAACAAAATATAAAATTTTGAGTAGTGAAAGAAATAAAAAAATACTGAAAACAAAAATAAAAATACAATAGTTCGTATTTAGTTCTTTTTATACCCTTCACCACAGTTGGAAAGGTATATGTACGTATAAGTTAGTCTTTGTAATTTTTACAATGTCTATGTTGAACTTGGTTTTCCGAGGACTTAAATATAATGAGGACTAGGTTGGTATATATTCACATTACAAACAGTCCGGTAAATAATTGTAAATAAGTTGGTATTGGTTAATAAGTTTAGTTACATTGGTCTACAAATGGCTGAAATGTGATCGAAAAACTATGACTGCCTCTAATTTTTACCCATAAATCTCTAATTTTTACCATAAACCTCTTCTTTTTTGAAGTCTTCAATCAACTAAAAAAGTTCCTTCAATCAATCAAGGAACTTTTTTTTTTGTTCACTTTAATATTTATCCTTACAAATCTTGTATAACAAGTTATTTATGAAAATATGAAGAAACACATATAAGTATATGAGCACTTCTACAGAAGTGTCACGTTACTCCACCAAGCAATTAATCTTGTATTTTAGACCCATGTTGTTTAAATGTTACCTCTCTTTTACTTTAATACGCTTTACACCAAAAAAATAATAATAATATATAAATTATTCTTTGAGAAAAACTTAAAAAGCTTGGTGACGTAGCGCGACAAAAAGTAGACTTTCCTGTGGAAATACCCATATATGAATATCATATTTTGAGCATTTCTTCCGATCGATTTTGCATATCCATATCCGGTCCATATGTTATCCTCCACTCAAGATCATGAATGTTTAATTTAATTTTGTAAGTTCAATGAGACAAAACAATCCGAAAGTACCAATTGAAAAACTAAAAAGTACCAAAAAGTCTCCTCTTTTAGCTTCTCAATCACTCTTACTCTGCATATTGCATTTTATGTTTCTAGGTTCAATAATAGTTAGAGAACGAAAAAGATTTAAAAAGATCCCTCTTATATTAACGAACATGAAAAAAAGTACCAGTTGTAGAATGAAAAAGTATCAAAAAGCTCCTCCTCACAGTTCTTATTCAGTCAGTACCATTCGTTTAATTGTATCTCTCTAGGTCCGATATAACAACAATTCATAAAGTCCCAGTTGAAGAACAAAAAAAGTACATGTTTCATCATATAGTTTGTCATTCGCTCAGGACGTTGCACCTATTATTTTATGTTTCTGATTTCAATATTATAGAAAATTCAAAAATTAACACTTGCAGCATGTAAAAGAAAAAGAAATTTAATTTCAGGTATTTTTTCCGTTTTTGATACTGTTTTTTTCTCCCTTACTGAAGTATCAAATATTTCAATTTTGTAGTAGGAGCTCATAATTTCATATGTATATATATGTCAATGAATGGAGAAAATAGTTTTGTAAAAAAGGTACCAAAAATAAGTACGATTTTCACTCTTAACATTCGAATTTCTAAAAAGTACCAAAATTATATTTGTATATTTTAAATAACGAGCCTTTGCTGCAGTAGAGTCATAAATTAAATTGGAATTTTCTAGGACCTTAAAATTTAAGTCATCTCTCTAGGGTTAAGTACATAATATATTTTAATTCACTTTTTACACAATATGAAGAAACGATACGTTGATTAAATCCACATTATTAGCTAGCAAGTGTTTCTACGTTCCACTGGGAATTAAAGAATTAAGTACATTAGCACAAAAATCAGGTTTTTTTAGTTATGACTCGATTGCAGCAAAGGCTCGATATATTAAAAATTTGGTAAATTCTTTATTTCTATATTTACGGGTACAGGATATACCCGTTTTCTTCCTAAAATTACAAAAATTTCAAAAACGGACCAGAAACCTGTCTGCTTATTTTACTAATGCACAATGAGCAGTTTAAAATTGTTTTGTATCTCTTTTAGTTTTTGAGATATGAGGTTACCGAATTTGCTGGTTTTAACCCTTTTTACCCCCTCGGATTAAAGTCAATAAAATATATATTGTGCATTTCTGTAAGTAAATAACATTTCAAAAGTGTATTATTTGTTCAAATCGGTTAACAAATAAAGGAGGAAAGTGTTCTTAAAGCCGGCGATACACTATCGTATTCAGTCGTACGATTTGCCAAAAAAAAATCGTGTTACTAATAAAGAATGATAGTGTGGCTTCAAAATGAATTGAGTGACAGATTTTTTGACAAGTCTGACCGACTTGCAAATGTTTATGAAAATGATAAAAGGATACATTTTATGCGATTTTCTTTTTGCATCTTTTTTGTGGGAAAGTGTGGCATTGACAGCAGATTTGGCAAGCATATTTTAATATCGGGTAGAATTGCGTCAGATTTTCGTGTGAATGAATCGTACGATTGTGTAGGATAGTGACTACTGGCCTTAACTGTTCTGCCTTTGCCGATTTATATATAAGATACTAGTAGTGAACATTAAGAAAATCGGTTTATAATTAGATGCTTTTGGCGAATAATGACTGTTTGCTTCCCACATTGAGAGAACCATATTTCTTAGTACGAGTATTAAAAATGATACAAAGCGGACTATTATTTTACCTTCTCACTTTACACGTGGCCTCACGAATTAAGGGTTCTAGTAAACATGTGGGTTGATTAGCAAAAGCACATGCCTTTCGGCCTAATCTCATGGTGGTCTAACCACTGGGTGGCAAACAATGGGTTTACCAATCGATTCTCTGTGTAAGTACCACCAATTCACACAGGTTGCAATTTTGAGTAGATAATCCGTCAGAATTATAAACTCGCCCCTTGCTTAGAACCGCAGCAGTAGTACCTGTTGAATAGCAACAACTTCTAGTGAAAACCGGCACAGGCTGAACTTCCCCTCGAAAACACATCTCATGAGAGTAATCAAAAACCAATGACCTCAAGAAATCCGTTTAAAATTAATGGTTATATATTATATGATACCAAGGACCCTCGAGATAGAGCTTGTGGAGGTTCTGCTATTTTGATAAAAACCCGAATCAAACACTACTTAATGTGTGATCATCGTGAAGATTATCTGCAAGCAACGAACATTTGTGTTGAAGAGCTAAATCGAAACTTTGTACTTTCATCTTTATACTCTCCACCTAGATTTTCAATATCAGAAGGCCAATATTATAAATATTTTCAATCATTAGGACCCTGTTTCCTAGCCGCTGGCGATTACAACGCTAAACATACCTTCTGGGGTTCACGGCTCATTACACCAAAGGGTCGTGTTTTGTATAATACAATGTCTAAAATGGATTTAAATGTGGTCGCGAGTGGACAACCAACTTATTGGCCTACTGATCAGCAAAAAATTCCAGATGTCATAGATTTTGGCGTGGTTAAAAACATCCCCGCAGAAACGATTCACGTTGAAGCTTCTATAGAATTATCTTCTGATCACACACCTACAATTCTTACCATATCAAACCCTTATAGAATTGTATCACCGTCTGGTTACTTAGTGACGTCAGCCACACAAATAAATTGGTTAAAATATAAAAAATATCTCAGTACCCACTGCACTGAAAATATTCCGCTTAGAACACCGGAGAATGTGAATCTTTCTATTGTAAATTTTGACAATTATCTCAAACTAGCTGTTCAACATTCTAGCATAGCCCGCAAAAATATCAAAAATAGTAAAATATATTCTTCTGATGTCGAGCGTCTCTTGACTGAAAAAAGGAGAGTTCGAAGAGAGTGGCAATTGCACAGATCCCCTCAACTTAAAAATTTACTAAAAGAGTGCACAAAAAGGCTAAGAAACTTACTGCAGTCTCAAAAAACGGCTTCTCTGGAAAAATATCTTAAGGAACTTGATGCAACTCCTCAATCTGATTACTCATTATGGCGTGCAGCTAGAAATCTTAAAAGACCAGTTATCACTAAACCACCATTAAGAAACTTAAATGGACGTTGGGCACGAAATGACATAGAAAAAGGAAATATTTTCGTTAATCATTTGAAAACCGTATTTACCCCTCATACATCTTTCGATACTGCGGTCGAGTTACCACCTGTTGCTGTTAGATCAGCTGTTCCACTAAGGTTTGAAGTAAGAGAAATCGAGAAGGCTATTCATGATTTAAACCCCAAGAAAGCCCCTGGTTTTGATAAGATCAGTAACAAAATGCTTTTGGAGCTACCCAGCATAGCAAAGAAAATTATTCTACTAATTTTTAATGCTATTTTACGCCTTGAATACTACCCACAAGAGTGGAAAGTATCCTTAGTTACCATGATACCTAAACCAGGAAAGGATCCCACAAAAGTTGAGTCATATAGACCTATAAGCTTATTGTCTAATATATCAAAGCTTTTTGAGAAACTTCTAGTGTCTAAATTAACGCCGATTTTAAATGGTAACAGATGTATTCCCAATCATCAATTCGGTTTTAGAAGAAAACACAGCACAATTGAACAAACTCATCGAATAGTAAATGTCATAAGAAAAGCCTTTGAAGAAAAAAAATATTGCTCAGCACTCTTCATCGATGTGTCTCAAGCTTTTGATAAAGTCTGGCATGAAGGTTTACTACTGAAATTGCAGCAAAACTTACCAGCAAATATACACAAGCTGTTACAAAGCTACTTAGTCGGTCGTCAATTTATTATAAAAGAAGGCGAATTTTTAAGTTCTCCACAGCCAATAAGCGCTGGAGTCCCACAAGGCAGCATCCTGGGCCCTCTATTATACTTAATTTATACTTCGGACTTGCCAACAAACAGCTACACCCATACCTCAACATTTGCGGACGACACAGCTTTTCTAAGCGTACACGCAAACTGTCAAGAAGCATCTCGTTATCTACAGGATCATATATTTGAACTAGAAAGGTGGTTAAAAAAATGGAGGATAAAGATCAATGAGCAAAAATGCGCACATATAACATTCACATTGCGTCGGGAAACATGCCCCCCTATTAAAATAAATAATCAAATAATACCCCAACACTCGCATGTAAAATACCTCGGTATACATCTAGATCGGCGTTTAACGTGGAAATGGCATATAGAAGCGAAATTAACTCAAATGAAACTAAAAGCAATCCAAATTAATTGGCTTATTGGAAGAAATTCTGTTCTTAGTCTCGATTGCAAACTTCTACTCTACAACTCTATCTTAAAGCCAATTTGGTGCTACGGTATTCAGTTATGGGGCACTGCCTCGGCTTCTAACATCGAAAAAATTCAAAGGCGCCAAAATAAACTTCTTCGAATAATCACAGCCGCCCCCTGGTACGTCAAAAACTCAAATATCCACAAGGATCTCAATGTGCCATTAGTAAAAACTATGATAACGAAATATGCAGTAAAATATTTAAAAAGGCTGGAACTGCACCCAAATCCATTAGCTAGAAATATTTTAAATTATGGCGGCCACACTCGCTTAAGAAGAAGAGACACTGCAGCACTCACCCAATCAGATGAGCGATAAACACCTATATACATATGTAAACAGAAACCGTGATGACTAAATCTTTTGTGTTTGGCACTGGCAGGACATAAAGCAAATATTAGGATAAGATTTGATTAATTATTGTTAGTTCATATTTAATATATGAAGATTCAATAAATAAATAATGAAAAAAAAAAAAAAAAAAAAAAAAAAACCAATGCACACCCAGCAACGCCATCGTCTCAACCTCAAGCTTTCAATTTCGAGTCTTCACTTCTACTTTAAGTCTTCACTTGTCGTAAATCAGTCCCTAACTTTCTGCTAACAAACTAGAAGATCTCCATCATACCACCGCAATACCGGTTTTATGTATTTCACAACACGCGCCACAAAGGTGAAACATCAACATTCAGTGTAGTACTCTCCATTCCCGCGGTTTCGCGCATAACCCACGTAATACCAATTTTGACTTTCTTATAAAACGTGCCTCCTACAGAATCTCCAGTACGAAGACACCCACCCGCACCACACCTCCCTCCACCCCTTAAGGGAGAATGCTGCCGGAGGCCTCATCCAACAGTCAGTCCGGTCCTTGCTACTGACTCCCGTGGTCATCCTTCGGTCTTCAGAAATCGCATTGACTTCAGGAGGCAAATCATTTTGAATCTGTCGGATCCCAGGTATAAGTGCACCAGATTATGCCAAGGAGGTTATTATCCTTCAGATGATACCTGAACTCCCATGGGGGAGGGTTAGTTCCACAGGGTTCATACACAACAATACAGGTTAATCAAATTGGGCTTAAATTGGCTTGGTTTTAAAAATCAGTGAAATCGAGCTGGTAAACAATTGGCTTTTCAATACTATGGTGAAGGGTATCTAAGATTCGGCACAGCCGAATATAGCACTTTTACTTATTATACCCTCCACCACCACTGTGGTGAATAAGGGTAAACTAAGTTTGTCATTCCGTGTGAAACTTTTTTATTATACATCTAAGACCCCATAAATAAAGTATATATATATATTCTGGCTCCTTGAGTAATTCTAAGTCGATTTAGCCATGTCCGTCTGTCTGTCCGTCTGTTGAAAACACGCTCACTTTCGAAAGACGCAAAAGAAAAGAACAAACTTGGTCTCAAATTGCTTGTAGTTATCCTAAGCAGTATGGGATTGAAATCCAGCAACATCGGTTCTGTAGGATCAGAACTATGAATCAAAATGTGGAACCACTACCCTGAAAAAATTGATAATTTTGATACAAAAACTAACATAAATGGTTTATTAATGCACGGAATGACATACAATTTTGCTCGAATTTGGTTTGTACGACTGCAAATCATACTGATAAATTTCGTGACGATCGGTCCATAATTTACCAAAGGCCCCATATAAACCCATCTCGCGGAAAACAGTTTAGTACGCCTAAAACCGCAATAAAAACGCTAGCATACTTAAATTTGGTAAGTCACAGTTTTATAGGACCAGAAATCACACTGTAAAATTTTTTGAAGATCGGTCCATAATTTACACTAGGTTTAGTACTCTTAACACCGTAATAAGTAACGATATCATACTAAAATTTGGCACGTTACTGTTTTATAGTACCAGTAAAATTTTTTGAAGATCGGTCCATAATTTACACTATGCCCCATAAAAACCCTACTCCCGGAAAACAGTTTAGTACGCCTAAAACCGCAATAAATAACGCTAGCATACTTAAATTTTGTACGTCACGGTTTTATAGGACTTGAAATCACACTGTAAAAGTTTTTGAAGATCGGTCCATAATTTACACTAGGTCCCATATAAACCCTACTCTCGGAAAACAGTTTATTGCGCCTAAAACCAAATAAAGCTCACTTTGGGAAAATAATAAAATTCGCCTTAAACCATCTCAGATATAGATATTGCGGTGAAATTTTTTACTTAAATTCATATGGCCACAAAAAATATCATGCAAGTTTGTGAAATTTTCTGTTAACGCTAAAACTAATTACACTGCTGTATTGAAATTTATTCTAATTTATTTTTGTAATACCAGAAATCAGTCTTCAGAATTTTGGGATGATTGGGCCATAATTTATCATAGGACCGATACAAATTACCCTCCTAAAAATTATTTAAGTTCGGCTAAAACTTTTACGAATCATGATATTTTACTCAAGCATGTTCAAAGTCCTAACAAGAAACGCATACAATTTTCTTATTGTCGGTCAATAATTTAATTAATGTCTAAACCGCAACTAATTTTAATGCTGACGCTCGTTTTTGTGAAGCTGAGTTAATAATATATATGTATTTATCATAAAGAGCTCACTCCTGTCGGTGGAGGGTATCAAAGATTCGGCACAGCCGAATGTAGCACTCTAACTTGTTTTTCATTCATTTTGTTGTTGCATTTATCATTATTATTATTATTACTTGTGGCATGCAATGAATTTACAAGTTTCAAATAACTGTTCAAAAAAACAATCATTTTCAAACTCAATGAACATTTTATTGGAAAAAAAGATTAAACAAAACAAAAATCGAATAACAAAGTCCAAAAATTCTAGGAATTAAAAGTTCTAATAAAATTTTTTTTTTAAATATGACAAGTTACAAAAAAAAAAAGTATTAATATTTTTATTTTATATAGAAAATAACTTAAAACCCTCGACTTACATAAGTATTAAATTATTGTTTTCGATATTGTACATTCTAGTGAAAATTATAAAAAAAAAGATAAAAAAAACACAACAAAAACAAATAAAATTGAATGTGTGGGGATAAAAAAAAAGTGATACAACAACGATCATATAAAATAAACTGTAAATGAAGTGGATTTTATTTATTGAGATATAAGATACTTTTTTATTTTACCTTTTTTTTATTCATTTTTCGTTTATTGCTCTCTCACTCCTGCATTTTATGGAATTATTTGTGTAAAAATTCAATTCAATATTCAATGTATGAAAAAATTCGAAAGAACCTCATAATCTGGGTGAAAATTTTTGCGGAGAAAAAAAAATATTTTATAATAAAGAATGAAAAAACTATTTAATATTGGCAAAAAAAAATAAAAAAAAATTATATATTTAAATGGTATAAAATAATACACACAACAGTATGAAAGTTCAAATTAAACAAACAGTTTCGACATGAATTCTATTTTTCAAAGGCAACGAACGTGGGGAAATTTTGAACAAGTTTTAAAGAATTTTTTGAATACATTATTTAAGTATGTACCTCGTAAAAGTAAAATTTCTTTAAATATCTGTTTTTTTATTTTAAAGTCCCCTCAGAATTTTTACTATTTTTCCTGAAACTACGTTTTTATAACTAACGTTATGTTAAGACCAAACAAAGTAATACTTCCTTTTATTACGAAAAAGTCAACAACAATAAAAATAGCTAAATATCCTGAGTTGTGAAAAAGACTTATATCAAATAATTAAATTCAAAATACAAAAAATGCTTTTTTATTTTTCTTTTTTAAAATAAAAATACAAATTAGTTTTTAGCAAAAGTATTTTGAAATACAAATTAAAAATACGTATTTATTAATTCATATTTTCAAAATACCTTATTGAAAAAAAATTGTTCAAATTTTCTTAAAAATATAAAAAATCCAGACAGACAAATCGGTACACTTTTGCTTTAAATAAAACAAGTAAGAGTGATGAATTCGGCTATGCCGAATATTACATACCTTTCGCCATGCACGAGGAAAAAATTGTCATCTGGCGAATTAATGCCATCTGTTTATTTCACCGAATACTAGTAGTAAAAAAGTAACAAAATCGGATTAATAAATGGCCTAGTTATAGATAAATAACTGCCTATTACATCCCGATATAATAGTTTTGCCTTCCCAGGGCCCATTCCATATAACAAATGAGGGTCAAATTTGGCCAGATACTTAAGAAAAATATATTTTTTGTTCAGCGTAAAATGATTTTATTATTATTTCAAGTGTATTTAATGCATTTTTTCAATTTATAGATTTCATAAATTTATTCGAAATGAATGTGGGCCCACAAAATTATTGCGCAAAATAAAAATTATCTTAGATTAATGATTAAACAGGAACCCACCTTAAAATCAGGTTAAAAGAGGTCACATAACCTCAATTACTTTTTGATGCAAATCCAAACAAAACTGAATTTATGTTTTAAATGTGTCTGTAATTCTTTTTTTCTTTGTTTTTACATTAAAATGCATTTTAATCAATTAATTTCCAAACGAAAACACCTCAATCAATCATTAATTTTTACAGCTTCTCCCACAAATGAAACATTTAACTTGAGTTAAAAAAACAAGCGAACAGCAACAAAAAAAATTTACACTTTTTTAATACAACATTTTTAATTATTTAAACAAAACCAAAGAAAAAATTAAAAATCTAATTTAACACGCGGGTCTTATCATCAGCAACTCATGCATCATGATCTATTGAAATTAAGTAAATAAAATGCATATTTACTCTTTAAAAAAAAAAAAAAAAAAAAAAAAAAAAAAAAAAAAAAAAAAAAAAAAACATTGAACGGATATTACGAGAACTTTCATTTACAATGAATATAGAAATTTCATAAAAAAAGAACAAGAGTTTGAACAACGAAATGTTACATTTTAGATGGATCTGTTAAAAAAAATAATCATTTATAGATTCCCTTTTTTCATAGCAACACATTTCTTTATTTATTCAGTACATATAAGACAAGGGTGATACCCTACTACACTTACAATTATTTGAACTATTATTAAAATTCTCACTGTTCATACCATACAACACCATAGGAGCGGAGGGTATTATACATTTGTACTGAAGTCCAGTACTTTTCTTTAAGTATACCTATCGACTTTAGTCTAAGATTGCCCATCTGTCTGGCAAAAATGGCTCGCTGACTGTCTGATTGCGCCTTCATGTTAACCTTGTGTAAAAATTCGGTCGCCATTTCGTAGATAACTGACTGAAACTTAATGCATACGCTTTAATTGGTCCTATTGATAATCCTCCAACAAATGTCCTACCGGAACAGAGCCTTACACTCATAGAAAAATGCATCTTTTTATTGTTGATGCCCTAACATCAATGTTATTACAAATGGCATCAATTAGTCAAAAAGCGAAATCAATCCAATGACGAACGTCATCCTAAAATTTTGTCATATTTTATGCGCCATCTACGCTATGACTACAGTGACATCAATTCGATGCCACATTTTGTGTACACTGAAAGAAAAGGCGTCATAATGCTGATGTATTTTGGCATCAGTGCAGATAAATTGTCATCAGTGCGATGGCATAATATATCATGCCATCAGTGCGTTGACAAACTCTCATCAGTGCGATGACATAATATCGAGCCCTAAGCGCCAAATTATCGTAAGCGACATTTTCTCAATATTTTTTTTATTGCTAAAATTAAAAATTTAAGGACCAATGCACAATGTAAGCAAACTTTATTTTGTTGTAGTCGGTAGCTTGCTTGGACGAAATTATAATATGTCGCATCAAAAAATTTTTAAGTTTATGTACACATATCAAAAAAGAACTAAAAAACCTTTTCCTGTAAAATTTGTGTTTTGGCGCTAAGGGCTCGATATATCATGTCATAAATTATTATTAACACTATTTTCATGTTTAAAAAGTAAAATTAGAAGCAAAAATACCCATATTAAATTTTTTTTTAATTATTTATTTAAATAAATTAAATTTTCAAAGCAGAATGATTACAACACGTAATCGCGCATGCTGCTGGTGTCTTATAATTGAGAGTTCTTCTGTTAACAAAGGGCGGAATACAACAAAAATTAAACAAACATGTGTAACTGGTAAGAAAATAATGATATTCTTTCAATGTTACTCAATTTGATGACATCTTGTCATCGCACTTATGACATGATTTATAAAACCGACTCCGATTTGTCATTTCTTTGATGCCAATGTATTATCCCATTGATGACATAATTTTTGTTTTTCACCCTGATGGCAATTTGGCAAAGTGATGTTAAGGCTGACATCACAATGATGAAAAGTGTCATGGGGTCAAAAACGACGACACTTGTCATAGTACTGATGTCAAAATACATCAGCGCTATGACGCCTTTCTATCAGTGTAGTACCCACAAACTTCTTTCTAATGTTTGTATTTAGTTGGAGTCGCAATACCATGGTTGCCGTTGCCGTTCAGAACAAGTTTTCTTTTGGTAGCGGCTTTCATCAGCTACCCTGTACTACGCTTTTTTGCATTCTACGCATCTGTCAAAAAAAAAAAAATAAGAATCAATGTAGATATAAATAGCACATCACATGCGCAAAAGTGTTGGTTGCGAAGAGTATGTTAATTTTTTTAATTTTGTTGAGAGGGGAGAGAAGAAAAGCATGTTCTCTTCCCCTCTCACCAATAAACTTAGACTTTCTGAAAAAAAACTTTATGTTTGAACCCAGACTTTGTAAGCGTTACACTCTTCGTTCAAACAAATCAGCAAATGTGACAAATTAAATTTAAGCTGGTTTAAAATCGTTACATGTAACTTGAAGCGTAAAACGCAACTTAGGCGTAAGCAGCATGCAATGCATTAACACGAAATCTGCTGTTGCGGACCTCAAACTTAAGATTGAAGGGAAACATATTTTGGCCGGGTTTTAATTAATCGATAGAAGTACGTTAAGTAAAATTTCTAGTCTCTGATTTACAAATATTTTTGAATACAGGAACTGTCATAATGAAATGTTGCAAGCTTATGTTTGATGACATATTTCGAAAGTAGTCCGTTTAATGCTGTTTTTTCCAATTGATCCTTTTGTTTCAGCATATCTTAGTGGCTATAAACGTTTAGAGCCATCCTTAAAACATCGTCAATCCATCTTTCTTTTAATTTTCTGAGAGAGAATTAAAAAAACGCTCCCAAATTTTAATTTGTATACCCCTCACCGAAGGTAAAAAGGTATAAGTTTGTTATTTTGTTTTTAATTTCTACAATAATCATCTTAGAACCTACACTGATAGAAAAGGAGTCATAACGCTGATGTATTTTCACATCAGTACTATGACAAGGGACTTCGTTTTGACCCCATGACACTTTTCTTCTTTGTGATGCTTTAACATCACTTGGCCAATTGTCATCAGATTTAAAAATTTAAATTATGTCATCAATAGGATAACACATCGGCATCACAGAAATGATGAATAGAAATCAGTTTAATAAAACGTCATTATACTCATTAACAGCGGAGAAAGAACTCATTAGTCTCAATGCAATGACATTTGACTTAAGTCAAATTAAAAGAATATTATTATTTAACTTACCCGTTAAATATGTTTGTTTCACTTTTGTTGTATGCCGGCCCTAGTTTACAGAAGAACTCGCAATTATAAGACACCAGCAGCCCGATATGGTTTTCGTAATCAGTCTACTTTGAAAATTTGGTGTAATTACCTAAATAATTAAAAAAAAGAATATATTATTTTTTATTCTAATTTTATTTTTTAATAAAAAAATAATGATTATATTAATAACTCACAAAATGTGGCATCGAATTGATGTCACATTAGTCATAGCATAGATGACGCATAAAACATGACTAAATTTTATGATGACGTTCGTCATTTGCTTGATATCACTTTTTGCCTATATGATATTGATATATAATATTGATGCCATTTGTAATTACATTGATGTCACAATTCTGATGTTAGGGCATCATCAATATGAAGATGCATTTTTCTATGAGTGTATAAAGAATATGTGCTGGGTTCTTATGAGTATACTTATCGCTACAGCAACTTCCCTTCAGGAAAGTTAATTTAGCGCTGTCAGTCTGTCTATTGAAATGGGTCTTGCGAATACCCCAGATGTGCTAAGGAATTGGTTGTTATATATTTCTGTCACATCTGTTCCGTTAAATTTTGCTATTGAAATTCCGTCAGATCGGTCCATAATGGCTGATATTTTTTCATAAAATCACATGTTGCTGTTGCTTTTAATACCCATCACCAAAAGTATTACCTATTTATTTTTTAACGTCTAGACTTTTTTTTTTTGCTTTTTTACACATGACAAATACATACAGGTATAACGCAGTTGATGTAACGGTGTCCGTCTGGTTTTCTGTATATTTGGAGAACGGCAGATGTCAAAGTTTCCAAATAAGATACAAGCAACTTGGTTAGCAATGCACACCATCCGACAAAATGTAGTCGGTATTGGAGAAGTGGGCGTTATTTATTTCTTAAGAACGGTATTTATATAACTTTCTGTTCTAGTCGCATCATGATGAAAGGTATATAAGATATATGGTTAAAGAATTATCCGAATAAAGGTTTTTGTGCAATTTTTTTTTTTAATTTTCTTTAGATTTTCAACTGTATTTTATGCACAAGGAATAGTTAGTATGTCCTTAATGCACATGGAGTGGTCAGCTGACTATTCGACCACACAGACGTATTTTTTAAATATGAAATCCGCTGCCGAAGGGCTTAAAAGATTCGGCCCTGCCATATATTATATTCGTACTTGTTTATATTCTTTGCAGTTATTATTATCAGTTGAATATTTGTTTGATGATACTTTAATCAAATATTGATGTCAGTTCCATGGAAAAAATGGAATTTAAAGGTACTTTTACACGACATGTATTTTGCCATGGCTTTGTCAGATGTTAAATTCATATGTAATTGCACATGTTTGTCCAAATTGACAAATACAGAAAGTTTATAAGTTTTGCTTTCACACGTTCATTTTTGGTTTCATGTGACAAAACCAAAAGACAGTCACATTAGCATATTGTATACGGTTTTATAGTTATATTCACTTTTAATTGTATTTCAATTAATTAAAAATTTTGTTTTTATAAGGAATAGGTATGTCTATACAAATAGATTTTAATGTATGTTTGCCGCCACAAACACATGACTTGCAAAACGGTTGATGTCAGATGGCTTGTCAGTTCAAAATAGAACACGCTCTAATTGAAAAATTTTACTTGCTTATTGGAGCTGTCATTTACAGAAGCATTTTTTTTTCTTTTGCACGACATACATATATACATTTTGCAGTGGGAAATTTGACAAGTACACTTCTAAATACACGTCGTCTAAAAGTACCTTAAAACTTGTATTTAATACTAGATATAGAAAAACTCAATACAGCAGCATATAAAAAATCCAAAAAAGATTTTTATACAAATAATATTTAATAAAAAGTTACATGAATATGTAGTTTTAACAAGTACATATTCATACCTTATACATATGTATGTATGTATGCGGATAGATTGAGATAAAAGTAATAGGACTTTATTTACATTTACGGATATTTTTAAATATTCATATGAATGTATTTATGAGTTATTTTGGCTATTGACCGCATGAACCAAAATTATGCCCTTTTTCTCTTTTTAGCTTCCAAAAATAAAACCTGCATAAAAACTTCTCATATACTAGCATAAAGTAACTTTGTATCTAATGGGTGATTTTTTAACCGTAGTTTTTTTTTAAATCTAATAAAACACTCAAATTGGCATCATTTATTCAAAATTTTTATTGGAATCGATAAATTAGTCTTAAATTAGTCCGGCCTTGTATTCCACGAATAACACGTGTTATGTTATACTCTAAGGCTTCAATCGTGTTTGGCTTGTCCACATAGACCAACGACTTCACATAACCCCACAAGAAATAGTCAAGAGGCGTCAAATCACATGATCTTGGCGGCCAACTCACAGGGCCATTTCGAGAGATAAACTGCTCACCAAATTTATACTTCAATATGTCCATTGTTTCATGAGCTGTACGGCATGTGGCACTGTCTTGTTAAAACCACATATCAACCAACTCCAACTCAGCCAATTGGGGCAAAAAAAAAGTTGCGTATCATGGCTCGATATCGTTCGCAGTTGACGGTAACGTTTCTTCCACGGTTGTCTTTGAAGAAAAATGAACCGATAATGCCACCAGCCCATAAACCACACTAAACTGTCGTTTTTTCGGGATGCATCAGTAACTCTTGTACGGCATATGGCTGTTCTTCACCCCAGATGCGGCAGTTTTGCTTGTTTACGTATCCATTTAGCCAGAAATGAGCCTCATCGCTGAACACAATTTTTCGATAAAACAGTGGATTTCCATCGAGCGAATTTTGATAATAAATTTAAACGATTTGCATTCGTTGCTCGTTTGTGAGTTTCTCCATGATGAAATGGCAGAGTATACTGAACACTTTTTACTTTCACAGATGTACTTTGACACAATTACCAACCAGTGCTGCCAGCCCGAAAAACTTAATTCTTAAAAAATCGCCCTTTACATATGCACAAACATAAATCTATATTTAATAAACCTTGAAAAAAAGAACTCTAGCCACACGTAAATCCATATAAATCTTTAATAAATATACAACTAATAAGTGTTTTTTTTTTTGGCATGAAATGGTCATGAATACAAAAAGGTGACTAGCTAACCCATTTTTCACCGACCGGTTACTAAAACTACTCTTTACAGAAATGCGGTGAGAATGGATTAAAGGCAAGTAAATGCATTTTCGTAGAGATTCGAACTTTGAAAAGTTATGTAATATGTACCACTAAAAGCCCGTCTTTCTTTTTAGCACTTGCCTACAAAGTTCTAAATTATTCTCTTTATTTTTTTAAGTCCATAAATTTATTATTTTTATGGATCCGCAAATTTAATTAAGTACCTGATTAGGGAAATATTTGCCAAAATTAACGTCAAACTCTACTTTTCGACATAATTATAAAAATTTAGAGTCCGACCGTACGTTCGGGCTCAGTGCCGAGGTTCGGAAGAAAGCTTTGTCCAGTTGGTATTCGGCGTTTGGTGAAGTTTGCGCATAACAAACAACTTTTAGAGAACCTTAAAAAAATGATTTCTAAATGTCGTGGTTGGTTACTGACTGGTTCGCCGCATGGCACATTTTTTTCGAAATGAGAAATAAAACAATTAATGATAATTTGAATGTTTTGGTAACACCTAAAGAGTTAGAAATTCGTCAAATAAATCAAAAAGAAAGCAAATATATACACTCAAAATCAACCCTATCGTGGAAAACAAGTGGAATTTTTGTTCCCATGATATTTTTATTCCCCTCGAAGGGAAAAATGCTATCGTGAAACTCACGTGAACAATTTGTCGCGCTATCAGTTTTCAGTGAATGTAAAAAAGAAGAAATATTAAAAAGCATTAAAAAAAAATTTTTTGTTCAAAAATATACACGTATATTTTAAAGAAAAGTTAAAAAAAAAAACATAATAAAATATATTGTATTGGAGTGATAGTTTGATTGCAAATTTCTAAAATTCTGCCACTACGTCTTTGAAAAGCTTCATAACTCCTCAGGCAATTGACCTGTTTTTTGTGTTAGTTTGTGCCTCTTTTAACGGAAATTGACCTTAGAATTTATTTTGTAAACTTCAATATTCGAATTATGAGAAGAAATTCTTACATAAATGTTTTTTCCCCAGCAAAAATGAAGTGAGAAATTCAAAGGGAAAATTTAACAAATTACGAGGGAAAAAATTGTTCACGATAAGGGGAATTTTTTCTGCGAACATTGTTTTCACGTTATTATTCTCCTATGAATTATTTTTTCATGGAAGTTTTTCATGATCGCAAATACGTAAAAAGGGAACAAATTACGAGGGAAAAATTATTCACGATAGGGGTGAATATTTTGTAGGTAAATTCTACAGAAAGTTCATTTTTAACAAGTAAAATTTTTTTTAAAAACGGATCAGTTGCATATCATTTAAAATTTATGAATTTTACATAATTTTTTTTTATTTAACAGTATCCGTAAAATTTAACAGTTATTGCTTTAAAAAAATATAATTTAACTGATAAAACATTAAACTACAAAAAAATACTAGTACGGAAAGACAGTATTTTTTGGTAGTTTGTTTTTTAAATAACAAACATAAATGTTAAAAAATAAATTGATTCGTAAAATTACTATATTTTCATAAAATTTTAACAGTACGGAAAACAAATTTAATAACCTGCAATCAGTTACTGTAATAATTTTATTAGTGAAGAAAGTTTATCTTAATGAAAAGAGCATGACTCAGCACCATATTAGAAAAATCCAGAAGCGTATGAAAATATTGTTAATAATGAAATAAAAACTTATTTGACCGAGCCAATATTTTTTTCTAACACTTCGTTTAGTATGCAATTTTAATGTAGTAATATTTCAGCTACAAATTAAACATATAATATGAT
Source organism: Pollenia amentaria (assembly GCA_943735925.1). Taxonomy (NCBI): domain Eukaryota; kingdom Metazoa; phylum Arthropoda; class Insecta; order Diptera; family Polleniidae; genus Pollenia; species Pollenia amentaria. The sequence goes on from OX031007.1 coordinate 166,058,655, forward strand.
ACCCTACACCATATTATATAAGAACAAATTTTTGCAAGTGTACCTATTTGGGACCTAGTGTTGAAAAATGCATAGCTAATTTGCATAATAATAGGCAATATGAAAAGGGATCTATCTATGTCTTACATCTCATTAAAATCTTGTAGGTAGTTTCAAATAGGCAGAAATTGCCCCCTATCTCTCCTCGTGGTCCTATTTCTTAAAAAATGCATAGCTCATTAAAATTTTTTTGATAGTGGACATAAAGACCCTATTCCGAAAAGCAGCTTGTATGGGGGCTATATGAAATTATGGACTGGTTTTTAATAGGCTTGGTCCTTGTGCCAATTTTAACCTTTGTACCAAATTTAATCAAATTTACTTCAAAATTGTGCCCTGCACTTTGCGTACAAGGTTACATGGACAGCGAGCCAGCCGGACGGACATCGTTAGATCGACTCAGAAAGTGATTCTTAGTCGATCGGTATACTGTAGGGTGTGTGCAATATTTTAAGGTATTACACACATCAGTACAAATGCGCAATAACCTCTTTACTATTATATCTCAAACTGGACTGAAGTGATATCGAAATATATTTTATTAAATCAGTACATAAAGGTACATTTTGAAAACTTTAATCGCATGTTGCCAAGTTTGATTTTTTTAAGATATGACAACGTTGCAATAAAGAAGCATTTCATTCCCTAGAGGTGTGTCCAATATTTTAAGGTGTTACACTCATCAGCACAAATGCATATTACCCTCTCCACTTTTGTGGTGTGGGTGTAAAAGCATTAATTTCGGTTTTTCAGAACCATTAAAAAAAAGAATATTAAAAAGATTTCAATTTTAAAAAACGTTTAGAAAATACCTGCGTTATAGTTTTTTAAGTTAAACACAAAATTGTCAACTCCCTGCGGGAAATTTGTGTCAATTTTTCCAGCAGACTGGTCCTGGGATTTTTGAAAAAAGAACAAGAAAAAAAAGAAAGAACTCATGACCAGTGAAAGGAGAACCAATCCTTTAACTCGTTTATGAAGAACCAAAAGTAAAACGAAGCAATGAATTACAGGACAGTATTTACCGGTGGTGTAACATATTTTTTGGGGCTTTCTAAAATTTGGTTCTTAAATTTAGTTCTAGGACTTGTTTTATTGAAATAATCCTACATTGTATTGAAATTATACTCCATTGTAGTAACTAACACTAAACACGTTCATTGAGAATAGATGTGTGACTTGTCATATGGTGGCTGTTAGGTGTCAATTGACCCCCTCCAAAGGCAACCCCATGTAAAAGGTGATAGGTGACATTCATATAAAGTGAACCGGTCCCTACCACCAAAGACCAATCATCGGACTACTTTGGTGTCAGTTCGCTTCCCTCTAGGGCTGTTTTACGGTCAAATTAGGGCAAAAAGAATTTAATTTTTTTTTTTAAATTCCATTTTTATACTCTCCACCACTAGTGGTGAATGAGTGTATACTATGTTTGCCATTCCGTGTGAAAAGTTTTTCATATTCATCTAAGGCTCCATAAAGTACACATTGGGGTGTGCAAAAATGAATATTGATTAGTTCATGTTTTTTTACCTTTTGCTATATTTTTCATATATTTCCCAAACTTTCGATTTAACATGCTGCTGGAAAATGTTAAAATCCCTTTCCAGTATTATAATGTTTTAAAGAATTATAAATAAAATTATAAGGGCCAACCAAAAGTAGTGGAAAACGATTTAATTCCATTTTGTATATTTTATAATCTGAAAAAAAAAATATGCAAACGAAAAATAATTTAATTTTTAAACCCCATGGTGACTTTTGGCCCACTCTGTACTTCCAGAAATTTCATACGAAAAGCTGTTTTCACACGATGACTTGAAATATGTTGAACAGTGTAATTTAATGAAATTTTTGTCACTTTTTTTACAACAATTGTTCTAATTTCTTGTCTCTTTAAAAATCCATTAACCTTTTTTTAGTCATAAATGGTTTTGGCCAAACGAAATAAATAGAAAAACATTTCTCAGAAAGAGAATTTTTGTATCTTTTGTTTTACAAAAATTATAATACTTCTAGTGATTCATTAATTTATTTCTTTATTTTTGTTTGTTTCTCATAATATTTATCCCATTAACTCTTCGTTTTTCTTCACTATTTTTTTTTTTTTTTTTTTTTGAGTTAAAATTTATGTTGTTTCTGTCAGTCTGTATAAATGAATTAAATTTCACTAATGTTGGGTATTTTGTTGTTTTTAATCAAGCCATTTAGTTGGTTATAAATGAAATTTTCATGCAAATTTCTCCAAAAAGGATAAACAGTAGGCAGAAAATGCTTGCAGAAAGATCTACAAATTTGTAAAATATTTAATGTGTTTTAATAAAACATATTTTTTTTTTCATGTAACACAATTAGGCAAAGGTCTCCTTTTTAGCTGTGTATAACCTTCAAAATGGTTGGTTGTTTTAGATTTTGTTTGTTTGTTTGTTTGTTTTATTTTGCGCAGAGTAAGAGGAGCCATTATAAAGGATTATTATCTCTAAATGAGTGTTGTATAACAAGAAACCAGCCGAAAGAACGAACCATTTAGCCAAAGTATCCAACTGAACAATGAAAATCAAAATCCCTTACAGCTGTGTATTGTTATGCTGGGGCAATGGGATGACTAAGGTGGGGGGTATGGGTATAAAGAAAAGAACTCACATATATTTAAATATTAAAAAATAAAAAAAGCTTAGAAAAATTAACAAAATTAAAATAAAAACATTTAACAATTTGCTTTAAGAATAAAATTTTTAAACAAAGTAGAAGAAAACTAAACAGAGTGTGTGCATGTCTGTAATTTAAATTTTTTTTTTTCATTTATTGTTTTTTTGTTCTTTTTGTTGTGATTCAAAGTGACCCTTTTTTATTATTTATTTTTTAAACTTATATTTTAATGTTTTTTCACTTTAAATAATGAACAAAAAAATATGCAACAACTGTCACTTAAAGTACAACAAAACTCACACAACAAATAAAATAATGAATGGAGAGAAAACATCTAATTTAATTTTTGACGTTATCTATACACACAAATCAAAAATTTTGGAAAGGAAATGCACTGAAAGAAATAATTAAAGAAATGTGAAAAAAATATATAAAAAAACAGAAAAGTAGTCGAGCGAAAAGGTTAACCTCATAATTTTAACATTAAATTGCAAATGACGTTTAATACCCCAATATTTATACCCTGCGCAAATAATATATTGAGTGTATTATGAGTACGTGCTGAAGTTTGATTAAAGACCACCTTCCTAACAATGTGATATGCTACCTTACCATCTTAAAATATGCTTATAATGTTGATATTTATTTAACTTAAAGTCTTTAGAAAAACGGCTTATTTAAACTCAATAAGCCACGTTACTAAATTTCGTCTGAATCGGTCCATATATGACCAAAGCTTTCACACAAAGAACTCTTTAGAAAACTTGAAAATTTTGAGGTAAAAGTACCTCCATAAATCTCTTACAACTGTTGGCATCAAGATAACATGCAACTGCAATGCAAAATTCCCTATCAAATCCCTTACAAATAAATATTGTTTAAAGGTATGGAATCGATTCGACCATACGCAGCGCCCGTGGGACCCCAAGAGCCAGCGATACTCAGTAGAAGAAAATTCAAAAATGCCAAAATGCCGCCCTTAGGGCTGTAACGGGTTGTGTTCAAATGGCATCAATACATCACCTGCATAATGAAGCGAAGATGATGACGGTCAATGAGCACAACATAATGCTTACAAAGCAGTTCGTTCCTTCTTGGATGTCATCGGACCACATTTCCATATACTCGATACATACTCGAATACATTTTGAATAAATATTAATATCACTACAAAATCCAACGCAAATTAATATGACCTGAATATATATCTCATTAAAATTTATTTTTATCGTAGATAAAAAATATGTTTAAATATGGTCACCTCCAACATATTATGTGTAATTTAACCATATTATTATCACCGACAACCTTATTATTGTTAAATTAGTCCTACATCAAGAAGCCACAACCTTATTATGGTTGTCTCTAAACATGTTTTGGTTAAATATGACAATAATTTGTTTTTAAATTAACAATAGTATTTTCCTCTTTTCCAAGAGCAACATTCTATGGTTGTAAATCAACCATGATATTATAAATGTTAAACATATTTAAGTTATTATTAACCAAAATATGTTCGGAGGCAACCATAATATGGTTGTGCCTTCTCGATGGAGGACTAATTTAACCATAATATGGTTGTCGATGACAATAATATTGTTAAAATAACCATAGTATGTTTACAATTTTATTTAAAAATAGTTTGTTGGAGGTGACCATATTTAAACATATTTTTTCTCTGGGTGTATAGATTCCTTGTAGGATTTATTATTATTCAATTATTATTCTTTCTTACTTTTTTACCTTGATTTTGTAAGTTTTAAGTAAAAAAGTTAAAGCGCTATATTCTGTGCCGAATCTTTTATACCCCTCACCGAGAGTAAGTATATTTAAGGAGTGGGCTTTTTATGAGGCATATGGTCAATTATAACCCAATCTTCAAAATATTTAATTGTGGGATTTCTAGTCTTATGAAACAATGACAGATCAAATTTTACTACAGAAGCATTATTCGTTACAGTTTAAGGCGTACTAAAATATAATCCGGGAAAGGGTTTTATATGGGACGCATGGTAAATTATGGAACGACTTTCACGAACACAGAAAAAAATAACAAGAATTATATATTTCGATATGATATTTCTAACAATTTTTTTAATTAGATTGTTTGTAAATTGTCAGTTGTTGAAAAAATAAAATAATTTTCTGTCAATCATTTTCAATGCAAAATTGAAAAAAAAATTCTATTTTTTTTTTAATCTCGTTAGGAATAAGCGATGGGACTGTTATTGGCACCTGAGTCCATCTAAGGGAAAGTAAAGTTTTTTTTTAAAACTTTTTATTAAAGTTTTAACGCGATATTATTTATTCTAGTTTTCAAATTATAGTCGATGGTTGTGTCAAGAATCCGTTTTGTGCACATTCTTCTGCATCCACTACCAAGTCTGTTTATGTTAAAGATATTTGTGATGAGATTTGTATTATATTTAATTAAAAAAGTAATTACATTAACAAATTTAATGCATTTATTTCTTTTAAAATTGCAACACATTTTTCAAAATTAATGAGCAACAAAACATATTTAGTCAATTCACAAGGTATCCTAACATGTCATATTGTCAAAATGTCCTAATATTTCACAATGGTTTAAAAATATTGTTGTACGGCTCAGCCGCTCAGCGCTGGACTTTTCTGATTAATTACGACAGCACAATAAACACAGCAAGCAACGTTCTATTTATTTAAGACACTTTTTGTTAACAAACCAACAACAATATTTTTAAACCATTGTGAAATATTAGGACATTTTGACAATATGACATGTTAGGATGGATACCTTGTGAATTGACTAATTGTTAATATGACAAATTTTGTAATAAAAATTTTTATTTGAATGCTAACAAATATTTTATTTAATGTTACAAACTCATTGTTAAGAATATTTGTTGAATGTGAACAATTGTAACTAAAAAAAAATAAGTTTGATGTAATAAATATTCAAGCGCAAGGTCAATTATATAAAAACGATTTATTTTTTATCCAATATTTCGCTATCTCAATGGATAGCTTCTTCAGGGCTTCAGGTATTAACTAGGTTTTTTTTTCTTTTATAAAATTTTACACAAATTCTTAATACAAAATTTGAGTAAATCAATGTTGACAATTTTGCATAAAGAATTTGTTTAAAATTTTATAAAAGAAAAAAACCTAGTATCTGAATCCCTGAAGAAGCTATCCATTGAGATAGCGAAATATTGGATAAAATATAAATCATTTATATATAATTGACATTGCGCTTGAATATTTATTACATCAAACTTATATTAAAAGGTCAAAGAAAATAAAACTAAATAATTTAACAAAAAATGTTTTTTATATTTACAAATTCGGTTTTTGGTGCCTTTTCAATTAAAGAATTGATTGTATTGACGAATATCGTATTCAATATGACAATTAATTTGTCGTAATTTTTTTCTGTGAAACTAAGCTGTATGATTTCTAGCTATATAAAACTAATTTTTGCAAAATCTTATGTCAATCCGTACATTTATATTAGTCGTTGTAACAAAATTATAAATTTTTTAGGGAAGTTCCATATTTGGATTCATAACAATTTGCCTACTGAGTCGATTGTGTTGGATTTGAGTCACAAACTGCTTAGCAACACTAAAAAGAATTTGACACAAATATTGTTAATTTCTTTTGAGTTTTTCGAAAGTGAACGTGATTTCAACTGACGAACAGACAGACGGACTTGGTTAAATCGACTTAGTATTACTCGAGAACCCACATTATTGCACTTATATGCATAATGGGATTTTAGATAAATATTATAAAAGTTTCACTCAGAATGACAAACTAGTATACCCCCACACTAATTGTCGAGGGTGTAAAAATATAGAAAAATGGTCCAAATAAATTGAAAATAATGATTTGATAACTGGGCACTAGCTGGTGGGGACAGGAATTCAATGACTACTGCAGAAGTTGTCCTGTCGAAGAAAAAGAGGAAACTGTATTTTATTATGCCCTGAAATTCATGACATTGGGGAAGGATACCTGGGAAAAGCGATATTTGCATGATTCGATTATCTCTCGAAGATAGAACTTAGTTTGCATCTTCTCTTTATTTGAAAGACGAATTGGATAATTTTTGCAGTGAAGTCTATTGAATAACTGCTCTGTAGGAAGGGAAAATGGGCCGATGCTGCCGTCGTCAAGTAAGCCGCACCAAACAGTGACGTTTTCGTGATGTAATGTGCTCTCAAGATTATCTAAGGAATGTGCTCTCTCCAAAAATGACTATTCACCTTGCTTAAACCTCATCGCTAAAGATGATTTTATGATAAAAATCTAGTTCAACTTCCAGTTGATTCTCAGCCCATGAACCGAACACCCGACGCAATTGATGGTCCGCCTTTAATTCTTGCACCGGTCGGATCTGGATGCCAAATGCCAAAGTCTTTTTCAAAATTTTCCAAGCAGTGGACGGGCAGAGACCGAGTTGCTGAGAGCGGCGTCAAGTCGATAAATTAGAGACCTGTGTTACACTAACATCTACCGCGGCGATGGCTTCCTCTGCTGCTAGATGAACGATTACATGCGCCGTAAAGTTGACGAAGTTCTCTATAAGTTCACAGAAAAAAATGTTGCCCCAATTAAAAAATTAATCAAAAATAAAATCAGTTTTAATTAAAAATTTAATCAATTGAATTACAAGTTAAATCAAGTAGATTGAAATATTAATTGATACTATTTATTGTTAAGCAGTAAAGAAATTAATAGTTACAATTAAAAATTTAATTCACTTAATTAAACGTTTAATTCTCCTCATCAAACATGTAATTCACTTGATTAAATTTTAAATTAAAACTGATTTTATTTCTGATTGATGCTTTAATTGGGGCAACATTTTTTTGTGTGTTTGGCGAACAGATCTTGAATTATGGACACTAATTTTCACGATTTGTAAACGTTGTTCTGCTTTAAGTCTTTGCATGGTGATTTACCAAAGTATATTAGAAAAGAAAGTCAAACAGACTTCACTAGTACGACATCTAGTTTTACAATCATCCATGTCAGAAGTTCTATACATCTAAAAAAATACTTTATTTAATATCTGACTTTTAAAATTAAGTTTAAATATTTCAAATTGTGAATTGTGAGATTTCCAGCTTAAAACATGAAAACTAAATCTTTCATTCCTTTACTAATTTTTTTAAGTGTACTTTTAACATTTTCTTCTATTTCCGACCTTTGATAGGAATTTTACAATAGCCAAAAGGTCATTATCAGCACGTAAAATATACATTTTTTGTTATTCTTTTTTTTTTTATCCGAATATCAAGGGACATGTACAGAGGCGAAAAAAGTATTCAAGAAATCTAAATACAATATTAAACAAAGGAGAACAAACAAACGATAAAAAAAATCCATACAAAATGAACCAATATTTTCATAATTTATTTTCTTTTTTTTTTATTTCACTATTTCCTATTTCAATACTCAAGTGGTTGCATGAATAGAGCAATACTCCGAAAAAATAAGGAAATCTAGCAAAAACAAAAAATATAGAAAAGTATAGGAAAAAAGATAGAAAAGTATCTTTAAACTTTAATCTTTTATTTGAATTTCAATCTGGGTTGGCTAAAGTTTGCTTTTGTCGCATATTGACGACTGTGTAGTTGGCTTTAAAAGAAACTCTTCCTGCTATTTCGTAAAAGTAGTAACAAAGTATTTTTTTTTTTTTTAGAAAAGTATCTTTATATGCACATATTTCAAATACTACCTTTTTATTGTAATTGTCTGTATAGAGTATATATTTAGCATATATCACTTTGATAAATGTTTTTAAATCATCAATAACAATTGTTCTTTTTCCTCTTTTTTCTCTATTTACAGATTGTACTGCTTCGACTTCAACTTATAAGACCCCGGCTGATTCAATCATAATAACAACTACAACGTCACAAATAACACCATTAGAGTGAAGCATTAAACAGCATTGAAATATTGTTAGAAAATATTTCAATTTTTTGTTTTTATTTACAAAGAAAATCAGCTTGTCTTATCTGGCTGTTAAAAAAAAAAAAATTTAAATTTCCATCTTTATTGTTGTAGTAAAAAAAGAATAAAAAATATGCAAAAGCAAAATCAGCATCAGCATCAGCGGCATTTTCATCAGACTAACTTGAGATTTTACGAAATTTTCTAAGGAGCTGAACTATTTTGAGTTAAAAGTTGGTATGTGTTATTTTTCTAAAGTACTATTATGTCTGTATATACTTTAATATAAACAATTGTTTTAGTAAAAAAGTTTTGTGAGCACTAGTACACAGTGTTTACAATGCATGAATGTAGTTTAAGGTAATATGAATTGATAAATTTTTGTCGTTTAGTTAAAATTTTAGAATAGGCAATTTATAGTTCAGACTGTTTATGCGATGTATATGAATGAAATTAACTATTTAGAGATTTGAGTTCCTTTAATCGTCTCAAAAGTCTTATATTTTTAAACGTATTTGCAAACCTTTTCACAGCCAAAATCAAAAAGGGGTTAAAATACATATTAAACCAATACAGAACAAGTCCAAGATTATCGTTGGTACATGCTTTAATGGCCACTCTTACGATGCTCTAAACATCGAGGCGGAACAGTGAATTAAGAAGACATTAAATCACAAATGACAAATACAATTGTCAACACCGTTCACTTACGGTTTAATTAGGACCTACAATCGTTTACCCTTCACTACGATAGCCATGTCTGTTTAGTAGCAATAGCGGCACACAGTGGGAGATTTTAGAAAAAAAAACAAGTAAAAGTTCTATATTCGGCTGTGCCGAAACTTTGATTCACTCTACCGAGAGTAAGAATATTTATTACTTATTTACAAATACAATTCCAAATTTTTATTTTTTTATTTAGTAATCACAGATTGGGGACGTGCTACTCCAGAGAAGGAGCTTTTAGCGATACAATAGTAAAAGTTATTAAAATTTAATAAACAGAAAAACAAATTAGCTTTTGTACAGTTATAAAATAAAGATGGTAATGCTCTTTTATGCTTCGAATTATCAGGTCTACAAGCAACCTCCGGTGATGCTGAAGAAACGCATTTATTTAACTCAGGATATAGGTTTGCCCCGTTGCCTAAAACCCTCCTCCTTTATCGGGCTTTCTCCAGGCGGAGTTCAATTAAAAATTACATTCTAACTTAATTTTTCGAGCTATAGTAACGTTGAATTTCAGCCCGTTGTAGTGCAACAGACCAGAGTCTCTGAAGGGAATCAACCCTCGGCCTAATAGACTAGCTCTCTGCCAACTAGCCTTCTGGGGCACCCTATGAATATTTCAAAAGTGGGATTTATATGGAATCTGTGTACAAGTTATGAACCAATCTTAATAAAAGCTAAACTCACAATATTAAAATTCGTTGCGGCTTTAGACGTATTCCAATGGTACGTTTTGGATAATTGGCTTTATATGCAGTAAAAAAATTTGGAAAATGGCCTAGCATGGGTTATAGGTATTGTTGAGTTCATTGCAGATTGTGTCAAAAATTTTCAGAAACACTTAAATTCAGGAGTTATTTCAAAAAACCCGTATTCAGTGATGTTTGCCAACTAATCGGCCTGTAACTCAGTCAGTTTTTTCCCGATTTAAATTTTTTAATGAGAAAGATTACGCTTTTAAATGGCGTGCATTTTTTCATACGATTGTAAATAATAAGCATTGTTTTTGCTAAAAATATTGTTTCCTGAAAATCTTCGTCAATTCAGTGACGAGCAGGGAGAACGATTTCACCAATATGTTTTACAAATCTAACAGAGTTTTGATTGAAATAGCCATAAATAATGCTGACAAATTATTGCTCGTCTTTCAAACTTGTAAGCATTTTTACTATAAATCGCCGCTAACTTAGGTTTATAACACTGTGCTAGAATTTGACACTTTTTTTGAGGCAAGCCGGGTACCTGGAGTTTGAACCTAATTTGGGAACGCTAAATCCAGTAGGGATAACCGTTCTTCTAGGTTAGCTCTTGTTTTCGAGATATACCGTTATTTCGAAAATGGAAGAGGTTGCACAACATATATTGGCGTAACTCAAAAACGGTTTAGTTTAGTCAAAAAACTAAAAAACGAAATTCCGCAAGTCGTTTAAGAAACATAATTTTTTTTTTTTTTTTTTGCGAAAAAAAAATTTTTAGTAAAATTTCGAAATTTTTGTTTATTATAAATCATAAAAAATTGGAAAATACAGCTTTGCCTTCAATTATTTCTAGACATATAAAACACGAAGTTGCAAACAAAACAAGCCATAAATGATTATATAATCTGTTTAAAACTTTTTATTTTTTCACAAACAATTTTTAATTAAATTTATGAATTTTACGCAATATTTGTATGGGAGCCTCCCTAAAAAGTGGAAATAATGTACAAGTATATATTGGGAAAATGTAAAGAATAAAAAACTAATGGGGGTCGGTCATACATTTTATCCCCCTAGGGGCGACTTCTTGGCAGTTATGGGGTCTTATCTTCAATATATTTCTAGTTTGTACTGAAATTTGTTATGGGGGCTCGCTCCTTCAAGGAATGGTGATAGCGGGTAGGTGTGTTAGAAATAAATTATGGAGATGAAAAATAAATTGAGGTTGGCCTTACTTTTGATTAGGGGCATCGTAGGCGCTGCATGGGCCAAATTAAAGAATTTAATTTAACCGCCATGTGTGTATGGGTGCACCCCTAAGGGGTTGAGTTATATACATCTATATACCCCAAAACTTAAACTCGCTGCAAGTCTTTAATAACCACCCACCTAAAATTTTATTCCAACAGTTTACAAAATCCAAAATGTTTTCATTTTTTTTTTCAAAATATCTCACTGTGCGGCATCAACAAACCAAACTCTATAGATAATATTAATGGCCGTTTTCTCATTAGACGATTATATTTTTTCCCAACGAAAAACTACACATTAAAGAAATTTGATTTTCTGAATGTCTAATTTTATTCTATTCTGTCGCAAAGCTAACCGGCACTCATCTGCCAATTATTTATTTGCCGTACAGATAAATTCAATCAGCTGACTCCCAACTTATTATATGTATTTTGAGAGGTGTTGCCAACTGAAAACAATGTTTTTCCTCGATATATTGAGAAAACCAAAACAGTTAACGATCAGTTTATCGGTCTAATAAATTTATGCCCACATTAATTAACAGGCGGTTTGTCGAAACATTGAGAAAATGGCCATAAGTGTGTAAATCACTAATACCTAGTCTAGGCTAATTTTAACAAAACTGTACTCTGGTCACTTTTTTGGAGATTTGCTGATTTTAAACCTCGGACTAGTTAAAGGCATTGGCAGAACAAATAACCCCACGAGACCTCGTACAACTCTTTAAGATTTTCGAACCTCTTCTGCAAAAGCATATTCCGATCTTTTGCAACTCTACACAAAAAGGTTGACCCTAAATTAAGGGTAAACTCAGGGAGAACATGTCTGCTACAATCCCTTAGGTCAAAATATTTTCTTAGTTAACCGATGCACTAAAACCAAAAAAAGAAACGCAAACATTTGTTAAGCGTTGTATTTGCATGTACATATCTCGATTTATGTTCTCGCAACCTAACACGTTTTCGCTATAAGTAAAGAGCGCTTAGCAAGAGTATTTTTAGCTAACATTTGTAACTGTTGGTGTTTCTTAGTCTTTCTTTTCGTCATCGCCCCAGGGTACAAAATGTTTCTTGTCCCTCCTTAGCGGTTATCGATTTAATGAAGTTTTTATATGACTTTATTTAATTTATTACGCATGCGTAATCCAGCCATGGAGGTATATTTTGTCAACCGTCAGCTTCAAAGTGTACTTAAGTTCTTGGTTTGGTCTTATAAACAAATAACTAATAAAATAATGCAAATGCATTCAATCCAAAGATCTTAAGTTTTCAAGAGGCCGTTTTTACTATGTCGGCCTTCTTTTTTTGGGTTTTTGGTCTTGCCTTCGTATTTTTTCTGCAATCCTTTTCAGTGTCAATAACTTCTAGCGGTCATCCGTTCTCACAAGTTACGACGCAATCTTTTAAATGTTTAACAAAGTCATATTCTACAATTTTGCATTAATCAATATTACAATTTAGAATGGCAAATGGAGGTTTCAGAGCTGAACCGAACCAAGTCATAAAATATAATACATATATGTATTTCCAAACCGGCGCAAATTTCTCGGAAAAGTTTAACTCTATCCAGCTTTGTAACGAACTAAAATAAAATGTGTTTCGTTCCTAAGGTAACGGTTAAAAACCCAAGTTAGTCGCTCCAGAAATTAATGGCAGTTCACTTAGTCAAACTCAAAATATTTTCGGATTTTTTTTTATGACTTGATTCGCTTCAGCTCTGAGCTCTCCAAATGAAGACCCGAATTCAAAAGTCAAAACTATTTCTATTGCTGACAAAATGTCACGGCTTAAACAAAAGGAAAACTAAGCAGATTTACAAAATAGTCTACTGCGTGTTTAAAAATCTTTTCGCACTTATTATCTTTATAGGAAGTATAAGAATTGTAGACAAAAACGAGTTTAAGCAAAAGCCCATTTAATTATAAAATTTTGTGAAAAGATCCTGTTAAAATAAAACAGCATTTTTCGCCAGACTAGGAGTACATTTTATTTAAAGTTTCTTTAAATCAAAATCCAAAACAAAACAACGCAAACATTTCAACATAAATAATTTTTCTGTTTCTGGGCTTTGAAACATAAAAATATTCTTTAATCGGTCAACAACACAGTTTCACGCATATTCCAACGATTCAACTCATACACACATCTCCTGTTAAAATTAATCCAATTTGATTGATTGCCTCTGGTCTACTTGTTGTTGTTGTTGTTGCTATTTATCCAGTGTCAACAGTCCATCTTCTCAGTGGTGGTTGCCCTAAAGAAACTAAAATCACACATCCATGGAACCTACAAAACGAATAATATCTATGTGCATCTCCAAACTCAAATACTCGTGCAAGTCGATTGTTTGTCTTCTTGTTCGTCTGACCGTGAACAAAACAGTAAATTGTCATTTATTTTTCAGTTTTACCACATTCTTTGGCGTTTATCCGTGTCGAAACAAATATTGAACCAAGTGTGCAACCTTAAACTAATAAAAACAACAATTTTATTGAATTGATGAAAAAGAGTGAAGTGTGTTGTTGTTGGAGGGTGAATTGAATTGAATGTAATTTAAACAAATTTTTCAGAATTTTTTTGTTATTAAAACGAAAAAATAAAATGGTACATTTAAAGTGATTAATTTTGTTATGGAAGAAAATTTTTTTTTTAGGGTTATGTTAAAACAGCTGCCATTTTCTGTTGTTGTAAATTAAGGTTGTGTACGCACTTAACAAATATTTAAATATTTGACACTTCACATGCAACTACTATTTCAATTAAACATTTGTTTAAATTTAGATTAGATTTTCTGGATAAGGCAACGTTTATTTTTATTATTTTCTAGGTATAACGATTTTGTATGTCCTACACCGCTATATGTGATAGATTCAAAAGTAACCTATGCTCCTCCCATTTAATCTCATATTGACTTTGGTATTTGGATGAAATTATGCAAAAATAACTCTTGTATAAATCTTAAGCTCAGAACCAGGGCTGCGGAGTCGGAGTTGAGGTTTTTGTACCGAAGTCGGTGTCGGAGTCGAAATACCCTCAAAAACTCGTCACTCCTACTACAAAATGTTTTTTTCTTTACATAATAACTTATCTTTACATATGTAAATAACTATATTAAAGCTCAATGCGGCACTTGTTAGAATTAAAATATCGATTTGAAATTTTTACAAAATCATTTTCTTGCTATATTTAACCATTTAGTCCGGCTTTCTGAGATGTGGATTATGCTTAAACTGCGTTTAACGTGTTTTATTTTATTATTTCATTAAAGACCAATAGTTTAAGCAAAACTGAGCTGTTCCGTCAAAATTTTGTATTCAAACTTGGAAACGGCGGCACAAATCCGTTTTCAGATGCACTAAACCTAGTTTAACTTAGATCTTAAAAATCCAGCATAGGGTATTCATTCGGTTAACCGTTAATCTGTTACCCGATTAATTACTACCCGATTAACTGATCGGTTAATTTAGAATTGTCTGTTTTCGATTAACAATTAAACCGATTAATTTCAATCGATTAACCGATGTAACAAAATTTTTAACTTTTTGAAGTATTATAACATACTTTTTGTGCTTTTAATTATTTGTTTCGTATCATATACAAAAGGCTGTGTTTTAGAAAATATTTTTTCATACAAACGAAGTAGGTGTTCAGTGATCTAGATCTTAATTAAGTGTTTGCTGTCAACAGCTTTTTGGTTCACATACTTTTTATATGCATGCGTTCAGTTATTTGTTTCTTTTCATATCTTCTCATATCAATATTTTAACAGAATTAACCAAAAGAATTAGAAGTGTCAAACATTTAAAAAAATTAAAACAGGACTCTAATGAAATAATGGAAGATGGTATATGTTTAGAAAAATACAGAAAAAGGACTGAGAAGTTAGATATTCTGTATTATTGGTTGCTTTTGATTTCTTCAACATCTACAATAAATGAAAGTTTTTTCAAGGTCAAGTTTTATCCAAACTAGAGAAAATAAACGCTTGAATCCTAAACATTTTAATAAAATTATTTGCATAAACGATTATTTTATAAGATCTTCTTAAACTATTGAAATAACTAATATAATGATCTTACAGTTAATTTTTTAATTAATACATAATATGTTAATTTAAAAATATGTATAACATGTTTATGAATTATTCTTTTGTTTGTTCGTTTTAGTTCAAGAATTGTTATGTTTGTTTTGGTATTGGTTTTCTTTTTAATAATAAACTCCAAATAATAGATAAT
The DNA here is from genome assembly GCA_943735925.1 of Pollenia amentaria. Classification (NCBI taxonomy): domain Eukaryota; kingdom Metazoa; phylum Arthropoda; class Insecta; order Diptera; family Polleniidae; genus Pollenia; species Pollenia amentaria. The sequence continues at coordinate 166,074,201 of OX031007.1, forward strand.
TTATGCATTTTTATGTATTGAAATTACTTGATTTATAAAAAATTGCATTAATCGGTTAACCGATCAAAAACACTATTAACCGAATATTAACTGATTAAACCAAAACCTCGGTTAATTAATCGAGCGATTAACCGATTAAAGCAAAGGCCCGATTAAATGAATACCCTAGTACTGCATAAGAAATATAGTTTAAAATCAAATTAGTACTAGTCTTATATACATTAAGCATCAATGTTAGAGTAGGAGTTGCAGTCGGACTTAAAAAACTTCTGCGGTAAATGTGTGCTGGTGCAACCATCTGTGCCCAGAAGTCCCAGTCAGTGGCGAAGGTACTATATGGTTAAGCTTGACCGACTTTACTTTCTTAGTTGTTAGAAATGACGGTAAGGAACTCAATTTAAACTCTTGTAAACTTTTGTAATTCTCAATCCATATTCTGTCTTTTTTTAATTTCTTTGTATGGTATTTTAGCATTGACCGTACAATGTTAGCTTTTAAATGACTTTACGTAATCTTAGTGAAATTAATCCAAAGACGTTTTTGGAATGGTCCAAATTGCAAATTTCAAAGGAGTGGTCCAAATTATTGCTAATCCTTAAAGATTTCCATAAAGCATAACTAAGGATGTTTTTTTTTTCGTTGGCTACAAAAAATATCTATTGCGTGAATTTGGTAAATTTCCTTCTAACTTATTTTCTGTCAACTAAGCGAAGGTATGGCGGTAATTATGATCTTTCTACAGCAGCTGGAACGTCTTTGGAACCCATTCTGAACAAATTTTCAGGAGAATATTTTCAAAATGTTTCACATTATTCAGCAGGGCTAATCGTTTCGAAATGTTGTTTAAAACATTCTGTAGAATCTTAAATTTTTCAATTTTTAGCCTATTCTCGAAGGCTTAACTGTCTCTAAAAATTAATTTTTTTTTTTTAATTTTTATCAAGACTTTTTTCCTTAAATGTAGGACTATATAAATATGTATGCAGCTTCATTATCGCTTCTAAATAAGAAACTCTAGTATTTAATAAATAAACATTAGACACATTACGCTAATAATTTTAGAACAAGGAAAAAGATATTTCTTTGAAGGTTTAATGGTTAATACAAGTATGTATGTATGTATATTATGGTATTCATTTAATCGGGCTTTTGCCTAAATCGGTTAACCGCTCGATTTATTAACCGAGGTTTTAGATCAATCGGTTAATTTTGTATTTAAGTTTTGTAAATAATTCATAAATATGTAATACATATTTTTTGATAAAAACATAAATATTATATATTCATTAAAAAAAAAAAACTAAGATAATTTTATTAGTTATTTCGATAGCTTGAGGAGATCTAATAAAATAATCTTTTAGAAAAGTAATTTGGTTTAAATGTAAAAGATTAAAGCGATTCTTTTCTTTAGTTTTAATAAAACTTGAATTGTAAAAAATTCTTTCACTTATCGTGGATGTTGGAGAAATCGAAAGCAACCCATAATACAGAATATCTAGTTTCTCAGTCCTTTTCCTGGATTTCTCTTAACGTATAAAATCTTCCATTATGTCATTAGAGTCCTGTCTTAATTTCTTAAAATTTTTAATTCTTCTAATTGTTTCGGTTAATTATATTTGAAGATTGATATGAGAAGAAACAAATAACTAAACACATATAAAAAGTACTTGAAACAAAAAGCAAAATTTTTTAATGCCGATAAAAAAAGTAATTAATATTTTTGTATTGTGTGACTATTATTTTTATGGAGTATTTGACAATCTTTTGGTCAACAGCTAGTATATATATATATATCGATGGTCTCAAGTAGTAATACCCTAACTCGCATTTTTACGAAATTGAGTTTTTCAGTGATTCCAATAAATTTTACACAAATACACCTCGTCACAAAAATTCATTGCAATATTGTAAAGAATAACGATTTTACAAACAGTTGTGTGAGCAAGTTTACATTATGATACATACAGTTTCTATTATGTTTTTACCTTCTCCTATACAGTTACAATTATATGAGTTAGGGCCTTTCTACTTGAGACCAACAATATATATATATATATATGGGGGATTTCATGTCAAGTGACCCAACTTTTGAAATTAGATAGCTATTTCTTCAAGCCTTCGAAAAAAATTTTTTTTTGTATTTTTTTACATTTTTTAAAATTTTTTTATTTTAAATTTAAAACTTATTTTTAATTTTTTTTGGAAACGGTATTTATTTTTTTTTTTTTTTTTTTTTTTTTGCTCAAAAAAAGTTTATGTATTTTTTTATGTATTTTTCTTTTAGGTAGTTTTGGTCGGTTAGTGGGATGAGAGTGGGATATGTATAAAAAGAATAATTTCTTATGCTGAGAAACTAGACAAATTAATCTTTCCGACGGTATATAACATACCTAACTGGCATTTCATTCCCTCGATACTGTAATACCCACAATATGTTAATCCCAGGAATAAAATCACTTTTTCTATAGAGATGTTGACAAATAAAATTTTTTTATTTATTTGTAATAATAATTAAATTAATATAAAATAATAATAATAAAAACAAAAAGATAAATAATCTAAAAAATTTAATCTTAATTACATAAGTCCTTTAATAAATTTTTTTTGTTTTTTTAAAATTTTTAAAATTTTTTTTTTTTTTTTTTAATTAAAAACTATTTTTGTATTGCTTTTTTTTTGATTTTTTTTTTTTTTTTTGCTCAAAAGAAAGCTTAGGTCTTTTCCTTTAAGGTAGTTCTGGTCGCTTAGTAAATTTAAAAAAAAAATTTAAAAATACAAAGAAATAGCTACCTAATTTTTTTGGGACAAATTTTGCTAACACCAATAGATAATAAGTTACATGGATGAGAAAGAACACCGGTTTGGCCAAAATGTAAAATTTTGACCCCCTCTAACTCAGAAACTTTTTGGCCGATTTTGTCTAAACTACTATCCAATAAGACTTACCTTGTTGCAAATTTCATCCAAATCGGAAGACTTCGATTTCAAAAGTTGGGTCACTTGACATAAAATCCCCCATATATATATACATATATATACATAAATATTTGAAATCACTGATGCATCGCAGTGATGCGTTTTCGAACGTACTTCTGTTGACAGCAAACACTTACTAAAATGAAGATCGCTGATAACCTTCTTTGTTTGTATGAAAAAATGTTTTCTAAACACATACCTTTTGTATATGCGACGAATCAAATAATTTATATTAATACATAAAATATGTTATAATACATACTACAAAAAAATTAAAAAGTTTGTTACATCGGTTAATCGACTGAAATTAACCGGTTTAATCGTTAATAGAAAAACGCCAATTTTAAATTAACCGATCAGTTAATGTGGTAGTAATTAATCGGATGCCCTAATGTATTTACTTTTCACAATATTCCTGAAAGTTTAAAAACTTTGTAAATTCACGGGGTAAGAAAAAGTCCGAAAAAAGGAACCCTAAAGGCTGGTTTCTTAACGTAAGAATTGTAAAATTTCCGACAAATTTTCAGGTCCCAGGAGTCTATTCCACGCACGATATGTTATAAATTTAATTCCTATACAATGTAGATTTTCCAAAAAAGATGAGGAAGATCTTGTATTTTTGTGTTAACTACCAATGCTTTTTACTTTGTTTTAAATAAAACTTGAACAAAACATATATAATGGTGTCTTTTTCCATTTTTGGCGAATTTTAGCGATTCGGAACAAATATATCGAGGGTTATTATTCAAATAGTGCTATTAGCATAATCACAATTTTACAGGAGGCCGAGAAAACTGATTTTTTCTTTAACTCTAAGAGTATTAACTAAACTTTGTTTTACAGTGTTGTTAAAATTAAACGTCTTAATCATACATATATTAATTTTTTATGAATTCCAGATATTCGCGCTTATATGTCTGATAGCACTATTTACAAATTCAAATTTTATCGATTTGAACATTGAAATAAGCAGATAGCATGATTATGATTTCTTGTCCTATAAAACTGGGACGTACCGAATTTTATTATGATAGTGTTTTTAATTACGGTTGTAGGCGTACTAAACTGTTTTCGGAGAGCAGGGTTTATATGGGGCATAGTGTAAATTATGGACCTATCTTCAAAAAATTTAACAGTGTGATTTGTGGTCCTATAAAACTGTGCCGTAACAAATTTTGGTATGCTAGCGTAATTTATTGCGGTCTTAGGGGTACTAAGCGGTTATCCGGGAGAAGTGTTTATATGGGACCTAGTGTAAATTATGGGCCGATCTTCAAAAAATCGTACAGTGTGATTTCGGGTCCTAGAAAACTCTGACGTACCAAATTTAAGTATGCTAGCGTCATTTATTGCGATTTAAGGCGTACTAAACTGTTTTCCGCGAGAAGGGTTTATATGGAGCCTATGGTCAGTTATGGACCGATCTTAACGAAATCTAAAAGTATGATTCGTGCAAAATTTTATGTCAGTCCGTCAATTATTCCACCATTTATGTTTGTTTTTGTATCAAAATTATCAACTTTTTTAGGGTGGTGGTTCCACATTTTGATTCATAGTTCTGATCCTACTAAACAGATGTTGCTGGATTTCAATCCCAAACTGCTTAGGATAACTACAAGCAATTTGAGACCAAGTTTGTTCTTTTCTTTTGCGTTTTTCGAAAGTGAGCGTGTTTTCAACGGACAGACGGACGGACATGGCTAAATCGACTTCGAATTACTCAAGGAGCCAGAATATATATACTTTATGGGGTATTAGATGTATTATAAAAAAGTTTCACACGGAATGACAAACTTAGTATACCACAGTGGTGGTGGAGGGTATAATAAAGTGGTTGACTTGAAACAGTGTTTGTTTTCAAAGACCGAAGAAAAAATTTAATTTATATGACAAATATGTAAAACCCACCTATGTCGAACACGCTGTTCAAAAAGCCAAATATTTGTATTAAAAACTGAAAACGAAATATGCTTACTTTCTGGCACTGCTGCAGTTAAAGTAGGCAGTACATTATGATCGAAATTTGTAATAAGTGGGTCGATTACGGCTGATAACTGAACTGAAGTTGTGTTGCCAGCAGCGAAATCAACAACGACGCTGATCCATGCATTTGCTTAATAAAGTACATAATTAATGAAAATGTGCACGAAAATTCGTACCTTAAACTCAAGTAGTTATTTTTAGTTACATTTCTTTCCAAAAATGAACTCTGATTGACACCACTTTTAAAATAGACATTTTAGAAATTTAATTTCATTTACAACCACATTAATTTATCTCATTTACCATTCGTAAGCACCAAGTACAAAAACAAAACTAAAAGGAAAAAACACACACAAATATGAACATTTTAGAAAACTTAATAAACAAATTTCTCATTTCTTATCAACACAAACAAGTACATACAAATAGTAAACAAATAAAAAAAGGGAAACAAATAAAAACAAGTCAAAGTGCTATATACGGCTGTGCCGTATATTTTCACCATAAGATTCACTCACTAACGAATGTTATCAAACACAATTTAAAAAAAAATATACCTATAATATGTTAAGAAAATTTTTTCATTTAAAACATTTCTATTTATGCGGCAAATCATATTGTATATGTATGTACGTACATATGTTACGGATGTTTTTTCGATAGCCTCTACTTATTAGAATTATGTACAGTGAAGGACTGAAGTCTACATGCAACTTACTTTTTTACGATCTTTGGGAATTGGTAACGATAATGAAAAATGTTTTTATACAACCAATTAAGACACTATTAAACATTATTAAAAAAAAATAAAATGAAAAGCTTAACATGGAAATTTCAAGCGTTTATTTATTTAAATTTTAAGTAGGACTAAAGTCTACATTAGGGATGCCAATCGGGACTGAGTTTTGAAAATCCCGGGATTTTCGGGATTCCGGGATTTTCGGGATTCTGGGATTTTCGGGATTCCGGGATTTTCGGGATTTCGGGATTTTTCGGGATCAATGTGTTTCTTTAAGATGCTATTTTTTTTAATAAACAACACTTTTTGAATATTTAAAAGATTTTATACACGTAACATAAATTTTTAAAAATGAAAACAACAAAACAATTTATTTTATACATATGTTTATAACACTGGCCTCATCCATGATCAAACTGATCAGAACGCTGGTTTAGTTGAACTAAACTTAAATTGATATGTAGTTTAAACTCAACAGTTGTAAATCAGTGTCCCATGTATTATATGTAGTGTAAAAAGTAACATGTGGCAGCACTACGATAAATGTTGACAAATTCATATGGTTTGTATTGGTAGTTTAAACGCCCAATTTTATGCGTTTAACGATGGTTTATATGTTTTCTGATTTATAGATTTGTTGGCTTAAACACATTTTAAACCAAAAATAGAGGTAAACTTGCTCTGATTTATTAGCCCTTAGTTTTTCTATTTCAATTCATTTTGGTTTTTTTGGCAGCAATTCAATTTTTAATGTGAATTAAGTTGCGACGACATAAATACACTGCAAAGTGTAGTCCCTCATCGATCTCGATAGCTGAGTTAAAAACTGTAACACTATGTCGACTGCAGTGCAGTACACCTCCAGCGTGAGGGCGAGATTCATAATCAATAATTTAAGTACGTTTGAAATTTATTTTAAAACAAAATGTTTATACAAATGCTTCTTAAAACAGATTTCAAGTTTAAATAATTTATTTATAAATACGTCAAATAGTGTTTATTTATAAAAAAAATTATTTTATTTACCGTAAGTTTTTTAAGCAAATTTTTAATTATTCTTAGACCGGAAGGAATATGTGCTATTTCATCAATATTACGACTTAATTGTTATAATTATATCAACTTTTATTCTTTAGTTTCTGAATAAAACTCCAATTGGATCGTGAATAATTTTTATTTTTTGCTTGATATATAACAATTATTTCTTGATTTCTATATTTAGCATAAAAATAATCATTTTTATTTTGGTATTATGTCTTAAGCCAAAGCTGAACTTGCTAAACCTAATTGTAAAAAAGGCTTGAGATGTGAATCTGCAAATGTCTTTTCTACTTAAAATTATGGTTTTTATTAAGCAAAATACAAAAATCATGAAAAAGTCGTCATATATCAAGCAAAAATTAAAACTTTTAAATACTGGCTGTGTGCCAAAAACAAAAATTAAACTCAAAAATAAGAATTATTTGCAATAAAAAAATATAACTCAAATATAATTTTTTTGTATATAGTATAAAAATTCAACAAAAACGAACAGTTTTGTACATAAAAGTTGATATGTTATAAATCCCGGGACTCATAAAAATAAATCCCGAGATTCGGGATTTATCAATCCCGAAAAATTCCGGGATTTCGGGATTTCCCTTTTGGCATCCCTAGTCTACATACAACGTACTTTTACGAAAACCTGAAAAATACAAAATGAATCCCATTATTTTAACTGATATTGAATTTAACTGACCATAACAATTTTTCACATTAGTAACATGATATTTTAATATGGAAGTGCTGAAAATCATTCAAGATATGAACGCAAAAAAGTCTGCCACGACGCAATGTTAGCAGTTTTCTTAAAGAAGTAAATGCGGATCGGAAAATAAGACCCCCAAAATTGGCGGAACATACTGAAAAATGTTCCAGAAATAGTGTCCACCCAAAAACTATACAACGACCCTTGCATGAGAGTCGCTTTACCAGCAGAGTTAAACGCTAAAAACCATTTATATCTGCCAAAAAGCAAAAACTCTATCTTGAATTGGCTAAAACACATTAATAAGATACGAAACGAATCTTATTTACTGCCGAGCTTAAATACAATATTTTTGAAAGAGATAGCCGTTCCAGAGTTTGGAGAAAATCCAACACAGTCTTAGATCTAAAGAATATTATACCCACAGTCAAACATGGAGGTGGCAGTGTATGGCTTAGCGAGCCATGGCATCATCTGTATGTGGCAATTAGGTTTAAGTTGAAGGCACAATGGACCGATATCTTTATAAGAACATATTAGAACATAATTGGAAACCATCGGTTAATAACTTAGGTATTGAAAATAACTGGATTTTTCAGCAAGACAATGATCCCAAGCAAATAGGTTCTATATTATGTTCCCAGACAACTCAATTCTCCACCACGATCACCGTATTTTAATCATAAAAAACATATCAGAAATAACTGCGGAAATCACAGAAAATTAAGTAAACTCCATGCCTCGACATTTGCAAGCTGTGAACGGTGCTCAGGGCGAACCATCTAAATATTAAGTTTTAAAATATTTAATTTTTTTTTTTTTTATTTTTTTTTTAATTCTATTGTTCCTTTTTTACTGTATGTACACTTTTTTCCTTTGAAATTTTTAATATTTTTGTTATTATTGCTTTTGTTATATTTTTGAATTATATTTTTGTGTCCTTAATAAAAGTATTTATTAATGCCTTAAATATTGGTATACAAGTTTTTCGCAATTTCGCTACCAATTCCCAAAAATTGTTAAAAAATAGATTGCATGTAGACTTTAGTCCTTCACTGTATATCGAACACTAGCGGATACGCGGCGTGTGCTAGTACGCCAGATAGTCGTCAGATTGTTTCAGAGTGGCAGAAGTTTCCCCCTACCTCCCTTATAGAAAATAGTTTAAAAAAAATACTGAAAATATCACCATTTCTGCATTCCTTTAAAAATCAGTTGCGGTAAACGATTGCTTTTCTTTTTTACTTATTACTTTTATGTGTGAAAAGGTCGATGCAAACATTAAATTGTAGTAAAATCGTCATTTTAAAGACAAATATCGTAAAATCGCACTACTAAATTGTTTACATGTAAAATTTGTAAAATGCCGATTAATCGGCAAAAATGGGAATAGCGGGCACAGAATATATGTACGTACGGCTACTCACACAAGTTGGAAACATACAAAAAGTACTTGAAACTCAACATAAAAGCCTTAAGGTACATGTACAGAGCAAGTCCCATGAAATTGTGCATGGCTGTCAAAATTGCTGTTTTACAGAAGGTTTATAATATTGGATCACAAACATATAAACATGTTATTAACTCTGTTTATTTTCGCATAGTTTTTGCAGAAACCAAAGCAGTTCGCGGTTCAAATAGCGTGCTGCCGCCACAAAAATGTTTATTTGCGCCGTAAAAGTTTACAGCCGTCTTAACCCAAATTGTCCGGACGCACCCATATGGTAACGCAAAAATACGTTACAATTTAAGCTACATAGCAATGTTTATGTTAAAAATTTTAACAGAAAATCACTGGTATTACATGATATAAACGCCTGTTAATAATTTAAACAGCTTTGCAGATCATTTGTGTTTTGTGTTTCTAAGCGAGAGGTCGTTTAAATAAAATTGAAAAAAAAAATTTGAAAAATAGTGAAAAATGAATTACATGAAAAAGTAAGTTATAATTTTTTTTTACTTTTATTGTTCTTAGGAGAAATATTTTTTTAGAAGTTTATAACATAATAGTGATATTTAATTTTGTTGTAAATCAAAATATTAAATAATATATATCAATTGTATTTTTCGAGCATTATATATTTGCGTTACCATATGGGTGCATCAGGCACTACATAGATTTTTTTTTTGTTATTATGAATATGCTGTCTTGCGAGGCAACAAAAACCCAATGATATCGAAAGAAGAGTTAAAGGTTTATATAGGAATTCTTTTAGTCACTGGATATAGTGGTCCAACAAGATATCGAGATATGTGGTCTGCTGATAGTGATTTGAAAGTTGATCTTGTATTCAACAGCATGCGTCGCGACCGCTTTATAGAGATATGCAGTTCTCTTCATTTTGTAGACACCGGAGCACAAAATGCTGATGGAGACAAAATGTGGAAGCTCAGACCAATAACAGACCATTTGAAGTACAATATGATAAAAAACTTCCATGCAGAGCAAAACCTTTCATACGACGAGAGTATGATTTCGTACTTTGGAAAGCATGGATGTAAGCAATATATAAAAGGAAAGCCTTTAAGATTTGGATATAAGGTGTGGTCCTTATGTACGCCAAGTGGATATCTTATCAATTTTGAAATTTATCAAGGAAAAAATCCACGAGTAAATAGCAAATATGAGCAATGTTTTGGAAAATGTGCTAGACCCTTGATCAATATGATTGATGATTTTCCTGGAGAAACACAAAATTTACCATTTGCTTTTTATTTCGATAATTTATTCACCAGTTTTCCTCTCCTGCAATATCTAAAAACCCGTGGATATACAGCCACTGGAACTATCCGGGAAAACCGTATACCAAAAACTTGTCCCTTGAATTGTAAGAAAATTATTAATAAAAAAGAAAAAAGAGGATTTTGCGCCTCTTTTTCTGCCAATGATTTTGGAATACATGTGACAAAATGGAAGGACAACTCAGTTGTCTCCATTGCCTCTACCGCTCATGGCGTCCATCCAATATCCAACGCCTTGAGATATTCAAAAGAGGAAAAGAAAAAAATACAAGTGAAACGGCCGCATGTTGTAACTCAATACAACCGGTATATGGCAGGTGTTGATCGTTTGGATCAGAATGTAAGCCTTTATCGCATTGGATATAAGGGGAAGAAATGGTGGAGCAGTATTTTTACTTGGCTGGTCGATGTATGTGTTCAAAATGCTTGGCAGCTTCATAGAATAGAACATAGCAACATAAATCAATTGGAGTTTAGACGTCAAATCGCTATTTACTATTGTCAACATTACGGCGAAAAGCCCAAAAGAAGTGGTTGCACTCCAATTCCCAAACGAGAACATGAAAGCTCTGTACGTAGTACATTACGATTTGACGGGAAAGATCATCTTGTTGTACCTACTATTAAAAGAAGACGTTGCGCTGGTGAACTATGCAAAACGAGCGGTCGAACTGCGTGCAATAAATGTGATGTTGGTCTATGCGTCAAATGTTTTGCTGAATACCACACAAAGAATCGTGTAAAAACATAGTTTTTAAGCATTTTGGCATTAAAATTAACATTTAAGGAACTTTATTATTTTATTTTTGTTAAGTAATGGCATGTACAAATGTTTAGTTTTCTAATATATGTGTATATATTACAATAAAAACATGATTTCTTATAAAATCTAAACATGTGACCATAGGTCGCATAAAAATTCTAGATACTAGGTAAATTTTCTTGGGTCCTATATTCATAAATTATATAACTTTTATTTAAATTCAAAACAAAAAACATTCCCGGACAATTTGGGTTAAAATGGGTTTCTTTAAATTCGAAGATAACAATTCCGGATATAAAATTAAAAGTTTTTTTATACATATAGGTACATATTTATATATTTATCCTCCAGACATAGGTTTTTGATACTGGAGATATCAAATGGTTTGTCAGAAGAAAAATGAGCTCGTTCTAATTTCAGTTTTGTCAGATGACTTTGCATCTGACTTTTAAAGCAGCAATATTGTTAAGTCAACACAGGACATGTATGTACATATGTATTGCAGAACGAAACTACAAGTCAGATGTTAAAATCATGTCGTATACATGTACCGTTAGTGTAGTTTAAAAATTTTCATTTAATATACTGAAATAATTATGAACTAAATTATCGCACTTTAATTCATACCAACACAAAATAATTAACATTTCGATTTAATCTTAGTATCTCCATGAGGTCTCTCATTTCTAGTAACCCAGCTAGCATTTTCAATCGTCTAGGAGTCTACTGGGAATCTCATGAAGAGAGTTTTTGATCGTCGACGAGCTCATTTTTTAATTGTAGACGATTCCTCGCACGGGAGAAACTGTTACACGTGCTGATTCGTATGAGAGATTCTTCCATAACACAGCGAAAGACTCTTATATTAATTATAAAGGGAATTGTTTATGATATATGTAGAGATTATCTAACGAGTCTTTAAAAAAGCATGCCAAAAGTCGTAGGAGACTCATGAAGGGATTATTTTACAACTCGTGAAAGGCTCAGCCCTATAACTGAGCCACCTAAATAAGGGTTTCAAGCGTCTTTTTCATGTCAAAACTTTTGCATTTTCATACAATTTATATGAAACAAACTTTAAGGTCGCGAAAACAACACCATCGTGTCGGAAAATCTTATTTTACAGACCCTTAGCTCGGTTTGTTTTGTTCCAATTGTATTGGCAATAGAATTTTCATATTTCAAAAACGCTCTTATTTAGGTAGCTCAGTAATTCTTATATGACTCTTACAGAGAGTCGCAAAAGGTTCATTCCAAGATTAAAAAACGAGCGTGCCAAAAATATATAAAAAAAAGTAATAAAAAAAAAATTTAAATTTTTTTGTTTTTGTAACTCGTCAGATAATCACACAAGTATACACGGTTTTGGATCTAAGCAACCAAAAGCTGTTTCTAAGGTTATTTGGGGCTCTGAATCCGAATCCGCACTCCGTTTTTTTAAATTGGTTCTAGTTTTCGAGATATTAAATCAACATATTTTTCAAAATTTTTGACTATTAATCTCCATTTTATTCATTAAAAAGTGTTAAATTAGAAATGAAGAGCAGTCGAACTGAGTCGCTTGTACTGTTTGGGATCTGTTTCACGCATTAAAGTCCAACAGTAGTCACTCATCATGCCCTCGTCCCAAAATCCTTGGAATCGTTTTTCGATTTGCGCCAAATCTTGGTGTAGTCGCTCTCCTTGCTCGTCGCTTGTATCACCCAAGTTTTCAGGAAAAAATTCGAGATGGGAATGCAGAATATGTATTTTAAGAGACATTCGAGCTCCAATCTTGCAATAATTTTGCAACAAAGTGTCGATTATCTGCTCGAAATCCGGGGATTTGCGGTTACCGAGAAAGTTGTGAACAACATCTTGAAATGATACCCATGCTGCTGCTTCATTGGGGGTTAAACATTTTGTAAAGTTTCTGTCGGCCATTAATTTGCGAATATCAGGTCCGACAAATATTCCCTCTATGATTTTGGCGTACTCAAAAGCCGGTCCAATCTACATGATTTTTCGGCTCTCTCCATAACATTGGCAATGAAAATGAAAAACATATTACCGTGTGACCACTTGTATAATATTGTGCTACACGCGTTACAAAATAATTTCGGTACCCACGAATGATACAGAGAAACCAAAATAATAAAAATATGCATTTCTGATCACATTAGTAATAACTTTCCCACTTTTTCTGATCATATAACATCCGCAAACATAACAAAAACACTTTGAATCAACTTTACAATTCTGTCATTCCATTTTCACACGTTTTGGATTCAACAAAAAAAATTAAATAACGTTTGTAGCGACGCCAACAGCTGACTGTCATTATGAAAGCGCAGTGCTGCCAACATGCGCGAACTCATAAACTAGAACCAATTTTGAAAAACGAAACCCGGATTTGAATTTAGCACCTCAACTAACGTCAAGATTTGTTCTCATCTGCTCTGATCCAAAAGTTGAGCGGAATTTGTAAACTTGTGTCATCAGAAGACTCTTTTAGGAGTTGTATATTGAACATAATCGTCTAACAAACAGCCTATGCTAGCTGGGTTATCTCGGTTTTTTTTTTGTTCCAATTGTATTGGCAATAGAGTTTTCATATTTTAAAAACGCTCTTATTTAGGTAGCTCAGCAATTGTTAAATGACTCTTAGAGAGAGTCTCAAAAGGTTCATTCCAAAATTAAAAGACGAGCGTGGCAAAAATTTATAAAAAAAATTAGATGTTTTTGTTTCTGTTACTCGTCAGATAATCACCAGAAGATTCTTTTAGGAGTTGTATATTAAACATAATCGTCTAACAAACAGCCTATGCTAGTTGGGAAACAGCCTATGTATGCTAGCTGCGGAGAGTTGTTATATATACATACATACATATGTACATATGTATGTATGTATGTACTATGTACTTTATAGGGTCTAAGATCAATACTATAGAAATTGCAACGGAATGACATGTACATATGTATGTATGTATACCCTTTCCACCTGTAGTGTAGGATATAATATTGAAAAAAAAAATTGAAAATAGGTATGTAATTCAAATACAAATTCTTAAATGCAGAAAATAACACTTATACAAACACACACACACACAATAACAAATACAAGAACCACTACAAAGAAAACACAACAACTGAAAATTATTAAGTAGAATAAAAAAAAACAACAACAGCGAAAACTAAAGAAAATAAAACGCATTTTTACGCGGGTCTCTTAAGGAAAATTAAACAACAACAAAAGCAGCCTGCCACAAACGAAAAGAGAAAAAAACAACAGATATAATAAACAAACAACAAACGTAAAGTACCGTTCTTTATATACACGCATGCACACTCATGCACACACACTTTTTTATGCCGATCAGCGTTGCCACTTTCTGAATAAATTTTAAACTACCCAGCCAGCAAAATACTCTGACGCTGTCTGAATCAGTTTTTACTTGCAAATGTCTGACTTCATTCTTAGAGACTTCGTTCAGATTTCTGTCAAACATTGATGATACGTATTGTTTGATCGATTTCGCATGGATATTTCGGGAGAAATTTATGTACATACTGATTTTTTTTTTTTTGCAAATAATAACTATTCTCATTAAGTTAAAAATATTTTTAATTTATTTCATTGTTAAAAAAAAATGTATAACGTGGTGCATATATATGAAGATAAATAAAACATTTGTAATTATAAACTCTTATTCTGCAATCAAATAACAGACTTCTGAAAGAAATCTATGCGATTATCAGATTATAACTTTAATTTAAGGTTCTTTCAGCTATATGTCAGAAAACCAAAAAGCTATGTTCAACCCTTTTAAATATTTGACGTCCTACACGTAACCAATAGTTTTATTAAAAAATGGTTAGGTTAGATCAAACTTAATTTAACAGTTTCTAAATTACATTTAAATTACTCGTACAATTATCTTCTAACAAATAAAGCTTAATAAATCAATTGAGATTGTTAAATATATAGAAAAAGTTGGTCATGCCTTTTTTTTTGCATTTTTTCGTCAAATATTTGTTATGTCTGAACATACCTTAAGAATGTTGCCTAATACATCAGAATTCCCCATGCAGAAATGCCGGCAAAAAAAAACGACATGTCTGCCAGAATTCGTGTCTACCACTTCATAAATTTTTTGGGTCAGAAATCTGACTTTTTGTCCACGTTTCTCTCAGATATCTGGAAGCCGTCGGACTATTTTGCTGGCTTGGTACATACTTATGAAAAATGACCTCCTATACTTTGATGCCGGCGCACTTACTTTGCATGATTTGGGTGCAGGAAAATGAGTTATTGAACATTTATTATTGTGTTTCTAAATGTCCCAAGCGTATGTAGGGATGTCTGTATGTCAGACTTTTGACAAGTATTATTTTCAACTAATTCTTGTTTTGTGTTATACAATGTGAGACCACGCACACTTACTCACGAATCATTTGTAATAATTGTTTAATGAAACATAAATCTTAAATTTATTTTAATTAAAAGATTTTGTTCGTTGTGCTTAATTCCCTTTTTTTATAATTGATAAAAAATACTGAAATTTATTGTTGGAGGATAAGCTGTTCCTGTGCGCATTTCACTGGTTGCTTAGGCCAGATCATCAGGAAACGAGTTTATATTTTCTTACATTCCCCACTACAATTAGTTGGAATTCTCCCAACATTAATTGTTGTTGAAACCGATTATAAACCAAAACAAATTGCTTTTATTGTTTTCGCAAGATAAAAAGGTATTTCGCAATTATAAAATTAGGAATTAGGCACAACGAACAAAATCTTAATAAATAATTGTATTCCCAAAAACGACTTTGATAATAAAATTCATTTTAATTAAAATTTAAAAACGTATCAGGTGCCTCACGTCACATCCATCTATTTGGCATCTCCTCAGGTATTTGGGTCCAACAGATTTAGTGACATCTGTTCGTTTTGTCTTAAACTTGTCTTAATATTAAATCAAGATTAAAGGAAAAAATCCAAATAGAAATAAAGACAATAAATTACGAAAAATCTTCTGATATTGGTTGAAAAAAAGCAAAGTAGTGCTTAACCCTACCTGCTTAAGCTTATTTTTTTATACGTTGTCACTTATGTTAGTGGGTTCGACTAATCCATAAGTAAAATTTTATACATTACTTTATATAAAAACAAAAAACATTTTTATTTGTTTTATGTATAAATAAAATATAAATAAATTATTTACTGTTTTTCATCAGTCAAACCAGAGAAAAAGGAAAAATCTTAGTCGAAACGGCTAACATTAAGCATGCACGGTTAAAACTTTCTGGAAAACCTCAGTACTGTTTTAAGTCAAAGATTTTCCAATGATTTCACTGGACGTTATTTCGAACATTACGGCGAAACTTTTAATATAAAGAGGTGTCACAGAAATCCATTCCGATTGAAGTTGAAACTAATTCCAAGTTTTGCTCCTCCAAAAATTAAAATTAATTTTAAAAACTAAAACAAATTCGTTCGGAATTGCAACTACAGAATAAAAACCACTTCGATCAGAATGTGTGATAGAGTTTGATTGTTTGCTAAAGTTCAAAGCATGACCTTATCCGCTGTGCTTATATTTTATTTTTGTTAATTTGCGCAAACGTGAGAATTGTTTGACATCAAACCTTCGACATCGATAAAGTTATTGTTTGACTTTTGAATGTCACAAAATCTTAATATCTGTTAAATACTTATCAGAAAATTTTTGCAAATATCTCGAAATTTAAAGGGACATCGCTTTTCCCACTGTTCCTATTTAAGTAATCAACTGTACAAATCGCAGAAGGAAGAAAACGTTTTATTCCTTCCAGAAATTATATACCACTTAGAGTTCAATACTTTTGGTATGCATATTTGTGCATATATTGATCCTATACGCAGAATGAGCTCCAAATTGAACAATTTTACAATTTTTATTCATATATTGATTTCACTGATCCTATTGGCGTCAAAAATAACCTCTCAAATGTCTTAAGATAAATTTAATGCAAAATGTCTTCTTTTATGTTATGTATAAAAGTATCTAGATTTATTTAGTTGCATCATATTAGCCAATAAGAAATATAAGCTTCATTGGCGAATTAAGTAAATAAATAAATAAATAAATGGGATGTTTCTTTCCTAGAATACCTGCGATAATACTTCCAAAAAGGATCCTAAAATCCTTCAAAAGTACGAAAGAAAAATGCAAAAATTTCCTCAAAAAATATTTGTTTGTATAGTTGCATCTGATCTTAAAAAATTGGTATTGATTCAACAGCCGTATAATTTTTTTGTTCAGTGGTGGTAACACTGGTATGCATACTTTCTTCTCTCTTACAGACTTCTTTCTTCTCTCATACTTCATACTCAAAGCATTAAGAAAGAAAACTAAATTAGGAAAAAAGAAGAAAAATAAACGAAAATAACATAAACATTTCTTAAATTTTTTTTTCTAATTTTTTTTTTAAACTTAAAATAACAATCGGAAAAATGCTATAAGTGCACGTTTATTTCTTATTTGTGTTGTGTGTACTCCTATGTATTCCTGTGTTCTTGTTGTTGTTATTTTCTTAGTTTATTTTTATTATATTCTTCGTACTTTTTTTTTTTTTTTTTTTGTTTATTATTCTCACATACAAATGTTATAAAAGTAGAGTTGGGAAAATAAACAACCATAAAAGCAACATAAACAGTGTTGGCAATTTTGGTGCTTTTTTCGTTGATGGCAAGAAATAAGGGTGATTTTTTATTTAAAAATAAATTCAAAGGCGAATTTGTAGAGTACAACTTTAATGTTATGTTAAAAAATTTGTATTAAGTAATTGTTCAATAAAGTTTTTAAAAAACTAAAGCCATTTTCTTTTAATTTTTGGCAAATTCATTATCTCCATATCCGTGTATGATATGTAATTTATACCAAATTACAGTATTTAATGCTAACATTGGTCCAAACATTTTTGGAATAACATTTCTTAGTTTTGGTTATTGGTGGACAACAGCCATAATTTCCCCAAGTCCGGAGAGCTATTGACCCATCTGTTCAACTTGTGTTGGTACTTTACGTGATTCATCCATTCATTCCAGAAAGGATAGTATTATTTGAAGCAAAACTGCGTTTTTAAAAATTCTCTATCACTTCGAGATTTAATTCTTAAATGCCTGAAGTTTAAAATTTGATACCGGACTTTAAATCGAATTGTGCACTTGCAATTATTAAATTTTTTTAATACATATTATCATAATAAGAAAATATGTATAGCATACAAATTGATACTTATTCTATATTTGCAATAAAATGCATAACAAATTAATTTGAATTTTTCCCTCTATCTGGTGATTTTTCCAAATTTAATTTAAAAAAATCAGGCTTTTAAGGGTTAAAGATATCGGGACAGTGTAGAGTAACAATTGCTATCTTTTGGTACGTTACCTGTCAAATTCAATTTTATACTATTGACGCGTTTAGTATGTATTTGTGTACGAAAACGTTGAATAGATGACATATTGATGAGCAATTTATGATTCGTGTACCCAAGAGCATTGATAGTATCTTTAATTATAACCACTGAATCCCTTGTGTGTAATTGGCAGGTATCGCTATTTTTAGTCATAAAATAATTCCTTCCTGGATTCGAATTAAGTTGTGTTGGTGGGGGTTCTCGGTTAATACTGAACTGCAGGAGTAATCGTTTGGAAATTCGGCTAATGAAATTAGGAAATGAGATGAATGCGTTTGACGTCTAAAATCCACTATTCATTGCGTTGTTTTCTTTTCTAGTTCGTTTGATGTCAACTCCACCTAAACAACCAGGGCGGGGTTTTCTCTGATTGGTTAAACACGCTTCCTACTAAAAATACATATGTCTTTGATCGCGCTACAGACATATTAAACACTTTTTACAAACACTTAATAGCCAATTTACACTACAACGAAATCTAGTGCTTTCGAGATTTCGAGCCAAATCTAATTTTTTTTGTCTAGATTTCCCGTACAAAACAAAATCTACTCCGTGACTAGATTTTGACGAAATCTATTCGAAATCTAGTAGTACTTAGTGATGCAAGTATGTTTTTCCCCATATAGCACTAAAAACTACTTCCCTGCACAAGAAAAAAAATGTCATTTTAAAATTGTTAAAAAATTTAAAAATTTCGTAAAATAGTAAAAAAAAACAAATGCAAATGATAAATAATATTGATAAAATAAATGAAGTTGATTATAAAGAAAATGTAATGCAAATTTTTAAATGCCTATTTCTTTATATGTAAGTATGTGTTACACAAAAAACTTTCCGTCGGCGGTCTTTGTTGTAAAAACTAAATCTCGCTAATGTCAAACAAGTATAATGTAAACGAACTAGATTTGGAGGAAGATTTCAAATGAAATCTACTAGATTTCAGTGTAATGTAAATTCCCTATAAGCTAATTGCAATAAGTGATATAAGTGACAAATTTCAAATAAATTATAAGGAATAATTTGAAAACACAAGTGTAGAGGAATTAAAAAAATATCAAATGTTTAAACCACAAGTAGATATACAACAAGTAGGCTTATTGAAAATGATTTAAAATTTCGTATCCATACATCGACCAGGAATCATTCTTAACTACGAAACACCAGGCAAAATTGTAGATGTATCTTTGATTTCCTTCATATTATAATTTCGTTACGGGTTAAGGTTCATTTTCGAGACCTGTTGCAATAAACCCTAAAAATCTTTTTGTAACAAAGACAAAATTCCTTTTCTTTTTTTCTCCTTCCTTTACTAAAAACGATTTACTTTTTTCGGTTTAAGATCTAGTGCGAAATATACTTGTTGTAAAAAATCACTTAAATTGAGGTAAAAAACTTTTTAAGATCTGAACCAACGCAAATAATTGTGCGGATTTAGAACGATGCAAAATGGCATAAACTGGAAACATTCAGATTTCTTATTTTAACAATATTAAAGAAAAAAAAATAAGTTCCTGGCAAACAAAAATTAAGACTTCCAAAAATTGTTTTTCCTTTAATATTAAATTTTATCTTAAACTATTCTAGGAATATTAAGTTATATTTAGAATTCTTTGTTCAGAGGTCTTTTATTCTCAATTGATTATTTGATATATTTTTCAGTGGCTTTGTCCGATGTAAAATCCATATGTAGTTGCATATGTCTGTCAAAATTGACTACAGAAGTTTTGTAATTTTTGCTTCCAATCGTTCGTTCGTCTTTGGTTTCATTTGACATAACCTAAAATCGTCCATTAAGCAAATTAGTATATATTAATTTATATTTCTATTCGCTCTTGATTGCATTTCAGTTTCTTAAAGATGTTGTTTCTTTAAATAATATGTGTAAATAAATAGATTTAAGTGTGTATTTCCGCCACAAACGAATGACTTGCAAAACAGATGATGTCAGATGGGTTGGCAGCTCGAAATAGAACACGCTCTGGGTGAAAAAATTTTCCCTGCAAATTCGAGCTGACATTTACAGAAGCAAATCTGTTTTGTTTTTACACGACATGAATGCAGCTAAAAATTTCCGTACTGTCACACAGTTATTTAATAAAAAATCGTAAAAAATAAAATAAATAAAAATGTATATTAATATATTACGAAGTTTTGATCACTTTTTCTTGTTTTTATTTTCCGTGAAATAACTTTTTAGAAGAAAAAAACAAAAAAAATATCACAAATTTCTTTACTGTCACTTTTAAGTAAAAAGGTTTTTTTTATTTTAAAAGGTTATTTCTCGAAAATTCTGATTGATTTCAATACTGTAGTTCTTTTGATGTAAAGATAAAAACAAATAGAAAAAAAACCAATCGGGAATCAATTTTTTATGAAATATTCACAGATTCCGATGAATAGATTTGTTCATGAATTTTTTGTTAATATAATTGGATTACTTTTATTTTTTATTTCGTTTTTATAAAAAAGAAAAAACAAACAGTAACCAAAAACAAAATAATGAATAAATGTTTAAGTTTTCGTTACACTTGAAATTTAAATTGGATTTTCTTTACTGTCACTTTTTATTTTTTCAAGTTTCCAGCAAAATACAACAATTTCTTCCAAATTGTTTGAAGCAAATTTGTTACTTTAAATGTAAGCTGCACAAAAACAAATTTTTGTAAAAAAATTACTTTTTTTTAATTCTTGAATTATAAAAGGAAAAAAAAATAATTGGAATCTCTTCGAAAAATAACTTTTTGCTATTACTAACCCGTTTTTTTTTAAGAAAAACATCCAAAGCTGGTAAATAATAAGTGAACGAATGCGATAGTAGGCTTTGTTCTAACATTTTTGCATTAATTTCTTAGTTTTGTAAATTTTTGTAAAAAGTGACATTCCGGAAAATATTTCACCAAAATGCAATAAAAAAGCAAAACAAATTTTTTTAAAAGAAACTAAAAGTAATTTCGCAATCTGCACAAATCTTAATGCAAGTAAACAATTTCAGAGAATGAATTCCTCAACCTTAAAAAAAAAAAAAAAAAAAATGCTCATGTACACTACTTTTGGAATTAACCCACAAGTTTAAATTATTTTATTTTAACCGAAAAAAATTAATTAAGATTTTTTGATATTTAATTAATATTTTAATTAAAAATTTATTTTAAAACAACTAAAATTTCAATTAAATCAAAATTATACTTTTAATTTTTTTTCCACTAAAAAAAATAATTGATTCAATTACCACATAAATTAAATTGAAATACTCTTTAAACAATTTTTTTAATTGATAAAAAACTACTGATAATTTTTTCTGTGCAATAAAATACATATTGTGTAAAACCATCGTTAATAGTATATATGTATGTCCATTAGTGATTCGAAGAACTTCTTTATTAATAAAGCTATTATTATACACACGCCACAATGCGTTTGTGTAATGTGTGTGAAAGTAAAAAATATTGGTGGACTCGGAATCACTTTCTGAGTCGATTTTACGTTGTCCGCCCGTCCAACTGGCTGGCTTATGGTATGTCCACAAGACTTTGTGCGCAAAGTACATGTCGCAATTTTGAATAGAATTCGATGAAATTTGGTACATGCGTTTCAATTGTCATAAGGAGAAAGCCTTTCAAAAATGGAGAGAAAATCGGTCCTTAATTTTACATGGCCCCCATATAATCTTCATTGTGTCTTTGTGCCCAACACCCGTCTTATTATCTTGACATTTTAATTAAAATTGATCCTAACTTATTTTTCTGCAATTTAAGTCATCGTATGTCCCTTACAAGTAGTACTCCCGATAATAGCTTTTAATGCCTTACCTTCCTTATAAATGCTGGTATTGACATAACAATTTACGACAGTAACTTTTACGATAGAAAACGTTGTGTCAAAACGTTGTGCTGGTAGGTCTAGAATTACCCACACCCAGAGGAAAAATATGTTTAAATATGGTCACCTCCAAAAAAACTATTTTTAAATAAAATTGTAAACATACTATGGTTATTTAAACCATATTATTGTCATCGACAACCATATTATGGTTAAATTAGCCATACATCAAGAAGGCACAACCATATTATGGTTGCCTCCGAACTTGTTTTGGTTAATAATAACTAAAATATGTTTAACATTTATAATAGCATGGTTGATTTTCAACCATAGAATGTTGCTCTTAGAAGAGGGGAAAATGCTATTGTTAATTGAAAAACTAATTATTGTCATTATTTGACCATAATATGTTTAGAGGCAACCATAATATGGTTGTGGCTTGTTGATGGAGGACTAATTTAACAATAATATGGTTGTCGGTGACAATAATACGGTTAAATTAAATATAATATGTTTAACATTTTCTATAAAAATAGTTTTGTTGGAGCTGACCATATTTAAACATATTTTTTCTCTGCGTGCATAGGTGACATATAAACCCTTTTTCTTAAATCACTTGAAGTCAAACAAATCTTAACCTCATAACATAATTTTGTTCCGGCGGGTCCATGATTGCCCATGGGTCCCAAATAGGGTGCACTCTAAAAATGTTTTCTTTAAATCCAGTGGTGTATTGTATCAGATGTTCGGACTTGACCGACTCTACTTTTTTCTTGTTTTTATTAAATTTAATTTGGAAAGATTATTAGGAAGAACCTATTTTTTAACTAATAACGTGAGGTAAATTGTTAATTGCTGAGAAGACTATATAAGTATTTAATTCACACTGAAAGTATTCGCACTTACAATTTCAGCATGCAAAACAATCTTATACATTTTAGTAAGTCTTATTTGCGTTATAAATTGACGTATTTCATTGCCAGGTTTCAACTGGAGCAGGCTCATGTACGAATCCGAAACTTCCAAAGCCAACCCCCTATAAAAATAAAACTGAGTTTTGGTTTGTACTCCACCAGAACAATACAAAAGTTAAGTTTAAACAAAGGTTAATGTCGAACCCTGAAACACTGTTACACAGTACAGTTATGAGACACCAAGCCATTAAGCAATGAGGACGAAAGGTAGAAAGAAAGCGCAAAGGCAGACAAACGAGGACATCCGGATTGCCTTTAAAAAATAATGGCAATGACAATACCAGCTGAATGTTATTTCATTTGAGTGCTTTTTTAACTTCACCAGCTGGCATCACTTGCCGAAAGAGTAGAATGAGCAAAAGAGAATAAGGAAAACAAAAACCTAAAAAATATTTTAATGGACCCTGCTGTTGGTTGATTTTAGTGTTTAGTTTGTTTCTTGCCTCTTGCACACGCTCTTCTCGTGTGTTTCGTTGTCGTCTGTGCAAAGCAACTTGAAAATAATAAAAATATTTTCGAAATTGATTGCCGGTTACTTAAAAAGCAAAAAATATAAAATAAATAAAATACGTTTTTAAAATAAAAACCAATAATAACAACAACTAGGGTAACCAAGAAAACGAAAAAGGAATTTAATCTCTTTGAAAGAGTATTTGTGTGAGTGAATACGTGTATGTAAGGGTGTTTGTAAATTAAAGTGTTGCTGATTCTAACTCAGCTAAAAAGGATAAATATTGTTTTCTTTATAAAAAAGATAGGAAACACAAATCTCCAAAGAAAATAAATAAAATATTAGTAAACAAATGGTGAATAAAGAAAAAATTTAAAAATAAATGCTTTCAAATACAAATCAATGTTGAATAGCGCCATGTGTATACATACGTATCGTGTAAATACTTAAACGGTGACTTAAAGTATGTTTTAAATTTTCCGAATATCAAATAAATATTTGTTTTTTATTTTTTCCTAAAATAGTGTTAAATGTGGATGTGCCACGAGATACAAGTCTAATATAAAATAAAAATGGTGGTGGTGGCAACAAAATACAAAATAATAATGACAACTCTCTCATAAGTCAGTGAGTGTCATAGAAACAATTCTATCTTTAAGTAAAAAGTGAAAAAAAAACAAAAATCATAATTGTTTAGAGTTTTTTATGTTGCTTAAAAAAAATTACAAAGAAGGAATTCATTAAAAACAAAAATTAAAGAAATTAACAAAGAAAGTATCTGAAAATAAAAAGATATCTAAAAATGTAAAAAAGTTTAAAAAAAAAACAAAAAAATACCTATTTTAACAAATTATAAAACAAATCGAAATAAATTTATTTTGTCATTCATTTAAATTGATAAAAATCCAATTGTAAATAAAAATTTGTGCCAAAGTTACTGATTTATAAAGGAAGTAGTAGATAAAAAAATATATTTCAAAGATATTAATTCCAAAAGATATCCATTCAATAAATTAATTTCTTAAGTTCCTTGCCTTTATTAAATTACAAGTGCATATGTATCTGTGTATGTGTAAATAACTAAATCTATCTAATGTGTTCATAACAAATACAAAATTAAAGAAAAAAAAAAGAAAAAACATCTTTAAATTCGGTGATATTGGATTACAAATTAACCGGATTTATTAAACATCGCTGTTAAAAAAACCGGTATGTTGAACGTTCGTTCTCTTCTTTATTCGTTTGCTTTAGTTTTTTTTTCTTTAAGATTCAGTTAAAAAATGCTTAACTTCTTTTTCTACTGATCGTTAAAGAAAATACTTTTCAATGAAAAAGAATTCGTTATTAAAATATTAAATTATTTACAAGTGTAACATACAAATTCGATTTGGATTATAAAATTGTGTGTAAATGTTCAGCAGATTTGTGTAGCAGAATGTGGAATTTAAAGTTTTGTGACTTCTGTAAAGTGTTTGACCTAGTTTTTGAGATGTATGACGGTTCTTTTGAAGATAGTGGATGTTTTGTTGCTAAATAACCATTGATTTTTAAAACAAAAATTAATAAATGAAGTTATCTTAAAGGTTTACCAAAATTATTTTAAAATCCAGTTTAATGGTCTCTTGAATTTTGGCTAATATTTGTCTAGCATTTTTGTTAGTTTAGAGTGAAAATGTAGTGACTACAGCGTACTTTCCTATAAACTCTAGGACTTTTGTAAACTTAATCTTTCCAATGTGAAATAAAAAGTGAGCCACTAGACAGAATAAACTTTAAAGCTTGAAACAATTTTATGGCGTTTTTTTGCTAAGCATCAAATACTTATTCCATTCTTCTCGGATTTGATTTTTGTGGTTATTCTTTGCGCCCGTTTAAATCAATACAACTTTTGCATACGCAAAAACTTTACACTTGAGCGCTACAAACTGCCTTGCTTAGGAGCTAAGGCTCTATTGTTTCTTCAGATCAGATAGAGAGCAAGAGCACAGAGAGAGAGACGTATCAGCAGATCGATTTTTGCCTCTAACATAAGGCAAAATTCTGATAGCATTAGGAACTTGCTTCTCGTGAAGGTCTCAACAATCCTGCGTGAAAATCACGTGATTTCAAAACACGTGCTTTTTAAAATCATACGTGTGACTTTGTGATATTCTGAAAATCATTTCGTTTTTGTTTCTCGGTGTGCCTTCGGCAATTGAAAATCACACCGAAACATACGAATAACGGAACACAAAAATATCACACGATTGATTTCTTAATGCACATGTGATTTGAAATCACGTGATTTGAATAAAAGTGATTTTTAGAACAGGCCTGCTAATCTATAAGCGATCTGATAATCATAAGCCCCAGAGTAACTCTATTTCTTGTGAGTCCAACGCCAAGAAGAAGGTCAGCCCTTAGGAACTTAACGCAAAACTGTGCAAAGCTAAATCAAGGGAAACAATTAAGAAAGTCTGTCAAGCCCGACCATTTGATACTCTACACCACAGTCTGTCTATATAGGCAATTTTTCGAGGGTGTACTCTATCTAGAATCCATGGCCCAAAATGGGTCTGGCAAAAACAATTTTATTGTGAGGTTAAAATTCATTTCAGAGTTCTTTGTACTGAATATTTTCTAAATTTGTTCGCCTTAAAGCGATTTTAGAGAGGATATTTATATAGAAAATATGGTCAGTGCTGGACCTACCAGTAAAATTTTTTGTCATGATTTAGTAGCAGTTATAAAAGTCATCGTTGCTAAATTTCATATCAATACGAACATTTATAAGAAAGCAATTTTCGGTAGTGATATTTGTATGCGAACAATGGTCAAGTATGGGCCGATGTAAACAAAATTTGCTAAGATGATTTTTGCACCAAATTTAATCTTAATGGCAACATAATAAGATTTGTTATGGACACAAAGACTGTATTCCGGAAAGAAGTTTACCACAATGCAAAAATACATGAAAAGTCCTTATATTGAAAGGATGGTTAAAACAAAACCGTTCTCTGATGTTTAAGAACTTGTTATTTAATTATTTAGATAATTTTTTTAAAAAAACGTAATTTGAATAGCAAAAATGAAATTAAAGTTTAAAAGTGGCGTTAAAGACATTTATAACCTTTTGTTGTTTTTTAAAGAAGTTTATTTTGCAAATGTAATAAAACTGAAAGGAAGTTAATTAAAACTTATAAAGCAATAATTTTAAACTAAAATATTTTTAATTTAGTTGTTTGCTTCTCCAATAATTAGCATGACTTTCGAGACATTTTTACACGTACTTACCACTATAAACTAAAAAAGACTTAAAACCCCTTCACTTAATTGTCTTTCTTTTAATTCTTTAAATTTCGTATTATTCTTTTTTAAGAAAACACTTTCTTAGCCGAATGCACTTCAGTTCAATGCGACGAGTATATTAGTAAATATGAAAAAAATTAAAAAAACGTGGCGTTCACGAGAATGCGCGGGGTCAAAATTCTTTCAAAAATCCACATCCGCGTTGACAATGTTTTAGAAATAAAAACAACAAAATTTTAAAAATAATTACAATATTTTAAAAACAGTTCATGGCCCAATTAGTAGGTCTGCTCGAAACGCCTGCTGATTTTTTGTAGAATTGTGTTTTTAATCATAATACATAGGCATGAATTGGCAAAATGTCAATAATTGTTTACATTTTTTATTGTATTTTTTTATATTCGTTTTGATTTCAAGAAATCGTTTTTCTTATTGATAAAATAAAATATAATAATTGTGAATAAAAATTTTTAATAACCATAAAAATAAAAAAAAGGTGTAATAACATTAAAATGCGTTATTGTGCAGTGTGTAAAAAACATTTTAAAAGTGGATGCGGTGTGCTATTTTCAGTGCCAAAAGACCCAGTGGAAAGTGCAAAATGGGGTGAAATTTGTGGCTGGAATTTGACCCTATCACATGAAATTTGCGCAGACCATTTTTCGGAAGCAAGCATTGTACGCCAAAATTTCGGTTGAAAATTTTCATTAAACAAAATAAATACATGATAAAAACAAAACACATTTTTCTTAACAGGTGACAAGTTTTGGAAATTTTTACCATTTCTATACACAAACAAAACGCGTGTTGTTTTTTCTATTGTTGCATTGTTGTAGTTGTGCGCAGACCTACTAATTGGCCCATGAAACAGTTAATATATATTTCCAGTTTACTTTGTCTTTAAATTTTTTAATATTGTTGATCAAAAAATGTAGCTGGAGACAGACAAGTGTTTTTATATAGCACGAGTATGAGAGAGCAATACAATACTGTTATCAATCAATATTGAAAAATATTAGAAATCTGAGCAATGTTTTTCTTCTGAAATATTCCTCAATGACTACCCTCCTATTATTTTTTTTTTTTTTTTTTTTTTATTAATGTTTTTACATCAAAACAGAGTTGAAACAGCGGGGACAGAAAAATAACATTTAGTTTGCAATCGACCCATATACATTAGACCGACTCAAAAAAAGTGATTTTGTTACCCCTCTGAAAATAAAGGTTGATATGTTTTATGATGATTCCCAAAATATTTTGGTTCTAGCGTTGACCATCCGTGAGCTGGAACATTTTTAAAAAAAGGTATTTTTTTGTACTTTGCTCCAAGACGACATAAATAATATTTGGTATCATTGAAAAGAGTTTTTGAACAGCATCCAATGGTATATAAAACTTGATCACTTGCGACCTACTAATTGAGATATTTAACTAAATACATATTTTCGTGTCGGATTTTCATACAAATTCTACGTAAGTGGAAATAATGTTCTGCCTTTCAAATTGAATCTGTTTTAAAATATTGGTTATTTATTTTTTTGAATTATTCACATAAAACGCGAAAATCGCGATATATTTTATCTTTTTTCATATACATAAGCAATATGGGTATCAAATTTTTTCAATTATAATAAACTGGTGATAAGCAAATGATCCGTTTGCAAACCCTGGATGCTGGATGGGTTTTTTGCACATCCAGAAATCATTTTACTCTCAATGGCAACAGAAAATGTAAAAGAAGTTCGCTCGGATGCATTAAAAATCATTCTCAAAGCACGCGATAGTAATATTGATGATATTCGACAATTCAATATCCCAAAAATGTTGTTCGAGTGCGAGTCCTTAAAAGATATGATAAATTGAAATGAAATTGGTCGCATTACTGAACCACATTGTATACAATTTTATTCCCATCAGTATGTAAAAGATCTTTGTTATTCTGAAGAAATTATTGAAATACCAGGTAAAGTCACAATTTAAAAACTGTTTATAGAGATAAAATTAACTGCTTCTTTTACCAAAATCAATTTAGAATTCCTATGCCATTCGCAAAACACGGAACGATTTGTTAAGCTAGTAAGCCAATCATGTATTTCTGTTATCGAAAGTAATGAAACAGGTCATATTATCCAAATGGAGGAATTGTTGTCTCTTAAAAACATGTTATGAAATTTTTAAAAGCGTCAAGGTTTATTTTGTTTTTAGTCACTATTTTTATAACTTACTTAAATATTATACAACAATTTCCTTCCAGTTGCCATAAAATTCAAATTACTTTAATGACCATTCAAAATTTATTTTAAACATTTCTTTGACAACAGATCTCGCTGATAATAAAATATATAAAGTATTGTTATTATTTAATAACAATTTTCCTTTAACATTCAATCTTAAATAATTATTTTATGAACATAAATTTTACTACTTGTGAATGAATATCTTCCGTCTTTTTAGAAAAACCACAAAATTTGTTAAAGACATATTTAAAAAAAAAACTTGTTTCAAATAATAAAATTAACCATAATTACTACTTCTTACTTACGGCCACAAAATCAACGAAGCAAATCTAAAAATATTAAGAAAAAAAATATATAAAATGAAATAAAATAAAAATAAAATGAAGGAAAACGATTGTGTATCTGATGGGCAAATAGCTGCAGACATTTAAACTAGAAAAAGTGTTAAAACTGTTTGTACCATCATCATAAATCAAAAATGATGATGATGATGATGATGAATGCTAACCACCAGGTTTTACCAGCAGAATCTTAAACGTAACGAGAGGAGGGAAGCCAGAATTTTAATGAATCCAAAAGATACTTGAATGCTATAAATAATATAATGGCTATAAACGGTTTAATAACATAATTGACTATTTCTACAACTAAATCACCTTATTAGTTTGTATTATACTTTAATAGTGATTTTTGGGTTTTTTTTTTTTTTTTGTTAAATAACTTGTATTAAGATTTTATTTGTTGATTTTGTGACTTTTGAAATGGAAAAATTGAAGGAAAATAAATACATTCACTTTTTGTTTTTAGAAAACGAAAAAATGTGCAATTTAAATGGGAAAATTCGATTGTGTTTCGATTTGCAAGAGGGATTAGGCTGGTTTCTTTTAGATACTAAAGAAAAATGCAAGTTTTAAAAGCCAAATCATTATTTTGCGACATCGCTTATACAAGGTGGCGCAGAAGTCATAGGTAGGTAGGTAGGTAGGTAGAAAGGCTGGTGTGAAGTCTCCTTCACACCCTCACCCAGAGACCAATACGGTCCATTGTGATGCCTTGTTTATAGATAAGAAGCTGAAAAAGAAGGTGAAGAGAAACAGCAAAAGCATTAGAAAAGATAACAATAGATAAGAAAAGGAAGTTCTGACCAAACCCGAGAGAAAAGCCTCACTCAACACAACACCAATCCGCCCTATGTGCGGTTAGCTCCCAGTCTCCTGCTGCGCAGCCAGGCCATCCCCATTACGAATCCTATTAGACTCTCGAGCCCACAGCCCGGGACGTCCCCTAATTCGCCTAGGAATCTGCTGCCCAGCCACCTCAGCCTGCTGCACTGTAGCCTGGGACAGCGGCACAAAATGTGTTCGACCGTCTCCAGCTCCTGCAGAAGTCATAACTTATTGTAATTTTTGAAAATGGTGTTAATGTCAGTTCTGCTTTGACGCTTGTGAAGTAAACAGAACAAAATACACGTCAAGAAGAAGTAAAGAACTGTGAGCAACGAGAAATTTTAACAAAAATCGCAAAAAATCCCGAAGGGAAACAATTGTTTCGATTTTCTGAAGTTTACATTTCCGGGTCTCCTAATCTAACGTCTTGGTGATTTGCAATGGGCAGTACGATCGCCCGATTTAGCGATTCAAGACTTCCTTTTGTGATGTTTCTTGAAGTCACTTATTTATGTCAGCAATCCTCAAACCCTGGAAGTCCTTAAAGAGAATATCCGTCGGCAACACGGGAACCCATCGCCGGAAGGAAGTTATGGCAAGAGTGATGGAAAATGCAGTAAATCGGGCTCGTATGGTGGCGCACTGTGTGTATGGCGGCGCACTGTGGACCATATTTTAAGAATCCGGCCAAACATCCTTTTTTATGGTTACCGATTTTTAAGTTATGTCACTGATTTTCAAGTAAACACCAGTCAACCTCGGGAGCTATTAAATTACAGATCTATTCCAACTATACCAAAAAAATTTCTTCGCAGATTAAAATTTTTAAATTTTTAAGAGATTTTAAAGCAAAATAAGATTTGGATAATTGTGTTATTAGGGCTAGAAAAAAAATTTTTGTCTCTTAGAAATTAAAAAAAAATTTCTTTAAAGGTCCAAATTGCCCGCAAGTAGCATAACTCCTTTTCGTTAAGAGTCATAGAAATCATGAACCATTTTGCAGCCTCCTCTACTAACCTATACTCCATTGTATATAAGCAAATATACACAAATATTCAAGTTGAAAAATAAAGTGGGGTTGTTCCTACATTTGACCCGTCTACTGGCATTCTAGGCTCTTCCGGGCTCGAATTTAGGAATTTCATTAAACCGCCGTATTTGTATAGAAGCCACCCTAAGTGGTGGAGAGTATGGAAATAGGGGATAAAGAGTATGTTCCAGCAAATGATAAGGACAAAAAGCTAATGCTGATCCCCCTAGGGGGAACATCTTGTCAGCTATTTTTCGTCAATATATATCTAGTCTGTATTGAATATTTTGTATCGGAGTCCCTTAAAGAATGGAGATAGCGACATAAAAATGTTTATTTTTGTATGAAGCTCATTGTAAATAAAACAAAAAGTGTTCAGAGAATTATCTTAATAATTTTTTATTATGATAGAAGGATCTTTTACAATTATGTGTGAAACAAAACATCGGCCGAATGCTCGCCACAGCTTCGGTGACATACTATCCGTTGGTCCATATTTTCAGTTACTCTTTGATATAATTAACATGGGGTCTTCACCTGAGATAATTTCTGATATAATATGTGAGAGAACATCGGCAGGATGAGAGAGCACATTTCTTCATGTTTATCTTAATATTAAACAAGGGGAACATGTATCTTATAAGATTTCATAATTTACTGATTTTCGTACAGCAAACTTTTGTCGTTGTTTATCCTTTTTTTAGTTTTTTCTTTGTTTTTATTATTTAATATTGTTTTTAAGCATTTTTCACAAAATGTCTACTATTTGAACTAAACAAATTAAACATTATAATGATAGCGTCTTATTTATATGTATGTATGTATGTGTATTTTTGACATCTCATCTTATAAGATAGTTGTTATAATATTTCTCATAAGAACTGTCTCATGACATTTATTACAATATTAATACTAACCCTATTTGAGAGTCCACACGTAAGATAATACTCTCTGCGATTGAATTTGACGTTTGCTGATATAAAAATCTTATATCTTATCTCAGGTGGAGACCCTGTGTAAGGTTCAATGTCCTTAATGTGCCGAATAATCTCGTCCTTTAGCTCTTGAATTCTCCTTGACTTATATACGTATACTTTTTCTATTAAATATCGCTAAAGATAGATGTGCAAGGGTGGCAAACCTCGTGGCGGCTAATTAACATCGCCTCGATGTGAGATAACACGGCCATTGAATATCTCGCTCAAATGAGCCATTGTTTCGTTGGCTGTGTGGCCAGTGGCACCATTATGTTGGAAACAAAAGAAGTCCATTATAATCTCGCGATAGCAAACACCATTCACTGTAATTGCTTGGCCGACCTGATGTTCGAAGAAGTACGGCCCGATGATGCCACCAGTCCCTAAACCGCACTAAACAGTCACTCTTTGTGGATGCATTCAACAATCACTCGTTGATTCTCATTTGCTGAAATGGGGCAATTTTTTCGTATATATAAAGAATTTTAATATATTTTTTCAACTAAATATTAAGAACACAATGATTCTAATTAAAATTTATAAATATCATGAAAACTAATAAAAATAAATATTATTTTGAACGAATGCCTGAAGTTCGGCGTGAATAATTGGCTCGGCAACTCTTAAGCTTGAAATAAACAAAACAATAAAAGAAGAAGAAGAGACATTTTTGATAGAAGTTTGACGACATTTTGAAAATGAAATTTCACTTTCATGAAAATTTTCATGAAATTTTATTATTTTTTTGTGAAATTTGTGGTGATAATACGAATATCGAATTTTCATGAAAGTACTTTCATGTGTAAATGCAGCGTAACATCAGGGAAAACAACAATTTTTTTTTTTTTTAATAATTTCGACTTCCGATTTCGATTCTTCATAACTTTCTGAACATTTTTGAAACTATAAAAAAACTTTTAAACAAAAAATAAAAAAACTTTTTAAATTTGATTTACAAATATAAAAGTTTTAAAGAAAAAATAAAAAAACCTTCTAAATTTAATTTACAAATATAAAAGTATTTTATGCAAAATCACATTTAAACTAAGATTAAATTTGTCAGATTAACGGCCCTTTTCACAATATAAAATTAAATTATTTTAACAAGAAAATTAACAAACTGTCGGTTAGGTTAACAAGCACTTTTTAACCAACGTTTACGATTATCTGTTTCACCATCTTCCGGTTACTAAACGCAAACATTAGATAGAAAGTGTGGCATTACCACCTCTGTTTGTTTACGAAAAAGTGTGTAATGAGAAACACAAAACTGATATTTAATATAAAATATATTTTAAATTTAAAAATTATAAATTAAAAAGTAATTGCTTTTAGTTTAAATAACCTATAAGCAATATTAGGGAACAAATTTGATCAAGTGATAGTGAAAATCGGCTACGTCTGTGCAAAAATAACTCCTGCAAGCACAACATTTTGTTAAAAAAAATATAATAGGATGTTGGACTTATGTACATATATTTTTATATGGCCCTTTAACTCTTAATTATTTGTACCAGCTCATGTTTATATTTGTGAAAGTGTGTTTTTGTCCAAAATATAATTTAACATTGGGTTATGGGCGACATTGGGTTATTGTAATAGTCTATCAACTTTTTTTTAACTTTTAATGGTGGTTAATTAATATTGGGAAACAAAATTGGATGTGTAAGAAGTCGTTGTTTCTCATTTTACACATTTTGAATAAAAAAATATTCAAAATACATTTTGTTATTGCGATTTGTTCCATTTTTTCGATATTTTTTATTTATTAAAAACTTAACCGCGATTTTTCATTCGGTTATATTTAACAACAACTTTAAATAGTTAAGTAGTTTCGGTTATGTGTTAATCATAAATTGTGAAAAGCAAATTTTACTAACTTACGGTTAATGTTTTGATTAAAATTTAATCACATATTGTGAAAAGGACCATAAGGCCGAGTTTTTGAGATGTGGATTAAGTTTAAACCTAGTTTAACGTACTTTGAAACTTGGATTTTTCCGGGGAAATGTGCTTTTTTCTTATTATTTCACAAAAGGCCAACATTTTAAGCAAAACTAAGCTGTTCCGCCAAAATTTTGTATACACATCTGAACTAAACCTAGTTTAACTTAGATCTTAAAAACCCAGCCTAAGAGATTTAAAGTCGGTTTTGCTTCAAACAAAATCAATACAATTTTTATATATTTTACTATTTATGTGCCCCAATTCCGGAATTTTTTTTTTTATATAAATTTTTGTTTAATTATTTTATATCAAAAATGTTTGTAAATCCAACAACACAACAAATAACAATCAAATATATTTTTGTTTGATGAAAAAATTTCTCTTTTGACTGGGTTTGTAGTTTTTTAAGCGAAATCAAACAAAAGATATAGAATTCATTTATTCATAGATGCTTTATACTTTGTACACAAATGTTTTTTTTTTTTTTTCAAAGTTTAAAAAATAATAATTACAAACCGAAGCAATTGCAAAAAAAAAGAAATTCTTTTAAGGAATGGAACACATTTTTTACAAATGTAGCCACTTTCATTTTTTGATCAGAGTAAACAACAAAATATAACAGCAGAATAAAAAGTTATTCATTCAAATTTTCATTTGTGAAAATCAATATTTACAAGAAGCTTCTTGTTTTGAATTTTTATAATGTTTTGCATTTATAGATTTTCATTCATTCGTTCAGTCATTCATTTACTCATTAGCACATGTAAGTAATTACTGACTTCTTTTTTCTTTTCTTTTTTTCCGAATTTGTTTGTTGTAGTTTGTTTTAATGTATTAACGAGTACTTATTTGTCTGTTTGATTTGAGCCTTTTAAAACATGTTAATTAACTTTAATATCGTTTATTATCTTTAACATGTTGGCTGACAAGCGAAAAAACAAACAAACATACGGACAGAACAGATAGACATTTATATACATATGCATAAATGCATGTTTGTATGTTATTAAGTGATTGCATTAATTTATTTAATACTTTGCTCTTTAATATTATTATCTTTTAATCAGTTAATTAATTAAATCAACTACTTGTTGCAAAGTAGCCAAGCAATTTATATAGAAATAATAATAGGAAAAAGTATTGACAATTAATGTGTTCTATTTGCAATGTAATACATTTTGGTTAAAGGGAGCTTTTTCTTTATCTACGAAAGTTTTTACGTAATTTTCGCTAATAATCACAACGTTTCGTTGAAGACGAATGGTGGACTATATCGCTAATGTGACTATAATCATTTATATGCCACTGTGATTCATATAGCCGTATTCGAATATAACCAATTTGTGTGAATATAAAAAAACAAATTCATATTGATTACACCGGCAGCAGGCTTACGGTTCTGCAACAGAGTTGCATACTGTAAAAAAAAAAATTAATTTTAATAACTATAAGATATTGCATCCCTGATACCAGGCCTGTGGACGCGGAGTTGAGGAGCCGGAGTTGGGGTTTTTGTACCGGAGTCGGAGTCGTAGTACCCACAAAAACTGACTACTCCGACTGCAAAATTTTTCACTATAAACATTTTCTAATATTTTCCAAAATAAAAATTCTTCATAATTGGCGATGCAATATTTCAAATATACATTTGAAATTTTTACAGAATCATTAAAAAAAAGTTAGAGTGATATATTGGGATGTGCCGAATCTTTATTACCCTCCACCGACAGTTAGAATATACGAGCGCTATAAATTATTAATTAACCTTATGAAAACGGTCGTCAGTATAAAAACTGTTTTCGGTTTAAATCAATTGGACGACAATCACTGTTATGCTTTAATTTCTTGCAATTAAAACTAACTTGAATAAAATATCATGATTCGTAACAGTTTATGCTGAACTAAAATGATTTTCAGGATTGCTATTTACCCTAATAAATTCGGTTAACCGATTAATTACTACCCGATTAACTGATCGGTTAATTTAAAATTGCTTTTTTCGATTAACGATTAAACCGGTTAATTTCAGTCAATTTCCCGAAAACCGATGCATCAAAATTTTTAACTTTTTGTAGTATTATAACATATTTTTTTGTGTTTTTAATTATTTGTTTAGGCTCATATACAAAATGTGTTTAGAAAATATGTTTTTATACAAACAGTGAAGGTGTTCAGTGATCTGCATTTTAAAAAAGTATTTGCTGTCAACAGCTTTTTGTTTCACGTACTTTTTATATGTATGCGTTTAGTTTTTTGTTTCTTCTCATATCTTCTCATATCAATCTTTTAACGGAATTAACCGAGACAATTAGAAGTGTTAAAATAATAAAAATATAACAGGGGCTACTCTCTATTGCGATGCGAAAGAAAATTGTAGCAAAACTAGTGATTGATACACTTTAATGCGTTTGCGCATATGTCTTTCGCATCTTTTAAGTTTTTTCTTTTCCCAAACCATCACTATTTATTTTATTTCAATTTACCAATTCCCAATTTCTTTTTACATATTTTGACATTTCGTTACTGTCAATCTGCGCCAGCTTTAATTTTTATTTTCAGTTTTGCTTAATTTTCAAACAATTTTGCGAAAGTGATAGCGAGTACCAAGTTAGCATTTAGCTTTCGCATCGGAATTGTATTCGCATTGCAATAGAGAATAGCCCCCAGGACTCTAATGACATAAAGGAAGATTTTATATGTTTACAAAAATCCAGGAAGAGGGCTGAGAAATTAGATATTCTGTATTATGGATACCTTTTAATTTCTCCAACATCTACGATTAATGAAAGAATTTTTTTCAAAGTAAAGTTTTATCAAAACTAAAGAAAATAAGCGCTTGAATTCTAAACATTTTAACCAAATTATTTGTATAAAAGATTATTTTATAAGATCTTCTTAAACTATTGAAATAACTTATAAAATTATCTTATAGTTTATTTTTTTAAGAAATATGTATTACATATTTATAAATTATTATTTTGTTTGTTCGTTATAGTTCAAGAATTGTTATGTTATTGGTTTTTATATATTGAAATTACTTAATTTATAAAAAAACTTTATTAATCGGTTAACCGAATTAACCGATTATTAACTGATTAAACCAAATACCAAAAAGCCCGATTAAATGAATACCCTACTATTTATATTACCCCCATGGTAAATTATGGACTAGTCATCAAGAAATCCTGAGTGATTTCTGTTATTAAAGATCTAAATGGAACAAATTTCAATATAGTAGTGACATTTGTTTTAGCGTTTAAACTCCTTTTCAGACGGCTGCTTAAGATGCGATCGAAGGTAAATATGGATCGATAATCAGAAAATTGCATAATATTATTTCTGGCCGTATCAACCAAAATTGGTCAAAATTTTACCACAATATCTATATCTGCGACGGTTTTATGCGTTTTTAAATAATTTCCCAGAGTGAGCATAATATTGGACATTATATAGTAAATTATGGGCCGAGCTTCAGTAAATTGTATAGTGTGATTTTTAGTCCTATAAATATATGGCGTACCAAATTGTATTACAATAGCATTATTTATTACGTTTTTTAACATAATAAATTGTTTTCCAAGAGTTTTTATATGAGGCCGAGGGTAAGTTATAGGCCGATCTTCACTAAATCATGCAGTTTGATTTCTAGGCCTATAAAACAGTGACGTACCAAATTTTATTAAGATAGCGTTATTTATTACGGTTTTAGGCGTACCAACTATGCTCCCGAAGTAGGCTTTATATGCGGCCTATGGTAAACTATGTACCGATTTTTACGAAATTTTACGGTGTGATTTCCAGTCCTATAAAACTATGGCGTAGCACATTTTAATATAATAGCAATACTTATTACGGTTTTACAGTATGATTTATAGTCATATAGAACGAGTTTGTGCAAAATCTTATATCATGCCGTGCATTATGCCACCTTTTATGTTATTTTTTGTAACAAAATTGTCAAATTTTTAGGGTGGTGGTTCTACATTTTGATTCATAACTCTAATCATATTGATCGGATTTTGCTGGATTTCAATCAGAAACTGCTTAGGAAAACTACAAGAAATTGGAAACTAACATTGTTCTATCTTTTGAGTTTTTCGATGATATCTCTAGATTTTTTTTATGTTAAAACGTTAATTACACTGTGGTAGTTGAAAATACCTGCAAACGTTCTGATATGGGTCTTTTACAATTTGGGTAAATAAATCGTATGGCGTTCACCGTTTTGTCAAATTGGCTCGAGTTTTTGAGATATTGGCATGTAACTATTTTTTATTTTTTGCAAAGTTAATTTTTTAATTAAAGGTCAATCTTATATATTTGTGGACAAACATTTTTAAGACTTTCTAAGTTACAAGATTATAAGAGATTTTGTGATTTTTTTTAAAGCTATGCAAATTATTCTGTTCACATAAGCTTTTTTATTTGTATGTTTGCCTAATATAAGATACGACAAAGAAATATTCTTTCACTTTCATTAATAGTGTTATCCATTTTCAATGGACATCTTTTATTTTGACCATTTTTTTATTCTTTTTTTTATTTAATTCTTATTACAATATTTGTTATTATATTGTTACAAGTTACTACTTACAAGTTACTACTTGCTACAAGTTACTAGTTACTACTTCAAAATCTAAATAATGGCACATCATATAATATTTCAGATATGTTTTTATTTCTGTTCGTGTAATGAAATTTTAGATAATAAAAACGTTTTATATCCAACATTTTCAAATTCATATTAAATAAATAATAAAATGTAAAACAATGACTACAGTCAAAACTTTATGAAATAAGAAAAGTTTTTTCAAAATTTATAGATAATAAATTGTTTTATTGTGTCTTGTATAATGTAAACGTGAATACTTATATCGTATAACCGTTTTATGTTCCAACCAACCAATAAGACCAACCCTTAAAAAATAGTAGGATATCAATAGTTAAGTTAAAATGAAAATGGCAATATCTCGAAAACTCGATTCAATCTCACAAAGTGGGGAACTATTCGATTCCTTGGCCCCAAGTTATATACGATCAATTATCAGAACCGTATCTCGAAAAAATTTCAAATTCCGAACACAGCGTTATATTATAAGTCTATGCCAATAGTCCAGCGCTCTTGGTGGCGTTTAGTAACATTTAAAACCTAAAAACAGTTCTGTAACAATCTTTAAGCATACCCATCTATTTACACAATTTGAAAGATAATTTGTTAAAAATTTAGGATATACATATGTATGTACATTTTTTGGATATAAGGACTACTTCTATCAAAGTAGATGAAAAGCTCCCACACAAATAATCTCCTATAATTGTTTTTACTCTGTAAGGCCCGTTTTCACAACTTACCGATAGCTAAAGTAAGGATTTTATCAGCCGTACAACAAGTGTTCTATTATTACAACTTTACCAAATAGAATCTTGGAATTAATTCTTTTCATACTCTACTTTATTATATTCAACATTTTTTTATTTTTCGAATTTATTCTATGAGCTAAATTTCAGTTACGTATTTTATAAAGCCCTTTTGTAATAGTTCTATTATTTAAATTTTTGGGAATGACTTTATACACTACCAGACTATTATCTTGTATCTTCTTGTTACATTTTACCTTAGCTATCCGTTGGATAGCAATGAAGTATATTGTATGTACAGAAAAATTTACAATTATTAGACACCAGCAGAATGTAATGCATTTTCTGGCCCACTACGGCCTTCGTCAGCATTCCTTGTGTCACACTGCATAGTGATACTTTATAAATTAAATGTATTTAACTCAACTAATTTAACAAATAGAATCTGGGAATTATTGTTTAAATACATTCAATTTATAAAGTATCACTATCCAGTGTGAAACGGCCGATAAAATCCTAACTTTAGCTATCGGTAAGTTGTGAAAACGGGGGTAAATGTTCTTATAAATTGTAGTATCGCAAAAAAAAATTTGCCAGAAAATATACATACATTACTTAACAGTCTTTCATTAATCGCTTCACGTCTCTAAATTCACAAAAAACAATGTGTGTATCATCGAAAGTTGTAACTACTTTGAAAGGCCATTATGCCCCTCAATCGCTTTTGCAGAATGTGCAATGTAGCAAGAGCTACATGTTACAAAGCGCCTCGTCCGTTTGAAAACACATTGTTGGTGTCCATATCATTTAGCGCTGGCAAAAAAAATGTATATGCATCTATAGATTACCCTCGTCGTTGACGGTGAAAGTCTAGCCAACGTGGTTCCCAAAGAAATAGCGGCCGATATCGGTGCCGTCGCAAAATCCAAACAATGAGATTTACTGGCTGCATTGTACTGTAAGATAAACTGAATAAGTAACAGACGATTCGAAGGCTTTCTCCTGATTAAAATAAAGCCTGTTCAAACAATCATTGCTTGTAGACAATTTATACACAACTATGGACACTGGTTTTTTTTTTTTTTTTTTTTTTTTATTTAACAAAATATAAATATTAGTGAAGTAACGAATACCGATACCGATGCCGATATATCGGTGATACTTCACTTTTGTCGATATATGGGTATCGGCGATATTTACTGTCGATATGCCGATACTTTTCTATAGTTTTTTTGAACAAAGAATTTAATTTTCAATGTTTATTTTTTGCATAACAACTATAATAGCAACATATCAAGCATAATAATAAATTGTTTCTTTGGATTTTTAAGCTGGAGGTCGGTCTACGCCACGCATTTTTCCTTTTTTCGAGTCGCATGCTAAAGTAGAAAGTAATCCTACTTCATGCCTTCGATATGTTTATGTATTTTCCACGTTTGCTGTGTAACTTGTCAATACAATTTTGCACTTCGACTTTTTGGGCATAAACGCATCGAACGCTTGGTGTGGACATGCGGCATCAGCCGTTTTGTTTTTCACCATAATGGTAAAACGTTCTCCCATTGATAAAACATACATATATGTATTTGTTCGTTTTAAGAATTTTCTGCCAATTTTTAATTATTTTTGTAAAAAAAAAAAAAATCATTTCGCTACAAATTTTGGGTTACTTAAAAGAGACCACAAAATCCATAAGGAAATCCACTGCTACATTTTCTGATATTTCGCTAGATAACAGTCTTCGCACATTATTAGACAAATGCATAAACTGAGATGCAGAATAGTTCAGAGTCCCATAAATTGGGGACTTATGTTTCTATAGCATTAGCTCTGGATGAAAGATTTGAGGGCTTAGAGAGTAAAGAAAACTTTTTTTATCTCAAATACAATATATCGAAAAAAACATCTTATTGGGCTACTTAACATGACTCTGCATTCAGAAAGTGTTAGAGACACGGGCACATCTCCTACATCTAGTAAAAGTAGTAAAAGTTCCGATAAGTCTACAAGAACTGACCTTTGGATCGTTTGTGAAAATCTTAAAAGAATATTTGGAGAAGAATGATGCTCTGTCCATCCTACGCAGCGGTTCAGCTAAATATAAGGTCCACATATACCTTAGATCTTCGAGTTTTTAATATTATACTCAAAATTAAAGACCATGGCGCAGAAATACTTAAGTTGTTTGTCAAATGGTTTCATTCACTTCTGAGAGACGATTTTTTACTGCAGGTCTGCTTCAAGTAGTGAAATTATCTCCGCAAAAGTTGAGAATACTTTGTTTTTTAAAAAAAAATCTTATTAAAATTAATTTGGAATATTAATAATTGCATACACTGAAGGTTTTCATGATATCGCTTAAAATTTACATTTGTGCAAATGGTCAAACTTGCGAGGCTCGTTTCATGATGACCCTTTTTAATTTGTGTCTAATTTTAAGCAATTTATGTCAGTTTGTAAGAAACGTCAATGCAAATAAAATTAAAAAAATAAAATAGAAAATATAAAAATAAAAGTGGAAATTTGTAATTAAAATGTGAAATTTGTTTTTAAAAACGCATAAGGAAAGCCAAAAGCCTAATTTGTTCAAATTATTGGAAGAATTTATTGTTTGTGATTGATAAACACTTGAATTTTTCATTGAAAACGACGGTAAGCATTCAATCTGTTTATTTAAATGCACAAAAAATTAACAGCGAAAGTTTGCGAGTCAAAATTGTTGGGCAAATTTACGAAGTTTGTGTAAAATAATTCTCATACAATTTTTGACAGATCATTTGCGAGGCCGTAAAAATGCACAGATTGTGAGCGTTTTAAGCGATATCATGAGAACACTTACTGTTTTTCGTTTAAAAAATCAATTAATTTAGCATGAATTTAAATTAATTTCGTTGTTTTTAAAATCTTATTAAAACAAATTTTAAATATTAATAATCTCTTACACTGCAATTTTGTATAATAAAGAAATTACTCTAACTTGAGTTGTGTTAACTTTACCTTGAATTAAAATTTTATGTTCGTATCGGTATCGGTATCGCCGACATTTCTTTTTCAGTATCGGTATCGTATCGGCAAAAGGGCGTATCGTTACCTCCCTAATAAATAGTACCGTTCGTTTGGACGATGGAAAGCCTATTTCGAAAACATAACTTCTTTGACTAATTTCGAACCAGATTTAGCATTCGATCCACTGTGAGCCGTTTCTGACAAAACAGTAATCAAAAATTCCGTTTAACGAGTCAAGCTCTGCAAACGTATCCACGGTGGACACATGAACGCAGTCGTGTAGGAGTATCATACATAAAAGTTTGAAAATGCTTTCAGTGTTAACTTTAAAGTGCTACCGGTATAGAAAAAACCCCAAAAATTAGTTTAAAACAGTGTAGGTGTCGAAAAATGTATATTTTAATTTTTTTTATAAAATTTCTATTTTAATTTTATATAACTCCGAAAACGTTTTCGTTTTCCATCCCTGCACTCATAAAAGGCTAAAAATTATTTATTTATGTACATATATAATTCTCTTTACTACTAAAAGCAACAAATGTTTATGTTTACAGTAAATTTAAAAATAAAAATAAAAAATTTATAGATAAATATCTTGAAGATACAATATTGATAAATACAGCTAATAAAATGTTATCTCTCTCTTTGCGTTACATTTTTTCTGCGATAGCTTTCTACAGATATAACAAAAAAAACACACATTATTATTTACATTTCGCATGAAAATGTAAAAAAGGTAATTTTCAATAAAAAAAAAGGAAAAACCACGTATGGATCTGATTACATTTGTTTGTGTGTGTGTATTAATATCAGCATATGTTTGTGGCTGTGTGTGCATTCGTTAATTTTATGGTAACCACAACAATAAGAATAAATTAAACCAAAAAAGAAGTTATAAAAAAGGAAAAACCATATATTGAAGGAAAAACTTATGGTATCTTAACACAGCATAATTATAAAATAAATAAAAAAAAAAAATAACAAAAACAGCAGCAACTACCACAACTGAAATAAAAAAAAAATAAAACCGAAAGAAAAAACTTAAAAAAAAACTGGAGAAATAAAAAATGGAACCAACAAATAAACACTACAACAAAACGAAAAAAAACGTATGGAAAATAAACAAAAATTCAACAATTTATTGTAAATAAACACACAACAACTACATTAATAACAAAAACAACAACAGGAGCAGCAGCAACACCAGTAATAATGATGATATTGAAAAATAAACGTAAACAATTCACTACGGCGATGATGAGGAGTATTAACGACAATGTCTCCTACTGATCGTCGTCATCATCATCATCGGTAACTACAACAAGAACACAAATCAACTCAAGTAAAAAGTTAAGGCAAGAAACTAGTGTTGGGTTTTTCATATGTGATATTAGTACCACTGGGGCCATTATTCTGCCATGATTTCATAAAAATCAAATTTTGTTATTTGTCTTTATTAAGGTTTACTTTTCGGAAATAGCACCTCGGGATCTTTGCCGAAAAAAAATGTTGTTGAGTCGCGATTGTACTAACAGACCAAGCTAAATCAGCGCTTAAGGCGTAAGATTTTTTAGCGCCTTGCTCTAGCAATGACAAATTTAAATAAGAGCGTCAAAGCTGTGTCATCAACAGTAATGTTAACCTATCTTGTCTAATAAACTGCCTGTTTTTAGAGGATTAAAACAAAATTTCGTGTGAGAAATTAAGTGGAAAACAACAATAAAATACGAAATTGTTTTCAGTTTTCAATAAAACATACTTTTTCTCACACGAAATTTTGTTTTTATTTTCTAAAACAGGCGGAGAAACGCTAGTTTGACAAAAATATTTTTACATTTTCATTACTATTTAAC
The DNA here is from genome assembly GCA_943735925.1 of Pollenia amentaria. NCBI lineage: Eukaryota > Metazoa > Arthropoda > Insecta > Diptera > Polleniidae > Pollenia > Pollenia amentaria. The sequence continues at coordinate 166,118,699 of OX031007.1, forward strand.
GCGCTATCAAAATCGAATCGATTGCAAAAGCGTTTACAGTGCGTTATTTGGGTTAGGAATCTAGGAAGAGTTTAAAACGTTCATTACACCAGATTTTATTCAGCTGTTACAATCTGCGTTGCCGTTTTGGTTACTTTTAAGCAAAATTGGTAAATTTTTCTCAATGTGTACTTGAGTACTTTTTTTCCATTTTGGTTACTTTTTTTTATTTTACTTTAGGGTTTTAAATCTCTAGTTTAAAACCCCTCACATTTGTTTATCAATTCACTCATACTTTTTAAAATTGATACGAATTCGCTTTCAGTTATTCTTTTAAGTTGACTGTTTCAATTTACGTTCAAGAAAACAGCTTATTACAATTTTATTAGCATATTTTTCGATTGTCTTTATACACAGAAAAAATTATTTTTGCAATTCAAGCAAAAAAATATTAGAATTAAAACCTTTTTTGTTTAAAACTGGGCTTACAAACGAATTTGCATATTCAAACAATTTATTTTGCATTTTGTTTATTGAAAAAAAAACTCGGATTTTTCCAAACAAATAGTTGTTATTATTGGTTAAATTTGTGTTTAATATTAAAAGAATTCTCAAACAAATAATTTAGCTGAATCAAACTAAAAATTTACTGAAATTAATAAAACTTTAAAAATAAATAATTTGTTGAAGAGCGGCTGGCCTTGGGACACATTTTTTTTTTTTAATAATTTCGTAACACCATTCTTGTCTTGTTGTGCATAATGTTTCTTTCCCCTCACTGTCGCTGTATCCTTCCCTTGGCTACTGAAGAAGAAATCTTAATTAGAATTACTTTCAACATTTTATGTGTTTAACTAAAACATGTAAAAAAAATAGAATACCGGATTTTTTTCAATCTATCAACTTTGAAACGAACCAAAAAATTCTGTTATTAGTGTTGTTATTGTGGCGACACAAACATTGAATCGTTTTTACTAAAGGGCTGCATGAATAACTTCATTCATGAACATACTGAAATGTTTATTCAATGAAGTTCGTATTCAAATAAAATTCAGACCACTGAACAAACTGTTGTTTTATTCATGCTACTAGCAAGCACATTTCGTTTCATATGGCAAACACAAAGACTTTGTTCAATGAACCGACTTTTGGTTTACAGTTTTCACTCTCTCTCATTTTTTTTATATAAATACTCTATAGCAATGTTGCCACTTAGAAAATTTATGTAATTTTTTCTGATTTGTTACCTTTGCAATAATATATGTAATTTGTAAAGCATTTTTTATATTAAATTTAAATTTTTTCCTAGCAACTTTTTTTATGTACTTCCAAGCAAAACACATTGCTGAAAAATGTTTTTGAAAATAAAATATAGTTTTTTTGAAGTTTAAAAATTTACATTAAAAACAATTAATTTACATTGAAAACAAAGTCAAATTTGTATTATTTTAATATTAATGTACTTCCTTATCTTGTTGCTTTTACTCTTCATGGTTATTATTGTTTTTTTTTATCTTTCGTAATATTTTTCATTTTTTTCAACTGGCAATACTGACTTTAAAATAAATGTGTTTCTCCATGAACTTATTCGACATTTATTCAGTGGTTGTTTTGTTTCAGAGTTGTTAGGGTTGTTCATATTCTCTTGTTTATGTAAACAAAAAAACTGCATCTTACTCGTCTCTTAAACTTCGTGTGTTTGTTGCTTTCATTTCGTAGTTATTCATTTTATTGAATACAAACGAAGCAAATACGAAATTATAATGAAAGTTTCATGAACATCGTTATTTAGTTTCATGGAGATATTTAGTTTTTACCTACTTTTGTTATTGGTTTAATAGCAAACTTCGCCACGCTATTTTATCATCTTTCTTATTTTTTAATTTTTTAATGCGTCCAAAAATAGACTGTATGTGTTTTTTTTTCACTTAAAGCAGTGTTGCTTACGATCAAAAAACCACTTTAAAGAGCGTTAAATATATTATATTTAAATTATTAAAACTTGAAACCAACAGCGCGTATATCATATTTTTGTATAGTTGTCAACATTTTTGTTGCTAAAATAAAAATCAAATAAAAATATTCGGGTATGTAATGAACATCGATCGATTTCAAAACGAACGTTTTTAAAAGGTGTGATGAATTTCGAGCGATTTAAAAATCAATTTCTGAATTATAATCTTAATTTTTTTGTTCAAAATACAGTACAATTAACTCATGTTATACACAATTTAAAGGAATATGGACAGGAAATAAGAGGAATATGTATAAGAAATCAATTTTAAAAGATTCTAAAAACGATATTATCGGTTTCAAATCGTTTCGTTTTCCAAATCGATTCCCATTACATACCAGATTAATAGAAACAGTAAAAAAAATTTGTTGGAATTTAAAAATTTTTTAAACAAGCGTTTGCATAAAAATATTTTAGCAAAAAATTTTTCTGTGTAAGTAATTTTCTTGATGGCATCTTAATTAATAGCTTTTAAATTGCGTGCAGTCTTTGTCACAGCTTTTAATTTTTGTGAAATTTTAACAAGCAGTTTGTGTAAAAAACTTGAAAGCAATACTTGATCGTTTGGCTGCAGTGTGAGTACTAACATTACCCGCTCCGCTTTTCTGGACATAAATATTATAAGTTCATTCTTTTCAACCGATTATAAATGCAGCCATATAAGATATAGATATTGGGAATTATTTCTTTTCATTAGCAACTTTATTATATTCAACATTTTTTATTTTTCGAATTTTATTCTATGAGTTAAATTTCAGTTATATATTTTATAAAGCTTTTTGTAATAGTTCTATTCCCTAAATTTTTTAGGAATGACTTTATACACTACCAGACTATTATCTTGCTATCCAACGGAAAGCGGAAAATGTTATTATGCTAGGAATGAAAATGTTCATTCCAGTTAAAAATACTTCGAATAAACCTAGGTCCAAATCTTGGTTTAATCAGACGTGCAAATCAGCAGTCAGATCCAGAGAGGAAGCATTCAGAAATTGGCGTGTCAATAAAACCGCTGACACTGAATTGCTACGCAAAATGGCAAGATCGTCGTGTGCCAAAGTGCTAAGACGGGAAAAAACTCTTCACGAGCAACGTCTTCGTGCTGAAGTTCTTACTGCTCCCCGGGGCAGTAAAAGTTTCTGGTCATTCGTTAAAAGAGTAAGGGTTAATGCTAGTTCTTCAATACCAACTCTTTTAAAGGATGGCCAAACATTCACGAACCTGGTTGATAAGGCTAATTGTTTTGCCGAATTATTCGCAAATAATTCTAACTTACCAGATAGCAATCAACCACTACCCGAACTCGAAAAAGTATCCGTAACTATGCCTAAAATATTTTTTCGGGCTCGAGCTGTTAAAAAGGTTCTTGCGGATCTCGACATAAACAAGTCTCCTGGCCCGGATGGTATACATGCACTGGTCTTGAAGCAGTGCTCTTCGACGCTAGCTCGTCCCTTAGCAAATCTTTTTAGCACTCTATACCATGCTGGTGAATTTCCCGTCTGCTGGAAAGTTGCTAATGTAACACCAATTCCTAAAAAGGGAGTGGCTAATAACCCTGAAAATTACCGCCCAATTGCAATTTGTTCGGCACTTTCCAAAGTTATGGAGAGTATGGTAAATCACCATCTTGTAAAATTTTTAGAGTCTAATTACCTACTAAGCGACCGCCAGTATGGCTTTCGTAGAGGTCGTTCTACTGGAGACCTACTGGCCCTGTTATCAGAAAAATGGTGTCGTTCCATTCACCATTTTGGCGAAAGTAAGGTAATTGCTTTAGATATTTCCAAGGCGTTTGACAGAGTCTGGCATGGTGCACTCTTGTCTAAACTTGTTGCATTTGGTGTCGGTGATAATTTCTCTCGATTTATATCGAGCTTTCTCAGAGATCGCACTATACGGGTTGTTATAGATGGGGTTTCATCAAACGAGTTCAAGATTCATTCAGGGGTACCGCAAGGCTCCGTTCTTTCTCCTACTCTATTTCTTATTTTTCTAAATGACCTCTTATGTCAAACTTCCAACCCTATCTATTCTTTTGCAGATGACAGCAACCTTTGCCATTCGTATTCATTTGGTTACAGACCAGGCGTGTCCGATGTTTGTGCTATGAGACAGAACATGAATGATACGCTTGGCCGTGACCTAGACATAATCTCAGAATGGGGTCGTGCGAATAGGGTCGAATTTAATGCCCGAAAGACCCAATGTTGCGTACTAACGCATAAACGCGCGACGGATCAAGGTGCCTCATCTGTATGTATGGGTGGTATAAATATTGAGGAAACAGAATCTCTTGATGTTCTGGGCATGAGGATACAATGTGATGTCCGATGGACAGAACATATATTCAAGGTGTCGAAAGAAGCATTCAAGTGCCTCGGTTTTTTGAAACGGTGTAAGATATACTTCACTCCATCTGATCTCCTTACTATTTATACCACCTATATCCGACCGCGAATGGAATACAACTCTCATGTGTGGGCCGGTGCTTCAAAGTCTATTTTGGAGCTTCTCGACCGCGTGCAGGAGAGGGCGAAGGTTCTCATTGGCGACAGTAGGGTATCCAATTCTATTGACTCCCTTGAGCACCGTCGCAATGTGGGTTGTACTTGCCTATTTTATCGTTACTACAACGGGATGTGTTCTGATGAAATTAGGGATTTGGTTCCCGAAACCCATAGCTTTGTTCGTAATACACGTTTTTCCTCAAGAGCACATCCTTTTGTGGTCGATTGGCCGGTGAATCGTACAACGCATTACAGGGAAAATTCGTTTTTTGGCCGGACTGTTCGTATGTGGAATAACCTTCCTGCTGAAGTCTTCCCTCTCACTTACAACATGCAAAAGTTCAAGTCGAATGTTCACAAACACTACTCCCTCTTTCCTCCTTCCCATAACCTATTTTCCTAGTTCCAACACAATGCATTGCATTAGTAGGGGTCATCCCCTGAGTGCTGGTCCCAACAAAAAAAAAAAAAAAAAAAAAAAAAGGTGAAATGTAACAAGAAGATACAAGATAATAGTCTGGTAGTGTATAAAGTCATTCCTAAAAAATTTAAGGAATAGAACTATTACAAAAGGCTTTATAAAATACATAACTGAAATTTGACTCATAGAATAAAATTCGAAAAATAAAAAATGTTGCATATAAGATATATATACTTTAAAGTGTTAATAAGCACTATCTGGGCCATCCTTTTGTCTACTCCTACCGAGGCAATATTAAACCTAGTAATGTACAAAGATTTAGGCCCTAATTGTGAAAAACGCAACGCATCGCTAAAAATTACAAAAGCAACCAACTATGATTTTCAAAAGTTTGAAGGCTCTAACTCATACAGTTTTGCAAGTAGACGAAAATAAGTGTTAGTTTTGGAAGGTGCCAATTTCACTTCAAACTTCGAAAAACTATAAAGTCTATTATACCTTCCAGACCATCTGTAATATACGGTCAAAATTTTCTAAAAATCGATGCAGAGGCTTAAGTGTCTATAAATATTCTTACATATATAATATTTTTTATTGGCGCGCAAATAAAATAGTATTTTTAATACATTAATATTTTGGTTTTTTGGCATTTCTTTATTTTTACATTTTGGGTAAAAAATATTTATGTTTATGGTCGTGGCAACACTGGCTGCAATCATTCTTCAAGAAATTAGTCTACCGTTAATAGCTGCTTTACACTATCACACAAATCTTACATATTTTGAAAAAAATACAAACCTGTCATAATAAGTTGTTATTTTTTTTTTTTTTTTTTGAAAATGTACAAACAATAATTAGATCAGGGAAGCATTTTCGAAAAATACTTAAAACTTTGTGGGATAGTGTATAACGGCCTTAAATAATAATGAGAATTGCATATCGATATTTTGATAGAATAACAAAAGGTAAATTTGAAGTAAACATATTTCAAGGCCTCGAAAAAAAATTTAAGTATGAATCTCAAACATCGTTATAGAATGTTAAATTGTGAGTTGCCTGTACTGTCGAAAATTTCGTTATGCCTTGAATTTTTTAACGAAAACCATTTAGCATTCAACGCTGCAAATTAATTTTAAAAAAACTTTATAAATATTTTTAAATACTTCTTTCTTAATTATTTTACCCTAAACCGAAGGTAAAAGGGTATATAAAGGTTGTTTTTTTTTTTATAAAATTTTGATTATCGACAACTATGTTGACATTTCTCTTCAGTAAAGTTTGGCAAGTCATCATGAAACGTTTAACGCTAGAACAACGCTTCCAAAATGAGGTAATTTACTTTGAGAAAACTGAATCTGTTCGCGAAGTTCATAGAGTACTTCGTCCATTTTACAAAGCTCATTTCTAGTTAAATGGCTACGTCAATAAGAAAAATAACCCTATTTTGAGGGGAAGACAATCCTCAAGCCGTTTACGAATCACAATTAAAACGCTCTTTCGAAATGAGCAAGGAGCTGCCATTATGGTGAATGGCGAGCGCTATCGAGCCATGCTGACTGCATTTTTGAATCCAAAAATTAATCAGATATATTTAAACGACATTTGGTTCCAACAAGACAGATGAACTTGACAACAACAGAAGTAGTCCTGTTCACTGGTCCTTTCATTCGTGCATCTGGTTTCTTGCAGGATCATAATATGATCCTGTAAGTAATGAGATGCTTCATATATTATATTTCAACTAGAAATGTGGTTAAAGTAATGGGGGATAAAGGTCAATGAGCAAACATGTCTACATATAACATTCACTTTGCGTAGGGAATCATGTCTTCCTTTTAAAGTCAATTATCAAATAATACCTCAACGCTCATGTAAAATATCTGCGTAAACATCTAGATCGGCGTTAAACGTGGAAATGGTATGTAGAGGCAAAATAAACTCAAATGAAACTTAAATCAATTCAAATTAATTGGCTTATTGGAATAAGCCAATGGCACATCAATATCCTCAAGTTCAAAATATGAGTACGAAATATGCAGTAAAATATTCAAAAGGTTTGAATTGCACCCAAATCAATTAGCTCGAAATAGTTTAAATGCTGGGTGCCACACACGCCTAAGGAGAAGAGATACTGCCAGACTCGTCCGATTAGAAGAGCGCTAAAAACTTATCTGAACAGGAACGGGATTAGGAGGGTTTTCGTCACTCACTGGCACGAGATAAAATAAAGTTTTAGAATAAGATTTGATTATTTTTTGTTAGTTCATGTTTAATATATAAAGATTCAATAAATTAATATTGAGAAAAAAAAATTAAATAGTTTTGAAAACAAATTACCGAATTTCAGTTTTTTTTCTTGAATGTACACTAAAAAACACGTTTTTGATATTTCTCATGAATAAGAGATATAAAATTTGTTATTTATTTTTTATTCATGAAAAAGATGAATTGTTTTGTTTGTTCATGTTTGTTAAGTTTATTCGATTTTAATAATTTTTATACCGCTAGAAGTTCGCTTTTGTGCAGACATATCCTAGCTATCATTTTGTATCATAATCGAATGGTTTAGGGATCGGCTTCAAGAGCAAAATAACCTCATACGAACTTATTTTCCTATCATAAATAATACTCTCGTTGTGAGAAAATGGTACCCTACCGATGAATAACCTTAAAGAAACATTTACAATACTATTTTCTGATTCCTTTTTGAGCACAAGTGATAAATCAGTTTTTAATCATCTAAAGTGATCTGAGCAGACTCATATAGGTTATTTCTACAAAAAATGATCACCCAAATGTTAATTGGGATTATTAAAATGCCATTACAGTTTAGGAATGTCAACCCTCTTGTTAAGGTGATTATATGTATTTGTGGCATGTTATACAGCGCGACCAGTTTTCGTCTAATAGGCCCCATACACTACTACAGTATGCACGTGCAATCAAGTGATTGTACCAGCCGATTGACCGTGTATGAGCTTGTGGTGTGATTGTACCAGCTGCTGGTGCTAAATCAAAAATAGTTTGATATTTTTATGACTGTACCAGCATGATTGAGTCATGTGTTGTAAATTTAGCTCATAAAAGTTAAATCGTCAGTGCATAAACATCAAAAAAATAGAAAATTTTAAATTGCAAAGGTAAATCGTCAAGGCATAAACATAAAAAATAGAACTTTTTTAAAAAAGTATTTTAAATATGAATGCTAAAGAAAAAATATTTTGGGGAGAATTTCTCGAACTTTATAAAACTATGCATTGCCTCTGGAAAGTTAAAAGTACGGAATACTGCAATCGTAAATAAAAAAGCAATGCTACAATAAAATGGTATTTGGTAAAAAAAAGATCGAGTCTAGCGATGAAACGATAAAGGAACCACCATGCAAAAAAGGAAAAGCAACAGCGGAAGATAATTTGCAACAAATGGCATGCCAAAAATTAAGAATTGTACCAGCATGCTGGTGTATTGTGTGCTTCAAGCTTAATTGCACAATCACTTGGTTGCACAATCATGATGGTGTTGTGTATGGGCCCTATAACTCTAGAAAATATTTTTGCAAACGCATTTTTTCACCCTTCTAAATAATAGTCCTATTAAATGATCTGCCACATGGTGTTAATTGAACATCTTTCAGTGTTTTTCGCTGCTTTTATGCCAACAACAAAGCAGTAACTATTGACGCCAGCACCGAAGACATGCGATCCAAAACTGTTAAAATGGTCAATTATTGAACTGTCAAATAACCAACCCAAGACTCAACTCGGATTCTGGCAATTGAAAACTCTACTCTCAGCCAGCTCGCTCAGGCGACCGGCTCCCACAGGCTAACGATTTTCTATGTTCCCTTTGCACACATTTAAGCCAACGATACCGTATACGGACATTTATCGTCAGTGGACTTGAACCTAGGATCGGTGTCCGCCTGCTGGAGCTTTCACTGTGTTTTAAATTTTGATCGATTCAAATATTTTTGCTTTAATTCAATGCTTTTTACACGCGAGGAACTTAAAATTAAAAGCACTTTCTTCTGTGATAGCTGATTTGACAGGTTTGGCTATTGTGAAGTTTGTTTGCCTTGGCAATTTCTTATAAAAAGACTTAAGCCTATAGTACACGGCATGTAAAAAGACACAAGCGCATGTGGTTCTGACGTAATTTTGACGTCATCACATAACACGCAATGTTTATTGTGGCTTTGCATTGACGTCAAAATTACGTCAGAACCACATGCGCATGTGTCTTTTTACATGGCGTGTACTATAGGCTTTACTCTAGAGCAACGTTTGCAAATTGTTGAAAATCATTTATAAAAAAAAAATTTTTGCGATAGAGCGCACTTCTGATTGAATGGCAATAAACACAATTGCAGCATTTGGAGCGATGATTACTCTTATGCCATTGTCGAGACAGCGTTACAATTTTCTAAATATAAATAAAAAAAATTAATACTGGATAATTTGCTAATAACTTGACCCCAGCTCTATCTACCGGGTGAAAATTTTATCACGAAACTTATTTTGGTTTAAAAAATATATATTGTGAATTGCAGCCAAATCGTACAGCGCCATCTATCGGGATGGAACTTAAAAGAAACTTAGCTCTCGACTAAGATAATTTATTGTCCAAGTTTGGTGTCAATCAGTCCAGCGGGTCTTGAGTTTTAGGAGCACATACACGAATACACGGAAATAGAAGCTGGTGCTATATTTCTATTACCTTCATATGCTTCAAAAAAAGCACTAAACGTGTACTTTCGTATACGCTAACTCAACTCTGATCTCGTCACCGATATTCCAACTCAAAGTAAACATCAGCAGTAATAATAACAATAATATGTTGAAGGCGAAGAAAAAGATAGCGGCGGCAATACAAATGTTTACCACCAACAGGTCATCACTACTGCATACAATAAACATTCATACGTCAGTCGGTCGTACTACGTTTATTTTATTTTTATATAATTTTTTTATTTTCTTAAATCAACAATAAACGGTGATAGTAAAAGCAGGAACAACAACGAAAACCACAGCAACATTTCTCCAAGACTCATAGACACACAACAAACAGACAAACAAACAATCACTGATAAATAGACAACTGTGAGGAACATTAAGTAAAAGAGTCAGTCAGATACACAAAGTATCTGATAGTTAGTTTAGTTGTGTACTGTATTAAAAATAAAAAAAATTTGCGTTCATTTCCTTAATAAACTCAAACGTGAAAGCATCGCATACGATTTACAATATAAACCACAAAAATAAAATTAAAATACAAAGACACCAAATGTGAAAAAAATCTATAATATTTTTCCGAATAATTGTGAGAACACACGTATGTATTGATTTTCTTAAAAAAAAATAAGTAAATTCTCTTTTGAACTATTAACCCTGGTGATAATGTGTTGGGGTCAAAAAGGGGAAAAAAATTTAAATAAAGTATTTGATTACTGTATGTATAAAAATTAGTGCTTTTGTGATGTGTTTCTTACTAACAAATTTTAAAAGTTTTGGAAAAATGTGTGGGGAATTTTGTATGTAAAAGCGGTGTAGAAGCTTTCAAGGTCATTAACAAAATGTGGGTTAAAGCAGTATATTACAAGATCATGTTCTATTTGGGATAAAAAATAGAACAAAGGATGAATTTCTATTTAAAAGATAAAAAGTATTGAAATATAAAAAAATTACAATAACTTTAAGACATTTTTAACATTGTAAATTGTTAAATCTTCACTTTCATTTGATTAATAAAAGTAATTTAGCTCTGTTAAACTGTGTTCGTGTGTGTTCTGCTCCAGTATACAAATGAATTTGTATTGGAAAGATGATAATTTTTTTCCTAAAATTTATTAAATTGTTTAAAAACCTCGATTTTGTAAAGAAAATGAGTTTTAGAAATATCTTAAACAAAGTAAAAAATTTGAATATTAAAACTCTTAAATATTTGTAGCTAAACAAATTAACAATTAAGCTCACCCAAGGGTTAATTTTATTTTACACAACCATTAACATCAAGTTAAAACAAAAAACTAACTTTTTTTTCGTTTAAATAGTTTCAGATATTTGCATGTTGCTGTTGAATTTTCTACGCAATTAAACGATGTCATGTTATCAACATCTACATCATATTATAACAGCAGCAACAAAAACAGCACAAACAGCAGCAACAACAAAAAATTCTTCAATAACAATAAACAACCCAGAAGTTGCGGTAGTAGCAACAGCTACAAGGGACATTATTATCAATTTGAACAACATCTACAACAGCAGTTAAAACTTGAACAACATCTTTTGTATTTATTATTGTTGTTGTTGTCGCACAAAACAAAAACACCATTGCCTTTTTCAACACAACAACAAACGGCAGGACGACAGGACAGGGAACAAGAGCAGGCACCAGCAGCATCATCAAGAAAATCACATCACATCATTGTTAAAAAGTAAATCCAATGGAAAATGATGACGATGATGTTTTACGTAAACAACAGCTTTAAAAGCAACAACAACAACAATAACAACAGTAGCAGTGATGTGACTATAGCAGCAACAACAACAACAAGATCAACCACCACCAGCAGCAGTAGAAGTTTAAAAAATGGCAGTAGTTGTAGTAATACCAGTAATGTTAACAATAAAATAACGTTGAAACCACAGCAACAACAAAATTGTAATTTTGAAAGGACTGAAAATTTAAACATTAAAGACACCAATAACAATGACAGCAATAACAGCAGCTGTACCAGCAACATTAGCGACATTTACAATAAAAGAAAACGACAAAGCGTTACAACCTTAAACGATGATGAAGATGAAAATCTACAAAACCAACATTATTGTGCTATCAACAGCACTAGTTATACAACAACAACTACAACAAGGGAGAAGACAGCGCAACAAAATTTCAAATTTACGACAGCAACAACTGAAACAAAAACGGGGAAGAGCAGCAATATAGCAACAATTACAGCAACAACATTATCAATACCATCATCATTATCGCCACGACAACGAAGAAGGTGTTTTACCGATAACTTCACCAGCAACAACACTAGCACCAGCAACAACAGTAGCAGCCAATTTATTATTAGCAACAGCAGCAAAAGTAGCAGCAATTGTATAAGTAGTAGCAGTAAAGAAAATTGTTTTAGCTGTACATTTTATAACAGCAAAACAGCAGCAAATAATTTTTGTTGCACAACATCATTATCATCATCAACCCCGACCCGTAAATGTAAAAATTTTAGCCTTAAAACAATTTCAAGCATCAGTAGCAGTGGTAGCGGTAGCCAACCCCCACGCCGTTATAATAGTAGCAGTAAAAATAGCAGTGTCTGCGGTGGTAGTCGAGGCATCATATTCAACATCAATAACGTCATTAGCCTTTTTGGCCTTCAGCTGTGCTGTCTCCTGCTGTTGCGGCTAACACATTTCGCCACTGGTCTTGCCGTTGGTATAGACTCAACAAATGCAAATCTCACAGATTTGGGTAGTCCCGGTATGTATTATGAAAGTAAAATTTAACAAAAAAAAAAACAAAAAACTGTGAAGCAAAAGCATTTGCCACATTATTGATTTTTTAAGTTCAGTTCAGTTTTTTTTTCATGTTTTTGTGAATTATTTATTTTGGTGGAAAATTAACCTGAATAAACTTTTGGTTGTCCTTCACCAGCGAGCGTTATTAACATTATAATCAACACAACAAAAAGTTTTCTGTTTCACTGCCACCAAAATTTCCTTCCCATTACTCTTTTTTTGTATTTAATTCCCATACAAAAAAAAAGTCAAAAATAACAAAAAAAGATAATAGAAATATGAAGAATATAAAATGGTGGAAAATATAAAAGCAGTAATTTAAAGGGATGAGTTCTACGCAAAAACAAATAGACAAGCGCTTACTTTTTTTAACACAAATCAAATTTTATTAAACAGATCAAGAAAACATAATTAAAAGTAGACAGAGAGAAAAATGTCTCACTTCTATTAAGAATGAGAGGAAAAGAAAAAGAGACTTGTAAAAAATTGTAAATCAGTCAGTTTGGTCAGGTCTAAAAAAATTGTACATCTAAATCTGGCATAGACATGGCCAACAAATGCTAAAAATTTTTTTAAAAAAATCCTAAAATAATGCTAAAATTTTTTTAAGATTTTTGTTAAAAATTTATAACCAGTATAAAATTGTATTCGAAAATAAATACATTTCAGTGACTAATTTTGTAACGAAATTGAAATAAATGGTTATATTTAAACAATTTGCTAGATTTTGGTAAAGCATCGGGTACATATAAATATGTAGCAAACACCCAGAGAAAAAATATGTTTAAATTTGGTCACCTCCAACAAAACTATTTTTAAAGAGAATTGCAAACATATTATGTTTAATATTATTGTCACCGACAAACATATTATTGTTAAATTAGTCCTACATCAAGAAGGCACAACCATATTATGGTTGCCTCCGAACATCTTTTGGTTAGTAATAACTAAAATATGTTTAACATTTATAATTTCAACCAAAGCATGTTGCTCTTAGATAAGAGGAAAATACTATTGTTAATTTAAAAACAAATTATTGTCATATTTAACCATAACATGTTTAGAGGCAACCATAATATGGTTGTGGATTCTTGATGGAGGACTAATTTAACAATTATATGATTGTCGGTGACAATAATATAGTTAAATTTAAACATAATATGATTAAAATTTTGTCTAAAAATAGTTTTGTTGGATGTGACCATATCTAAACATATTTTTTCTCTGCGTGCAGGTAGTTGAGATTAAATTTTAACTCTAGGTGGCCTGCAAACCTCTGATATATGCAAAATTTAAACGATTTATTTCTATGATATACAAAATTTTTTAGATCATTTTATTTTTTATAGTTTAAGAAAAGTTGAGGCCATAAAATAATTATTTTTTTCAGCAGTTTAGAGCAAACCATTTTTTCATTTACACCATTGACTTTTTATCTAAATACAAAGTGAAATTTCCTTGTGCTTTTATATCGTAATTTCAAAGGGCAAAAAATATTTGCAATCGACATTATAAGGGCATTTCTAATATTTCCAGAATATTGTATTTTTTTAGGAAACCAGGTTTCTTAACATAATAATTATACAATTTCATCCGAAATTTAATTTTTGGCTACAACTATTTCTAGTGAAAACGTATTATAAATTATAAAATTTTTTTTAGTAAAATCAATAAAAATATACTTCCAAATTTTTAAAATAAATAATGCTAAAAAAGCTAAATAAAATGCCAAGTGCTAAATGAAAATTTTGCAGCAAAATATAAATTTGTAATGCTAAATTTAGCTGCAAAAATGCCAAAATGGCCACACTGAAATCAATAGTTATTTGCACGGTCTTATTTGGACTATTTTGAGGTAATATACCATTAGCGTCCAACATAAGTTTTTCAGCCTTAAAATCCCTAGTATTATATTCCGATTTCAACCAAAATTTAATATAGAGGGCTTATCAGATTAAAAACTAAAACGGTAAAGTTACTGATATTTGAATATTAAATTTAGGATTTTTGTCGCATGTTTTGTAGCGCAAATCTAAAGATTATAGAAGAGAAAAGACGGGTTTTAATGTTCTTTTTATTTCGTATATATGAGGTAGAAACTTAAATAATAAATCAAGCGTCGGGTATCGTCCTTTTTGATGCATCTATATTGAAACTGATAAAGTCATTTTCCAATTTTAATCATAATTTTTAATAGAGACAGAAATTTCTCGAAACAATTTGAAAGTTATTAGGGTTTTTTTTTTAAATATCATATTTTCAGCGACTTCTCGATTTGTCCAATTGTTTTTCTTAAGCTTCCCATGTTTCAGGGTAGCGCTGTCGAGAACTTAACTACTTCGCTTATCCGATAGGGACGCAAAAAAACTGCTTTTGGAATAAAAGCATACGACTTCTAAAACATTTTATTTAACTACTTTTTAACTACTTCATCCAATTATAACTTATGGGTAAACATTTTACGAAATTGAAGTGATTTAAAACTGTTTAAAAATGTTTTGTAAAATCCTATACAAAGGCTTGGAACGCGTCCTATAAGTATTGATTGATAAGAATAAGTCCGTAATTTGAACTAATTAAAAATGCAGTTCATGATTTATCGCTTATATGCACACCGGAAGCAATTATTTTTTATTTTATGCATTTAAACTTGTGCAATTATAGTTTGCTATTCAAAATAGTGGAAATTATTTAGTTTTTTAGCGTTTGCTTATATGCATATCCCGCATTTATGCATCACAGTAAAATACAATTTTAATAAATTACTTACAAAACAAAATTCTCATATAAGCTTCGTTTTAAACTTGAGTCAGTTAAAAAAAATGAATGGAATGTTTTTATTTATGTGCTATTTTCACAACACAAGTGATTGAACATTTAGTAAAATGTATACGAAAGCACACAGTTTTTTGAGTGTTTTTCATATAAGTTTTACTGCATGTTCAATCACTTGTGATGCGAAAACAGCACACATTAACCTTAACATGTAAAAGTTTGATCAAACATCAAATGTGTTCGATGCAAGTGAAATAGTATTTATTCATGATGCTGATGAAATTAATCAACCTTTTTTATAAGCACTGTACATGCATGCACATAAGCGAGTTTTTACAAAACGTGCCATTAATAAAATGCATATAAGCAATAAATGCTGTACAACTTATTGCCAAAATAAAAATAAAAGATTCTGAGTATTTTAGTTCGAAATAGCTCCGTTCAGATATTCACCCTTATCGTGGTTGGCTAAAGTTGGGCGTTTTTAAAAAATGGCGTCGTAGTTAGCACAAACGACAACAAATACAACACTGTATTACAAAAAATGGTTAGGGGTTTTAATGCAAAAACTGTCGTCAAGTTTTTTAATTCGTCTTAATAAGCCTACGCCAACCACATCAATGGTTTACATTATTTGTGTTTATTATTTTGTGTTTTATAGTCCTTCGAATCGTATAAAAGTTTAAACATTTTAAAAACGTTTATTTAGGGGCTTATTTTATAAATCCCTTCACCGTTCAAAATTTTTTGATCTAAAATTTTTTGAATTCTCAAAAATTTGTATGAAAATACTTTTCAAGTGAGGTGAAGTGTTTTACAAAATAATTAATATCTTCAATGTAGATTTTAAAAATTTTGCTTTCCATTTGATGATTCAAAAATTCTTAAGCTTTAATTTGGTTTAATGTTGATATATTAAGGGATTTAAGTTGGCCCTTCGAAACTCCAAGACAAATCGCTTTGATATTTTATCAGGAATGTAAATACTATCGTATAATTTAATATAAAAGGCGCCTATGGCTTTTTTGATACACTTTTATGTAACTTTTCCAAATTGTTCTAATATTTGGAGAACAATTGTGTTGGAATTTTTTTTTTATTGATTTTTAATAAAGAAAAATTTTTGCATATGGAACATTTTATACCACATTTTATTAATCTACATGTTCGATGTGGTTTCGATACCGTTGTTTCTTGAAGGCAAAAAATTTACCGTCTCAAATATTTTTGTAGTTTGTTTTCCATTAATTTGTTTCGTTTTTAAATTTGATTTTTCCATCTAAAGTACAAGCTTTGGTGGATCCTTATAGAACTCCATAGGTACCATGTATACACATAGGTATTTTAGAGTGGGTCGATTTAGCAATCGATATTGTGCCATCGATTTTTCGATAGCTTTTGGCATGAGGAAAAAAAGTTCCACTATGACATATCAAAAAAATCATTTCCGAGGCCAAATTACAATTTTACCTTTGATAGGATACATATATTTAAAAAATTTGAAATCTGCGAATTTTATTTTATCATTCCTACCAAAAATTCCTAAACATTAACGCGTAAAAAGTTTTTTCGGCAAAAACTCTTTCAAAACCTCAAGAAATACATTTTTTGGAAAAACTGCTATCGCAATCCTTTTTAGACTACAAGTTCACCATGGAAAGGTTATATTTAAAAAAAATTAAATCAGTTTGTTTTTATTACCCACTAAAAAACTCTTAAAAATAAAAGTTGAGAAAAAGTCAACAAATTGAAATTTGTACGCCTCGAAAATGATTTTTTGATATGTCGTGGTGGATCTTTTTTTCCTAATGCTAAAAGCTATCGAAAAATCGATGGCACAATATCGAAAAAAATTTATTCTTACAAATCGGCACAATCTAATGTATATACTATAGGTTTTCTTCCATAGCCCTAATTTAATGCTTTTAGTAGGGATAGGCAATAAATATCGATATATCAAAATATCGTTATTTAAAAAAATTATAATCGATATATACCGCCGATATTAAAAATACCCATATATCGATACATCGATATTTATCTACGACTATCGCATTCGATATTTTTAAGACTCTTTATAAAAAAATTCAATTATTATTTACATAAAGTTGGAACGTTAATAATAAAAAAATATATTGCTTTTTTTTATTTGAGCATGTTCTTATACATATATTAAAAATAAAATATTGAACAGTCTAGTTGCGTAGTATGTGTCACAAGTTTCGTTTACAGGCAGTATATAATCCGGCATTATATAATCCTAATGAATTTTTTTCTTAGATTTCATATGGCGAATTACTTTTTTTTTAAAATTTTGTTTTATTGTAGATTTAACTGCCGGTCACTCGATTTCAAACGAAAATTTCGTTTGCATAACTTACCTTAAAAACTAAATTTAAAAATTGGTTTTTGTTTTAAATAAAAGTTAAGCGAATGAAAGTTTCATTCGAAATCGAGGTACAGGCAGTAAATTTGAAGTTTAAAGACACAATAAAAATTTAGAATGTTATTACATGTAATATGTTTGTACATACATATGTATGTAAATATGTATTGTCATATGTAGGTGTATTAACTGCCTGGCCCAGAATGTCGACAAGAACATTTCTTTCGAATATTTATATTGAAGACAAAAACAAATTTCAGTTTTTTATTATTGCTTTCAATACAAATATGCGAAAGAAATGTTCTTGTCGACATTGTGGGCCTGGCAGTAAGTTTTCAAATTTGGTAATAATTTCAGCGTAATACGTTCGATGCATCGATATATTTAATTAATAAATATCGCTACTCTTAAAAAATATCGATACGATATATGTATATCGATATATTTTTTCAATTTGCCTATCCCTAGCTTTTATTACTGCGGTATTAAAAAAATTTGTTACGTCATTCTTTTACACTTCTTTCTTTCCTTCAACATAACATTGACAGCACAAAAACAGGGGGCAGAAAGAAAAAATAATAACTTAACATTTCACAATGCTGCAATACTACATACAACTACTACTAGAACCAAGGAAAATGTCACATAATAATAAAACCGTTAACCCTAATTATTTTATCATTTTTCGTTGACAATTTTATTGAGATTAATATTTCCAACACAAGTTACAGTTATTTATAGCCAACAGTAGAAATTCAAATAAAACAAAAAATTATCATTTCAATTTTATGTAAATTTTTATTAAACAATATAGTTAATCACAAGAGTATCTATTATATAAAATTATTGTAACAATAATTTTTGCAAAAAAAAAAAAACAAAAGGAAAAAAAATAAGCTGACATTTTCTTACAAAAAAATTTGACTTCAGGTGCTCAAGGTTGTTTTAATTCTTCTGGTTTATTTTAAACCATAAAATAAAATTTGTCAAAAGATCTTAAAATTTAAATGCTTTTTTTTATAAAACGAACAATACGAGTAGTTTAATTTCAATTTAAAAAACTAAATTTTGCTTATACAGATTTTGGTTTAAGATAAAACCTTGAGATTTACTTTTAATTCGAAATGAAATTTAATTAAAATGTTAATTTGTATTTCATGCTTAATCTTTAATGTAATGTTTAAATAATTACAATTTAATTCCTGTATTCAGAAAAATAAAAATTTTTAATATAATAAAGGTTTAGAAATAAAATTTTCAATGCACGTTTTGCTTAAAAACGTTTGTTAAATTTAATAATTGTTAATGAATACAATGGTGTAAATCCCTAATACCTAGTTAAAATTGTTTCGTAAATTTAAATTACTTTTACATTTTTTAATCCCCACTTTACATTTATTTTTGCATTAAATCTCATAAAACTTGTATTTTATTGCCACAATAGGGTGATACATTTAACGGTACTTTTTCAAATTCAGTGTTATCATTTTGTCTACATTTGTTCTTATGTTGAAAACACAATGTTTTCATCTCGAACACATAACGTTGTCATATTGACAACATACCGTTGTTATATTGACAATATATCGTGTCTTCCAAAAGTGTTATAAAAAAAACCATTTTCAAATAACACATTTCCCCCTCTGTTTTGCAACCCGATTCCATTTGAAAAGGAGTGATTTTTTAAAACCGAATAGTAAATCTTTTGGTATTCTGTAAATCGCAAAATTTGCATTATTCGAAGCCATTTTCGAACAAAGGCAATTAAACGTCAAAGTAAAAAAAAAGTATCAGCTGTTTACTGCTGGAGGAAAATTTAAATGATAATTTGGTGTTTCAATAAAAATTTTAAATTGTTATTAACCATTCATCATAAGTTATAAATCTTGTGATTTTACAAATTTGTAAGTGCTAGTAAAATTATTGTTTAATTAAGAATTTTCTTGCATTAAATGTTTTTTTTTTTACAATAAGCAAAATAAGACTTGGAACTTTGTATAATATACCGTGTTTACTCAATTTCTGAAAGCTTTATTTAAAAGAAACAGCTTTCGATTTGCTTTCAACCATGTTTATGAACTCGATTTCAAATCGAGTAAAATTGTGCGAATCGGTTTTGAGAACACCAAAATATTCGGATTCGTTTTAAAAGCGAAACATTGATTCGAATTCGGTTTGCTGAACAGAGGGGATCGTTATTCGGTTTTTTTTTTCTGAATTTATTAATTAAACTGCCATATTTTTTTTTAGATAATACAAAGGTAAAGTTTTTTTGGCCCGATAGAACTTAGCTATTCAACAAACTGTCATACTGCGCTCACATTTTGCCATTTATAATCAGAATACTACCCTGGAAAATCGTTATGAATTGTGCAAATTGGCTTTTAAAATCAGTCATCGATTTGCGCTTCTAACAGACGATTATTGCTCCGCGAAAAGGCTTATTTTTGGCTTAACGCCCTTAAGACCCTAGCGACTCCATTTAATCCGGTGTAACCGCTGCACAGTGCTTTGCCCCTCACCACAATATCACAAAAAATCTCGCTTTCACGGATTTTGATAAAAATATATGTATGTTTTTTGAAAGCTAACTATCTTCCGAATATAATAATAAATTTTCTTCGGTTGCTTCTCTTTATTGTCAGAAGAGGGCATTAAACTCAACTTATTTATAATAAAAAAAATACTATTTTAAAAATTGGATTTCAAGTGTTTTTAAAAACAAAACTGTAGAAACTCTTTATTAGGAAATTTTTTAGAAGTTTGCTTTTTTAATTACTTTACAACAATATTATAAACAAAATAGGAAAAAAAAATTCAAATTGTTTTTGTTTTTTAGTGCTTTAAAAACTGCCATTATTTCAATAAAAAGTTAAATTTTACCAAACTTTAATGGAGTATTAAAAATTATAAAAATGGAATTTTTTTCCGGTTTTTTAAACTATATAATCAGCCCAATTATGAATAAAAATTCGCCGGGAGTTTTTTCCCTTCTCCCATTTTTAGTATTTAAACTTAATTGTAAAAATGGGAAAAGGGAAAAACTTCCGGGGAATTTTATTCATAATTGGGCTGAATATGTTCTATCGAATTAATAAAAAAAAAAAAAATTAGAACCAACTTTGTCCTACAACTTAAAAAATGTTTAAATTTTAAAAATGTCTAAATAAGAGAATTTCTCATACATTTCACCAATTTTTAATAATTTGAGCCAAATGAAATATTTAAAATAATTTGAATTATCACGTCTTTTAACTGCATGAAATCTATCGACTGATTACTATGTTTCGACAGCTGAGAATGTCAAACTTTATTGACATTTTTGTTCTGTAAGGCTTGGCAAGTCATCATTAGAAAATTTGTAGAAAAATTAACTTTGAAAAAAATAAATTTGAACGGGACATTCATAGAGCATTTCGCCACTTAAAGGTCAACATAATCGGCCTAGTGAGCAATCAATTCGGGCAGTTATTGATTGTTTTCTCACTAATTTTACTCTTCTCGATTCAAAACCATCAACCAGACAAAGAAATTATCTGTTAGGTGCGGCCTAAACGCGGGCGTCGTCATCGGCCCTTCCCAACAAACACGGAGGTTTGATATCAAATTGAAAATGATTTGAAATCAAACCTTTTATCAAACGACAAACGTTTGATAATGATTTGAAAATCATAGCATATTTAACAAAAAAGGGAAATTGTTTTCAAATTGAGAAATGCATTTATTTTCAACTTTCTTTCAAACGTTATTCTCAAATGTTTTTTAAATATGGATTTTCATACAATGTGGAACATAAATGAAAAATATTTTTTTAAATTAAATTGACTATTTTTTTAAATAAACTGTGAGCTTTACATTTGGCACCATAGCTAAAAGATGAAATAGTGTTCTTTCCTTCCTCTAATTCTTGCAAAGACGAAATACTTGGCTCCTATTTGTTTTGAGGATTGTCATGGCGTAGCACCGCGAGCGTACACTTTCTGCACTTTCCCCTTTTATTTTTTTTACATTCTTCTTACACTTTGTAATTATTTATTTACTCACAAATATATTTAATATGTTTTAGCAAAAAATTACGATTTTTTAAAGGCGAATTTACTTCACGTAATATGTACACATATAACTTTAATCACCATTTTTTAATGTTTACATTTATTTTTCGCTTCAGTGCTGTCAAGTTTTGACTTCGTGTTTGTGGGGTTTTTACTTTCGAAATAAGCAAGAATACGGTGAATGGCGAGCACCATGCTGACTGAATTTTAGTTTCCAAAAATTAATTAATTCATTTAAATTAGAACATCATCACAAAACATCATACAGCGCGCTTAGCAATTGATTTATTGCAAAATCAATTTGGTGACAACTTTGTTTTCAACATTGTTCGAGTTGTTTGTGACTTGCAATGCTCGAAAAAGTCACCCAAATTTGGACGTCCTGAATGCCGTACGTCAAGAACAACCGCGGTGCCCATGTGCCTTAAATCATCTTCAAATGTTAATTCCACGTATTGATCTTTCGAAAAACAAACTTTCCTTTTATAAAAATTTAATTTTTTGTGTGGCTTTAAAAAACGCTTTACCACACAACGACTTATCCTATGATTTTTTTTATATATAAAGATTATTGTCTAAAATCGTAATTTGTATCCAAAAAAAAAACTTTATGCCTTTTTAGCTTAAATTTCGTTTTGATACAAGTTACTTTAATCATTAATCATTTTTTCTGTATTTTTTGGATGTAAAATCTAAATTTACGTATTTCATGTGTGAAATTTAAAATTGGTTTCTTCAGTAACCATTAGCTGAAGGCAAAGAAAATAAAATATTTAAGAATTTTAAACAATATTTTATTTAAAAAAACATTTATAATATTGTCGTCATTTTGGTTGACTAGAATGAGGGATTTAAAAAAAAAAAATGTTTTATACCAAACATGAAAATTAAAATTAGGCTGATAATTGGAATGGAATATTAATTTAACTAAATGTGACATTTTACACATGTTTTGTAAATTTTGAGAAAAAAGAAAATTAAATAGTTTATTTGAAAGATGGAACATGGTATGGAAAACTGATCGAACAAATTTTCCAAAAATCAGTTTTACAATAAAAAAGAAATGTCCTTTAATACAAATTCGACTGGTTTCGCACACTGACTTGAAACCGCAAAGAATAAAATTTAATCAAAACGAATATTATTTAGATTGTATAAACCAAAAAAAAAAAAAAAAACATTAATTCAAGTGCCTTATAGACAACTCATATTAAAGCCACAAAGTCTAGACATGATAAAGTAACTTTTTAATACGATTACAAATCGAAAATAAATAGCGAAGGAAAAAATAAAACTTTAATTAAAATTAACCATAGAAAAACACCTGTAGAAATGTAAATCTAATATAAAAAAAAAATTAAAAAAGTAAAGC
Organism: Pollenia amentaria; assembly: GCA_943735925.1. Classification (NCBI taxonomy): domain Eukaryota; kingdom Metazoa; phylum Arthropoda; class Insecta; order Diptera; family Polleniidae; genus Pollenia; species Pollenia amentaria. The sequence goes on from OX031007.1 coordinate 166,141,737, forward strand.
CAGGCAAGTCCAACTATTTGATACACTACACAGAATTGGATTAAAGTCCTAACATGATTAAAAGGTCAATTAGCATTAAGGCTATGTTCCGGGCGGACATTTGCATTAGGACGTGGTGAAATCATGGGCTAATTCTCACCGTTTTTAGTAGGATTTGTCCGTGGTCCAAAAGAAGCTCATGTGTAAATTTTTATTAAAATTGTCTAAAATTGCGACCTGCACTTGCTACACAAGTTTTTTTACATGCAAACATAGACAAACACCCAAACGGACGAATGCTCCCATCAATTCTTTAAATAATTCTAAAAGTTGATTTTAAGACAGATGCATTAAAAATTTCAATAAACAAAAAAATACATACGAGACTTCAGAGAAAATGTTTCGAAATAGGGAAACACATCATCATTCCTGGGAATTCGTGACATAAAATACAAAACAGTAAATTCGATTTAAATTAAACAGGTGAGAAAGGCGATTTATTGAACTTTTCTAGTGATGACACTAAAACAGCCGGAATATGTAGAATGGAATACAATGAGATAGGAACATCTTGCAAATATGTTAATTTTTAGCTCAATGTATTTCTTATGGGAAAATTTTAACAACTTCGCAAATTTATGGTAGATTAAAGATGTTGACAAGGGGGAAAGGCTATAACACGACGTTAAATTATACTACACAGAGGAGATAGTTATTTTAAAATATTTTTAAGAAAATATTACGGGTCAATAGGTCCGGGACTTTTAAAATGACGGAGCGTATTAAAATTTTGACATGAGTGAACTGAAGGATGACGATTGACAGGAGCGCTGTTGTAATTCAGTTAATAGTGGAAAATTAAAAAAACTCACGAACTTATTGATCCGCCCTAGTAAAGTTTTAATATAAAAAAAAAATAATAATAATGAAAATAAGATTTTAAGATTTATATCGGTACTAACTCTTTATGATCAAAATTTTAAAAATTTCTGTAGAAGCAAAACTATTTTTAATTTGACATTTAAGGCTTAGGAAACACAATTTTTAAACCAGCCAAAAGTAGACAAAATAGCACGATATTTTTACAACGAGTTGATAAGAAAAAAAGTGAAATAATAAAAATTTTGAGTTAACACCCTCTTTATGATCAAGTGCGATATGAGGCCTAGATGAAATAGTGAACTTATGGCATTTGTTTCTGAGTAATATTCTGCATTTATTCTGCCTTTTACATTTCTTTATGTTCTTTTCAGAAAAATATGTGTTATATTAAAAATGTAACGATGTAACGAATGATGTTCCCATTAGAAAGAAAAAAAATGCAACATGTTCAACACTTATGGCGATTTCTTTTCTGAGAAAAATGTTGCATAAATGGTACATGCTCTACACTAAAGAGATAGAGCATGTACCATTTATGCAACATATTTCTCAGAAAAGAAATCGCCATTATTTTAGTTAAAGGGGCATCATTGCAGCACTAGCAGCTGGGTTTTTCATTATTTCTGAAATAATATTATAGTTTTTGTATTTATTTCTGCAGAATAAAAGAACTTAAAATTTTAAACGCTAATTGTACTTTATTGTTTTATGCCGAAACTTCTGTTCTTTGGCAAACGTAAAACATGCAACACACTTCTATAAAATCAGGTTGGCATTTAAAAATGTTGCCAAATCATATGTAACACTTATGATACAATTTTTTAGAAAAGAAAACGCCATTAATTGGCCAGCTGTTGCTACCGGATGTTTCTTGTATAAAACAAGTATTTGTGCATATTTTTATTGCCTTCGCTCGTCCAAAGTCTTATTCCGTAGAAGGGTTGGGGGTACCAAAAAACTGATTTGGCCTATTTTCAACAACAAACTAATTTATCATCTTTAAATAATTTTTATCACATTTTGTCCGCATCGTGCTTTTAACAGACGGACATAATTAGATCGTCTAAGAATTTAACAAGGATCCATACTTTATAGGGCTTCTGAACAGGTTATTTCGATGTATTACAAACGGAATGACAAGATCAATAAATCGCCATCTTTTTGATATGAAAACGACACACATGATTGCTTTTGCATCATATTAATGATTTTGTCTAATCGTAATAAAATAATAATAATATTTAATAATTTGTTTTTGTTTTAAATATAAGTTAAGAGAACGAAGTCTTCGTTCGAAAACAGATGAACATGCAGCAAATCATATGTAGCAATTCTTTTTGCCCAAGAATTTTTTTGTTCTTTTGCAAAAGGAAAAGATGAAGAATTAGGTGTACTTCTAAATTGCATTCTTATTTCTTTAATAAAGACAAGCACAATGAAACTTTCTATGTATATGGGGGATTTCATGTCAAGTGACCCAACTTTTGAAAGCGATGTCTTCCGATTTGGATGAAATTTGCACCATTTTTTTCCTATTTGTGTGTTAGTGTTTCTAAAATCTTAAAAATAAAACTTATGCTGAGAAACTAGACAAATTAACCTTTCCGACGGTATATAACATCCCTAACTAGCATTTCATACCCACGATACTGTAATACCCACAATATGTTAATCCCAGGAATAAAATCACTTTTTTTCTATAGAGATGTTGACAAATTAAATTTTTTTATTTATTTGTAATAATAATTAAATTAATATAAAATTATAATAATAAAAACAAAAAGATAAATAATCTAAAAAATTTACCACATAAGATACTTTAATAAATTTTTTTTGTTTTATTGAAATTTTTTTTTTTTTTTTAAATTTAAAACTTATTTTTTTTTTTTTTTTTTTTTTTACCACATAAGATACTTTAATAAATTTTTTTTTGTTTTATTAAAATTTTTTTTTTTTTTAATTTAAAACTTATTTTTTTTTTTTTTTTTTTTGCTCAGAAGAAAGCTTAGGTTTTTTTCCTTTAAGGTATTTCTGGTCGCTTTTTGGGCCGCGAGTGGGTTATGTATTACTTAAGTCTTCCATCGACAAGCGGTATAAAAGCATGGTATTGAGTGGTGCCATCGAATGTTTCTGCAGCATCGAATCTACTCTTCAGTGTTTTTAATGTTTACTCATGATCCTCTTTGCTAATTAAAACTATTTATTATTATTTTTAAGATTTTAGAAACACTTACACACAAATAGGAAAAAATTCAAAATAGTGCATATGCTAAAAATTGAAAAATCATCGTCTTGACTTAGAAATAATTTTTTTTATACATAACCCACTCGCGGCCAAAATAGCGACCAGAACTAACTGAAAGGAAAAGACCTAAGCTTTCTTTTGAGCATAAAAAAAAAAATACCCGCTTCAAAAAAAAAACAAATTTTTAATTTTAAAAACAAAAAACATTTGTTTCGAAAGCTTGAAGAAATAGCTATCTAATTTGTTTGGGACAAATTTTGCTAACACCAATAGATAATAAGTTACATGGATGAGAAAATGTCAAATTTTGACACCCTCTAACTCAGAAAATGTTTGACCGATCTTGTGTCTAAACTACTATCCAATAGGACTAACCTTGGTGCAAATTTCATCCAAATCGGAAGACATCGATTTCAAAAGTTGGGTCACTTTACATGAAATCCCTCATATGTCAACCCTGGCTTTTGACCACTAGTTAATGAGACTTTTTGAACGTCCACATAATAAAAGCGCAATCAACCTTTTTTTGCAATGAATGTTATAAATAAGTCTTATAAAATTTAGTAATTTTGGCCAAAAAGTGATTTTATGGAAGAAAATATATAAATGCATTTTTAAAAACGTACAAAAAGTGGAAATACAATTTTCAAATTAAATTGGAATTTAAGGGAATTTGATAATTTTTTTTTTAACAAAAATTTCAACATTCCCAACGAAAAGAAATAAATTTAATTACTAGTAATTAAAATTGATTAATTATTGTTCAACAAAATGAATCATTAATTTGGAAAATGTTTGTATTGTAATATGATTCTTCGTTTTTGGACATGGCATAAATACACTCGGAGAAAATTTGTTTATTGTTTAAAAATGTATTTTGAATTAAGTATTTTGAAAGAAATGTTACTTACATTATTACTAAATAAATGAATTAACAAAAAACAGCATAAAAAGTAATACATTATTTTTGAACAGTAAAATGCTTAAAATTTATGAATGCAAAACTCCCGAAAACTAGAATTGCCTTTTTGATTAGGACAATACAAATAATTAGGTCAAAACAACAATACAAAAATTTCTTAAATGTATACTTTAGTTAATATTCTTATTAAAAAAGAATGTTTTTAGGGGTTCGTTTTTTATAATATCCAAAATACAGAAATCTATAACGTCTTTGTGTGAGAGGTGGCATGCCCACTTATCCTATTCCGCTTAATTTTTGACGGATGTTGTGTATTTATAACCCAGCCATTTGTTTCAAAATTGGAAACTTATGCTATTGCCGTTCTCCAGATATTCAGAATTATATTTTGTGTCACGCCCACCTATCCAATTCCGCCTACATATTGCAAATTGTTGTGCATTGATAACCGAGCTGTTTGTACCTAATTTGGAAACTCTTCCTGTAGCCCTAAACCATATTGTCATCGTATGGGAGGTGCCATGCCCGCTTATCCAATAATACCCAATTTTCTGACGGATTTTTTTGGATTACAACCCAGCTATATATACTGAATTCGTACAATTTTTCTCGTACTGTTCTATAGATATAAAAATCTATTTTGTGCCACGCCGACTTCTCCAACTTTTTACCAGATGTCATGCACTGACATCGAAGCTGTTTGAACAAATTTGGAAACTTTTACTGATATGATTCTCTATATATATAGAAAACTATTTTGTTGTTATATGGGAGGTGCCCAACACTCTGCTCCAGTTCCGATATTTTTTTTAGAGAGGTTGTAAATTGATAACACAGCATGTGTACCATATTTGAAAAAAAAATTCTTTTACCGTTCTATAGATATAATTTTGTCAGATGTTGTGTAGTGGTAACCAAGATATTTGTATCAAAAATTTGGGAATTTTAGCTCTTGCCGTTTCCCAGAGACACAGAAATCTATATTGACTTTGTATGGGAGGTGCCACGGGCACCACCTAAGTGGTTTGGCCGCGCATAATATTCGAACACCAAAATATTCATTTTTATATACATATTTGATATGGGTGATTGTCCTTGATTGGGAGGTTTCACCTGTACTTTTTCAGTTCCACTTCCTTTTTGACAGATGTCTTGTATTCATTACCAAACATCATTAACTGTAACCGTTCACTTATATTGTAGGAGGTACCATGCTAACATGAAAATTTATTAATGCGTGTAGCCCGTGTTGAGCGCCGGGTAATCGGTTCAGGGAAAACGGTTCAGTAGTTTACGATCCTATAGGGAACAACCACAAACAAGCGCATTAAATTTTTACATTTATACATAGAAATTAGAAGGAGAAAATAGAAAAATCATATGCTGTATTAATGGATACAAATTAATAAATTTTTCATAATAACTGAAAAGTGTGGCATATTTGGTTGTTGTTGTAGCAGAGATACCTAAAGAACAGGTGCTGCTGAGTTGACAATTCTTGGTCGGTGTTCGTTGATATCCAAGTGCGTAGAACTGATCGTCGTGGCAACGGGCATGTTTGGAGTTTTGCCGTGCTGCCATCTATATGGTAGTATTGACAGTGATATGTTGGCGAATTGTGTTTACTGGGGATCGTTGTTTTCGTGTCCTCTTTTTTATGCTGCCATCAACATAGTAGTAATGGCGTGTTGTTTTCATCATCCATATCATGGTTAAATTTATTTTGCTGGTTTGAGAAAATCCGTCAATATTATCTTTGTATGAAAAGTGCCACGCCCAAAAATTTACAAATATTTATAGCTTATGTTAAGCGCGGGGTAAGAGTTTATAGGAAACAAACAAACACATTTTTCATTTTTTTATATATAGACTTTCTTGTATCTCAAATTGCGATGCATTCGAATTGTTTAAAAAATTCTTTGTGGAAATCTGTTTAAAACTTTATTGACTCAATGAATTTTCTAAATTATTTTGATTAAAAATTTCAAAATTATTTTAATATTAATTTTTAACTAAAATATTTTTCTTGAGTGTAACATTGTCATGACTTCAACATTTCTTTAATAATTATACACAATTTTAGTTTGAAACTTGTTTTAATAAAATCAATTTAAATGCGAAAAACTTAAAGCAATAATTATTTTTTTTTATAACTTATATTTAATAAATAGAAAATATGTTAAATTTTTAATAATAGCTTTTTATAATAAATAATGAACCAACTTAATTATTGTTTTTGTTATTTTGGAATTGATTTAAGAGTCAATTTATTATGATTTGGAAGTAGACTTATAATCATAAAGCATAAAAATATCTACTGAATTACAAAATGTCTTGTTAGTTTAAAATAATTAAAACTTAAAATGTGGGATGGGAAATTAAACGAATAAACATGGTAATCAGTTATTTACTGAATACCCTACAATAGGCAATATTTGTGATAATTTCGTAGGTTGTTATCTGAAGATTATTATCAATATCGGTATTAGGGCAGATCATCTTGAAAACTTGAATAATGAGGCCAGCAACCACCAAACTCTGCATTTGCTTAGAGCTGGTTGAGCAATTTTTCAAGTCAAGATTAATTTCTAAAAAAAATTTTGGTTTGTTATTAAAACATTAACGGTTCAAGGCATAAAATTAATAGAGTAATTCACGTTAAAATTTTTAGTCTTGCAAAAATGTGAAGTTTTGCACTAGTTGACTTGAGCATACATTTTAGCAACAACTGCATAAATGCAGACGCAAAATAACAAACTTTATTTTCGATTGTCTGCTCAAGAATCTAATATTTTTTGAATTTCGCAATATGTCTATTTTTTTTATATATCTTGAACTTTGCAGCATTCATTTTAATAAAATTAAAAAAAAGCCGTGTAGTGCCGGCTTGTTGCACAAAAAGAAATTTACGGATTATTATTAATGTTGTTTTTGGGAATACAATTATTAATTAAAAGATTTCATTTGTTGTGCTTAATTCTCTATTTTTATTCTTGATAGAACAACCAAAAATTTATTGTTTGAGGATAAGCTGTTCCTATGCGCATTTCACTGGTTGCTTGGGCCAGATATTCAGGAAACGTTTTCCAAAAAAATATTAGAAAAGCCAAAAATATCAGCAAATAATATCTTTTCTTACATTCCCCACCACAATTTGTTGAAATTCTACCAACATTAATTGTAGTTGTAAGTGGGTTTAGAAAAAAACAAATTAAAAACAAAAACAAATTGCGTTTATTGTTTTCGCAAGAAATCAAAATAAATAAAAAAGTGCACTTGCAAAAATTTATTATCAAAGTTGTTTTTGGAAATACAGTTATTTATTAAAAGATTTTATTTGTTGTGCTTAATTCCCTTTTTTTTATTCTTGATAAAACAACTGAAAATTTATTGTTGGTGGATGAGCTATTTCTATGCGCATTTTACTGGTTGCTTAGGCCATCATCATGAAACGTTTCTCAAAAATTTTTAGAAAAGCCAAAAATATCAGCAAAAATGACTACAGAGGGATGTATATATTAGACATATTTGAAGAACTTGCACTGATTTTTCGTACTTGCTCATGGGTATTGCGAGGTGCAAGAGTCAGTTCGAAACTATTTCCTACATATTTGTTGTTATGTTTCAAAAAAAAAACCGCATTTTTGCAATAGTAAAAATGGTGACGTGAATTACTCTAATGTGATGTTGAAGTGTCCGTTAAACAAAAAATGATAAACAAAAAACCGGGTTTAACGAACACTTCAAGTTTACATTTTTTATAATTTTTTAGCATAAGGCCGTACTTCTTTTTTTTAAATAAAATTATTTTTAAATAAATTCTAAACACCAAATTGTTTTTGATTCTATTTGATATATAGTTAAAATTTTAAGTTTACAATTACAGTGCTATATATAAAATTAAAAGAGTTTTAAAATTTACTTTAGATTTTTGCCCTGATTATTCGTTCGAATAAAATCTTGTTTTATTCAAAACCATTTGCGTTAGGCGACAGACGTTTTATAATACATTGTCGAATATTACTTTCAATCTTCTAATTTTCAATAAGAATTTATTTCATAAATTAAAGAAGAATCTACTACTACTACTACTACTACTACTACTACTACCATTTGCGTTAGACTGCGTAGAAGGGCTTTAAAGCATCCACGTTATAGTATTTTTTCGGAAGGAGCTTGGCATCATAAATATCACAAATAGAGAAATATAACTGGTTGCCTATGGGATATTTAAAGGTTAATGATGTGTAGAAATAAGGTACGGGACAAAATGAGTGTCTGCCCAAGGTCTTAATGTACCTGCCAAAACAATGTCACGGTATACGCCAGGATTCATAAATACCAGCGCACAGTGTCCATCTGCGGTAACTGCAGCCCAAACAACAACAAGGAATGGCGTTAGGTTGTTGTGGTCATTCTCAGCTCCAAATTGTTCGCCAAACTCAACCTTTTTTTTGTTTTCATACTGTTCTATTAAAGTCAAAGAAAAACCAAAATGTTCAAAATTATATATCCTCGATATCGGTCTGAATCTGGACGTAAAACTTATAGTCCTGGAATCTACTAGCCCTAGGCTACTTCCAGTCTTCCGCTACACCGATTCATGTCTTCTCGAAATACCGCTTGGACCAACCTATTTTTGACATTTTTATAATGTGAATTTATATAATAATACTCTTTTAATGAAAACAAATATTCTATTAATAAAAATGTCAGTGCCCATGTTCTGTAACTCCCGCTGCAAAAAACTTTTCGATTGAAATTCGAAAATTGAACCAAAATTGCCATAAATTGAAACAAACAGCTGTTTTTCTCACTTAACTGCTTCTGTAACATTGTTGGCGAGTAAGAACAGTCACGTAAGGAAATTTCTCGCCAATATACTGAAAAAGTATGTCTATAAAGGTTTTGTGAGTAAGTTCCCGCTTTGAACTGTCAAATAAACTCACTCGTAAAAACGGGGTGAGAAAAATTTTCAACACCAAAAAATAAATTACAAATGCAACATGCAATGAATATTAACACGGAAGAGATAAGTAATACAGTGAGCCACACTCAAAATTGAACGTTATTTCGGAAATGGAGGAGGTGGCACAACATATATTCGCGTAACTCAAAAATTATTTAGTTTATTAAATATACTAATAAACTTTCAGAAAAGCTAAACTTTTTTCAATCTCCGCTGTCGTTTTAGAAAAATAATTTTTCTTTTTTTTTGGCAAAAAAATTTTTTTTTAACAAAATTTCGAAATTTTTATTTCTTCAAAAATAATAAAAAATTGGAAAATTAAGCTATTCTTTTAATTTTTCTAGACGTATAAAAAAACGAAGTTGCAAAGTTTATTCAATAAAATTAACTGTTCTTGTGTTACGCTAATATATCGAGCCCTTAGCGCCAAATTATCGTAAGCGACATTTTCTCAATATTTTTTTTATTGCTAAAATTAAAAATTTAAGGACCAATGCACAATGTAAGCAAACTTTATTTTGTTGTAGTCGGTAGCTTGCATGGACGAAATTATAATATGTCGCATCAAAAAATTTTTAAGTTTATGTATACATATCAAAAAAGAACTAAAAACCTTCTCCTGTAAAATTTGTGTTTTGTCGCTTACGATATTTTGGCGCTAAGGGCTCGATATGTTGTGCAACGTACTCCATTTTCGAAATAGCGGTATATCTCGAAAACAAAAGCTAACCTTAAAAATGGGTAAGCACCATTGGATTCAGCGTATCCGAATTAGGTTAAAGCGCCAGGTTCCGGCTTGTCAGCTAGCACAGTGTTATTATTAACACAGAATTTATGATAATGATTAAAGTGTATAATTTTGAGTTGGCTCCTCGTATGTTCTTGGCAGATTTTTTCATTGTTTAATATTTTTGCTTTTAACATTTTTAAAAATATACGAATGTTTTCAAAGCAATTTCTTCATCAACAAACATTAAAGTCGCACTTTTCGTTTTTTGGTATAGCCGACGGTTGATTTTTCGCCGCCGTCGTTGAAAGTTTTTAAATTTTAGTCAAATTTGGTCGCCATCAACGATATGTTTGACTGGCGTTCTCAGCATCTGTAATTTCTAATCGGCTTCGAGTGGAATATTAAGACATTTATAACGTAACGACGTAATCTCTTTTGATAGTTTTCGATATGAGTTACAGACACACTTTTGTCTCACTTTTCGATGGAATATTTTGTTTCACATGTTTTCGATGCGAGAAGTTTTCAGCAAAATTACAGAACATGGGTACAGGTTTGTTTTTTATTGAAAACTGTTCTTATTTTTAATTTTTTAACACCCTTGTCTTGTGTGTAATTTTTTTTTTATTAATTATATTCTTATTTCTTCGGTCGTTTTCTATTAAAAATTCTATTTTAATATATTATTAAAGCTGTAGGTCACTTTTTTTAAATAATTTTATTAAAATCTAAACTAATTAAAATATATTTCGATTAATTAATTTATTTAAAAAAAAAGTGACCTAAAGCTGAAATAGTATATTCAAATGTAATTTTTTTCATCATCAATTACAAATTCCAGGAAAATTCCCACTCACGAGCAGCCGTTAAAATTTGTGTGTTCTTGATACCGCATTTATTCTGCTTCTCTGAAATATTGTGCCCTTTTTAGACTGTAATAAGGCTTGACTTCAAGATTATTTTTCAGTATTCTAAAACTGGGACAATAACGTTAATACTTTAGCAACTATGAAATTTTTCGTTTGGTAACACTTAATTTGACTCACCCTGTATATACTTTTAAAAGTGTTATACTTAATTAATTAGAATAAGATTTAAAAGTATCTATCATTTAAATCTGATCTTTTCATTCTAAGTTATACTTAACCAAATATTTTTGCGGTTAAAAAGAGAGATTTCAAAAAATGTATAATCAGGTGGTGGAAAGCGGATTTGAAAACGATTTGAAATCTATAATGTCGTTTTTAGTACGTTTTAAAACTGATTTCTAGTACATATTCCTCTTTTCTCCATTTTAAATTCTTGGAAATTGTATGTTTTATGTATTTGAATTTAACTGTTGATTGATATCGGCATGATATATAGAACTCGATATGAATGAAATTTTTCAAAAAATAAACTTTGAAAACACTTTGAAGATCAAATTGTTACAAACTTTAATTTAAACTTATTAATACCTTTGAAATTTATTTATAAGTTCACTTGACTTATTTTATTAACGTGATTTATTGTTAATTGTGTAAATTACAGACTCAAAATATTTAAACAATAAGACATTGTGTGTTTTAAAACAAACAAAAAATTTTACAAAAAAAGAGACACAATGATCTCAATTCTCTGTGGGTTTATAACTAATTTTAATGCTAAAATCATGTTTCGTATTTAAGCCATAAAAAGTGTTAAACATTTTTCAAAGCCATATTCAAAATTATTCCCACGTGTAGGTCTTATTAGACATACGAACATTGCGATCTCTTATCTTAAAAAGTTTATAAATTAAGCGATTGATGCCAGAAGTTTGTAAAGGCAAACTCTGATTTGCTGGATTCTTTTAAATTTCTAGCAAAATATCAGTAGGAGTTTTTGATAAGCAGGTGATAAATTATGCACAAAATAAAATGTTTAATTTATAGTTTTAATTTGTTTTGTTTTTTTTTTTTTTGTACCGAATTAAATGACTTTCATTTGGTTGAAATAAAAAAGTTGAAAATCAATCAGAAAGATTTGATGGGAAGATAATGACTCTTAAAAAGATTTGTGCATATAGTTTTTATTTAAATATTTATATAGATTTTGATTTTAACTTATTTGAAAATTGATTGCTGGCGTGGCTGCTAAACAACGCACGAAAGCATGTTAAAGAAATAACTTAGATGGCGAAATAGTGATTAATTTGTTATTGTAATCTGTATAAAGAAATTGGGTAATGCAGACACCCGCCCCAGCTCTATACCGTGATATTTACAGTGGGGCTCTCTATGGCGATGCGAAAGAAAATTGTAGCAAATCTAGTGATTGGTACTCTTTAATGTGTTTGCCGATTAGCCTTTCGCATCTTTTTCTTGTTTTTCTTTTCGCAAATCATCAATATTTCTTTTATTTAAACTTTCCAATTTTAATTTTGTTTACATATTTAGCCATTTCATTACTGTAAATCTGCTTAAATTTTAAACAATTTTGCAAAAGTGATAGAGAGTACCAAGTTGGCATCTAGCTTTCACATCGAAATTGTATTCGCATCGCAATAGAGAGTAGTGCCCCAGGGTTTACACGATTAAAATTTTGTTGCTCAACTTTAGTTTTTAAGGTGAGTGAAAAAAGAAGAAAGGGGGTTGGGACGGAGATGAGCAAGATTTGTGCTTTTAATTCGTAGGTATATGCTTAAAGATTCTTTTTTACTTTGATTCTCTTTGAATAAAAGTGTTGCTGTTTTGAAGCATATATGTATATAATCGACTATTTCGGCAACTTTAAAAGGGAATTGAAAAGAAATGAAGGCCCTAATCATGTAAAACGCAAAGCAATGCCAAAGAATTACATTGAAAACACAAATAAAATCATAAATATTTTGTAATTTTGTTGTTGCTTTCTACAGCAATTCACATTGCGTTTTAAGATTTATTTCAATAATGGCACTTCAGTCCATATATAAATTTTAAGGCCGTGACCACAAATAACCTTTCAGCTATTAAGTGCTTCTAGACAACTTTATTCAGACCGAAGAAATAATCTACAAGCATAAATGCAAAAAACTTGCTTTTTAGCCATTATAACATTAAAATATTAAATGTACCATGGATTTTTCTGCGTGTAGATTGAACTTTTTTTATTTTCTGTTTTGTTTAGCTATAAATAGTTTAACTATTTGAAAGTGCATTTATTTTATCTTTTCATTTTTCATATGATATCCTGAAATTTTATTTTGTTTTAAATAAATATTTAAAATAAAAGTATTATTATTCAGATTTAATGACAAACGTTTTTGGTCGATTTGGTCGAACTTTGCAAAATTTACCGAAGTTCGGCTTCGGGTTCGGTTCAATAGAAAATACCGCAGTACCGCCGCGGCGTAGAAACTACCTTTTCCGAATTACACGCCTTTCAAGAAGTACTGCCCATTATGAAAGGAAATTGCAGGAAATTATTTAAAACTTACTTAAGAATTTACTTTGTTTTTTAATTTTTTTAATTGGCACTAAAATAGATTGCCAGTTGGTAGGGGATAGGTACGGAGACCATATTTTTAAACCCATACGGAACAGTAGTTTTAGTATAAGTAAAAATTAATTTTTATGCAAAAATATCATTAAGTGGCTCAGGAGGAAAATCCACGTATGAAAAGACGTTTCTTTTATGCTACCAAAATTCATCCATTCCATTAATAACAATGCGCATATTTCAACGTCTTTAATCTTCGTTGAACTTTCCGTAGATTTTAGAACTTATTTTAGAAATTTTTGTAAGCTCTTCTTAAACTACTTGGGAACTGGCGACTTGGGTCAGTCAAGGCGCATTAATGGGATAGTGCGGACCTTCAATAACCGCAATAAATTTGTTGTTTGTAAAGGTTTTGCCGAGATGAGCCAACCACGATTTCATTCCTTAAAATTATTGTTGGAAAAAGGCATTTTCATAATGCAATTCTTTATTGTCGAAATTTCCTGTTTACAGATAGACATTTGTCAAACATCGAAAAAGAGTATTGGCGATTTTGAAACGAGATATTTGAAAATTAACAGCCAGCAAAAATGTACAAAATGTTTAATTGGTTTACTTCCCAGCAAATACTTAACTTACAATGCTACTTTTAATGACTTCCTGAATTCATTACTTTGTAGCTTTATTCGCCACTTTTTGCCTTATTAGTTATATATTAAATAATAACTTTCTTATTATATCTTAAATAAGTCAATATTATACATAAGAAAGGAATACTTTAATATAATGACTTAAATAAGTTATTATTATATGATTTTAAAGAATTATTTGAATCAATTTGCAATATAGTCCATTAAAATTTGTTAGATATACGATAATATTATACAATTTTAAGAATAATTTCGATGTGAAATACATGGAAAATCCAAAAATCAATCAATTGTATGTAAATATACACATAAATATGTTCCAAAATTATTCACACAATCAGGCCTATTATGAATAAAAATTCACCGGGAGTTTTTTCCCTTTACCCATTTTTACCATATAATTTAAATAGGAAAAATGGGAGAAGGAAAAAAACTCCCGGGGAATTTAAGTCATAATTGAGGTGAATATATTTTTGTTATCAGAATACTAGTAGTGATATCAATCTAATGTTAACGATTTTTTTTGAAGAACATAATCAGGCCTGTCACAGAAACTGTTCGGAATGGTTTTGAACCCGTATTTTCATTTCGATCGATGTTCGTAATTTCGACAAATTTAAATTTTGTAATTTCTTAAGTTAAATGTGGCAATATTGTGCAAACCAAACAAAAACTTTTTCGAAAAATTAAAAGTGATTTCATTCCGAGAATTTGTATCGGTTTTCTTTTTCTGAAGAAGCTTTCTCGGAAATAAAAAAATTTCGATCGAAATTGATTTCTGTAACAGGCCCGTATATTTACATATATTAAGACACACATTCTTATTACAGTGTTAGAGCTATTCATGATTTTCTGCAGCAAAAGCACTCTTTATTAAGTATTTTCTTACATTTCGAAAAATTTATTTTGCGTAAACTTTTGTAACAAAAATTCCATAAGATTTCAAAGCAATATTAATTAGTGTGTTTTGGCCTTTTTTAAAGTAAATTTGAAAGTACTTATTTCTTGTCTCTTTTTGTAATTTTAATTTTTTAATTTTTATACAACTTTTAAGTATAAAATAAAGGTATTATTTTTTAGGTTGTAATTGGCCAAATTATAAAGGATTACTTTTGAGAAAAATAAGTACTCTTTTCCTCAAGTTCTCATTATTTTTCTGCTTATTTGGTAAGCAAAAGTTTTTGCTGGGTTATGGAAGTTCTTTTTTTAGCTTTCTTTGAAATCGAAAATCTAAGTATAATTTTTTGTTTTTTTTTTTTTTTTTTTTTATTAAGTTGTTTTTTATTTAAAAGTTTTTTATGTCAAAGATAGTGTCCTCCCTCGAGCCTGGAGAAATCATCTCAAATAAATTGGCATATAGAATTAAGTACTTTTATTCCTAAAAAAAGGACACTTTTGTTAGGGACTCATTACTATTTAACACTTTTTTCATCCCTGGCACATGTCTCAACGCAACGCAAGCAAAATTTTGTTACCTAAGCACGCGTACCGAGAAGTTAAGCGTTACTGCTCTGAAGTTTTTAATTTGGTACATTTTCGAAATTCGAACGTTTAAGGGGTGAAAAATTTACCTTTTTTTGGTAATTTTTTTTACAAATAATTTTTCGCCATTCATAGACAATAAACGTATTAAATTATGAGCTGCCAATACAATATTTAAATATATGATACTTCCAGAGGGACAAAGAAAGTATCCAAAAAATGGGAAATACGATAACTTAAGGCCCTGATCATGTAAAACGCAACGCAACGCCAAAGAATTATATTGAAAACAAAAACAATGTCACAACTATTTTGTAATTTTGTTGTATCTTTCTACAGTAATTCACATTGCGTTTTAAAATTTCAAACGCGGCATAGCTTGATGCGTTGAAATTTCTAAAGCGGTACATGAATATCTGTAGAAAGCAACAACAAAATTACAAAATATTTATGAATTTGTTTTTGCTTTCAATGTAATTGTTTGGCGTTGCGTATTACATGATCAGGCCCTTAATTTCATTCTTTAACGTTTTCGTTCCATATGTGGTACTCTTGGAGTTTTCTATAATTTTTCTTTTTGGTTTAAGATGTATTTAGGCCAACAAATCTATAAATCAGAAAACATATAAACCATCTGTAAACGCATAAAATTGGGCTTTAAAACTACCATTACAAACCGTATGAATTTGTCAACATTTATCGTAGTGCTGCCACATGTTACTTTTTAAACTACGTATAATACATGGGACACTAATTTACAACTGTTGAGTTTAAACTACATATAAATTTAAGTTAAGTTCTACTAAACCAGCGTTTAAACACTCATTGATTTATTAGCCAGAAACGGAGACGTTAACGCGAGTTAAATGTTAGTCAAGTATATATTACTAATTTCCTGACATAAAAACTGTGTAGCGTAGAATTCCATATTGATGAAAATATATAAAAAAGGGTCCTGAGTGAATGACATATAAGATGGGAAAATTTTGGTACATTTTTTGTTGAGACCTAGAAACATTAATTTTGGAATATAAATATTTCCACCACAGAAACGGAGACGCTAACGCGGGTTAAATGTTAATCAAGTATATATTGCTAATTTCCTAACATAATAACTGTGTAACGTAGAATTCCATATTGATGAAAATATATAAAAAAGGATTCCATTTAAAAAAAAAAAAAACCAACAAATTTTGACTCCTTATCTTTTTCATTCTATTTTACAATCTTATATAAAAAGTTTTTTAAACACAAACGTGCATCTTCTAAATTTCCCAATCTTAGCTAATTTCTTATCAAAAAAAAGCTTAAATCTCTTTCTCTCCTTATCAAAACCTGAATATTTATAGATCTATTACGAAATATTAAAAATGTATTTGATGTTTTACTTACTGTATACATATCCTTTAGAATGTTTTATCCCTAATATATAAATTGTTGATTTTCTATTATGCCACAAATTATTTATATTTAAGGCTAATTTCTTTTGTCAATATCCGTTGGTTATGAAAGCGTATGTGTGTGTAAGGAAGGGTATGCGTATGTAGTCTGCAGCCATTTCGAAGTGAGTTATAATACCTTTTTACCAATATACGAACTTGTTAATAATTTATATTTTTGCTGCCTTTTTTACGAAAGCTAGACAAAAAGTAACGAAAAAACCTCAAATTTTAAGGATAATAGAAAAAATACCTGTGTTTTTAACTAAGAAAGGACTGGGACAAGGAATATTGTTATAAAATTTGTTTAAACAAAGGATTATATATGTCAGGCAATTTCACAGAGTTAAAACTTTTAAAAAAATATTATTTGCTTTACGTATTACAGAGCTAAGGAAGTTTCCGTTTATTTTAATAATCGCATACTTCAAAAGAGATTCTCAATAGATTTGTTTGCTCTGTTTTGTTGTAGAGCAGAAGTGGAGTGCTTACAAAGTATTTAGTGGGGGGTACCGAGTATCGAGTATTTGCTCTTTTTATGAGGACTCTATATTTAAAAGAAGTTACTTAATACTTTCAGAGTCGTATTTTCTTAATCACAAATGGAAAATCTAACGTCTCTCTTTTGAAAAACAACTCTATTTAATATTACACAGAAACTTTTTCGCAAATTTTTTTTGTATTTAAAAATTTAATCAAGTGAATTAAACATACTATTACTATTACTTGATACTATTAATTTGTGTGCTGGTGCAAATTTAATTTTTTATTTAATATGACAAATTTTTTAATTGAAATCAATTTTTATTTTTTTTTCTGTGTACCCATAATAAATACGTATTTATTCAACTGTCAAGAACAATACAGAGAGAAAATATATAAAAAATGATTTCAATAAAAATATTTGTGATATCAATTAAATATGCACCAGCAAACAAATTAATAGTATCAATTAAGCATTTTTTCAAGGCGAATTCATACAGGTGATATTTTCGAGTCATCTGCTTATTGTTTATTTATTTGTGTGTATACTGAATGTCATGCATTGTTTACATTTTGTGAAAAAATTAGTTAAAATTAAAAATTTAATAAAAATCTAAATACTTGGAAAAAAATTAATTTAAATTTTATAAAACAAAAAAGTAAATATAAAATATAAAATCAACGAATACAAAGTGCTTAAGGAATAAGTGGAGCCACAATAAATTTGAAATACAGGAAAAAGATTTACCTTCTAAAGCAATTGTGTAAATTTTATAAGAAAAAAATCCCTTGTTTATGTTTTCAACAAATAATTTTTACATTTACTTTAACTTTTTACAAACACAAAATACATAGTATTTAAAAAAAGGGATAGTTAGCATAACTATCTCATGCTGCGGTCACCTGTATGAATTCGCCTTGATTTTTTTATATTACCAATATTTTCTGCACTAGTGTTGGTATAAGTAACCGTTTGAATAACCTGATTAAATTTTAATTAAAACTGATTTTATTTTTGATTAAATATACGATTGATATCTTCCGGTATTTATTTACGGTTTAGTATTGAACTGACACTGGAATATTCTGGACTTAAATTATTCTGCTAAGAAGACTTTTACGACCGCAAATTGGAATAAATACTTGCAAAATATGCTTCTTAGCAAATGTCTAACAAACAGGTTTGGGCACTATTTCAAATACATGAATTTGAAATATGTATTTAAAATACAAATACGTATTTTGTATTTTATTTTAAATACATTCCCAAAATGTATTTTGTATTTTAAATACCTGTCGCTCAAGTATTTTGTATTTTATTTTGTACTTTTGCTCTCAACACATTTTCACAAAATACATTTACTATTAATAAATAACAAATACATTGATCATTGAGTTCTTTAGCCACTACGAACGTAAATAATTTCACCAAAACTCTGGTACTAGAAAGATTCACTATTTCGTATTTGCTAAGTGTACTTTTTTAAGGAATAGCTTCAGTAGGCTCATTGGACAAAGTTGTAATAGACTGTCTTGGGAATAAGTTTTTGTTTAATACATATCTCCATAATTGAAAATTCTTTTATGATTGATTTAATAGTAAACTCGTGGAACGATAGTTGCGGGACCAGATGTTAAGCCTTTTTCTATATTGTCCAAAAACCTAAACCCGTAATTTCAATAGGTAAGAAACAGTCGTTAGTTGTGAGTACGGAGTTTCGATCTCCCAACAACTAACTTCTAGCCCTACAAAGTCCTAGCCTTAAGTTTACTTTTATATTTATACTTTTGTAATAATTTTGGGTTATAAAGTTCGGGATTTCGAAATTCAGAATTTTGAAATTCAAGATTTAAAAAATTCGGGATTTTGTTAAATCTTTCGTTCCATAGCTTGTCAATAATGGATTATAACTCACTAAAAAGTGGCATTATGTCCAGGGACATTACGACACTGCGCTTATGGACATTATGATACTTTTAAGTGTATTATGTCAGTGGGCAGTATGTTACTGGACATTATGACATACTACCGTGAAAAACATTTCTTTTGTTTATACGAGGAGAAAAAATTGGATCCCGCTGAGCTACCGAAGCCATTTCCGATTCGGCAAATTAGTTGCGTAATTCACTTGCCGAGTACAACAAAATCTGTACTCGAATTTTTTTTCCTTAACCCGACCTTACCGGTAACATCTACAAAACAAGAGTTGCGCAAGAAACTTGCCTAGTCTGAAAGGGGTCAAGCAGCGGAATTATAAGTTACATTCGATAAACGATTTTCGCTGGCTATCGAACATCGACTATCGAATGTTTATTCGGTATTATGAGTTGGCAGCACTGTCTAAAATTTCGTTGTGCATCGAATTTTTCAACGAAAACAAATTTGCTTTCGACGGTGTAAATTATTTTAAAAAAAATTGTTCAAAATGTAAGTTTTTGTAAGTTTGGTGTGCAAGTTCCACATTCTTAATTATTTTTGGTTATTTAATGCAGGTCTAAAATCGACAGTAGTAAGCAGCATTTGGAAAAGCTCTTTTCCCTTATGGAACAAAATCATTTGTTTGCAAAAGCAATTTTTACAAAAGTCAGGCTACAGGTACAGGCCAGTTCCAGTAAGCGTTCATATTCATCAGATGAATCATCGTACCATAATTCCGTTGTAGTCATGATTAATATTAGTTTTATTGTTTAAATTTGTAAAAAAAAAAAATTTTATTTAAAGTGACAGCTGATAGAAAATGTACTACTGTGAATAAACTAAATCACAATAGTACTTTTTTTTTATCGAATGTGTGCCATAATACCAAATGAAAATTCGTTCGATCAACTTATTCGACTGCTGTCGAAAATCGAATTAAGTTCATTATAGGCACCGCAATCTCTGTGGTTGTTGTTGATGGATTAAATAAAGGAGCCACTATATTTTGCACACAAAACTCCGCTACTGTGATTTCATACCAAAATGAAGAGCCTGTGAAATATCTGTAGAAAAATTTGCAGCAATTCGGTTTAACTAGATCGATACTTACGCTAAAATTTTATAAAATATCTCTTCGATTATATTCAAACCCCGGGACAAAATTTAATGCTGGTAAATTTAATTAAATATATAAGAACTTGTTTTTAGGAATATCTTTTGTCTTAAGCTGGGATCACACGATTGCCGCAATGCACCAATTTTCACACTTTTTAATGCCCCAATCGTGTGACTGCACAATCAACTGCCTCATGTACCAATCGAGGGCAATATTGTGCTTACTTTTACCAATAAAATGCAACCCGGGTGCGGCAATCGTGTGACTACTTGATATGCAACAGCGCGTTAATAAAAATTACAAAAATGTACCAATATTTATTGGGTTCTAGTGCGGCAATTAAACAACACAATACGCGCCAATATTGGCCTTTTTAATAAATTTACTTTGTGTGTTTCTTTTAGTAGGAATAAAATAAAAATTAAATTTATCAAAAATAAAAATTGGGAATTTAGCAACTCATTAATAAATAAATTAATATTAAATTTTGTATCCCCGAAAATAACTTTTGATATATAATTTTTTTTTTTTTAAATTAGTGCAATAGCTTTCAGGACAATATAAAAAAAATATATACAGAAAAACGGAGCAAAATGTATTGAAATTCTTTAAAGCGACTTTATTTTTGAATATAAATAATCTCTATTTCTTTATATATTTAAATTAAAATTTTACTTTGTTTTATTTTTGGAATTTCATATATTTTACTTAAAAAATTTAAAATAAAACTATTCAACAAAAATTTGTTTTTAATATAGGTACCTATGATATTTACAATTTTCTTTTTTTAATAAACAAGCCAACTAGATCTTTCAACAAATAAAAAAGCTACCACAACAGCTGTTTTCGCAGTTGGCACAAGTAAGAACAATCGTGTGATTGTGATGCGGCAATTATTGTACACATTTCGCTTTGCACCAACTAGCGGCAATTAAATTTGTATAAAACAGGGCAATCGTGTGATTTTAAAATATTTTATTGGGGCAATTTCATTATTGTGCGTCAATAAAGCACAATCAAAATTGTGGCATATTGGTGCATTTGCGGCAATCGTGTGATCCCAGCTTTAGTTCAAATTGTTATTGTTATAGCACATTAACATGTACGCATAAATATGAAGAGCATTCATTTCCCTCTCTAATTTAAACAACCTCTTAGGACATTTAATTTATTTATTCCCGTTCTCCGGTTGGCATAAGTTCTTTCCTTAAAATCATCTGAATATAGATTGTAAATAAAGCAACATCTTCGTTGTATATTTTTTCCCCCTGTGTTCTACTCTTAAACCAATATTTTCCCAAAAGTACCTTCTCACATACATTTTTTTCATATTTTTCCTTTAACTTTGGTATATATTCTAAGTTAAATTTTTTTTTGTCGAGATATAAAAAGCTTGCACAGAAAAAAACCTGGTCTACAAATAGAAAATAAGAAAAAAAAACCAAACATTTACCATGTCTACATTTAGAGCTTAACTTTTCTGGTTGTTTGGTGTAAATGTTTGAGTGTGTTGGTTTTTTCAGTTGAGTGTCCGTACGTATCCGTGTGTGTAAGTAACTAAGTTAGTGTGTATTTATAGTTGTTGTTTAAACAAAATGTGTAGGTGTATGAGTAAGAGGGAATATGCACACATACGTATGTGTTTATAAACTTCCTTCCTTTCAACGCCTTTTATTTTTTGTTGTTGTTGGCTTAAATACCATTTTATTTGATGAAAGTTTACAAGAGTGTGCATGTTTGTGGAAATGTTTAAGTATACAATTGTATATGTGTGTGTGTTTACTTTGCATAAACCACCTTTAAGCAACAATTAACCCAATTCTCAAATCCATTTGCACCTATTTTTTGCAGTGGAAATTGTGCGTTAAAAAAGTTTATTTTTGGCCTTAAAGAGAAAACCAGGCCAGTCAAAACTGAGTACATGTATTCCTAGAAACTCAACAGATATTGTTGTTTGTGTCTTGTTGTGTGTTGTAGTTATCGTTGGGTTTTTGTTTACTTTTTTTAGTTGATACTCGTAATAGCATGATATTTGGGGCAAATGTATGTGCGTATAGAAAAAGAGCAAACTTTGCAAACAACACCCATTTACTTGACCCTCAATAAGCCAACTTCCATGGTCATCTTCATCACCATCATCCTCGTCTTTATGTTGAGTACTCTATTTTTGTTTTTTTTTTTATGTGCAAGCAAATATAAGGAAAACAACAACTACAATGTGAGAAATGCCAGCCGACCAATTTCATTTAACCATGACTTAACCGTATGTACGAAATTGAAATTTTAGGGAGTTAACTCTTTTTTGTTCTTGGAATGAAATAAAGTTTTCTTTCATTATAAAATATTACGAAACAGTTTAGAAAAACTTAAATAGTTTTACAAGAACTAGTTTCAAATTAATTTTTTAAAGAATTTATTAATTTTAGAAAGATAAAACACATAAATTTGAAAGTGAACTTAAAATAAATTTTATATTGTATTTTATTCGACCTTTATAATATATAAATAAAAGAACTTATTTTGAGCTCGAGGTATTTTTAATTATTTTTATTTTAAAATAACTTATTAAATTTTGCCGATATTTCGTTTTTCATTAAAAAACATCTTCTGGGCTATAATATTGAAAAAATTATTAAACAGAAAAAACTTAACTATTATTACACAGAAAAAAGTGTTTAATCAATTTAAAAAATGGTTTAAAAAGTATTTAAATTTAATTAATGTGATAATTGAATCCATTTTTTTTATTAGTTGAAAGAAAATTAAAAATGTTGTTTTGATTAAATTAACATTTTAGTTGTTTTGAAAAAAAAATTCAATTAAAATTTTAGTTAAATTAACATGTAGAATTGTTGTTGGGAATTGTCAAAATTTAATTACATAGATTAACACATTGTTTGAAATGGCAAAGCTTTTTGATAATTTTTTTAATTAAAAATATCATTTATTGAAAAAAAAAACATTCACAATTTTAAAATTTTTAGTAATCAATCAGCCATGTCACAGAGTACAATTCCGTTCGGAAACGGAATTCATTCCGTATTTTTGTGCTGCAGAAAATTACGAAAATACTTTGCGGAATGAAACCATCTTTATTTTCATAAACGAAATGGGAGTTTTCTGTATTTTAAGGACCAAAAAACTATCAAAATATACTTTCTATCAATAAACAAATATGTTTTCCTCGATTCCGAACGGAATTGTACTCTGTGACATGGCTGAATATAATCATTTTGGTAATAGGTGCAAAATCAACAAATTGGTTGCTTGATGTTATGAATTTGGTTTAAATTTGGTGATTGGAGAAAATTAATAATTTTTTCTGTGTATGTTGTGTTAACATTGTCCCAGAAGATGTTTTTCAATGAAAAACGAAATATTGGCAAAATTTAATAAAAATAATTAAAAAGACCTCGATCTCTAAATAAGTTCTTTTATTTGTGAACTTAAAATTTAACATTTTTTAATTTTCGAATTTATTCTATGACTTAAATTTCAGTTATGTATTTTATAAAGCTTTTCGTAATAGTTCTATTCCTTAAATTTTTATAAATGACTTTATACACTACCAGACTATTATATTGTGTCTTCTTGTTACATTTGGTAGAGTATAAAGTAATTTCTAAAAATTTAAGAAATAGAACTATTACGAAAAGATTTATAAAATACATAACTGAAATTTAACTCATAGAATAAATTCGAAAAATAAAAAATGTTGAATATAATTAAGTTGCTTATAATAAAAAATAATTCCCAATATCTATTTGAACTTAAAATTTTAAATATTAGAACAATTTATGGCATTTACTGTTTGAAAATTATATAATGTAAATGTTGGTCATGACTACGCCTGAGGCGGTCCATTCGTAAGGTCCAATTTTGGGAGACTCGATCGAGCATAGCGACTGATGTCTCGCCAATAGCACGAGTAATTTTGGCTTCCAAAGCGTCAATGGTAACAGGTTTATTCCTGAAGACCTCTGACTTTACATATCCCCAGAGAAAAAAGTCCAAAGGTGTGATATCGAATGATCTTGGTGGTCAATTTACTTGTTGAAACCAAAGCTCACCGAGATCGTGCGCTCGAATTTCAGGAATCACATAATTCGTTAACATGGTGTGATAACGGTTACTTTATTATTTTTTTAATTTTTTAAGAAATATGGACCAATAACTCCACCAGCTCAAACACCGTTCCATTCCGTTGTTTTTAATGGATGTAATGGTAGCTCTTGGTACTCTACATCGTAAAACGATGAAATGGACAAACCGATTTATACACGAGTTTCTCATAATAATTCATACTTTTAAATTACTGCAAAACTGTTTTATATTGCTTTTTCGTATTTTCTTTTATCGCTTTACTCTTTATATCTTTTTGGCAAATGCGGACCTGAACCCTCCCACTCTCTTGTGATATTATTAAACTTTAATTAATTTTCGTTGCTTTTCAGTAGAAGAGTAGCGTTTCCTCAGTTCTTTTGATTAATTCACAGGTTGTTGCTGTTTATAGATGGATTTTTGTAAATGGATTGGTTTTGGATTCGTGGGAGATTCGATGCGAAATTGTATTGGCAGCATTATGCAATTTTTAGTGCATTCCAACGAAAATTAACACGCAATCTCTCTTTTACAGCAACTAATCAAATAATTTCGTTTTATTGCAGCAATTTAATGTCGATAATTTTTCTCTTTCAGATCTTAATAAATTGTATATCTTTGCAGCTTAATTTTAAATTAATTAAATAATTTTTGTCATAGCTTACTAGAAAAAAGCCGATGCACAGTGGGGTCACTCGCAAAAAAAGTGGTAATAAACCTTAAAACTTAAAGAGATTGGATTTTCATACAAAATCCATTTCATAAACCCTTTATTAACCCGTTTTATTTTTTATCACTTAGGCCGTATGTCTTTCTCTATGGCTCGTTAATATATCATTTTGCAATCCGTACAATTGCTTAGGATATTCAGAATTTTTAAAATTTTTTTGCGATTGTGCTGGTTGCTTAGATTTTAATAAAAACCGTTTTCTATTTTCAGTGATTTAATTTTGTGCAACTAAAAATGTATTTAATTTTTGGTTAGTTTTATATATTTTATATTTTTTTATAACATTTATATCTACTTTCAGACGTAAATTAATATTGTAGTTAAAATTCAATTGGGTCAAATAAGTACAAAAAAAATTATTATAATAAAATTAATTTAAATAATTTGTATTTTATTTTCAGCTAATGAAGGTTTCTAATAATTAATTAATATTTAATGTTATATAATTTTTTTTATTAATAATTATAACACATTTTCTAGCCATTAATTATTTTAATTTTTCCTCTTCATTCCCCTTCATGAATAATATTTGGCCTACAATGTTTTGATGGAACTAAAGGAGTGTATTCCTGATAATTCGAAAACGTTTAATTTGCAAAGATGATGCTTTTTTGGATTTAGATACAAAAAACTTTAAATTGTATATCCCATGTTTAAATTAATTAATGGAATTAGTTGCTAAATTTATGTAAATACATACTATTATTTATTTATTTATAAACCTTTATTTAATTAGATATTAAATTATATAAATAAAAATGTAAATTTCTTAAAAATACTGTTATAATATTGAAAACCTTAATATTTTCTGATAAAAGTATGTGTTGCAATAATTAAAATTATCTAGAATTTTACTTTTTAAATTGAAATTTTGTAAATAAATTAATAAATTGTATTGAAATAAACACTTTTGTGAGTTTGATTAAAACAAAAATTTTTATTAAGCAGAAATAAAAAGAAAAAAAAGCTACAAACAAATTCAAAAGAAGTAAGTAGAAATTTTTATACCGAAATTTTATTAAAACTAAATTAAATTAAAATATGTAAGAACGTATAGTTGGACAAGCCTGACTTTTTGATACCCTGCACTATAGTATCGACAGACAAAAACATAATTAGTCAATTCACAAGGTATCCTAACATGTCATATTGTCAAAATGTCCTAATATTTCACAATGGTTTAAAAATATTGTTGTTGGTTTGTTAACAAAAAGTGTCTTAAATAAATAGAACGTTGCATGCTGTGTTTATTGTGCTGTCGTAATTAATCAGAAAAGTCCAGCGCTGAGCGGCTGAGCCGTACAACAATATTTTTAAACCATTGTGAAATATTAGGACATTTTGACAATATGACATGTTAGGATACCTTGTGAATTGACTAAATATTTCGAGACAATATTAAGTGTAGGTTTGTTTAATTTCAGTTCTTGTTAAATTTTAGTACTGTTTAAGTTCAGTTATAGTTAAGTTTTTGTACAGCGTCTAGTTTAATTCTGGTTTATTTATCTAATTCAGTATAAATTTAAATTTTTATCGCTTCTATTTAAATTTATAATGTGGCTTAAGATAAATTTTATTTGATTCCTTGTACAGGGGGGGCTGCTATCTCTATTGCGGTGCGAAAAAGAAATGGTAGCAAATCAAGTGATAGGCACTCTGACGCGTTTGCACATTTGTCTTTCGCATCTTTTTACTTTTTTTATTTTCATAAATCATCATTATTGATTTTATATCAATTTTTAAATGAGGGGCTTAAAGCACAAGGGGTTTAATTGCTTATTTTTAGAAATTGAGATTAAGTGCTCATATACCCCGTGTGATCCAAGCGAAACAAGTATTTGAACGACAACTGCTAGACTTGGTCGCCATATCTCGCTACCGAGATACACACTCACCTCTTGTGTTCTGAACTTCACCTACTAATTCCATATTTAATCTACATTAAAAAAAATACTTAAACCCATTGTGCTTTAAGCCCCTCAAATATTTTTAAAAATTTTTTTTTTTTTTTTTTTTTTTTGTTTACATAGTTTGACAGTTTATTGCTGTCATCTTTTATTTTTTTAAAGGGTCTGCGAAAGAAATAGAGAGCGCCAAATTGTGCTCTTATCGCATTTATTCGCGTTTCGAAATTGCATTCGCATCGCAATAGAGAGTTTTACTGTTTGTAAGGGTAATAGCGTTTTTTGAATGCAACGGCGAATAATGTTGCTGTTCCTTTCATTCTCTCTTCTATCTCATTAATATTTTTTCTAAGCCAAAGTTTATTTGTTCAAGTATGTATGTATATGCAAGTAAACAGCTTTGAAAGCTCGTAAAATTTGTTGTTGTTAATTGGCAAAAGTACTTACAAAAGATCTTGCGAAAGCTCGTGCATTGTACATGTAGCTTGAACGCACTTGCTTTAAAAGAACTAAAAACTGACAAACTGTGATCACAATCACAGTTTTAAGGAGCAGTGATTTTTAAATCACGTTCACTAATCACGATTTTCTTTAAAAATCACGGGATCGCTTATCTCTAATATATATCCTTCACCACAGTTGGTAAGGATATATGTATATATATAAGTTTGTCATTCCGTTTGTAATTTCTACAATGTTGATCTTAGACTCTATAAAGCTAAAATCATGTTGTTTTCTTTTTTTCTGTATTCCTGACGAACGGCAAGAGCCAGGTCTTTAAAATTAGGCAAAGCATCTTGGTCTCAGATGTGGCGATTTCTCGCCAAACGTCGCGATTTTCAAACTGGTTTGGCGACCTAATTTTCGATTTGGCGACATGGCGATTTATAAAATAGTTGGCGATTTAGTTGGCTATTTTTGATGAGCCATGAATTTGTTTTGAAATTTGTTAAATTCAATACGAAAAAATAATATTTTTTTTTATTCTAGTGTTTCAATGTGTGAAATTTGATGCATTCATATGTATGACCAGTATTTAAAACTAAATTATGTTGAAATGGCTGATGAAGATAATGAAAATCTTCGAGAAATTTTTTTTCACATTTAAATGTGCTCTTGAAAGAAGTAATAAGTAGAATTCTTTAAAAAATTAATATAATTAAAGTTTATGAACATTTTTCCATCATAAAATGTGACAAATTATCACAGATGAAATTTGTTGTTGTTAAAGATATTTTAAAGATTTTTATGAATCCTAACGTACCTTTGGATATTAATGAATCACAATGGAAAAAATACCGTTTGTTAAAAGAAAATTTTAATGATGATATTCGATCTAATATAAATCAGTTTAGGCCAACAATTTATAGCTACAAGGATACAGCAGGTACGTACCATTGGCTGTTCTTTATATGCTGGTTATTACAACTTGTAGTGCCTGTGTTGAAATAATGAACTCCACTAAAGTTCGCCGTCGAAGTAGAATGCGCTATGAAGTTGTCGATACGTTTTTACGAGTTAAAAGTTACATGAATGTAAATTGTACATGTTGCATTTCTTCTGTACCTTCACAATGTTTTCCAAAAAAGAAGACAAAAAAGGAATCTTTTTAATACCCCTGCGAATAAACTTGATCCATTTTGGATAAAATGAACTACTTACAACAACGTGTAATGCAATCATGGATCATGTCATTGTTTAAAAAGAGTTTGTAGTTAAACGACATGTCTTCGTTTTTAAACGACTTCAAAACTAATCCTATGGAGTATGCCATGGAGTAGATTCAAAACTAATCCACTCGGAGTTTGTATGAATATGGAGTAGTTTTAAGACTACTCCGTTGTAATGCAAAGCTAATTTATATGGTCCTGCCCTAGGACATCGTAATGCTAAAGAGGCCATGTTTAACCAGTACATTTGGATTACCTTTGGACTACTTCTAGTCCCTTGTGGGCTATATTTTACACGCGTGTATGGACTAGTCGTATTATATGCAGGGACTTACCGCAAAAATTCTTTTTTTGTTGCTTTAAGTAGACTACTAAAGGGTGTCCCAACTAGAACGCAATTTTTAAATTTGGCGCCATTCGAAGTATCATTGTTTGACATTTGAACAATTGTTATTCTTTGCTAGTAGAAGGTACGAGGTTAGTAAAAATGGAGGGCTACACGAATGAACAACGCATTCTCATTGTGAAATTGTTTTACCAAAATGGTGAAAGTTTTGCGGCTACAGTTCGCAAATTGCGATCAATTTGGTGTACAATAATGCTCCAAAAGAGTCAACTGTAAAGAGATTAATGGATAAATTTGCCGAAGGAAAATCCTCGAGTAATTCACGAGAAGCAAATGCATCCTCAACGTGTCACTGTGTGGTGTGGTTTTTGGGCTGGAGGAATCATTGGACCTTTTTTTTATGAAAATGAGACAGGTCAAGCGCAAACAGTCAATGGTGTTCGGTATCGTGAAATCATAACCAGTTTTTTCTTGCCTAGAATTGAAGAAATGAATGTGGAAGGCATGTGGTTTCAACAAGATGGCGCCACATGTCATACAGCCAGAGAAACAATTCAATTGCTGCATCAGTCATTTTCCGGTCGTGTTATTTCGCGTTTTGGAGACCAGAATTGGGCGCCTAGATCGTGCGATTTAACACCTTTAGATTTTTTTCTTTGGGGTTTTTTTTAAGTCGATGGTTTACGCGAATAAGCCGACGACGACTCAAGCCTTAAAAGAGGAAATTGGACGCTTCATTAATGAAATACCGCAGCATTTATGCAAAAAGGTCATTGAAAATTTCATTAAAAGATCGCGTGTGCGTCAGCAAAGCCGCGGCGGCCATCTGCACGATATATTGTTCCATACATAACCTCATTCTGTCTACTTTACGATATAATAAAGTTTTTTTTTTTTTAAATATCTGTGTTTTATTTAAAATTTAAAAATTGCGTTCTAGTTGGGACACCCTTTATATAATATATAAAACATTGCACCTTTTTTGTGTTCACTAATCATTTTTACTTTGTTCTAAATTTTTCACTAATCATTCTTACTTTGTTCTAAATTTTTGGCTGATTTTAGCGATACGGAACAAATTTTTTTTTTTTGGGATTTATAAAAAATATTTTTAATTATTTTGTTTAGTTTTTTTTGGCATTTCATAATGGAAAGACTTACGCCTGAACAACGTTTACAAATCGTTCAACTTTATTACGAAAATTCACGTTCTGTGAGGAATGTGTTTCGTGCACTTCGCTCAACTTATGGTCAACATAATCGGCCTGCTGAGCGTACTATTCGCAACACCATCACCCATTTTTAGACCCAGCATTAATTATAGGATAATATTCGACCGAATAGGCCACGTCCAGCACACTGTGAAGAAAATATAGCGGCCGTAGCTGAGAGTGTACACGAAGACCGTGGAGAGTCGATTCGGCGCCGTTCGCAGCAACTCGGACTGACGTATAGAACGACTTGACGCATATTACGTCGAGATCTTAAATTGAAAGCGTACAAAATACAGCTTGTGCAACAACTGAAGCCTCTCGTCCCAAGCGACATCGCTTCGCTCTATGGGCTCTTGAAAAGTTCCAAGAAGATCCGATGTTTTCGAGGCAAATTTTGTTCAGCGATGAGGCCCATCTCTGGCTCAATGGCTATGTAAACAAACAAAATTGCCGCATTTGGGACGAAGAGCAACCTGAAGAGATTCAAGAACTGCCACTTCATCCAAAAAAAACAACGGTTTGGTGTGGTTTGTGGGCCGGTGGAATCATCGGTCCATATGTCTTTAAAGATGATGCCGGTGCGAACGTAACCGACAATGGCGACCGTTATCGTGCCATGATAACCGACTATTTGGTTTTATAAATATAAGATTCGTAATTTATATAAGGCTCACTCAAAGATTAGGCGTAGTCGGCCAAAATTATATCCTAAATTATAATTGGAAATTGTTGCAAGTTTTAAAAGCACAGAATTCTTTATTACCCATATAACAGTTGTTTTTTCTTTTTACTTTGTTCATTGTAGTTTTGAACTTGTATTCAGAGGAAGTTTTAAAAACTTTTGTTACCAAAATGTGTTTCTTATTGCTGCTGCTTTTTCTGCCTTAATAACCTCCCCAATAAACTGGCTACAAATGTATTTGGAAAGTATAATGAAACCTCATTTGGCTCAGTGTTAATTGTAGTAAAAACTAAGCAAAGTTTATAGTTTAATTATGTTAATTTTTTTAGTTTTTGTGTTTTTTTATTAATTTTTTTTTTTTTTTTTTTTTTTTTTTTTTTTTTGAATTTCTTACACATTCTGCAATAACTGCTCATTGACGATGAGGACGGTCTGTTGTGGTGGTGTTTTAAATGTTGGCTATGAAATGTTTTTGATGAAGTGATAATGTTTTCATCAGCTCGTTTTTGGGTTGAAATTAAAAAAACCAAACATTTGCAGGCTTTCGATTTAATTACACTTTTCGTATTATTTTTCTGGTTTTTCTTCTTCTTCGGATTTTTCATTGCTTTTGTCCTTAAAAAAATTTCTGTTTGTTTTTCTGGCAGTTTAAATTCATTTCATATATTTTCTTCCATTCATGAGATTTTCAGGATGCTGTTGTTTTTCTTATTTCGCTTAATAATATTAAAATAAATTATATGATTTAATTCGCCAGCTCTTTACACTTTTGTTTTCGATGTCGTTGAGGGAAACGAGAGGAGATTTAATCTTTTAAAAATAAAATCTCCATGTTTCACGGTCTAGTGATTAAAACTGATTTTAATATTTTAAATAGTTGTTGCTGCTGTTGTTGTTTTGTTGCAACTTTTTTATTTTAATTTTAAATTTTTGGCCGCGTGCTTACATTTAGTTTTACCAAAAATTGTTTTTTTTTCGAAATCAAATTAATCTTTTTTGGGGGAAAAAAACGAGCAGAATAAAAATGCAAATGTTGTTTTGCATAAATTATCTATGGTTTTAAAATTTGTTTTTGGTGGGAATATATATTTTGTAAATTAACATATTTTTAAATACGTATACCCTACCCAAAGTATTATTAGTTATAATAAGATGGCCCAGATGACCAACTTTTATTTTGTTAACTAGAGCAACAGTTGGGGACAAATTGTAATCTTAATTTTTTTATTTTTTTTTTAACACATTTTAAATAACACAGCGAGGAAACGGGGTGTTAAACATTGGGTTTGTTAAACAAAAAAAATTAATAAGAGTTCGGCTTTACCTAAATTTAAAATTTAAGTTCGATTCCGATTTAGATATATTAAAAATATCAGTCACATTCAGTTCACTTTCATTGAAATATCAGTTAAACAGTTTTAATTCAGTTCTAGTTTTAGATTAGTTTTAGTTCGGTTCTGGTTTTAGATCAGTGAAGTCTTAGTTCAGTTTAAACTTAGACTAGTTTTAGTTCGGTTCTGATTTAACTCTAGTTCGGTTTTAGTTTGGTTCTGTTTCAGTTTAAGATCAGTGAAGTCTTAGTTAATTTAAACTTAGCTCTACACCAACTGAAAATGAGAATATCAATTTGAAATTGAGAAAATCCCAATTGAAATTGAGAATATGAATTTGAAATTGAGAAAATTCCAAATGAAATTGGGAAATTTTAATTTAAAATTGAGAAAAACTCAAATGAAAATGAGAAATTTTAATTTGAAATTGAGAAAAATTCAAATGAAAATGAGAAATTTTAATTTTAAATTGATAAAACTGAATTATATGATTTTTATTATATTCATACAACAAACATAACAGGCATATCTTCCAGATCCAGAGAAGATTGATAAAACGTTGTAGTATATTGTATGGCTCTACTGCAATCTCCAGTAGTTAGAAGCCTTAATCACCTCTTCTAAAAAGGCAATCTCCAATAGTTATACATGTCTTAGAAGCCTTAATCACCTCTTCTAAAAATTCAAGTCTCTGCTCTTCTACTCAATTGGGGGAATAACGTTTGGTACATTCATCTTTGTTTTCGCCATACTTTTTATTTTTGACCAAATTATTTCAATGGGGTTAAGCATCGGTGAATAGTGGCTCAATCGCACGAGTGTAGCTGGAGAGTATGGTGAAAACAAAGATGAATGTACCAAACGTTATTCCCCCAATTGAGTAGAAGAGCAGAGACTTGAATTTTTAGAAGAGGTGATTAAGGCTTCTAAGACATGTATAACTATTGGAGATTGCAGTACATACTACACCATACAACATACTACAAGGTTTTACCAATCTGCTCTTGATCTGGAAGATATGCCTGTTGGTCAATAATACTGCGATTTGTATTTATTTTAATTTTTTCCATAATTATGTTTGTTAAGTACGTTCGTTGTATGAATATTAAAAAAATTATATAATTCAATTTTATAAATTAAAATTTCTCAATTTCATTTGGAATTTTCTCAATTTCAAATTAAAATTTCCCAATTTCATTTGGAATTTTCTCAATTTCAAATTGAAATTTTCAATTTCATTTGGAATTTTCTCAATTTCATTTGGAATTTTCTCAATTTCATTTGGAATTTTCTCAATTTCAAATTGATATTCTCAACTTCAATTGGAATTTTCTCAATTTCAAATTGATATTCTCAACTTCAATTGGAATTTTCTCAATTTCAAATTGATATTCTCAATTTCAATTGCAATTGTCTCAATTTCAAATTAAAAGTCTCATTTTCATTTGGAATTTTCGCAATTTCATCTGGAGTTTTCTCTTTTTCAATGAAAAATGGTGTAGTTCAGTATGAGTTTTAGTTCTATTTGAGTTCACTTCTTGGTCGGTTCTAGTTAACTTCTAGGTTAGTTTTAGTTCAGCTTTTGTTCGGTTCTTGTAAAGTTTTAAATCAAAAAACTAAAATTGAATCAGGGGCCTAATGGTGGCAGAAATGATCGAATACTTTTTCAATTCGAAAGTTATTTTATTTCTAAAAGTCGGCACTGAACGAAACGAATTTTGTTTATTGCTCTTAAGCATTTACTTTGAATTTTTACAACACTTAAAAAATAATTTCGATTCGTTCAGTATCAACTGATTATAATTTTTCTATATTAGTTATGTTAAACTTAAGATGAGTCTTAGAGCAGTTACGTCTTAGCTCAGTTCTGGTTCAGTTTGAGTTTATATCTAGTCTAGCTCTCGTTTAAGTTCTGTTCTTCTTTAATTTTTGTAAACATCTAGCATGATTTTAGTGCAGCTCTAATTCACTTCTAGTTTAGTTCATTTATACAGCCTTATTACGGTTGTCGTTGTCGTAAACCACTATGTAGTTGTGTAGTTGTTGGTATAGTAACACACAACCTGTATTCTTTAATCTACTACCAAAAACGACTTAACGGTAAGGATAATCGTTTACGGTAACGATCATGGTAGTAAGGCTGACTGTTCTAGTTCAGTTCATATTTTGTTAAGATCTAATTTAGCTCTAGTTAGATTCTAGTTAATTTTTTATATCGGTCCTTGTTAAGTTCTAATTTAATGCTAGTTCAGATTGAGTCGGGTTTTTATTATGTTCTAATTTAGTTTTGGTTAAATTAAGTTTCAATTTAAGATCAGTTGAGTCTTATTTTAGTTCTAGTTCAACTGAACTACATAGATCAGTTTTGCTTTAGTTTTAATAAAGTTCTAGCATGATGCTACTATAGCTTTACTGCCTATTTCACTAAATGCGAACGAACGCGTTTGTAAAACAAAAACAAACCCTGTCGGATTTTTATTAGCTAGCTTAACATTTAGTTGACTTTTAGCCAACTTATTTACAACTGACTTGTAAAGTAACTCATAATTGGTACAGATTTGAGTCAGTTGTCTTCTGTACAAATGACTTCTTCTCGATAAGTATTGAACTACCGTTTGGCTAACTCAAAGCTGATGCAGTAGACTTTGGTAAAAAACGTTTTGCTTGTTTTGTGTACTTTTTCAAAGTTAAATAATAAGCGAAAGTTCCCATATTCTATTTGTTAACATTATTTAGTTAAATACATCTAATTTTCAAAGTAGAATTATTATGAAAACCATATCGGGCATGCAATCTTATAATTAAGAGTTTTTCTGTAGACAAAGGGGCAATACAACAAAAGTGAAAGAAAACATATGTGTAATATTTTCTATCTCTCTTTAAAAAATAAATAAAGCAAAAATACTTAATTTTTTTTTTTTATTCTTTTATTAAAGTCACCAATTGTATGCACCACAAGCTAACTCATAATGAGCTAACTTATGGTTATCTTAAAGTTATGCAGTGTGAGTGAGTACTGACTCGTACTGCGGACATTGCGTGTAAAAACTGAATAGCTTTAACCATGTAAATGAGTTAGCTTGTGAGTCACCTGTGACTAACTTCTGATTAACCATAAGTTAACTTTAAGCTCACTCATTTTCCGACAGGGAATTCTCAAAATTTTGTTTTTGTTTCATATGTATTTGAGCGAAAGAAAGCGTTCTTTCTACATCGTGAGATTTGCAGTTAGTGTAGTTCCAGTTTAGTTCATTACTAGTTTTCTTCTAGTTCAGTTTTAGTTTGGGTCCTGTTCCGTTGAAATTTACTTTAGGTTCACCTTAAGATCTCTAAACTTCTAGTTAAGTTTTCATTCACTTCTAGTACTTTAAATACTTCAGTTAAACAGTTTTCTAAAAATTTGTTTATAGCTTAACGTACAAAACAAAGGACACTTTGTACTTTATTTCGTTGCTGAGACTTTAAAATAGTGTATATTACAGTCCATGTTATACCTTTAAAATTTATTTTATTAGCTTTCCTTAATTGGTTTTTTTTTTAATAATAGTTTCCAAATAAGTTGAAATATTAACTTGGTTGGTTGGTATATTTCATTATCATAATTGTCAAAATATAATTTGTTAGTTTTAGAGATTAGTTTAATAATTATTAAAAAAAAAGCATTTATAATGTAAATTTCAACTTTGCGTTTGTAGTGGAGTTTTAAATATTGGCTTAAATATTTTAAATTAAAAACAGATATTGTTGGCACAAATACCCAACTCCTTGTTTTAGGATTTAAACCAAAAAATACAAAAATAAAAGTTTTCATACACATACGTTACATTTAATTACTGCCTTTAAACTAATCTTCTAAATTAAAACTAAAAATGATAACAATTCCTATGAAAAAAAAAACACAAAAACACTCTGTGCTGTTTTACAAATTAAGCAATTTGCATAAATAATTTTTATAAATTTATTCCAAAACTATAAAATATTGAAGATACATACATATATCAAAAAACTTATACCGCTCTTTGTTTGCAAGAAGACTTGGTCCAGTTAATTAAAAACAGCAATTTGTTTCGTTTGGTTTGTTATTTGTCACAAAATATTCACTGCGACTAATGGGCCAAGTTAAGCTTGTGTTCAAAACACCTTAAGCGTCTCCACTTTTGAGACTTGTTCAAGTCGAAGAAGTGTGGAATTAACAAACAATAAAATATCATTAATTGATTAGTACAAGTTTTTGAATATTTAAAAGAATACATTTGTAAATTTTTTGGTAATAAAGTCACAATGTAAAAAAAAATATTTTGCTGCCATGAATATTATGATTTTTTGCATTGAAGCAAAGAACAATTTAATATTGAGATGTGTCACAGAAACCAAATTCGTGCGAAAGTGAAAATATAAACGTTATTCCAGCCTCTCTAGAAAACAAGTAAATTGTTTTTTTTTTTTTTTTTTTTGGTTAGGACCAGCACTCAGGGGATGACCCCTACTAATGCGTTGCATTGTGTTGGAACTAGGAAAATAGGTAATGGGAAGGAGGAAAGAGGGAGTAGTGCTTGTGAACGTTCGACTTGAATTTATTCATGTTGAAAGTGAGTGGGAAGACTGCAACAGGAAGGTTATTCCACATACGAACAGTCCGGCCAAAGAAACGAATTTTCTCTGTAATGCGTGTACGATTCACCGGCCAATCGACCACTAAAGGATGGGCTCTTGAGGAAAAACGTGTATTACGAACAAAGGTATGAGTCCCGTTGTAGTAACGATAAAATAGGCAAATATCAAGGGAGTCAATAGAATTGGATACCCTACTGTCGCCAATAAAAACCTTCGCTCTCTCCTGCACGCGGTCGAGAAGCTCCAAAATAGACTTTGAAGCACCGGCCCATACATGAGAGTTGTAAGTTTATAAAATCAACAAGAGAAAAAATATGAAAATAACCAAAAAAAAAAAAAATGCCTTGCAATATTTTTAAGTTGTTTTCTGTTTTGTCTATTGATATTTAGTAATTTTTCAGGGATAAAATTTAGTTTAAAAAAAAATTCTGTAAGCGACAAATTTGTTCACAAAAAGTTAAAGTCCTTCTAAATTGCTCAATTATTTCTGTTACACGATTAATTTAGTTCTATTCCAGCTCTAGTTCAAATTATATTCAGTTCTACGAACTGTCACACTGCGCACACCTTTTTACATTTATTATCTGTATACTTTAGCAAATCATCATAAAGAAATTTATCACAGAGGCGTCACTATACAGAAGATATTCAGCCTTATTCCGGTTGTCGTTGTCGCATACAACTGTGTCGTTTTTTGTAATAGATTAAAGAACACAGGTTTTGTTTTACTTTGATCTATTACAAAAAACGACAAAGTCGTATAAGACAACGACAACCGGAATATGGCTGATTGTGTTTGGCTGTCTATTTCTTCGAAAGCTGTCCTTTTTGAACTTCTATTTCCACCATATTTTATGCCGCAATACAATGAACACAAATTTATTTAATTGAGGTGTACTTGCAACCCTTTTTTTCAATCAGACTTTTAAGTTTACCACAACACAAGTAAATACGAGTAATATTTATGCACATAGGTAGGTAAAAAGCATTAGAAATTAAAACAATAATGGGTTTCATGGTATCGCGAGGAATCAGAATGATTCAAATTATTTTAATATTTCATTATTTATTAGAAATCCCTTTCTTTCCAGAATTTCCAGAATTTATTCTCATAACTTTGGTCTTTTTTATAATTATTTTCAACTCGGCTTTCTCTGATATGAAGCTGCGATGACCTAGTTCCGCGGACATGGCAGTATAGCTATGCGATAAAAGGTATATATCGTCCGCAAACTCAGCCCCCATACGATCCCGCGGTTTCCCATCATTGCATGGTGTATCACACTATCCAGAACTATATTGAACAGCAGTGGAGACATCACACGCACCTGACGCCAGTACCAACCTCAATCTTACGAGTTAGCATACCATCGTGTTGAATTCCGCAGCTTGCCCGGGTAGCATAACTGTCAGATTTGACGATTTATCGTCATTTTGAAGATTTTTAGGTACAAAAATGGTCCATTGACGATAGGACGATTTATACCCTAAATTTGACGATTTTTCAAAGACGAATTTTGTTCAAATTTACAAATTTTTTAATATAATTTCACATTTTATTTTAGCTTCTTTGATAATTTGATTTATTTGCATTATTTGATTGGCAACCATTTTCATGTCTTAGCTGTTCATCATATTAAATACGATTTTTTTTTAGAACGATGCATAGTTTTAAGGGTTGTATTCTATAGATCAGTTAGTACTTTATTACAGACATTTTACAGAGACTCTCTTTAGTCTGGTTTCACATTATAAAACTTTCCTTTCAGAAAGTCTGATTTTATTCGTGTTCACCAGACTTACTGGGCAATTACAGTAACACATTTACATTTTTCTACTTTGAGTCCAACTTTCAGCTAGCTGTCAATGAAAATTTCAAGAAAGCGATTTTGTGAAAGTAAAGGCCATGTCAGATAAAACTTTTGCTTCGCGTTGCGTTACCGATTCGCTTTGACATCTAAGATAAAATATACATAGTTATACGAAATATGTCACATAAAGTACTTTCAAAGCGAATCGAAGCAAAAAGGTTAGCCAACTCTCATCTTTTAGCGCGCTTTGGCAATTGGCTAGTATAATTTTCTTTTTTTTGCCAAATTCAATTCTAAAAAACCGTCCAATTGAATTTTTAACTTTTATTTTTATAACAAATAATTAAATGTACAAATTACCAACCGCTTTTTTAAGTAAATAAACAATGCGTGAGTGTTGTCAAAGTTTTCATTGTGTCATATACCTTTTGCTTTGCGTTTTTCTGCCAAAGGTAGAAACGTCACGCAAAGCGACAAAGTTGTATCTGACACGGCCTTAAATGACAATAACTAAGCAGTGTTGCCAATCGAAATTTTTTTTTTCGTTTATATAAAGAATTTAAATATATTTTTACAACTAAATACTAAGAACACAATGATTCTAATTAAAATTTATAAATATCATTAAAACTCATAAAAATAAATATTAATTTGAACGAATGCCTAAAGTTCGGGGTCATTAATTGGCTCGGCAACTCTTAAACTTGAAATAAGCAAAACAATAAAAGAAGAAGAAGAGAAATCTTTGATAGAAGTTTGCCCTTTGACGACATTTTGAAAATGAAATTTCACTTTCGTGTAAA
Organism: Pollenia amentaria; assembly: GCA_943735925.1. Taxonomy (NCBI): domain Eukaryota; kingdom Metazoa; phylum Arthropoda; class Insecta; order Diptera; family Polleniidae; genus Pollenia; species Pollenia amentaria. The sequence goes on from OX031007.1 coordinate 166,181,197, forward strand.
TTGTATTATTATTTTGTGAAATTTGTGGTGATAATACGTATACAGAAATTTCATGAAAGTACTCTCATGTGTAAATCCAGCGTAAAGTTCTTAGGCAGGATTTTTGACGTGGAAAATAGGTGTTTGATATTTCTGTTTATTTTCTTACTTTTCTTATGAATGTCAATAGTTTTGAATAATTTTTGGTTGTGTAACTTCAATAATAAGAGTCTAAACGAAAAGTTTTATTAAATTTCAAAAACAGGCAGAATATATTAAAATTTCGTTAGCAACGGAAACTAAAAATAACAATTAATTTTCAAAACTTATTAAAAGTTAGTGAGTGGGGTTTTCCAATGACGATTTAGCTTAGTCAATTTGACAATTTTAACGATTCTTTTTACGAAATTGAAATAAATGATTACATTTAAACAAGCGGGTAGATTTTGATAAAGCATCTGATATATATAAATATTAAACACAGGAAGTTGAGATTTAATTTTAAATATAGGGGCCATCACACCTAATACATGCAATTTTTAATCATTTTATCTGTGAATGTATCGTGTGTCGTGTATGTGCTCTTAAAACTCAAGAACCGCTGGACTGATATTGACACCAAACTTGGACAATAAATTATCTTATCTGGAGCTAGGTTTCTCTTAAGCTTAATTTCGATAGGTGACGCTGTTGTCGTGATCCTAATTTTTTTTTTTATTTCTGATACTATTTGGATGAAATTCACAAAATATATTTATTAAACAAAAATAAGTTTTCTGATACAACTCCTGATACCCGGTAGATTAAGTTATTAAAAAAAGGTCAAGTTATTAACAAAATTTTCAATATTTAATTTTTTTATTTTTATTTAGAAAATCACGAGCAGCGCCGGGACCATACAGCTAGTTTTTTTATAGTTTAACAAAAGTTGAAGAAGCTTCGGAATTATTAATTTTCAACATTTAAACTATTGAATTTGTATCTAAATTCAAAGTGAAATTTCTTTGTACTTTTGTTTCGTAATATTAAAGGGAAAATAATATTTACAATCAGCATAATGAGGGCATTTTTAATATTCCCTGAACATAATAGCTTTGTTTCTTTACTTTTTGGGTAAAGTTCGTGAAAGTGAGAGCAAGCATAAATTTCTCTCACAATGATACAAAATTACCCAAAAGTACGGGAACAGAAAAAACCATTTTAAGCACAAAATAAAAAGTCAAAGTGTTTTGACAGTCTTAACAAACCAATAAAAAGTTCGCCACTTTTGAAAAATTGTATATTATCTGTCGAAATAAACTACTATGAACAAAAATTGAACAATACAAACACTTTTACAACAACTTACATTATTTTTCTTGATATTTTAATATAAAACCTTTTTATTTAATAACACTATTTTATTTCACAACACTTTCCAAAATTTGTTCATTAGCATTTTTTCCATACCTTTTTTTGTTTTGTTTATGTTTTACAGCTGTTTAACAATTTACACGAAGAAAAGGTTTGGGCTGTTTCGTGCAATAAAAAGAAGAATTTTATTCTCTCAAACTCGCTCTCTTTTACACAAATTTAAAGTACGGGAACGCTTTTCGTGCAAATTGGGATCCCGAGGGATCCCAAAGTAGGGTAAAGAAACAGAGCTAATATAAGAAAATTTTTAACATAAGAAATATCCCTTTTCATACGAAATTTAATTTTATTATAATTTATAAAAAAAAAAATCAATAATATTCGTCCAAATTTTTGAAATAAATAATGCTTAAAAAAGCTAAAAAAATTTTCTAAAAATGCCAAATGCTAAATGAAAATTTTGCAGCTAAATAAAAAATTTTTAATGCTTATATTTAGGTGCAAAAATGCCAAAATGGCCACACTGTGCCCGGGAGACATACTTTTAATTAATTCGATGAGTTCAGGTGGTACCCCTTTACATTGCAGATGACATTATGGGCAAAATGGCTTCTCGAAATCAATAAAGATAAGGAAAACAGGCGACCTCCATTCAACTGACTGCTCTACGATTATTCTCAATGAGCTTAGATGGTCCACGCACGATTTGTTAGGGCAAAATCCAGCCTGTTGTTTTCTCAGATTTGGCATAATTCGTCAGATAACCGTTTGGTTATAACTTGAGATAATACTTTATTCAGAAATCTTAATAAAGTGATTCCCTGCGATTCCCACGTTGCAGCGATTTGTAAAGTCGCCTTTCTTAGGTATTTTTACAATAATGTCTTCTTTGAGCTCGTCTGGACTTGTCTCTGTTAACCATATTTCTTCTATAATAGGTAGAATCAGTTCTGTCGTCGTTCTCGTGTTTTCCCAGTTTACATTTTTTCTTTTTCTTTTTACAAAACTTTATAGAATTAAAATTGCCTTTCAGAAATATTTATTGTCACCTAACTGATTACTATTTAATTACCTTATCCCTAATGTTACAAATGCACTCAGAAACCATTTACTTTCGATTTTCAACATACAAATTCTACAATATTTTCACCACTTTGCCTTTTAATGACTACGATAACATTTATCCTTAATTATGATCCATTTACAAAAGTTGCAACAAAGAAAACACACAAACAAAACTGAAATAAAATGCTAAAATCCAAGATTATAATTAAAACAACAGGATCGTAAATTAAAAAGCTTATCTTGACGTTGAAATACGAAAAACAAAATTAAATATACTTGTGAACTAAAAAGAACAAAATGAGAATCTTGTTTCTGAAACAAAAGTTAAAAGAATGTAGAAGACAAAAAAATAAAATATAAATTTAGTATGGAAAAAATTAACAATAAACAAAAAAGGATAAAATAACAATAACAAAAACATGATAATGACTCATTCACTTTGCAAACTTTGATAATGAGGTTGTGATGATGATGATGACAAATTTAACCAGAGGCAGAGAGAGGATGACGGTGATGATGATGATGATGGCCGGACTAAATAAAGTGAATGAACATAATGCAACCTACCAGTTATAGTTGAATATTATTGCAATGGGAGATGCGAGGGTGGTGTGATGTGGTCAGGTAGTTGTAGATTTCAAACTCTGCCTAAGAGTAGTCTAATGTGTCAGTCCAATTGTTGTTATATTATAACAGTATGACACTTCTTGAATTTTCCTCACAACCTGCTGTAAATCACTTGTCCGGAACTAATCCCAAATAAAAAGTTTTAAATACATTCCCAGTTTGCAATTTCACTATCGTATTTGTATTGCAAGTAAATGACTTTTTCGTAAAATTTCATTGAAATTTAGACCGAAGTCAACCGTCATGTCTTTTATGTGAAGTTTTAAGCGAAAATGAGTCGAAATATTGAAAAACTTCGATTTTCTTTTTGAGCGAAATAAAACGATAGTTAGGTTAGGTTATTATAGCTCACGTGGGTCCATTAATTAGTTAAAGTTGTATTACCATGTGTCAATGCCTCACAGACGTCCTTTTTTATTTGGCCGCCACTATTATTTCTCAGCCAACTGGTCGACTTAATGATGGAGTGAATCACAGTTAAGTCAGTCTCGGAGAGACTGGTTTTGCTTCTTAGGGTTTTCTAACCAAACGATTTATTTCATAAGTCCACTAACGTCAGACAATGACAGAAAATATGTATTTTGGATTCTTCTTATTAGCGTCTGGATGTGTTTTCCCGCAGACCAGTGGCCAGTTATAACCGTCATCAAATTTCTGAGGTGAAGTTTGGACGGCTTTAAAGCACGTTGAGTCCTTTTCATGTTTACCCACGGTTAGTTCAGTGTCATCGAACCATCTTTGACTAGCGATGAGCCCAAATTAATGTGCCATACGTTACTTGATTTTTAAGCATTGAGCACCTACAGGGTGGCGCATAATGAACGTTAAGATTTAACAAGAGAATAGCTTTTTTATTTACGTTATTTATTTTGTTTTTTAATCCAAATTTCGATATTTTAATCAGGCTTAAATTCATTGAATTTAATTTTCATTAAATAATTTTTATGAAGAAATGAATTTTACAACATGAAATTAATTAAAATTTATTGATAATTTTTCATTCTTGACTGAGCTGGGAATTGAGCCGAGGTTTTCGCGGACAGGTTTCCCTGACTAATTTCGATTGTAACCACACAATCTCTATGATTAATAAGCAAAACTGCAGGATATGAGCTACGGAAAATCCGAGAGTAGTTCAACAGCGAGATTTACACCCACCTAAGTGTACGGTATGGTGCGGTGTTTCATCGGAAAGGATAATTGGTCCTTATTTTTTTGATAATGAACACGGGGTCGCCGTTTCCATCAATGGTGTCAGATATCGGACAATGTTGGAAAATCTTTAAGGTCATCCGTGGAAAACCATCCGCAAGTATGGTTCCAACAAGATTGAGCCACAGCGCACACTGCAAGGGACACAATGGCTCTTTTACGGGACATCTTTTGTGAACGAATTATTTCGCGTACAAGTGATTTTTAATTGGCCTCCGCGTTCACCGGATTTAACTGCCCCAGACTGTTTTCTTTGGGGTTATTTGAAAGGAAAAATCTACATTAATAAGCCTACAACTATCAAGAAATTAAAAAGCAATTTACGCGACGAAATAAAAAACATAACACCTGAAGTTTTGCGAAAGGTTATGGAAAATGTGTTGGAAAGAGCACGAATTTGCGAAGCAGAAAATGGCCACCACTTGCGAGCAATTATTTTTCATAACTAAACTAAAAATATTCCCCATTTATATACTGTATAAAAAAAAAATTAATAATTATTTCTTAAATAAAAAGTTATAACGAATGCAAACCCCTTCGTTAATTTTGGGCCACCCTGTATTAACAGTTCAATTAAATAAACACAATACTAATTATTTATTAATTTTATTTTTTAACTCTCAAAAATTTGGGAAATTTATGATGGAAAGACTCAGCATAGAACAAAGAGCCCATGGTGTAAGAGACGTATGATTATCTCCACATTCAATATGGTAATGTGGAGATAATCATACGTATCTTACAAATATATTTGTAACTCATTCCTTGATAATGATATCCGATGGATATCGAAATATTGGAGAAAATTAATTAAATATTTTTTACAAATAATTGGCCTCGAGCTCAAAAAAACTTTTTATTTTTAATAAAAAAAAAACGTCGAAGGAAAAATATTTTATTAAATTATATAAATAATCAGGCTCGAGGTCTCGCTTTATTTGAACGTTAAAAGGTCGAAAGAAAAACATATTTAGTTAATAATATTTAATTTAATAATCTATAATATTTTATATGAAACTTGAACTTTAAAAAATGTCGGAATATTACAATTTTTAAGGAACTATTTTAGTAAGCCCAACAAAACTATACATTTTTATATTCGGGCATGTTCTAGAAATCGAATTCTAGTGAAATTCAAATCGAAAAAATTTTCAGAACGTGCCAGTTTTAATGGTTCATAAAAATTTTGCGTGTTATAAACGTCATACTTTAAGTACCACTTATATTTATTATGTATGGGTTTCTTACAATCATCTAAACTGACAATATACATTTCGTATTTTGTCAACACATTGTAAGACCTTACATTATTGTAAGATCTGACCACTGTATGTAAGAAGCTTTAGAATAACTCTAGAAATCATGAAAAATTAATGTAATTTTTTAAAAAAATTTAACTGAAAATTTCCTTTGATTTAAATTTTACTTAATTTTTGCTTTCCAGAATATGGCCGAATGTTAAAAAATAAAGTTTTGTTGGCTTTAGCAAATTACTTCATTTAAATTCTAAAATATTCCGCATTTCCTTATTACATAACCCTCGCATTTAATTTTAACTTTGAACAGGTTAAGGGAAATAAAATAAAACATTACCAACATCAACAATAAAAACAACTATTATAAAATAAAATTATAAAAAAAAAATAAACTGAAGCACAACAAAAACCAGAATAGCAAAATTCCTAAAAAAAAAAAACTAAATCGAATTGTATGTATGTCTGTCAGTCCGTTTGTTTTTCGCTCTGCATGTCTGTCGTCTGCCGCTGGTACTAAATGTTAATTTGAACAAAGTACATAAATGTCACAAACAGAAACATTTAATAAAACTACTCGACTCGTACTTTAAACTTCATACACTCATACAAACATGTCCCCATAGTTGTGTTTATTTTAATAAGTATGTTTATATGTATATGTTGTTCCGTCCCTCGATCTATGCTTCTGTCTGTGCATGTGCTTCTTCCCTTCAAACATTTTTGATATTTTTTGGCGATGGTTTGTTTGGCGATGATTACGCGATCCTTCTGAGGGAATACGAATCGCTCACCATCGCCTACGCCTTACAACTAGGCGATGAATATGCGAGCGCACACAAGTAGCGGCAATCATCAGTTTTTTTTATAACTTTCGATAGAATTTTTTTCTTTCTTGTTGTTTTGTTAAGGTAACGGGAAAATAAATTTTTGGTTTTAAGGGCAATTAGCAAAATTGTCATTCCAGTTGAGCAAGTGATTTGTGAAAGGTGTTTTATTGAAATTCATATTTGTAAATAATATTAAATAATTAAATAACAAAAATGCCAAAAGAAGTAAATTACAACATGAATACCGGTAAGATTTCTCTTACATTACAACATTTTCTTTAAAATTTAAACTTTAATCTTTTATAGAAGTATGACGCTAATACTTAAGGAGCTCAAAGCCTTACGGGAGCAAGTGTCCCAGCAAAGTTCGGAAAATACATCCTTAAAAGGACTTCTTTCTTCATTAACTTCATTAACCCGCGGATCGCTCACAATTCGCGGTACGCGATGTCCACGCGAATCGCGGTGCACGATGGTTACTCGAATCGCGGTGCACGATGTTTACGCGATGTTAACGCGAATCGCAGTACGCGATTCGCGTTGTTGACACATGCGAACGTTTTCGCGATTCGCCAGAGGATCGCATTTAGCTTCCACGCGATGCATCGCGGCGATGTTAGACAACTTTCCGGCGATTCGCGGGCGATGATTCGGCGATGGAAATTGTTTGCAGGGTTCATGACTGTAGAATGTATTGTAAGCCATCTCTTGTGTTTTCTATTTCTAGTTTTTTGCGTGTATCCTTCAGAACCATATACTCATACATACAATATACACACATATATACAAGGTGGTTAACACATAAATGTTCACATAAATAAAATGTCAGTTAAATACAAAAATAATAGTAATAGCCCCCCTCCTTTGGTCTTCTTTCAGTTTTCAGCATTTCTCTCTTCCTCTGTATTTGCCCCTAAATAAATCTATAAGTATGTAAATGTAAATGTTAACAATCATGTTCAAATCGTAATTTTACAAGTGTAATTTTTTTTGTTTTTTTTTGTTTGTTTTGAAAATAAACACGAAGGAACCAAAATTATGAAGAAAAAATTTGTGCAAACATATAATTAGGAGCAAAATATTGCTTCATTTGGATTTTTTCTAGCACAATTTAGAATCGAAATAGCAATAAATATAAAATAAACGTTAAGGTTTGTAGAAAAAAATTTGGTAGAAAAAAAATTTGGTACTTGCATATAAAAATTTGGAGGGTTTTTTTTTCTGTTAGATTCATTTGGAGAAGAAATTTATCATTGAAAAACATAAATTATGCCAAGCAGAATATAAGGAGAGTAGTTTTGAGTAAATGTATATAAAAAAACAAGTAAGAACAAGTACCCCACAGTATTAAGATACACGAGTGTACCATATTTGGACTTATGGGTAATCATGGACCCGCAAAAAAATTAAGGAATGAGGTTAATGATCATATTAGAGCTCTGGTGTTGAATATAATCTAGATATCTACATCTATATGAATTTTTTTCATCTAAATGCGATTTTAGTGTCGGGGTTTTTATGAGACCTATAATCAATTCTGGATCTATCAGCCATAATATATTATCAGGGCTTGGATTTTCATGCACGAAAAAAACAAAAATATGCGCTTATAACATGCGCTATAAAATGGAAAATATGCATTTAAAATAAGAAAAATATGCACTAAAAAATATATGAAAAACATATTAAGTTATTTGTTTAAATTATATTTATTATTAACAAAAAGAATAATTTAGTACCCATGTTCTGACACTTTGGTGAGAACTTCTCGCATCGAAAAGATGTGAAACAAAATATTCCGTCGTTTCTCGAAAAGTGAGAAAAAAGTGTGTCTGTAACTCATATCGAAAACTATCAAAATAAATTACGTCGTTACGTTATAAATTTCATAACATTCCACTCGAAGCCGGTGTGAACTTACAGACGTTGAGAACGCCAGTCACACATATCGATGACGGCGGCCAAAATTATCAAAATTAAAAATTTACAATGACGGCGGCGATAGCAAATAATGTAGAGTGCGACTTTAATTTTTGTTGTTAAAAAAATAGCTTTGAAAACATTCGTATATTTTTCAAAAATGATAACAGCAAAATAATTAAACAATGAAAAAATCAGTCAAAAACAAAATACTTATCTCTTCCATGTTATTATTCATTGCATTTTGCATATTTAATATATTTTTTTGTGGTAATATTTTTTCTCACCCCGTTTTTATGCATGAGTTTATTTGACAGTTCAAAGCGGGAACTTTCTCACAAAAATCTTACAGACAAATTTTTTCTGTAAACTGGCGAGTAATTTCCTTACGTGACAGCTATTACTCGCTAAAAATGTTACCGACGCAGTTAAGTGAGAAAAACAGTTGTTTTTTCAATTTATGGCATTTTTGTTTCATTTCTCGCGTTTCAATCGAAAAGTTTCTGGAGAGTTACAGAACATGGGCATAGGTGACTACGTAAACATACATATATGCATATTAAAATATATACACAAAAGTAAGATAAAATAAACCAAAAACAAACTTCAATCACTTGTTAATTCTTTTTAAAATAGGTACTTAGATTTAATTCAAATTTCTATTAGTATAAACAAGCAAAAGTTTCTTCAAAGTTCCAAAAACATAACTCTGTCTATTCGGACGCAAAAAGTTTTTATACATTGAAAATGTACGCTTAACTTCAACGGAAGTCATGGAAGCATATTTGAATAATGCCAGTTTCATGGGAATATATTAATTTTCAATTTTATTTTCATTATTAAAATCAAATAATCTTACATTTTTTTTATTTCATGAAATACTATATTTTTTTTTGCAATACGGTACCCACGTTCTGAAACAAAATATTCCATCGTTTCTCGAAATGTGAGAAAAAAGTGTGTCTGTAACTCATGTCGAAAACTATCAAAAGAGATTACGTCGTTACGTTATAAATGTCATAATATTCCACTCGAAGCCGATTTTAAATTGCAGATGTTGTGAACGCCAATAAAACATACGTTGACGGCGACAAAATTTGACTAAAATTGACAAATTTTCAACCACGGCGGCGAAAATACAACCATCGACTACACCAAAAAATGTAAAGTGCGACTTAAATGTTTGTTGATTACAAAATTGCTTTGAAAACATTCGTATATTTTTTAAAAATGTCAATAGCAATATAATTAAGAATTAAAAAATCTGCCAAAGAACAAAATAATTATCTCTTTCGTGTTAATATTTATTGCATTTGCATTTTTAATTTATTTTTTAATGTTAAAATTTTTTTCTCACCCCGTTTTTATGCGTGAGTTTATTTGACAGTTCAAAGCGGGAACTTTCTCATAAAAATTTTACAGACACACTTTTTCAGTATATTGGCGAGAAATTTCCTTACGTGACAGTTATTACTCGCCAAAAATGTTACAGACGCAGTTAAGTGAGAAAAACAGCTGTTTGTTTCAATTTATGGCATTTTTGTTTCATTTCTCACATTTTAATCGAAAAGTTTCTCGCCGCGGGAGTTACAGAACATGGGCACAGATTCAAGTTATGTTTAATTTTGTCAGATATTTCTATATATAAAGTTTTATATATTAATTGTTTGATTTGAATTTCTTTTAAAAATATTAAAATACATAACAAAAATAAAAAATGCAAAATATATGCAATTAAAAGCAAAATATGCAAATATATGCTTGTCTAACAAAATATGCATAAATATGCAAAAACAAATCGATGCCATTTTTCTTTGGTATGGAGAAATAACTGATGGAAATTGTTTTTGAATTACTTACTGCAAATATACATTTGCATGAAAATCCAAGCTCTGTATATTATATAAGCATAAAGCATATAAATCTATTTTCGGGCGTGTTTGTGACTTTCTTTCTGCTCTCCTTAGAAAGAAAGTCACAAGTGCCAAAATTTTAAGATTGATGTAACGGCAGATTCGGAACAGTAAATGTGTTTCTGATGTTTGTGCTTACCTTAGAAGATCTTTTAAAAATGACTGGAAAACGTCAGGCATAACGGCCACATCTACCACCTCTTAAGTGTTTCCTAGACAAAAAGTCATTGACCAAAATTTTAAGCTCTTAAGACTTTTTCCTTTGAGGTGCTTTTACACGATCTGTATTTAGCACTGTGTTTGTTAGATGTAAAATCCATATGTAATTGCACATGTCTGTCAAAATTGGCAGATACAGAAGATTTATAATTTTTGCTTTCACACGTTCGTTTTTGGTTTCATCTGACATAACCTAAAATCGTTCATAACAGCAAATTATTTACATATTTATATTTCTAAAATAAATTTCTAAATAAATAAATAAATGTTCTTTTTTGTAAAAGGTTTTTTTATAATTAAACGTTAATTTGATATCAGGGGTAATTTTATTTAAATTGGGTAATTTGTCGCCATCGCAAGTGTAGTTTCGAATTTTGCTGGTGGTAGCCCTGCATTTTATACAGTTTGGTGGAAAAACTTTTCATATCCACAATCGTATAGTCAGTTAAAACGTTTTTTCACTACGCAAGCGGCTTTTAAAACGTTATTCCATGTGGCAAAAACTTTTTGTTTGTATCATTTTGTTAGTAACTTACAACGTTCTTCCACTGACACTTTGTATAGAATTTGGACGAAGTTAAGGTGCATAATATTTGCTGATTTGTTTAAACAGTGTAAGAGAGTAATGTTAACGGTAATCTGCAAAAAACAGTTTTTGCAAAAAGTGGCATTTACAACGTTATTCGCGGCTTTGATTCAGTTAACTAAGCAGTCAACTGGACGCACAGACATCGTTAGAGGGACTCAGAATGATTCTGAGTCCATCGGTATACTTAAAGGTGAGTTTACAAATAAATACTATAATGGCAATTTTCTCTATGTATCGACAAACTGCCTGTTACCTAATGTCGACATAAATTTATAAGACGGATAAACTGTCCGTTAACGATCTTGGTTTTCTTAATATACCGACCAAAAAAATTGTTTTCAGTTGGCAACACCACTCAAAAAACATGTCAAAGTTGGGAGTCAGGTGATTGAATTAACCTGTACGGCATATAAACAGCAAATTAATAATTTTCATATGAGTGCCGGTTAGCTTTGCGACAGCATAGACGCAAATGAGACATTGAGAAAACCAAATTTCTTTAATGGCTAATGAGAAAACGGCCATAAAAAAATAACAAAGTATACTGCCATTTGGTACCCTACACCACTTGTGAGTAGTAACGGAGCCATTTTCCTACGTAGATCATATGAAGGACCTATCATTTGTTTTAATTTGTTTAAGATCAATACAAGGTGACGCAGAATGAGCTTAATGGTTCAAATGATGTATTGCTTTTTCATGTATGCGATTATTATTTTGTTTTAAAACAGTATATTATTGTGGAATATTTTTCTATTAACTAGTTGGGAAATGATCCTGGCTTCTTTACATAAACTATTTTTTTCTAATATTCCCATATAAAACTGTCATCAGCTGTTTAATGCGGCGAACGTGGAGGCCAGTTTAAATTGCTTACGTCACTTACCAAAGCCATTCAGGCACCTGGAGAATGTGCTAATGTACTCAAAATTATCTCAAAAGGGTAGTATACTTAAAGGTATCTTCAGCGACCGCCATGATAGTTCAAGCTGTGTTGAACGTCTCCTTGTCGATGTTGAGTGACTATGCTGTTCGCTCTCCCGTACACTTTCAATATATTGAGCAGTGTTCACGGTACGTGCTCTTTCGGCACCAGGAAGGGTTCTTACAGACTCACGTTGACGAAAATTTCAAATCAAAGGGTTTATTGATGATGTGGGTGTAATGCGCATATTAAATTGACAACGATATGCCCGCTGTGCCAACACAAAGGATTGTTGGAAAAATTTAATTGAATTTTTTTTATTCGTTGTTTGAGTATATGGTTATTCATGATTAATTCTCCATATCTTTTTCGCAAAATGCTACAAAAAAACAAAGAAAAGTAATAATTAAAAAGAATAGAAAGAATGCAAACCGTATAGCTCATTATGCGCCACCCTGTATAAAACTTATTGCCTATTTCACCAATTCCAGTAATATATGAATTCTTTTTTAAATATAGTTTATCACATATTTTATTTTTATTTGACATGAAAAACGAATTTTAAATATATATATTTAAATAGAATTGGTGAAACCAGGCCCTTATTTGTGTAGATTTTTATCTTGACGACTCAAAAGAAACAGGGTTGGAATCAGGGACCGCAATAGTTATTCCTATTTTCACAAAATTCAGATGATAACAGTAATTTTTGATTTACATATTTTTTTGAACAACAATATAAGTTATATGTTTATTAAAATTTTTTTCAGCAAAAATAACAGCCTTGATTTTTATTTTTACGTGCAGTTTTTTTTTTATTTTTATTTTTTTCGAGTAAAAATTAAAGCTATTTTTTAAATAAATGTACGTAAGTTGACTTTTAATATTTATTTTAATGTGTGATCACTGATCATCATGGGGATTTCTTATGCACATTAAAATAAATATTTAAAGTCAACTAATTTGTTATAACACGTACATTTCTTTAGAAAATAATTTTTATTTTTTCTCGAAAAAATAATAATCAAAATTTTAAAAATCAATATATTTTATCATAGATTAGTTTAAAAGGATCAATATGGTATATTTGAATCAGTTGTCCGACATTTACTGCTGTATGCATTTTTGTTTTTTATTTCAAAATAACTGTTATTTTCGGTCCCTGGTTTGAATAGTTTACATTTCGAACTGGTTTCTCTAAAGGGGGTTAACTCAAAGTTTATAAATTTTTAGTAAAGACAAAAAACTGTTTTCTTTTTCTATATGTACTCTTATATCACAAAGTAGAAAAAATTATGTAAGATTTTTACAGTGGGTAGATATGACCACCGCACAGTGTGACTTTTAGGATGCCAAAAGAAAAAAAAATTGTTCTCCGATTTTAATAATTTTATGCTATGTAATAGTAAAATGTACAACTATTACGAATATGTACTCAAAACAAATCAAAAAACAACAATTAACATGATAACAGCTATCAAACTTGTGTCACTGTGACAAGTGTAGTAAATCTGTTTATAGTATTCATTTTTTGTTGAGCTTTGCGGTGGCATTACTTTTGTTTGGCAAAATATTTTTACAAAAGTCTTTTTGCTTTAATTAAGTTGGAACCTTTTCTATAAAGACTGGTAAGTTTCTGAAGCTTTAACGTTATTATTTTAATTTTTAATCAATGAAAATATGCAATCACTAAAAATTGAGTGATTTCCAAAATGTTTGTTTTTCGATAGAGAAAAACTTGCATGATTCTGTAGAATTGTGTTAAGTGATTATATGGAGATTGAAGGTTTATATATCTAGTTTCAGATTCAACAATAAGTGTTTGCTTCTTTTTGCTCCTTTCTGCGATATTTTGAAAAACATCTAGAATTGAAAGTATTTTGGATTTGTTGCACAAATTACTCATATTGTCAGACACCTTTATATGCAGCTTGCGGAAAGCGACTAAGACAAAGCGACGAACATTTCCAAAGTAAGTTATTAGCTTTTTATCCGTACCGGAATATGTAAATGATATTGACTCGGAGTAATTATTTTATTTCCAGATTGCTTTTTTTTAATATGAAATTTAAATTTGTTTTCAAAAATATATATTAATCATCTCAAAACAACTACTAATTGAAGGCATTTGTGTGTATCTAAAAATTTAGTGAAATTAAAATTATTTTTATTTCTTTCCGCCATAATAAGTACTATTAAATTAGAAATTATGGTATTTTGAAAATACACCTTATATGGGGGGTGGCCAAAAAAGTGGGCGGACCACGCCAATTTTTTGTGTCCAATGCTATATCGATCTCATTATTATTATTGCTAAATTTCATTGCCATATCTACTTTTATTTGACTGTTACGACTTTTGGCATTCTAAAAGTAACAAAAGTCACACTGTGCACCGTACATTACTTGCATAAAGTGAAAATAGAAAAATTTTAAGTTGACTCTCTTAAGAGGAACCAGTGCGATTTGTTTTTAATTTTAGAGTCAAATATATTTTTTTTTATTACAAGCTTTTTAACAAATTTTGCAGACACCCGAGGTGTCTTACATTTGAGCTTCCTAGGTCCTTCCATATGAAAACGAGACTACTCCTTTGCTATAGATATGTAAACCATTCGTCTATAAACTGCAAATTTATTTCCCCATTTTTTTTAACCCCCCCCCCCCCTGTGCGACATTCTTTAAACCTAGATATCGATATGAATCTATGATATTCCACTGATTTGGTATACTAGGACCTGACTAAAGAATTTTGTTACGGTAATTCCAGAGTTGGCTATTGATCTCAAATAGACACCGCTTTAAAATGAAATTATACGGGTTCTTCTACAATGCTTTCTTATTGGTTTTTATATTATTTTTATTTAATGTTATTTTTATATGTATATTTTTATATTATGCTGTTATATTTTTTTACACTTTTTCAAAATGTTATGCAATTTTTGTGCCATGAAATTTTTATATTGAAAAATTTCGCACTACTTATTTTTATGTTAATTCCTTAAAGAATTGTTTGATACAAAATAATTCACATCTCAAGAGTAAAACCGACACCAGCAAAATTCCAACTCAGACCCCGTCATCGCAGTAATAAAAAATTGAAGCAGTCACAGACAACTTCATCTCCATCGCAAGGGTATAAAAACTGTTATCATCACTGTGTAATAGAGACAGGAAGTTTTATGTCTGAGAAATAAGAAGCAACAAGTTCTTTCTTTTTTTTAAGTTTGGTTATAAGTTAATTTTCTTAAGTGTTTTCTGTAAATCGTTTTTGTTTTATTAATTTTATTTTTATTTATTTTTTTGTGACTAAATACTATACAGCCCTTAGTTATTTAAAAAATTAAATTTTTCTATTCTTTTATGAGGATCTTAAAGAAATTTAAAATAATCTTTTAATTAAAAAAGACTTAAGTATGTATTAAATTCTGAATCGCTTTAAGGTGAACCAAATTAAATGAATTACCTTTAAATATAGAAAGAAGATTTTCACGAATTGCTAAGTTCAGTTATACTTAGGCCCTAATCATGTAAAACACAACGCAACACCAAAGAATAACATTAAAAGCACAAACAATGTCATAAATATTTTGAAATTTTGTTGTTGCTTTCTACAGCAATTCAAATTGAGTTTTAAAATTTCAAACGCTGCTTTGCTTGTGGCGTTGAAAATTTTAAAACGGTTCATGAATTTCTGTAGAAAGCAACAACAAAATTATAAAATATTTAAGACATTGTTTGTGCTTTCAATGTTATTCTTTGGCGTTGCGTTGTAATTTACATGATTAGGGCCTTAATGCTAATTTATTTGTAGCATCTAAAAACGTCATATATCCACCTCTACTTAGAACATCAATATTTTGTGTTGATCTGAAGCTGTGATGGGCAACAAAATTTGGTTGTTTGGCGATTTGACTATTGACGATTGAGGATTTTGCGATTGACAAATTTTATACTTATTAACACATGATTTGAAAATTTATTTTAAAATATTTGTATTATCTTCTTGAGTGCTTTTTTTATTTTTTTGGAAATAATTTTTATGTTACAGCTGCTCAAAAAACAGGATGTTGATCCTAGCAAATACTTTGGCGCTGATTTTTTTCATTAACTCCCTTTGAAAATATTTGTTAGTCCATATTTCTTTAGGGATGAAGTTGGAAAGTTTCATGAGGCTGCAAGCTGTGATAACCACCTAAAATTGAGGTTTTGACAAGATGAGACTACATCATATACAGATGTGTTAAGATAAACATGGGTACATGTCGTGTCGCCCTAACTCCACGTTGCTCCTTACACTGGTGCACACAATGCATATACCAACGCCCCACGACATCTAGGTGGGAATTTAGATACGGCAGAGCCATTCAGTCTCCTCTTGCTTATGAGCTGGATCTATCTAAACTCCACTGCTAAAATATAGCAGCCTCCGTCGATTAGCAATAGTACCAAGGCAGATACGCCAGAAGACCGAACTTTCCAACAATGGGTGGAAAATCGGCCCTTGAAACTGGTTTTTTAAGATCCTTCCTTTTCGCGAGATTTGGTTTAAACAATAGCCAGTTCTTGATTCCCATAGAAGACACACCAATCTCCAGTCGAAGGCTGTAGGCCAGGAGCAGAATAATTCAGAATACTTTCTGCACCTGCATCAATAAAGGATATATCCCTAAGCTACCTACAAACCTTATGCGAAACCACAGCTAACACATTAGTGTGTAGAAGAGCACCTGCCGTTTTGGCCTAATCTCTTAACTTAACCTTAGCTTGACCATTGCGTGACAAGCTATGTTTTTACCAGCACATACACGTAGCAATTTAAGTGTATAAGCCGGCAGATTTATACACTCGCCCTTTGCTTAGGAGTTCCAGCCATACTACCTCCGCTGCTTTAGGAATAACCAGCAGAATCTCTTGGATAGCAGCAACACCTCTGCTGACAAGCTTTTAAGCTTTTCGGATCCTACTGTAATATGAATTATAAAATAAAATTATTTGAATTGAAAAAAACCTAAGGGATGATCCGTCCCTCAGGCCGAACTCTCCCACAAGTGGTAAAAATGGAGCCCTTGAGTATGCTTTTTAGGATATCTCTCCCCGCGTCTTTTGGTGTAAGCCACAATCACCACGTGATCCCGAAAAGTATCTCTTCGTGAAAACAGTATCTTCTTGTGAAAAAATATTCTTTTGTGAAAACTTAATTTTCTACGGTGACTACCCATCCTCCTCTTCCTCTCCTTCTTCCTCATTCTCCATTCATGCTTAATACTCACTTCATTCATTTATCCTTTGGCCTTGGAGAGTGTTTTCATTCATCGTGCATAGGACGTTTGAGTGCATTCAGTCTTCATTCATTCATTGTTCCTTCATGATGGCGGACGCCCACTTGTTCACTTTTCATTCCTCATTCATTCTTCATTCATCATCATGTAACATTCAGATCCTCTGTTAATTAAACCTTCCTTTCCATTCTTCTTCACATTAACCTTCTTCCTTCTCTTCGTCCGTTTTTCCACATCATTCCGTATTTATTATTTTGTGTAAATACTTTCTCTTCGTGGACAAAGTATCTACACAGAAAAAAGTGTTTTATCAATTAAAAAAATGGTTTAAAAAGTATTTAAATTTAATTAATGTGATAATTGAATTAATTATTTTTTTACTTGAATTATTAATTTAGAACAAATTTGGTGATTATAGAAATTTAATATTTTTTCTGTGTACTTTTATTTATTTATTTCAATCCAAGTAATATAAAAAGCCTATAAGGCCAAAAATGATACAAATGTAAATGTAAATTCTGAATTAAAGCACAATTAATAAAAAAATAAATTTATATGTACAATATAACATTTTACAATTATTTACGAATTGGCTCCCCAACCTTATAAAATATTAGTAATAAAATAATACTAACAAAAACGTGCCCAAAGTGGATAACTTCGTAAGATATTAAACAAATTTTATCAACTTAAATTAACCAAACATAAACAGTACCAACCTAATTCCTTTGAATACGTGTTAATAAAAAAAAGATATATACCCTAAGAAATTGGAATATTTTGAAAGCACAAAAACGGAAAATAAAAAATTAAGGAGATTATTAAATTAAATTAGCTCAACGAAAAGAAAAATATGTCACCAGTTTTAAGCGAAAGGCATAATTTGAGTGGGAAAATAATCGGAGATCTATAGGTAAGTAGTTTCAACATCGAGCTACCCTAACAAGAAAAGACAGCTCAAAACAGCTACATTTTATTTTCGGGATAACAATTTGTGAGCTCCTTGTAGAGTGGGTAAACTTAAATTCAGAGAAAAGTTGAGTAGGATGACCACTCCTAAAAACCCTATAGAAAAATAGTACATTGCGGTATAAAAAAAAGTGCTTAAATCTTCTAACATGACCAGAAATATGCATTCTTCTTCTAACATTATAAACAAAAAAGGAACACAGAAAAAAGTGTTTTATCAATTAAGAAAATGGTTTCAAAAGTTTTTAAATTTAGTTAATGTGATAATTGAATCAATTATTTTTTTAGTTGAAGGGAACTTAAAAATTTAATTTTGATTTAATAAGCATTTTAGTTGTTTTGAAAAACATTTTCAATTAAAATTTTAATTAAATAACAACAAAACTTAATTGACTTTTTTGTTTAAAATAAAATTATTTAAACATGTAGAATTGTTGTTGGCAATTGTCAATATTTAATTAAATAAATTAACACATTGTTTGAAATGGCAAAGTTTTTTGATCATTTTTTCAATTAAAATTAAAAATATCATTTATTGAAAAAATTATTCACAATTTTTAGTAATCAATATAATCATTTTGGTAGTAGGTGCAAAATCAACCAATTATTTCCTTGATATTATGAATTTGGTATAAATTTGGTGATTGGAGAAAATAATTATTTTTTTCTGTGTATGCTCCTTGCAAAAACGCTATTTTCGTAAGGAAGAAATCATTATTATGAAAAATGCATCCAACCGTCAGTGTGGTGTCATGCCACCAGTGGCTGCTGACTTCCGTGGTACCAGATAGCACCACTGGTAAAACGCGATGGCAAGAGATCGAAGAGGTAATTTGAGCTCGGCTTAATTTATAACTCGAGGTATTTGACCGCACCTTATTTCCCTGAAGGATGTTATCCCAGAAGGTGAAACGTCCTTAAGATGATCCCTTCAAAACACACGCTGTTGGTATGATAACCGTGAGTAAGGAAGGCTGGATGGAAATGTGGAAATAGTAAATTCCCTGAGCCGATATGAATAAACAAAATATAGAATTAACTTTATTTTGTTTGCTCAGAAAAATGATACCCAATAGGAAAATGAAATGGAAAAAATAGGAAATAAAACGAATTAGTTAGAATTGTAGTTTAACTATTTATTGGATAAATTCGTTACCTTCTTCGTTGGCTAGACACAGAAAAAGAACCAAAATTTAGTTAAGCCAAAACGGAAACAGCTCCATAGACATTTAGCGATTGTTGACGTCTTATTTTAGGCATTATGCGAGAGAGAGAAAGAGAAAGGACGATATTTGCATCATTCAGCTTTCTTTTACATCTAATAAAAAGGGGAAAATTTTACGCATCACCACTATTAGTGACCAAGGCTGGATAAACATCCTTGGCATTTACACACGGGAACCCTTGGGGCGCACAGCACATACAGAAAATAAATAGTAAAACTGTTATGAAACATTTTCGCTGCATGCATTATTTTCAAGGGCTGCAATTATAATTGGCCACCAAGTTTTTCGGAATTAACCTCTCCTAATGTTTCTCCTTTGTGGGTTCGGCACTTGCTCGACGTTATCTTTAACGTATTTATCGCCTTTAAAAATAACTAATAATAGACAATTTACACTTATTCGTCGCTCTTGTACATGTCAATAGGACTAGCGGGTTTAAAATGAATCTGTCCCTCAGTGCGATCTTTTTTTTATAGTATATTATCCCTTTCTCCGAATATGTAGAATTCTCTTGAAGTAAATATTTTATTTAATTACTTTAAAGTCCATTTCATTATCTTTCCTTAAAAACGATTTTACTTGAATAAGAAACAAATACATTTTTCTAATTAATTTATTAAAATATTTAAAAGCATATTGCATTAAAACTTGTTTGTAACTGAAGAAAAAAATTTTTATATTTTTTCTTTTTGAATTTCTTTTTATACGAACTGTAGCAAAATGTCAGAGAAAGATTTTATATTGCTGATATAAATAAAAATGCTTAATGTGTGTGTTATTTGCTTTATCAGCAGGATTCATAATTTCATACGTATGTGTGTCACACACATACAAATATATTTTTAAATTTGAGTAAGTAATACATTTTTTCTTCTGCATTTCTTATTTTAAATCTCATTCCTATCGCAACAAATCAGATTTTTAGAAAGAGAAATTTACTTAAATGTATTTTACAAAAATCCAAAGAAAAATTTATTTATTCATTTACATATTATTTGTTTTAATCATTTTTAAAATCTTTTTTATGTTTTTGTTGTTACGTTCATTTTTCCTAAAGGCAGAAAAAGAATTTTCCTTTTGAAATTTAAACTGGAGAAATGTTTCCGTTTATATGAATAAAAGTTTGTGTATGAAAGAGATTTGCAGATACAACAAATATGTCACACTTTTATTTATTTAGTTTTAGTTTAAATAATTGGCCTTTATTTGTAAAAGATTATATAGTGTCCGACCGAACGCACTTTTTCAGACCGAAACCTAACGTCGCGTCGGTAAATTTTTAAAAGTTCGGTTTTCAGGATATCATATGCAAAATGAAAAGATAAATTGCACTTTATAGTTAGAAAATCAGAAAATATAAAAAAGTTCAATATACACGGAGAAAAAACCATGGTTCTTTACTACAGGAGTTCAATATAGAATACATATTAGTACTCAAAATTTAATATTTTACTATTACTATTATAATGGCTAAAAAGTATTTTTATTGCTTTTATGCTACGTAACTTATTTTTTCGGTCTGAATAAAGATTTCCAGTAGCACTAAATAACTGAAAGGTTATTTCTGGTCACGGCCTTAAGGTTTATAAATGGACTAAAATTCCATTTTTGAAATATATTTGTATTTTAAGGCCTTAAAAGTTTAATCAAATACATATTCACCCTTATTCCATATAGCGTCATTAATACGAAACGATGTCTATTGTTGTAAGTCCCCCTTATTCTCAAAAAAAGCCCGAATGTGATCAAATCTGTGATATTTAATCAAATAGAATGTAAGGAGAATTTTGAAATGGCCAATAATTGTAACAATTATTTCGTAAATAGTATTAAGGAAATAAGGGATAAAATAAATAATGTGCAATATATCAGCAAAATACCTGTGATAAACTCAACTTTCAAATTTCGTGCAATAAACTTAAATGAACTAAAATCTATATTTAAAAAATAAGCCGGACTACAATAAAATATCCAGTAAAATGATACTCAATAGTTGGAATTTAATAGGAAAAACAATGCTAGATATTATAAATAAATCACTAGGAACAGGACCTCAAGAAATACGTTTAAAATTAATGGTTATATATTATATGATACCTAGGACCCTCGAGATAGAGCTTGTGGAGGCTCTGCTATTTTGATAAAAGCCCGAATCAAACACTACTTAATGTGTGATTATCGTGAAGATTATCTGCAAGCAACGAACATTTGTGTTGAAGAGCTAAATCGAAACTTAGTACTTTCATCATTATACTCTCCACCTAGATTTTCAATATCAGAAAGCCAATATTATAAATATTTTAAATCATTAGGACCCTGTTTCCTATCCGCTGGCGATTACAACGCTAAACATACCTTCTGGGGGTCACGGCTCATAACACCAAAGGGTCGTGTTTTGTACAATACAATGTCTAAAATGGATTTAAATGTGGTCGCGAGTGGTCAACCAACTTATTGGCCTACTGATCAGCAAAAAATTCCAGATGTCATCGATTTTGGCGTGGTTAAAAACATCCCCGCAGAAACGATTCATGTTGAAGCTTCTTTAGAATTATCTTCTGATCACACACCTACACTTCTAACTATAGCAAACCCTAATAGAATTGTATCTCCGTGTGGATACTTAGTGACGTCAGCAACACAAATAAATTGGTTAAAATATAAAAAATATCTCAGTACCCACTGGACTGAAAATATTCCGCTTAGAACACCGGAGAATGCGAATCTTTCTATTGTAAATTTTGACAATTATCTCAAACTAGCTGTTCAACATTCTAGCATAGCCCGCAAAAACATCAAAAATAGTAAAATATATTCTACAGATGTCGAGCGTCTCTTGACTGAAAAAAGGAGAGCTCGAAGGGAGTGGCAATTGCACAGATCCCCTCAACTTAAAAATTTACTAAAAGAGTGCACAAAAAGGCTAAGAATCTTACTGCAGTCTCAAAAAACGGCTTCTCTGGAAAAATATCTTAAGGAACTTGATGCAACTCCTCAATCTGACTACTCATTATGGCGTGCAGCTAGAAATCTAAAAAGACCAGTTATCACTAAACCGCCATTAAGAAACTTAAATGGAAGTTGGGCACGAAATGATATAGAAAAAGGAAATATTTTTGTTAATCATTTGAAAACCGTATTTACCCTCATACATCTTTCGATACTGCGGTCGAGTTACCACCTGTTGTTGTTAGATCAGCTGTTCCACTAAGATTTGAGATAAGAGAAATCGAAAAGGCTATTCATGATTTAAACCCCAAGAAAGCCCCTGGTTTTGATAACATCAGTAACAAAATGCTTTTGGAGCTACCCCGCATAGCAAAGAAAATTATTTTACTAATTTTTAATGCTATTTTACGCCTTGAATACTACCCACAAGAGTGGAAAGTATCCTTAGTTACCATGATACCTAAACCAGGAAAGGATCCCACAAAAGTTGAGTCATATAGACCTATAAGCCTATTGTCTAATATATCAAAGCTATTTGAGAAACTACTAGTGTCAAAATTAACGCCGATTTTAAATGAAAACAGATGTATTCCCAATCATCAATTCGGTTTTAGAAGAAAACACAGCACAATTGAACAAACTCATCGAATAGTAAATGTCATAAGAAAAGCCTTTGAAGAAAAAAAATATTGCTCTGCACTCTTCATCGATGTGTCTCAAGCTTTTGATAAAGTCTGGCATAAAGGGTTACTACTGAAGTTGCAGCAAAACTTACCAGCAAACATACACAAGCTGTTAGAAAGCTACTTAGTCGGGCGTCATTTTATTATTAAAGAAGGCGATTTTTTAAGTTCTCCTCAGCCAATTAACGCCGGAGTCCCACAAGGCAGCATCCTGGGCCCTCTATTATACTTAATTTATACTTCGGACTTGCCAACAAACAGCTACACCCAAACTTCAACATTTGCGGACGATACAGCTTTTCTAAGCGTACACGCAAACTGTCAAGAAGCATCTCGTTACTTACAGGATCACATATTTGAACTGGAAAGGTGGTTAAAACAATGGAGGATAAAGATCAATGAGCAAAAATGCGCACATATAACATTCACATTGCGTCGGGAAACATGCCCCCCTATTAAAATCAATAATCAAATAATACCCCAACACTCGCATGTAAAATACCTTGGTATACATCTAGATCGGCGTTTAACGTGGAAATGGCATATAGAAGCTAAATTAACTCAAATGAAACTAAAAGCAATTCAAATAAATTGGCTTATTGGAAGAAATTCTGTTCTCAGCCTCGATTGCAAACTTCTACTTTACAACTCTATCTTAAAGTCAATTTGGTGCTACGGTATTCAGTTATGGGGCACTGCTTCTAACATCGAAAAAATTCAAAGGCTCCAAAATAAACTTCTTCGAATAATCACAGCCGCCCCCTGGTACGTCAAAAACTCAAATATCCACAAGGATCTCAATGTGCCATTAGTAAAAACTATGATAACGAAATATGCAGTAAAATATTTAAAAAGGCTGGAACTGCACCCAAACCCATTAGCATGAAATATTTTAAATTATGGCGGCCACACTCGATTAAGAAGAAGAGACACTGCAGCACTCACCCAATCAGATGAGCGGTAAACACCTACATATGTGAACAGAAACCGTGATGACGAAATCTTTTTTGTCCGGTACTGGCAGGACATAAATCAAATATTAGGTTAAGATTTGATTAAGATTAAGGATCAATTGGAGAAGTATAAGCAATTAAACAACTTGATATCCAAATATCAATCGGGATTTAGGAGGAAATTCTCATGTGAAACAGCAGTAAATTACCTAATAAATAGATGGAAAGAGATAGAAAAAAAGTAGAAAAATTGCTGCAATATTTTTGGATTTTAAACGAGCATTTGAAACGATAGATAGAAATGTACTACTGCAAAAATTATTTAAATATGGCATCCAGGACATAGAACTAAAATGGTTTGAATCATATTTAACAAACAGAAAACAAATGACTAAAGTAAATAATATTAAATCGAATAAAATAAATAATGATTATGGAGTATCACAGGGCTCAATATTAGGAGCTTTACTATTTATCATATACATAAATGATTTGCCTAAAATAGTGAATGAATGTGAAATAATATTGTATGCAGACGACACACTTATTTTTACGGAAGCGGACTTGGATAGTGAATGCTACGACAAACTAAATCGGGACTTTGAAAATGTTACGGAGTGGCTAAAAACGAACAAACTGAAATTAAACGAAAATAAAACAAAAATAATGGAAATAAACACTAATAGCAATATAATTTTTAAGATAAATGATAACACAATTGAAAAGGTAGAGCAAATTAAGTATTTGGGATTTATAATCGACAATAGTTAAACTTCAAAAATCATATCGAATATATTTGTAAAAAGATCGGCAAGAAAATAAGTTTCTTCAAAGGGTTCCGAAAACAAGTATCTATATTAACAGCAATAAATATATATAACAAAATGATTTAACCTCATTTCGAATTCGGGTCAACAATTATATACTCATGCTGCACAATAAATTAAATTGAACAACTGCAAAAACTTCAAAATAAATCAATGCGTGTCATATTAAAATGTAACCGGTACACAACAATTAATTTCATGTTACAATCACTCAGATGGCTAAATGTAAAACAAAGACTTATATTAAACACAATAAAATTTATTCAAAAAAAGAAAATCGGAAAAGCTCTAGAATATCTTACGGCACAAATATTATACGTAAGAGAGGCCCAACCCTTTTAGAAGTATTGAAGATTTTAGACTCAGAGGACATGAACAACCGCAATGCAACGATCGCTGTTTTAGAAAGGATTACAGATATACAACTCTTTGCCGAACAGCATAAAAACGGAACAGAATAATAATTAGTCAATTCACAAGGTATCCTAACATGTCATATTGTCAAAATGTCCTAATATTTCACAATGGTTTAAAAATATTGTTGTACGGCTCAGCCGCTCAGCGCTGGACTTTTCTGATTAATTACGACAGCACAATAAACACAGCAAGCAACGTTCTATTTATTTAAGACACTTTTTGTTAACAAACCAACAACAATATTTTTAAA
Source organism: Pollenia amentaria (assembly GCA_943735925.1). Classification (NCBI taxonomy): domain Eukaryota; kingdom Metazoa; phylum Arthropoda; class Insecta; order Diptera; family Polleniidae; genus Pollenia; species Pollenia amentaria. The sequence goes on from OX031007.1 coordinate 166,206,637, forward strand.
CCATTGTGAAATATTAGGACATTTTGACAATATGACATGTTAGGATACCTTGTGAATTGACTAAATATATTTAATAAACGTATTGTATGTATAGTTAAGAATTTTAATTTATAATAGAGCTCGAAATATCTGATACATAAATGTTTCATATTAGTATTTAAGAAAACTAATAAAGAAAGACATAGTAAATAATAATAATAATAAAAATCGGTACGCACGCAACGTCTGCATCGATATAAATTGACTCTGAATTTGTCGTCAGTCTTATTGTTGTCGAAACAGTTTTATTCCTTTTTAATTTTACAATAATAATAATGTTGAATTAAAAAAAAAATGGAAAAAAGAGCAACAAACCTACGCGAAAATTCCAAAAATTTTCAAGAATAGCGAAATAAAAATTATTAAAAGTCCCTAAAACTATAAGGAATGGCAAACATTTCATCATAATGGCTAAATTAGCGGAAATTCGCGAATTTTAGTCACGTTCGCGATGAAATCAATTTTTCCTGTAAGTTTTCTGATTCTTTGCAGCTTTAATGATTTTTAATAAATATTAAGTTTTTCCATCATGCCGCCGCTATTAGCAAATCTTTGCAAATTTCGGCTAATTCAGCCTTTTTTATCGAATTTTTGCCATTCCTATTTGGAGACTTTTAACCAATTTTATGGGTTGTTTGAAATATTAAAAATTTTCGCTGTTTTTTCTTTATTTTTGGTTTTTTCCGACATTTTGTTTTTAACCGAGTTTAATAGCCTATTTCCGATGTGCGAAAGAATTCTTTCTTTCTTATAACTACATTGAAAACAAAAACAAATTTTTAGACTTTGGGTCTTTTAGGGACTTTTAGTCAATTTTATGGCTTGTTTGAAATATTAAAATTTTTCGCGAATTAATGCTATTTGTGGAAACTTTTGCAGTTCTCGCGTAGCTTTGTTGCTCTTTTCGGCAATCTTCGCCGTTATAAAGATACAGACAGGGCACAATTAACACTGTCGATTTATACGGAAATTCACCCTTGCCATTAGTAAGGGTGAATTTTCCAGAATAAATCAAGCTACCCTTTTTGAGATCACAACATTTTTAAGAAACGAACATCAAATTGCATTTTTTTTAATAAAAACTGAAAACAAAACAAACCAACTCTCTAAATTGTTAGAGATGTGCTTTAAAAACGATAAACAATAGACATTGATGTTGATATTCAATTGATGACGATGATGAGGACGCTAAATGGAATAAGGGCGATTGATTTCTTTTTTAACAACATTTTCGTTCTTTTCTTCCTGGGGTTCTAAATGTGGTGCTTTCATAAAAAAGTCGGTGTTGGGTAAAGTTCGGTAAAAATTTCACCGAGCACCGAACTTTGATCGAACATCATTTTTTTCCGAACCCCGGTACCGAATCCATACGTTCGGTAGGGTATTAAGATTATATATGTTAAGGTACAGAATGAGTTTTGGATTAAATCTGATGGAACGTGTATTTAAGTTTCGGAAGGCAATGCTCCAAAATTATCCAAAGTTTTTCACCAATTAAAGCATTTATCAAAAATAAAATCAGTTTTAATTAAATATTTAATCAAGTGAATTAAACGTTTAACCGAGTGAATTAAACGTTTAACTGATACTATTTATTTGTTTCCTGGTGCCAATTTAATACATTTTTTAATTAATATCTCAAATTTTTTAATTGAAATCAATTTTTATTTTTTTCTGTGTAAGAATACATTTATTGTATGGGAAATAAGTGACTCTTTGAAAGGTCCATTTCAAAAAGAACAAGTAGAAGAACTATATTCGGCTGTGCCAAATCTTAAATACCTTCCATCGAGAGTAAAAAAAAATTGTTGATATGGAATCTACGACAATATAAAAAACCTGACCTCACAGAGACTACATTTCCTGCATTTTTATTAAGTTAAATTCGGAGATTGCGCACAAAGTTTTATGATTTTATTTTTAGTCGTATAAAACTTAATTTGACCTATTTTCAATAATATATCATGATTCGGTTTTGAGCGTGTAAAGCGATTTATAAGATTTTTTTTATTAAAACTAAACTGAACCAAATTTCAATACAATTTGTTGGCGCTTTATGCGTTTTAGGTGCTTTTACATTGGCCGCTCTATATGGGACCTATACAAAATTATAGACCAATTATTGCAAAATAGCATGGTATTATTTATAGCCATATTAAGCTAAATTGAACCAAATTTCACCACAATATCATTGTTTGTTAAGGTTTTAGGTGAACTAAAGTACTTTCCGAAAGTGGGCTTTATATGAGGCATATGGTAAATTACTGACCGATCTTCACCAACTTTAGCAGTATTAATTATAATCCAAAACAAAACGTATTTGTGCACAATTTAATGTCATTCTCCCCCCATCACCTTATGTTAGTTTTTGTAAAAAAGATGGCAAGTTTTTTTTTTTTTGTTGCACATTTGATTCCATAAGTCTACATTCACACGTTTCATCTTTTGATGCTCAACTCTTGTGTTTTATGGAGAGGGAAGCAAGTTGAAAAGGGGTTGGTACGGAGATGCCTGTACTTGGGCAGTACGCTTTGTGTTCTCATTCGTAGGTATATGCACAACAATGGCTGCATGTAAATTTTTTTCTTTTCTCTTTCTCTTTGGTTCGCTTTAAATAAAAGTGTTGTTTTGAAGTAAAAAAAAATAAAAGTGTTGTTTTGAAGCAAAAAAAAAAGTTGAAACAGGTTGCTGCGTGTGAACGTAATGGCATCTTCAAAAGGGAATTAAAAAGAAGTTGAGCATCAAAAGATGAAACGTGTAAATTGAGACTAACTCTTTTCCTACCGAAGTGGCAGAGAGCAAAAAAAAAAAAAAAGTATTTAACACACAGAAAAAAGTGTTTTATCAATTTAAAAAATGGTTTAAAAAGTATTTAAATTTAATTAATGTGATAATTGAATCAATTATTTTTCTTAATTGAAAGAAAATTATAAATCAATTTTTGATTTAATTAACATTTTAGTTGTTTTGAAATAAATTTTCAATTAAAATTTTAATTAAATAACAAAAAAAATATATTTTCAAAATTTTAAAATTTTTAGTAATCAATATAATCATTTTGGTAATATGTAGGTGCAAAATCAACAAATTGTTTGCTTGATATTATGAATTTAAAACAAATTTGGTGATTGGAGAAATTTAATAATTTTTTCTGTGCACATTACCCAGCGGGAAAATGAGGAAGTGATTACACAAATAACTAAAGAAAATAATGTATTATTTTCAAAAGAATAATAATGCACTCGTTGGAATCGAGAAGGTAATATTATTTGGCACAATAATTATGCATTGATTACCACGTACATTCCCACATTTTCAGACTATTATTCGTGTTTTTCTTTTACATATTTTCTTAATAATAACACAAGGGAACAAAATTGACCTTTCTTGTGCAGCTTGGAACTGATTTCAAATATAATGTCCATTTTTCTCTATCAGCTCGACTTTTCGAGATATATCGTTATGTCCAAAATCACACTTTTAATTTTGTTCACAATTTACTGAGAAGACTGAATTGATAAATCGCGATTTCCATAAAAAACCATTTTTTAATGGTGAACAAAATCAAAATTTGTGCACCGATTGCATTGAAATAGAGCTCATTACATTTGAAATCTGCACGCAAAGAAAAAATATGTTTTAATATGGTCACCTGCAACAAAACTATTATTAAACAAATGTTTAACTATATTGTGTTTAATATAACCATATTATTGTCAACGATAACCATATTATGGTTATATTAGTCATTCATTAAGAAGCTACAACCATATCATGGTTGCCTCTAAACATGTTATGGTTAAATATGACAATAATTTGTTTTAAAATTAACAATAGTATTTTTCTCTTTTCCAAGAGCAACATGCCATGGTTGAAAACCAACCATGCTTTTTATAAGTGCTAACCATACTTTAGTTATTATTAATTATAACATGTTCGGAGACAACCATAATATGGTTGTAGCTTCTTGATGTGGACTTATTTATCCATAATATGGCTGTCGGTGACAATAATATGGTTAAATTAAAAATTGTAATATGTTTAAAATTGTCTTTAAAAATAGTTTTGTTGGAGGTGACCATATTTAAACAAGTTTTTTCTCTGGGTGTGTTTAACTAAATATTTTTAGACAAAAACTGTGATTTTTTTCGCCTTTTTTTTTAATTTTTAAAGAACAAAAAAATTTTTTTTTTTTTAATTAATATTTCTTTCAAAACTTCAACGATATTTCTAAAATTACTGAGCAAATTTTTTAACTGAATATGGTGAACCGTTTTCAAGTTATTCCAATATGTGTAGTGAAAGTGCCTTAGTTTTGGACATACCGGTATATCTCGAAAAGTCTAGTTAAAATTTGCTATAGAGTTCCAGGCCGCAAAATGACTGTTCCCCAGTGTAATCCATTATTTTTGCTGCATTTATGTCGCCTACAAATTTTTATTATAAAGGATGAATTATCTAATTCATTCGCAGGCCACGTTAAAATAATTTATTACAATCCTAGGACATGTTCTGTGTTAATAATAATGAATTCTGGAATCAAATATTAAACAAGATATGTATTACATTCTCGATTCCTATTGATCACATTTTCCAGCTGGATATTGATTTAAAAACGCCGCTTCCCGTAATTATTGACAACCAGTCCCGAACATTTCTCTTTTTGTGATCTTCGTGCACAATAAAAATACAGTACTAATCCAACTCAACACAAAGATGAGAACATTTCATTGCATTTGGTTCTTCGTAAAAAAACACAAACTTCGATGTGTTCGTTTCAGCACATTAATGTTCATTCGTTGCAATTGTGCTCAGCGCCCTTTTGGCTGGTAAACATTTTGGGTTACTTCGAAGAGGCTACAAAGTCCATAAGTAAGTAAGGCCTCTGCTAAATTGTCCGGTGGCATTCCGCTAGTGCACAGTCTTCGAACATTACTAGAAAATATAATTAGTGAATAAACCGAGATAGAGAACATTTGAGGGATGTTGATCTACAATTTTTCGAATATTTTAAAGGTAATCGACTTTAATTGTATTGAAAAAACGTTTTACTGAGCTACTATGACTATGCATTCTGAAATTGTGGAAGGCACGGTCACACCTACTCTTAGTGAAAGTTCTGATAAGTGCAAAAATAGAATTTGGAGCGTTTGTGAATATATTATAAAAAAATCCTAGGAGGATAAGCCTTTGTCTATCCGAAGCTGTGGTTCTGCTAAAGAAGAAGTCGAGATATACCTTAGATCTCCTAATATTTTTAGAAATGCGAATCCGCTTGGTGCAGAAATACTTAATTTTTCAAATGAGTTCTGTCCCAACTGAAATTCTAACGGGTGGTTAAATTAAGGGCCGATGTTGAATGTGAACCACACCTAAGCGTCAAGTTTTTTTCTGCATTTCATTTGACATTTCTCAATTTTAGACTAACTTAATTTGAACCATGGAAAGATACACAATCGAGCAACGCGTTAAAGTTATTCAGGCTTATTATGAAAATTGGCGCTCAAATCAAAATGCATATCGTTAAAATCATCTTCAGTGCTGAGAGGCACATTTTCACCTCAGTGGATTCGTCAATAAGCAGAATTGCCGCATTTGGGCGAATGATAATCCAAGAGTGATTGTCAAAAAACCAATGCAACCACAAAGAGTGACTGTTTGGTGTGGTTTTTGGGCTGGCAGCATCATCGGGCCGAATTTTTTCTAAAATTAGGCCGGTCAGGCAGTTACTGTGAATGGTGTTCGCTATAGTGAGATGATAACGAACCTTTTATGGCCCGAATTGGAAGTGGATGTGGACGATATGTGGTTTCAACAGGACGGTGCCACTTGCCAAAGATCTAATGAAACAATAGCTCTTTTGCGCGACAAATTCAATGGCCGTGTTATCTCACGTGATGGCGATATCAATTGGCCGCAAAGATCATGTGATTTGAAACCGTTGGACTTCTTTCTTTGGGGTTATTTGAAAGAAAAGGTGTGCGTCGACTAGCCAGTAACAATTCAAGAGCTAAAGGCTGAGATAATTCGGCACATTAACGGCATAGAACCTCAATTATGCCTCAGCGTCATCGAAAATTTGGACCATTGGATGGAGGTGTGCCGCGGCTGCCATTTGGCCGATATTTTTTTCCATACGTAATTGAACCATACCAATATTATCATAATAAAAAGAAATGACCATAATTTCCTAAATAGTTTGTGTTTTATTCAAAATCAAGATCGACCCTTAAAATTTGTATTTTTAACAAAAATCTTATTAATTTTAATTTTAAATATTTATAATCTCTTACACTATTCTTTTCTAAAAAAACTTTATTTATTTTTTGTTAATATTACATTAAAATTAAATTCTTTTTTTTAAGTAATTTTAATATAAATTTTAAAAATTATTAGTCTCTGACACTATAATTTTGTTAAATAAAAATATATTCCACAAGAGTTTTGTTATTTTTACCTTAAATTTTTGTGTATCGGTATAGTATCGGCAAAAAGGCATATACATAGTTACATCCCTATTTATTAGGGAGATCGATTATTCGACTTTATTCAATAACCGGTTTTCGAATATTACGAATAGTTGCTATTTAAAAAAACCCGGTTTTCGGTTAAGCAATTTTTAAATAACCGGTTAACCGGTTTTAATTCGAATACTTAAAAACACAAAAATCAAATAAGTTTTTAAAATAAAACGTTAATTTGAATAAAAACAAAACGATTTGCAAAGGTAAGGAACCAACAAAATACATATGTAGATATGACATAGATCAGACCTAACAAATATTTTACGATAAAATCCAAGAAAATTGGGACCAGTAAATTTATCAAACTTTAGCTAAATTTTCAAAATTTTTTTTATTGTTTTACTAAACTTTATTTGTAACAAGATATTTGTATAATGTAATTTAGAAACTGTTGAATGATATTTGATCTAGAGAAACGTTTTGGAAAAGCAAATAATTTATAGGAATTTTATAAAGTTATTATTTGAAATATTCTCTAAAATTTATTTTGGATGAGCTTTAATTTGTTAGTGGTTAAGCATATCTATATAAATCAACCATATTTTTCAAAAATTGCAAGTAAAACCTCTTAGTCAGGATTATCTATTTCAAATTATTTTGTTTCAGCAATATAGAAACGAATAGTGAACTGAACATTCTTTTTGTGTAAAATATTTGTCAATTCGTCGACTACAATTTAAAACATTCCATGACATTGTTTGATTTCTTCAATTTTGTTTTTTAGAACTTGGTGTTTTAATAAATAAAACTGGTAGAAATTGTTCACATATGGTTGATTCCTCCGTAATGTTGTAGTTTTCAGCCTGAAGAGATGCTAGAGCTACTTAAGAGTTTTTAGTGCCTTAACAGGCATTTCGTCCTCGGCAACACAATGGGCTAATATTTCACCCAATTAATCATTTTTTGCATCGTATTTTAGTAAAGTATTATTTGTCGACTCCTTAGAACTACTTCGAACGGAGTTAAGTTTCATTTGGATCACATTAATGTCAGGCATGTATTCTAATTAAAGGTGATTAATAAGTCGTGACATGGAAGGGCACTTCAAGCACCTAATCGCGTTCGAAAAATCTCTAGAGAGAACCTTTATATAAAAATATATTAAATATTTAGAATACTCTTGCACAAATTACTATTTACTTTTTAACTGCACACGTTTTTGTAGTATTTTGAATAGTTTTTGGCAGAACACACTTTTACACTTTTATAAGCGATTTGTATTTACAGTGTTCATAATGTTTTTTGACCTTTGATACATTTTGTTTTGACATTCTTCGTAAAAAGTTTAAGTTTGGCCAATATTTAATTAGAAAATACTTAAATTACGGGGGTACATCTACAAGAGTAAGGAAAATGTATATAAATTACACATTACTAAAATATCCGGTTTATTATACCAAAATAACCGGTTTATACGATATTCGACTTGGGCAAAGCTAAAATAACCGGTTAAAACCGGTCGAATAATAACCGTTCGATCTCCCTACTATTTATAATCATTTATTTATTCCATTTTTAAAGGTGTTAAAGTTTCAGTTAAAGAAAACATTTGCACCTCCTTTTAATTACATTTACTTCTTAATTTTACCGTTATTTTAAATCATGTCATTCTAATTTTGTGTTTCAAATAAGGAAAAAACTTCTAACAATTTACACTAGTTTGTTAAAACAAAAAGTAGCTAAATAAAACTTGTAAATAAATAATTTTTTTGTTAAAATTTGTTAATTTTAATTCAATATTCAATAAAAAAGGAAAAAACAACTCACATCCTGTGTTAACAAGATTTTTAAAAAAAAAAGTAGTAAAAAACTTTTATTGTTTAAAAATCAAGTTTCGTTAGAATACGTGTGTGTGTTTGTGCATGTGTGTTTGTGCATGTGTGTTTGTGACTGATATAAATGAGTGTATGCAGTTTTTTTATATTTATATAAATTTATAATTGTAATTGTCAGTTAAAGTTATTTATATGAAATAAGAGAAGAAACTCTAGCAACAACTGCTACTTTCAATTTTGAAATGAAAAACTATACAATTTTAACTTTTTTTGTACTTTCCTTTAAAAAAAAAAAAAAAAAAAGAAGATTCAGAACTTTTGCAAAGAAAAACTCTCTCTTGACTTTTCTACAAGCAGTCACAGACACAAATACAGACACCATACAAGCACTTTTACTTATCTTAAGTAAAAATAATACGTAAAATGCATGAATGAATGGCTAAAAGTGTGTTAGTTTATATCCTTGAAACATCTTTAAACATCCATCCATAAAATGCATACACAACACATCTGCTATGAGTGTGTGTGTGTGTGTGTGTGTGTGTGTGTGAGAGTTAGAAAGAGTTTACTGAGGGAATACACGTAAAGAAACAAAATTTTCAATTTGAAATTGTTTTTGTTTCATATGTGTATATTCAGGAATTCCCTGGACAATATGCGTAAGAATATACTCCTCTAAAAGTTGGCGTGAAGCTTATATATGAGAAGATTTGGTTTTTTCTAAAATAAGTTAATTGAGGGAATTCTCTTCTGCATGTATCTGCTCAGAAGAAGATACTGGCTTAGAATCAGCTTCGTAAGGCAGAGTTGAAAAAAACACATGTTTGATTTAGCTGGCTGATATGTCAAGCCTTCAATATAGAAATATTGCAATCAACTAAATGTTACATCGTCTCTAATTCCAATATTAAATCAAGCTCTTCTGCAAATATCTTTTTAAGGTAATGGTTTTTAAACGCATAAAATTAGGCTTTGTTTGCTAAAAATAATATATGAACATTTTTGAATTTTCTACTATATAGATTTTTTTCTTTTCCCCCAAAAAGGGTTTGTGTTCAAACAAAATTTATTTCAATTAAAAAATGTGTGATGTTAATTAAAAAATTAATTACAGTTGCACCAGTCAACAAATTAATAGTATCAATTAAATATTTTTGATATTAAAAAAATTTATAAAGTTATGTTGTTGATAGAAGTAAAAGCTTAATTCACTTGATTACATTTTTAATTAAAACTGATTTAATTTTTGATTATTGGGTTTAATTTAAGAAAAAAAATTGTTGAGAATTTTTTCTGTGCATGTTTGAGGTTATCAGAAATCCTTTCCAAAGAAATACATGTCATCAATTTGCTTAAAATTTTCGCCAATTTTTTAAGGTCTACACAATGCTTCCGTCTTCTAGTTTGGCACAAGGACTTTGATCTCCTGTTTGGTAAAAGGAACTTCAGTTTCCCTCGTTATCATAAGAATTTTGGTCTCTTTTAATGCAGAGACTTTGGTATGCTTCTTTACCGCAGGAAATTTTATATTCCGTACAGAAAAATATAAAAACGAATTTCAATAAAAAAATTTGTGATATTAATTAAAAAATTCATTAAATTTGCACCTGTAAACAAAATAATAGTATTAATTAAACGTTTGATTCACTTGATTAAACTTTTAATTAACTTGATTAGTTTTTTAACTAAAACTGATTTTGATTTCGTTTTAATGTGCTAAATTCCTAATTACTACTTTTGATTAACGCACTGAAATATATTGTTGGTGGGATTAGGTAGTTTCTATGGGTATTTCACTGGTTGCTTAGGCCAGAACATCAAGAAATTTTTTACCAAGATTTCAGAAAAGCTAACTGATTTTATTTTTGAATAATGCTTAAATTGGTGAAAAATTTGCAAGAACTTTTTCTGTGCACTTTGTCAGAAGGCCTTTTGTATCCTGTTTTGGCGTCAGGATCTCGGCAACTTCCTTTGGAACTAGGTCTTTTATTTCCTAGGACAAGGACTTTAGCCTCTAATCTATATATATAAAAATAAGTTGTCCTATGTTCGTCATTTTATTACTCGAGAACCACTCAACCGATTTTCAAACGAGTACATGCGTTGGAAAGGGGTACTTTCACTGCTGGTTTATAAGAAAAAACCATCGAACCATTTCTACGAAATTGCGTTATATTTTATGATGGTGTGTTTTCTCTATATAAAATGTATTTTTTTTCCTTATTCTTGTTCAGGAAAATGTCTATTCTTTCTAGAAAATTTAATTTTTAATACAAAGACGTAAACGTATGTTATTGTATTGTCCAGCAACGCGGGCAGGGTTACGTTAGTTTTACTATAAGAACTTCGATCACCAATTTCGTCGTAATAACTTTGAACTCCTGTATTGGCATAGATCCCCCTTCGGTTGATGATATCGTCTTTGGAGCACGTAATTCTTAGGTATATACAAACGCTTAACGTCAAATAACTTCAAAATAAACAGTAAACATTCGCCTGCATGAATTGTTGTAGACTGTTGTTTTTTTCTTTATTAGTTTACTGACTTTCCGAAAATTTAAAAGATTTAAAATTCTCTTGATATTTGTACATGTGTATACCATCCTATTGGAACTATTTTTTCTCATTTATACAGGGCTGTCAGATGTGGCGATTTCTCGCCAAACGTGGCGATTTTCAAACTTGTTTGGCGACCTAAATTTCGATTTGGCGACATGGCGATTTTTTGGCGATTTATTAAATAGTTGGCGATTTTGTTGGCTATATTTGATGAGCCATGAATTTGTTTTGAAATTTGTTAAACTCTCCATACGAAGAAATAATTTTTTTTTTATTCCAGTATTTCAATGTATGAAATTTGATGCATTCATGACCAGTATTTAAAACTAAATTATGTTGAAATGGCTGATGTAGATAATGAAAATCATCGAGAAATTTTTTTTCACATTTAAATGTGCTCTTGAAAGAAGGAATAAGTAGAATTCTTTAAAAAATTAATATAATTAAAGTTTATGAACATTTTTTCTATTATAAAGTGTGACATATTATCACAGATAAAATTCGTTGTTGTTAAAGATTTTTATGAATCCGTACCTTTGGATGTTAATGAAATACAATCTAATTTAAATCAGTTTAGGCTAGCAATATATAGCTACAAGGATATGGCAGGTACGCATTGGCTGTTCTTCATATGTTGGTTATTACAACTTGTAGTAATGACTGTGTTGAAATAATGAATTCCACTAAAACTCGCCTTCGAAATAGAATGCGATATGAAGTTATCGACACGTTTTAACGAGTTAAAAGTTATATGAATGTAAATAGCACATGTTGCATTTATTTTGTACCTTCACAATGTATTCCAAAAAAGAAGACAAAAGGAGAGTCTTCTCGGCGAAGTACGATATATAGCGTTTTAGATATATAATAGTACTGCAACTACATACAAATGTATTGTATATCCAATATTTGTTTAATACTTACCGCAAAACTTCTTGTTTTGTTGCTCTAAGTAGAATACTATAAAATATTTTAAACATTGCACCTTTTTTGTGTCCACTTATAATTTTTACTTTGTTCTAAATAAAAATTAAGCAAAATATATCATGGCGACTTTTTTTTAATTTTGGCGTATTTTAGCGATACGGAACAAATTTTTTTTTGGGATTTACAAAAAAATATTTTTAATTATTCTTAAAATACGTATATTATTGTCAAAAACTAAAAATTAAATGCTTTGGCGATTTTGGCGATTTTTGACATTGGATTTGGCGAAAAAGTTCAAAATCAATCTGACAACCCTGCATTTATACTTCAAACTGGAAAGTTTTTTACAAGTAAATTTGTTCTCGCAGGCATGTTGTGTGTGATGCAGTTGAAATTCAATGAAATGGGTATGAATGAAAGTTGTACATTAAACCATGTTTTTTGTAAATTTTAAAAGGTATATCTGTTGTGTATGAGTGTGTGTGTGTGTGTGGCTTTGCGTTTAAGAGTGTAAATAAATGGATGCAAGTATCTGTGCATCTTACTGAAGAAGGGACTGACTGACAGACAATATAAAGTTGAGTTTGTTGTTAAATGAAACTTTAATAATTAAGGTAAGTTTAAGTGTTTTTCCATTTACAATAAAAAAAAAACAAAAGAAAAAACAATAACAACAACAATGACAATGACAATAGCAAATTACAATAAAAACAATTAAAACTAAAAGCTAAAACTTTTGGTTTGATAAATTTCAATAAAAAAAAATTTTTAAAGTTCATATTGACAAATGCTTTAAATTTTTAAGAAAAGACTCGATGGGATTTTTTTAAGTCTTAAACCTAAAAGAAATTAACAAAAACAAAAAAAAAATATTAAAAAATGGTTTTATTCACAACAAATAAAAAAAAATTTTTTTGAACCCACTGTGCATACCAATTATCACAAAAAAAAAAACTACTGTGCACTAAAAACATTTATTATTATAAAGTTTTCTATAAAGTAAAAGTAAATTTATCATTCTTCTCGTCAGTTGTGTTGGAGAAACATCAAAAACATCTTCTCTCCAACTGCGGCCACAGTAGAAACTCTTATTTTTGAGTAGATAAAGAAACTATTTGACGAGTCATGAAAATGAGTTAAACTAAAAGTTATTTGAAATAAATAAGTAAAAAATAAAGATAAAATATTATACATGTCATATATTTTTTTATTTAGAAAATACAAACAATTAAGGCCATATTCACTTAAAATGTCAGAAAGTGATTTTATAATTAAGAATTTGGTTTTATATGGTCAATAATAACGATTGATGCAAATACCCAAGATGTTTCCTATCTAATTGATTTTCTTTGGGTTTATTAAATTCAGAAAAATTTTAATATCTTTTGAGTATTTTGGGTATAAGAAATAAGATATTTTAATTCAAAACTGAACTTAAAAGAAATATATATCGAAACAATACTTATCTGAACAAATGAAAATTATTAAAACAAAAAGTCTTTAGCGCTTAACGAAATATGTTTTCGTCATAGCCACAAAAAATAGAGTTTAGAATATTCTTAACTTTTTCAAATTCTCCGGAGCGCATAAAGCTTTTTTCTTTCCCGTAAATTCCCGCTAAATAGTCGTTGTTAAAGCTTTGTTAAAGATTGAGAATATAGCTTATCTAGCCTTTTTTTTTATTAAGAGTAGCCTTAACTCTGAGTATTTTTTTCCCAGTATTTATTTATTGAATCTTCATATATTAAACATGAACTTACAATATGTAATTAATCAAATCTCATCCAAATATTTACTTTATGTCCTGTCATTACCAGACAAAAAAGATTTAGTCATAACGGTTTCTGTTCACATATGTAGTTGTTTATCGCTCATCTTATTGGGTGAGTGCTGCAGTGTCTCTTCTTCTTCTGAGTATTAATGAAATAATCTTATAAAAATGTATTCTGTCTTAAAAAACGAGTACAAAGAAATTTCAGCTTCTCAAATTGTGGCTAAATGCAGTATATCATTTGTCGCGTTTAAAATATGTTTTTTTTTATTATTTCCTCCGGCAAGAATATGCTGGCATTTAGTACCATTTAACGTGCAAAATCTTGAATTTAAACCAAAAACTTTGAAAGAAATTACTGAAATTTCCCGTCTTAAAATTCATGAAAATTTAATAAATATTTATTCCCGATATTAACCTTAATAACAAGTTATGATCGCATTTCAGCAAAAAAATGTTGGAGATTTGTTAAAAAAAAATACTTACTAAAACTTTTACTTTTAAAGGAGTATAATGCCGAGAGAATTAATAATGGAAATGGAATTCGCCAAAATGGATGTGTTTGGCAAAAAAACCTTGGTATAATTATCCAAAATAACCGCTTTATATCAGGATCGCACAAATTTTTTTCGTACGAAATAAACTTTCAGTTCAGAAAAATATTTTTGAAAAACTTTTTATTTTGAAGGAACCTGAAGCCAAGAGAATTAAAAAGGGTTGCATAGAAAACAAGGAAAAGAACCAACCAGAGTTATACAAAGACTGGAATTGAACGTATAGTTTAGCATGAGATAAACCTAAAATATTTGGTTTTTTTATAATCGTCCTTTTCCATTAAAAAAATGGAGCTTCCAACGAAGCAGATTTTTAAGGGAGAAACGAAAAAGTTTCGCTTACCATATCGCTTAAGGTGTCCGTAGACGACATGTTTTTTACATATGACTTGTCAAGTTTTCAAGTCACATGTAATTGTGAATGTCTGTCAAAATTGCTGTTTTACATAAGGTCAATAATATTTGGTCACACACGTATATGTAATTTGCTTCTGACATTGTCTCTGTTTTTTCGCATAGTTATTGCAGAAACCAAAGTAGTTCTCGGTTTCAAAATATCGTGCTGCCGCCTCAAAAATTTTTATTTGCGCCGTAAAAGAGTTCAGCCATCTTAACCTTTTTTTTTCTTTAAGTTCGAAGAAACCAAATTAGGATATTATAATAAAACGTTTTTTTTTATATATATATATGAACATAATTAATATTCAATGGTGAAATTATCATACATACATCGGTATTGTAAAATATTAACTTCAGCCGGCTAATAATTCCGTCAGTAGTGCACCGCCGATGCCGATTTTTTCCCGGCATAAATTTTTGACAGAACTGATGTCAGATGGTTTGTCAGAAGAAAATAGAGCATGCTCTAATTGAAATTTTGTCAGATGACTTTGCGTCTGATTTTTACAGATGCAGTGTTTTAAAGGTAACACACGACATGTATGTATTTTACAGTGGGAAATTCGACAACTCAGATGTAAAACACATGTCGTGTACATGCAACTTAACGGAAGACATGAATTTTATATGGCGAGTTCCCACTTTGAAGCAATACAATTTTGACACAGGAAGCGCTTTATTCAGCGCATATAAAAATTGTTGAATCTAACGATCAGCTTTATACACTGAATTTTTGGTTGTTGTCAACCTGTCCCTGGGTTCAATACCGCATTCATTCAAGAATGAAAAATTATCAATACATTTTAATTAATTTCATGTTGTAAAATTCCTTTCTTCATTAAAATAATTTCATGAAAATTAAATTTGATGAACTTAAGCCTGATTAAAATATAAAATTTTGGATTAAAAAACCATAAACAGTTCAATGAAATAAACTACAATACTAATTATTGTTAACTATGTAGTTATATTATTTTTATTTTCTATTTTGAACATAATCCATTTTAAAAATATTAAAATATCGTGCCTTATTTAATAAGGCACGATATTGTGATCAGTGTTGCCAGTGAAATTTCGAGAAAGATACATTTTACTTTCCAAAAAGATACACTTTTTCCCTAAAAGATACATATTGAAAAAAATTTGAAAATCCATTTTTACCGTTTAGCATTTATTAACATAACTTTTTTATTTCATATTTAATAAATATTGCAAAGAAAATGATATCATATGAATTGATTTTTATATTTATTTAAGTCATAAATATTAGGTATGTAATTTTTAAAAACACAGTAAGCAAACTTTAAAATTAAATATATGTAACTATCTTTGGATGTTAACAAAACAAATTCATTTTTGTAAAAATTTATATGAGAGTTAAAGGCCGGTACTCTCTATCCTATTTAGTCGCACGATATGGCAAAAAATCGTGTGTGCTCAAAATGTATGACAGTGAATAAATGCAAATATTTTTGAAAATTTTCATAAAATGATAGATTATATGCGATCAGAGTTGCATTTTCTTGTAAAGTAGAAGAGTCATTTGAGTTTGCATCTTTTTTGTGGGATAGTGTGGCATTGACAGCAGATTTTGCAGACATTTTTTATATGTCGAATAGAATTCCGTTAGGTTTTCGTGTGAATCGTACGATTATGTAGGATAGTGAATACCGGCCTTAAGGCATTAATACTAAGGCGGTTATATTAAAAAGTTCACATAAATGGTTCTTCTAAAATTTCATCTTAACACAAATACACAAGAATAAGCAGACGACAGAAGAACTTAACATCAAAATACATGTTATTTTTGTATAGCTTCGTACAGACGGTGGTCAGATCATACAATCTTGTAAGTAGGCGTTGCCAATAGAAATAATTTTCTGACAATGGTACCATTGTCAAATACATTAATTTTACACGTCTGTCATATACAAATGAGCTTACAATGTTCACACATTAGTAAGACATTTTTAGTAAATTTTAATGCAATTTAAGCCACGATGTTTAACAATATTGTAAGATCTGACCACCGTCTGTACGAAGCTTATTTGGTTGTCACTGTTTTTTTTTTTTAGTATTCATAACGAAATAAATGTCAGGATTATACATGCATGATACATGAAGTCATCAAAAAATATGAAAAATGTGTCTTTCGTATCCTAATGGCATCACTGATTGTGATCATGTTGTAACGATTATTGTCTATTTTTTAGTTTAGCCAATATGCGCCGAAATCGTCACTACGTGCGACGATAATGTGACCGCTCACAAATTAATTGTGCAATATAAAAATCTTCGTAGATTGTGCTTAATGCTCCGATAGTGTGATCTTGGCATAAATATATAAATTGTTTAAGCAGCTACAAGAGTTCTTCTTAACGCTTTTTGCCAGTGCACTGATTTTATAGTTGTATTTTTGAGGGATTATTTTTAGGTGCCAATGAAGCACTTGTTTTCGAGTTTAAGTTTTGGGTGTGGGGAAAATGAAAATACTTTTTTAGCTAATAAATTAAAAAAAAAAACCTCAGAAATTGAAATTGCATTTGATCATAAAACTTTTTTATTTTAGTTTATTGTTTTTTGTTGATTTTTTTTTAATTTTTTTTAGTAAGAAGGAGTACCTGCCGAGCGCGCACTTCAATCTTTTTTAAAAATTTTAATCGCCTCGACGGCCGTTTTCCACTATGGAGGTGTTTGAAGGTCGTCAGTCAAAGTGGATAAGGCCGTAATCGAAGTCGATAAAACTGCCTTCAAGATCGATAAGATCGTTTTTAAAATTTTTAACAAAAAAATTTAGAAAAATCGATACATTTTGAATATTATATTTCCAAAATCCTAGGCAAAATTAGGTGAAAAATAGAAAATTTTAATTGTCAAAATCATACATTTCGTAAACTCTTAGAGATAAGCTATGCTAGAACTCTACATGTACATTCCACTGCTTTAAAATCTGGCTAAAACTAAGAATTCTCGATTGTTTTTAGTTCCTGTAATACCCGGGTGCCCTTTTTGGGAATCCTATGGAGACCCTTCTGATACGTCTTTGTACCCCAAATTCTAAACTTGAACTCAAATACAAGACCTTTATTAGCACCTTTTTTCAATCAGACTAACCGTTTACGAAATCCAGAATTTTATTTCATTTCATTTATTTATTCGTTTTAGAATTGTTTGCATTTATTTCCAAAATCTCTGCCTGTGTGTCGCTTACGATCAATTGGTAAAACAAAAAATTGTAAATATGACAGACTTACGATCAAATTGTATCCGTTATATATTTGATATTATCTAATTTTGACATTATGTCAATTAGAATTAGGTCCATAAAATTTTAATTTCAATATAAAAAAAAAATTTTTTTCTTTCAAAATTTCGCTTACGATCATTTTGCGAAAAAGGGCCGATGTGGTTGCGGCTTTTTGAAAGAGAACTAATCTAACTATAATATGGTTGCCGGTGACAATAAAATGGTTAAAGTAACCAGAATATGTTTAAACAATTTTTGTCAATAAGAGTTTTGTTGCAGGTGGCCATATTAAAAAAAAAAGTGTTCTTAACGTGCATAAATTGCCCATATTTGAATAATTTCTACGTCTCGGTAAAGGGTGTCTTCAATTCAGCCGAATTTTGCTATTTTTATGGCAACACTAAATTTTATTAGTAATTTATCATATTAAAAAAAAATGGTTTAAAAAGTATTTAAATTTAATTAATGTGATAATTGAAGCAATTATTTTTTTAGTTGAAAGAAATTAAAAATATAATTTTGATTTAATCAACATTTTAGTAGTTTTGAAATAAATTTTTAATTAAAATATTAATTAAATGTCTTAATTGACTTTTTTCGTTAAAAAAAAAAATAATTTAAACTTGTAGAATTGTTGTTAAGGGGAATTGTCAATATTTAATTTAATAAATGAACACATTGTTTGAAATGGCAAAGTTTTTTGATCATTTTTTTTAATTTAAATTAAAAATATCATTTATTGAAAAAAAAATTCACAATTTTAAAATTTTTGGTAGTCGATATAAAACAAGGTCTTAACTGTTATAAATTTTATCATGAATTAGTTAAGGAATAAGTATTACATTGTAACTGTTATTCGGTTTTCCTTATTATAATTATTATCTCGCAATTTTTATTTTTTTTTTATTGCATGATAATAATTATTGATAAGGAAAAAAAATATTTGTTTCAAATAAATCTTATTTCTTGATTTTTATTTTTAGATTATTTCGATAATAGTTACTCGAAAGACAGTGAAATAATAATTATTCGTAATAGTAATATTAATAATTAAAAATTATAAATTTACACGTTTTGATCAATATTGTAAAATGCGCGATTATAATTGGGTTACTAACAATCCCTGTCGTATGCCTTGTATCGTCGTATGTAGTAAGTTTTCTGACGTATTAAAAATAAAATATGACAGTTTGAAGTAAACAGTTTTTTGCCTAAATTTATTTTTTACTAACGAATTCATTTTTTTTAAAGCAATTGTATTTATAATGAAAATATGAATAAAAAGTAACAACTGTTTTAATATTGGTTCTTCACTTAAAAGAACTCTGATTATGCTTTACAAACATAATCAAAAGCAATACTAAAGTTGTCCTTATAAGGACCACCTTAGTTCAAAAATATCTTAGACTTCTTAGATTTTTCTTCTCCCACCCCCTTAATTTTATATTTAGAATTTTAAATATATGTATGCACGTACCTTCTTTCTTCAATCAATTGTAAATTTATGCCTAAGACGGAACGGTTATGGCGAGTTGCTGCGTCCATTTTTTTTAATATGTAATGTTTACAAACTTATATTTAAAACAAATTTCTAGTTACAAATAAAATTTCTGACGAATTGACTCTTACTTGAACATGTATTTATTTTAATCAATTTTGTCATTCTCATCTTCAAGTTCAGTTTGGAGCAAAAATTTTTTTTCAGAATTTTTCATAAAAAATAGCAAAATTTTAATTATTATTTGTAAAAATTTATTAATAACTATTAAAAACCAATTTTTAAAATATAAATTGGAAAATAATAATTATCCATAACAAATACTTTTTTTGTTATGCATAACTATTTCAAAGCAATAAATAAAAATATTAATTGGATATTAATCGTTATTTGCAATTAATTGCTTTTTAAGTCGTTCATAATAATTATTAACCAATTTTTAAAAATATTCCTCAAAATGGGAAATTTTTTCGATTTTGGAAATGAAGATAATAGTTATTTTGGGTCCTTGATATAAAATCATTTTGGTAATATGTGCAAAATCAACAACTTGTTTGCTTGATATTATGAATTTGGTATAAATTTGGTGATTAGAGACAATTTTGAGTTTTTTCTGTGTAAATGTATGAAACACCGAAGTTCATAAATTCGGTATTTCGGATTGAGAGAAAAGTCTTGAATTTCGAAGATTTCGGTATTGAAAATCTATTTGTTGTATTGGACCTTGCAAGAGAGAATTTCGAAGAATTAAAAAATATTGTAATCAAATCATAATGGGATAGGGCAAATCCGTAGCGCCTACAACTGATTCCAAAAAAATCATGATGAACATACTTTTAACAAAACTATTCCAATATTTTACAAGGATTTACAATTTGTTTCTATAACTATTCCTAAGTTAATTAAAATGCATTTAAGCATTTTTTAATTTATTTTTAATATTAGTTGCAACTCTTATTGTATTCCTAATAAAGAATTTTTAGTGCTAAACTAATTGTTCCAATTACAGCTTTATAGCGGTCGTATTTGTAATTCTTATGCAAAATATCTTTCAACAAACAAAACAAAGCACATGGATAAATATTTTTTAAGCTTTTAAAATCTAATCTTTCATTTATAAACACAAAAAAGAAAGATGGTTTATTATATCAACACCATCATCGTTTAAAATTGTATGCGTTTGCAACTTTGCATTGCAACTTTGTTTTGCAACAACTTTAATGTTTTTTTTTAACAGATGCAGATCCCAGTGGCAGATATTTAGATGAGGCATGCTGATGATGTTTGATGATAAATAATTTTACAAGGTTTCTAAACAGGGCGAACGATTTAAACGTGGAATGAGTTTTTGTTTATTTATTTATACACTTTTCTCTCACTTTCTACTGCTTAACGTGAGTGATGAGTCAGTCAGCCAGGTAATTCTGCCAGCCATGCACTATTTTACCTTTCCGGCTGCAACTTAAGAGTTTATAGTTGGAAGCAACAAGACTGAATGAATATGCCTGGTTGGCTACATTGTTTGAAGTATCAGTTAAACTCTAGTTTTTTTTAAATGACTTTTTAGTGACAGAGACTACGATTACCTGAACTAAAAAGGAGAATTGTGGCACATTTTTTGTTATATATAAATATTGGGGTTCATTCTGAAGATGATGAGGAAGGATTAGAATGATGATGACTAACTCTTTTCAATTTTTGTTTATGTATTTAACTGTTGAAGTGTATGCTATTGTCTCTAGCTCCTGCTGATAAAGGCTTTTCATTTTGTATATCTCTGTGTGCATTTGTAAAATTATTGAAAAGTAGGGATTTTGTTCTTATATTCACTTCAGCCACAAACACTTTATTTAAAACACAAAGACAACTACACCAACTACATATATAAAATAGTTACAGAAAGTATTTCCTTTCAAACGACGCGACAAAATGACGTTAAAGGCTAATGGCCACTTAAGTGAGGTCATTCCTGGTTCTTCTTTCTATAAATCCGATTAAAATGCAAAAAAAAAAGACTACGAAGGTGTCTTAATGTGGTTTTATGCGTGCCCTTCTTAAGAGTTAAATACACTTAAGTTAGAAAAAAATAAACAAAAAAGATAAAATGACTTAACAAATTGTAATGCATAGTAAACAAAGCAATTAAGATTTAGAAAAACGAAATTTAATATTAAAGTATTGTAATAGAAAAATTTATTATTTTTATTATTATTTTTTAATTTATTTAATATTTAAAAAAATATTTTTCATTTAAAAAAAAACTCTGCTTATTATTAAAAAAAAACAGTTTATTGTCTGCAGAAAAACACAAATAAAGTATTTAAAGACTGAAACGAAGATGCTAGCTAGATAAAAGACTTAAGCTACGGTCACATTTAACAAATATTTGAAGCCCCACACGTAACCAAAAGTTTTTTTTTAACAAATTGTTAAGTCAGGCAGTGCATTAATAACTTTCTACGACGATTTTTTCTACAAATGAAGTCTCGTAAGACGATAAAAAAAATTTTTAATATGAAATTTTTACGGATTTTTTCTTCGAATATTTGTTAAATGTAAACATACAGGGGTGTTCTGGAAATCGAAAACGCAAAACGCAAGAATTTAAAAGTCGTTTTTTTAATAAGATTTTTGTACTAAAAGAAATACAAATACCATGCAATACAAATATTTCTCCATTAAACAGAATTCTATAAGAAAATGTTGAAAAATTAGATGAAGGGTATATTAAAAAGAACTTCAAAATTCATGCGTTTTGCGTTTTCGATTTCCAGAACACCCCTGATACCCTAAGAGCCGAGACATGATAATGTATAAGTAACAAATCAAACATGAGTACAAAGTACCTATTAAAGTACCAACTTTTTAAAAGGTGGGATGATTTGGAACTGAACTACTGAAACAACAGCATAAGCACAAAACTTGTCATGGCGAAAAGTTCGGACTTCGAGTTAAGTAGCAATACAGGTAAGAGCAACATCAACAACACCAGCAGCAACATCAGAGACGACGCCGAAAATGTCAGCGACACCACAAAAAACAACATAAACAACAAAACAAGAAACAACACTACACTGATAGAAATGGTGTCAAAACGCTGATGTATTTTGACCTCAGTACTATGAAAAGTGTCTTCGTTTTTGACCCCATGACACTTTTCATCACTGTGATGTCAGCCTTAACATCACTTGGCCAAATTAATATCAGGTGAAATTATGTCATCAATGGGATGACAACTAGGCATCACAGAAATGACGAATCGGAGTCCGTTTAAAAAAAATATCACATGCAAAGAAAAAACTTGATTAAGGAATGGTCAATACGACCATTTTTATTCATATTTACCTATTATGTTTACCCTAATAAATTTATTATAGTCATAATATAACCCTAAAAATTGTTATTTGTCCCTAACATTTTTAAATTCGCTATAATCATATTATATGGTCTTTTACACCTAAAAAGTTACTCTGATCTAGCTAAACATTTTAAATTATTTAATATGTTTGCTACCATAATATATATATTTTCAACTATACAATTAAAATCATAATATTGCTGCACACAAAAGGTATTTTTAATACCATAATTTTTGTTTGCTTTAAAGTACATTCTCTTAATGAGCAAACATTTCTTGTCGAAACAACAGTCGAAACAAATCATCCGCGAGCGTTAGTTATGCCATGCTGCCTTGCAAAATTAACGATATAAATTATTATACATTTATTGAAACCGGTAAGTTATTTATATATAATTATAAAAATATATAAATAAGCAATTACTTTGTCTTTATTGCAGCCAAAGAACCTACAACACTGAAACCAGCATAGAAATTTTGGCACAAGGTGTTGTCATTAGCCCCGTTTTTTTTCAATAACTGTTCAACAGCATCTTTATATAGTATATTTCATAAAAGAAATAAAAGGTAAGTTTAATTTGAATTTATCTTAACAAATCTCAAGTGCGCGGATAAAAATAATGAAAAGTGTTAATGCATGCCGAAGTAAGGCTAAATAGATCTCCTTTTTTTTGGATAAATTTGTACCACAAAATATAATTTTTAATTTATAAATTGACACATACACACATGTATATAAATGTATGTATTTAATTTTATTTTTAAACATAAACTTTATCTTATTTATTAATATATGCTGTATATTTGTAATAAAACATAAATTTTTGAAATAAATTTTTTTATTGTTTTTATTGCGAGAACCATATTACATGTTGAAATAGACATTTTGTATGGGGTTGGAAAATAAAGAAACATGGTTTGAAAGATCGTTTGCGTTGTTCTTCTGAACATAATAATATGTTTGAGACAATAATTAGCTAAAAACATTCTGTCTGAACATATATTGTTGCTGAAGACGTGTTTGACACAATCATAACCACAAACATTAATGATAGTTTGCGATTGTGATTGTATCAATCATGTTTTTTCTTTGCGTGGCATTAATGCGACGACTGAGTTAAATCGGAGAAATAACTCATTAGACTTAATTTAATGACGGATTGGCATTAGGATTGACTTAAGACCAAGTGAGAGAATATTATTAGTTACTTACCCGTTTCACGTGCTTGTTTCACTTTTGATGTATTTCGCCCTTTGTTTCCAAAAGAACTTCTAATTATAAGACACCAGCAGCATGCCCTATATGGTATTCGTAATCATTATTCTTTTTAAAATTGATATATTTAACTAAATAATTTAAACAAATAGAATTTGGGAATTTTTGCTTCTTAGTTTAGTCAAACATGAAAATAATGTCAATAATACCCAAAATGTTGCATCGAATTGATGTCACTGTAGTCATAGCATAGATGACGCCTTAAATATGACAACACTTTACGATGACGTTCGTCATTGGATTGATGTCCTTTTTGCCTAATTGATTCCATTTGTAATAACGTTGATGTCACAATTCTGATGTTAGGACATAAACAATATGAAGATGCATTTTTCTATGAGTGCAGTAATTATTTTCAAACTTTCAGATTTAATTTTTCTCAATCTTTTTGCGCTTTCACTGAGTAATTCATTGTTTTTTGGGCGAAAATATTTTCGCAGATGCTGCAGACACTTGTGTCGGAGGTTTTTCACATATTTAATTTAGTGGTTTTACTTTAGTTTTCTTAACTTTGTTTTTCACAGTGTGTAAAAATGGATATCAAATTGTATAATTACACAGTGCAAAAATTCTGAAGTCATCGAGAGAAAGCCCCTTATCGTGTGGAATTTCTCGAAATATTTAGCGAAACTAACAAAACAACATGTGACTAATTTTTTTTTTTGCATTTTGATAAATTGTTCATACATTTCTCGAATTTTCGATGTAAAATGTGGAAAAATCATTTCCCAGTATTATAATGTACGCATTATTATTATTATGCACTATATTCTAAAGAATATTTTTTTTGAAAATTACTTTACTGAATTTTCCGCAGTTTGGAAGCTATGGGCCAAAAATGGTGAGAAGATAAAAAAAAAAAATTTTTTTTGACACTTTATTAAGGTGCAGTTTTTTCGGGTAAGCCTACATCTATAATTGCGCTGAAGTCAGGAAAACTTAATTCCAATTGGTTTCTGCGATACAACCCTAAGGGAAGTGTAGATATGAGTATTACTTGTCGATTTTTTTCCAAAAAGTGAAAAAATTAAAATTTTGAGTTTATACCACTTTTTGGTCAAGTTTGCGTACGCAAACAAATGGCGCATACTTTGAAAGAAAACGTGAAATTGTGAGAACTCGCTAGATAGGTAACATTAATACGTGTTAAATTTTTCGTATGACATAATAATAACATAATATTAATAGAAAATTGTTAAAAAGAAACTTAAGTTAGATCAATATAATGGCAATTCTTTTTCCGGATTTTTTCTTTGAATATTTGTTAAATGTAAACATGCCCTAAGAGCCGAGACATGATAAAGTATAAGTAACAAATCAAACATAAGTACAAAGTACCTATGAAAGTACTATGTGTATTGTGCACATGTTTTGTTTGGGTAAAATATTTTTGCTGGCTTTTTTTTTTTTTTTCGTAAATATATTTTGTTTCTGTAAATAATTTTTGGTTGTTTTTTTTACCAGCCAAAAGGGTGCTAAACGCAACTGAAACGAACGAACATTAAAGGCTGAGTTAGGCGAACGTTGCTGTACCCGTAACGGACTGTACCGTACCGCTAGCACGTTGGTGCACTTATAGAACATCTAAAAACGTGTCATATGTTTTCACATACATAAACAAAAAAGCAATAGTATACACAAAACAAAACACAGAGTGATGGGAAATCAAAAGGTTTAAATGGTGACCGCTGTGCAGAAAAAGTCTGATTGATACAGTACAGATACGGTACAGCAACGTTCGCCTAACTGAGCCTTAATGTGTTGAACCGAACACTACGAAGTATGGGAGTTTTAAAAAAACAGAACGCAATTATATATTTTCATCTGTTTGTCGAGTTGGATGAGTAGGTATTAGGGATGCCAAACGGGAAATCCCGGGATTTTTCGGGATTGATAAATCCCGAAACCCGGGATTTATTTTTATGAGTCCCGGGATTTTTAACATATCAACTTTTATGTACAAAGCTGTTCGTTTTTATTGAAGTTTTATACTATATACAAAAAGTTAATTTTTTTTTGCAAATAATTCTTATTTTTGAGTTTAATTTTTGTTTTTGGCACACAGCGAGTATTTAAAATTTTTAATTTTTGCTAGATATATAACGACTTTTTCTGGATTTTTGTATTTTGCTTAATAAAAACCTTTATTTTAAGCAGAAACGATATTTGAAGATTCACATCTCAACCTTTTTCACAATTACGATTAGCAAGTTCAGCTTTGGCTTAAGACATAATACCAAAATAAAAATGATTATTTTTATGCTAAATATAGAAATCAAGAAATAATTGTTATATATAAAGCAAAAAATAAAAATTATTCACGATCCAATTAAAGTATTATTCAGAAACTAAAGAATAAAAGTTGATTTAATTATAACAATTAAGACGTAATATTGATGAAATAGCTCATATTCCTTCCCGGTCCAATAATAATAAAAACTTTGCTTAAAAAACATACGGCAAATAAAAGAATTTTTTTTTTAAAATTAACACTATCTGACGTATTCATAAAAAAATTATTTAAAATTGAAATCTGTTTTAAGAAACATTTGTATAAACATTTTGTTTTAAAATAAATTTCAAACGTACTTAAATTATTGATTATGAATCTCGCAATCACCCTGGAGATGTACTGCACTGCAGTCTACATAGTGTTACAGTTTTGAACTCAGCTATCGAGATCGATGACGGACTACACTTTGCAGTGTATTAATGTCGTCGCAACTTAATTCACATTAAAAATTGAATTTCTGCCAAAAAACCGAAATGAATTGATCTAGAAAAACTAAGAGATACGTATATTTTTTTAAGCTTTTTTCAGAATCTGATCAATTTGATCATAGGTGAGGCCAGTGTTATAAACATATGAATAAAATAAATTGTTTTGTTGTTATCATTTTTAAAAATGTATGTTACGTATATAAAACCTTTTGAATATTTACAAAGTGTTGTTTATTAAAAAGAAGTAGCATCTTAAAGAAACACATTGATCCCGAAAAATCCCGAAATAACGGAAAATCCCGTGATCCAGAAAATCCCGGAATCCCGAAAATCCCGGGATTTTTAAAAATCAGTCCCGATTGGCATCCCTAGTAGGTACAGTATTATTTTTGTGTTTGAAGATCAAGAACAGGGAATTTTTTTTTTTATGATTTACTACAGAAACACTATTAGCGTGTGTTTTGACGATCATGTCTTTTGACACTGTTGGACTGCTTTCTTTGGGGATATTTTAAAGAAAAAGTTCAAGAATAATTCAATAGCTAAAGGATGAGATAATCCGGCACATTTACGACATTGAACCTCAATTGTGTCTCAGAGTTATTAAAAATATGCCACCTTATCCGTGGTGAGCATTTGGTAGATATTTTATTTCATAGATCCTTCTATCATAATAAAAAATATTGAGATAATTCTCTAAAAACTGTTTGTTTTAATTACAATTAACATCGTGCGTTTTGGTTGGACCACCCTTTTTAAAGAAATATGCATTAAATAATTTGCATTAATTTAATCAATATTATTTTTTCCATTTTTTTTTTACTATTTTCTCACAATTTTTGATTTTTTTTAACAGTTTAAACAAGCCGCCATTATTGTTTTTGTTTTGATTTTTATCAAAATGTCATTTTTTTCTTGTGCAGGGAAGTATTTTTTAGTACTATATGGAGAAAAAGTTGCATTATAAGTACTACTATATTTTGAGTAGATTTCGTCAAAATCTAGTCACACAAAAAATCGTATGGGAAATCGGTACCAATGTTTAATTTATTTTTGTATTTAGTTTATTTTATATAATGAGGATATCACATACAACAAGATATAAATCTTATAGCGATAGAATCAATTTGTGATAATAATTACAACATTTGCAAGGTACAAAAAATATACATATAAAAACAAATAACTTAAATTTTAACTCTTATTATACCAGTATATAAGAATAAAAGTAATTAAAAATCAATCCATAATAAGAGAAAAATATATATGTATAATCAAAAATGAATAAATATTTAAGATACACGCAGAGAAAAATTATGGTTGGGCATGGTAACGGCCACTACACTATGTTTATTTGAACAATATATTGTTGTTGTACACAAAATATTGTTATTTTTATTTAATATCAACAATATTATAGTGACTGTAATGTTTATCGCAATTATAAATTAATGCATGGTTTACTGAAAAATAATAATTTGTATAACAACTAAATAATGATAACTTTGAACCATTTAATGATATTAAATACCCATAACTTGATAACTTTCTATACATGCACTCATAATATGTTTTAGATGCAAACAAATTATCTTTGCTCTAATAATATTTTGTTATCGCCATTTGTAAAATAATTTTGCATCAGTTGTGTCGGTTGTTTTACATTTGCCTATCGAATTATTTGTTATTCAGTGGTTAAACAATTTAAAAAAATCAAATTTAAAGAAATTTAAAAATAAAGAAATTGTAGGTACATTAAAAAAAATTGTAAAGCGTCACAAAATAAAATATCGAATTCTAAAAAAACTTTTAATATTGTTTGAAAATGATGCAAAATTATTGACCATTGTTTTGTGTTATTTAAGAGAAAAATAATGAAAATTCTATAAAATAATTTATAAATTATTGCGATCTACGAAAAAAATAGGTTTACAATATTATGTTTAAAGCTGCATCATATTATGATGAGAAATATCTGTAACTGTTTGCCAGTAAGTAAATAAGCATAAATATATATTAAAAATATTTTTCGGTTTTAGATATAATCTACATATTATAATGATTAACATGATAACAATATGATTACTTCTTAACTTATTATGAGTAACATGTGTTGTATAAGTAACATACTTATATGTCATGCAACTGGTATGACATAACTACTAACCTGTAGCTAGGTATATACGAATATTGTATCACTAACATGAAGTCGGTAACCAGTATTCTTTTTATTATACACAATAAAACTTCACTTTTGGTTTAACACAACAACATGATAATAATATGATTATTTATTAACTTATTATGATTAACATGATAATAATATGATTACATTTAATAATAATAGGATGCAATAAAAACAAATAAGGATTAAGGGAAAAATATTATGATGTAATATTACGAATATATTTGTTCATAAAATGATTCAGTAATAATCGTGATATGTTGACTACAATCATGAATCTTATCATAATATGTTGGTCTTAAAATATGTTTACCACAACCATGTTTTTTGTTTGCGTGTACCTGTATATAAGAATAAATGTAATTAAAAATCAATCCATAATAAGAAAAAAATATATATGTATAATCAAAAATGAATCAATATTCAAGACAATTCGTTCTTAAATATTAAAGCGTTCTCTATTATTTGTAAATTGTTGGGTAATGAGTTCCACAGACATATGGTATTAATAAAAATATGCCATCTATAGATTAGGGTTCGATATCTGAATTGTATAAGATTTGTTCCCCTACTGGATCGTGCAAATAAATAAGTTGGTTCTTTGGTATATAATACCTTGTAACGTGGAATTAACGATCTTATCCTAAGTATGTCCATGAGGTTAACTCCGTACAAAGACTTAGAATACTCAGAGGTTCCATCATATCTCTTAATACGGCATTCATAACGTACACGCAAAAAAAAATCATGGTTGTGGTAAACATATTCTTAGAGCAACATATTATGATAACATTCATGATTGCTATTATTATTGAATCATATTATGACCGTAATATTTTTCCCTTTATCCTAATTTGTATTTATTACATCATATTATAATTTAATGTAATCATATTATTATCATGTTAATAATAATAAGTTAAGAAGTAATGATATTATTATCCTGTTAATCATAATAATATGTAGATTATATTTAAAACCGAAAAATATGTTTAATATATATTTATGCTTATTTACTTACTGGCAAACTGTTACATATATTTCACATCATAATATGATGCAACTTTAAACATAATAGTTTTAACCTATTTTTGTCGTACATTACAATTATTTATAAACTAGCGCAACTAGATTTTGCTTGAAATCTCGTAAGTAGTAGATTTCGTTGTATTGTAAATGGGCTTTTAGAAAGAAAAAGTTCGAGGAAAACTATATCATCTTATACCATATTTGATTATTTTGTTCAACATGTCAAAAAAATCTAACTGATTTCTACGTATATAGTTTAGAATCCTATCATGTTTAAACCAATCCACTGTGCTTTAGCTTAATATGGTAAAAAAACAATTATAAAACAAGAATTGAAGTCTTTAGTTTTCACTTTACTATTTCTTTACCATTTCTGCGAATTTCTATTTTAGAGTGTAATTAGATAATTGCATCTGTTTAGAAAACTAAGATAAATAAAAAAAAAAATTGAAAAACAACAATAAATCATGCACGTATGCACACGTACTTTAAATTCTAAACATTTGTAGTTTGAAAATCAAGCGAATAAAAAAAGTTAAAACATTTTTGTTTGTTCACGGACCTGATGAGAATTTTTTTTTTTTTACTTTTGCCTTGTAAAACTCAAACTCAACAAGGCAAAACTTTTCAAACATCTATTTTTCCACTTATTTAAACAACTTGTTGCATGTTTTGATGAATAACGTCAACGATGCTGTTGGTCTTCTGCGATATACATATTTTTTACTGTTGTTGTTGTTTGTGTTGATGATGGCGGTGTTGTTTTATTTGAAACACGCGCCTATTTAACACTTTATACGACAGCCACCATCATCATCATCGACATTCCCAACAACAACAACGTAATCCACGCCGGAGCTTTCGTTATATTGCAATCGTTTTCAACACATCGACATAATTTTCCCCATTGCCATCACCAACAGTAGTTGTTACTGCTTTGTATGTGTGCGAAAGAGTTTGTGTTTGCTGTTTTTGGTATTTGTAGCACAAAGAATGACAATTTTTAACCCATTTTTATCCTGTACTCAAGTGTACACTGTAGAGCGTACAGAACGCAGTGTGAGTGAGTGACTTGGTGTTCAAATACGGTGGAAGTGATACAAAAGTATTCAGTTGGAAAATGTTTTAAAAATACAATTTTATTTATTCATGTATCCCTTGTTTTATAAAGAGAGTGTTTGTTGCCTATTACTACGTTCGCCTTCATATTGTTGTTGCTCCTTTTGTTGTTGTTCTTATTTTACAAGTATTATGTACTTGGCAGCATTACATATTGTAATCGACAACAAAAGCAACTATATTGCCATTATCATTATTCGCCAACACTCAATCGCTCGGTCCCATTGTCGATAAATGAAGTAAACAGTGGAACGAATATAAGCCCTCGATATAATATATAAATAAAACATTTTTCATATTTGCGGTAGTTTTGAATTGAGACGATGATAAAAAGGTATTCTTTTAAGTCATAGTCAGTCTCAGGGTTGCAAAATGAGAACATCAAAATTGTACCAACAACCTCATAAAATTGTACTTTTTCGATTGCAGACGATCAGTTTTAGCCAGTGATGTTATACGTACGGAAAAATCCCTATTCGTAGGGATCTTCTTGTAAAAAATGGCCGAAGGGAAAAGAAAGACAGATTTTTTGAAATCATCAAAATATACACAGAGCGAAAAAAGACGTCAAAAAACTGTCAACCAATGGTAATAAATTGATAACAAAGTGTTGTCAATATTTCGACAACATTTGTTGTTAAATTTTCAACAAAATGTTCTCAAATTGGGCCGTAAGATAAAAAACGTACCATTGTTGTCAAATTGATAACACCCTGTTGTCAAATAGGTACCGCCCTGTCGTCATTAATAACAGCGTATACAAGTCATCCTACAAACAACTTTTGTATTCGCAAGTGAAAAGTGCAAATTTAGTAAAATAAATTCAGAGAATGTAAAAAAAATTATTAAACACGATGAATAGTGAGGAAAGCCTTGAGTTCCTGGAATATGAAGAAGATTTTCTTCTTGAAGAAAATCTAAACAACATAGAAAATATGCCATTGAAAAAAAATTATGATGACGAAGATGACAAGGAATTAAAAAAATTCCTTGCTTCTATTAACATGGAAGTTATCTGTGATTATTTAAAATCATTTAAAATCATCACATATATATTAAATTTGATTTATACTAACAGCCTGGCCCACAATGTCGACAAGAACATTTCATTCTTATATTTATATTGAAAACAAAAACAAATTTAAATTTTTTATTATTGTTTTCAATATAAAAATGCGAAAGAAATGTTCTTGTCGACATTGTGGGCCTGGCAGTAAATCTTTCTAACAATAAAGTACCCTGTATTTTTTTAATTTTTATTGTAAACTTTATTTACAATTAAATGTGTGAATTTTTAATATATTTTTTCAAGAAGTATTTTATTTAAAACATGTGAAATAAATTAATAAATTTACATCATACCATTTTATTACTTGGGTTCAGAATGGGTTATTAAGTGCTACAAACAGAACAATGTGTTATCGAAATGACAACCGAATGTTGTCAATATATTAACGGTGTGTTGTCAAAAATGACACCAAAATGTTGTCGGCATGTCACCATTATGGTGACAATATATTAGCAATTTGTTGTCATACTGACTTTTAAAAGTATTTAACTTTTCAGAGCAATGAATAGATAATATGATAAGGATGGACATCAAAAACTCTTGGAATAAAGTCACTAAAATGAAAAATTTAAAGGAAAATTTCATTTTCTCCCTTTAGTCGAAATTATCTATCTTTGATTTATCACCGACACATGCCAATAAGGATAGCGAATGGTTTTTTTTATCATCAATGTTCGCACTAAGAAATGAAGTAAACCAAAACTATGTTCACATCTATTAAATATTTAACGTCCAACACGTAATATCTAGTTTTTTAAAAAAAATTTTGCTTTTGCAAAACCTTTGGCTAGATTAGACATAATTTAGTAGTTTCTAAATTACATTATAAATTTCTTCTAACAAATTAAGTTTAGCTAAAGTTTGACGCTTTTTTGGATTTTCCCGTCATAAAATTGTATATTCAATATGCATTGTCAGCCTTTTTACAAGGCGGATGTACTAAAAAAATGGTATCCTTACACCTGTACGATTGTTTGAGAAATCAGCGCAAATCAACGAGCGAACGATAGCGGTCGACATCGTAGGCGAGGATGTTAATTTCCAAAACTTTTTCTCACTTCAATCCCACTATATACCAAAGTACACAAAAGTATTGTCGTTGTTGTTGTTTGGTTTTCTTTTAATACTATTTTCAGTTGCTGCTTCATTTAATTGCATTTCATTTTCCTTTAGTTGCTTTTGTTGGTTGCTGCTGCCAGTTATAATGATGTTGTTGTTGCCATTGTTGCTTTTAGACTTCTTTGGGAAATGATTCAGCTCTGGTAGCTCAAGTGCAAAACAACAACAACAACAGAAAATCGAAGAAAAAAGAGTTAAGCACAACGAAAAAAAGTGAGGAAAAATTGGAATCTTTTGGCGAGTTAACGGTTGTATCTGCAGAATATTTTGACGCTTGATTGATCAAAGACTTGATATAAAAAAATTACCGGCATTTGTTAGTGAACTTTCCACTTCTATTAGTAAATATTTTTTTCCCCCAGTACTTTCATAATTTTGCTGTTGTTGGGATTTAATCGCAGAATATGTACAGTGGGTTAGAAATGTTTAAAAAGTTGGAAATATTGTTAATGAATAAAAAAAAATAATTAAAACTTTTTTTTAGAAAATGCGGGCTTACAAAATGATTCAATTGTTAAACTTCTATCTGAAAAGCTTTATAATAATTGTCTTCACAGTGGGATTTTAATAACAAAATAAATTTTGGCAGTTTTAATTTTCTTAACAAAAACAATTTCACATTACAAACATTTAAAACAGGAACAGTGTTGCCAGAATAAAAAAAAATTCCAAGTAAAAGCGTAAGTGCTAGGGATGCCAATCAGGACTGATTTTTGAAAATCCCGGGAATCGGGAAATCAATCAAAACAGAATTATTTTATTTACCGTATGTTTTTTAAGCAAATTTTTTTTCTATTATTGGACCGGAAGGAATATGAGCTATTTCATCAATATTACGACTTAATTGTTATAATTATATCAACTTTTATTCTTTTGTTTATGAATAATACTTTAATTAGATCGTAAATAATTTTCTATATTTTGCATAAAAATTATCATTTTTATTTTGGTATTATGTCTTAAGCCAAAGCTGAGCTTGCTAAACGTAATTGTAAAAAAGGCTTGAAATGTGAATCTTAAAATTTCGTTTCTACTTAAAATAATGGTTTTTATTAGGCAAAATACAAGAATTCAGAAATAGTCGTCATAAATCAAGCAAAAATTAAAAATAGTAAATACTCAAAAATAAGAATTATTTGCAATAAAAAATATAACTCAAATATAATTTTTAATAATTTTTTTGTATATAATATAAAAACGAACATTTTTGTACATAAAAGTTGATATGTTAAAAATCCCATAAAAATATGTCCCGGGATTCGGGATTTATCAATCCCGAAAAATTTCATGTAAATTTTAAAATTTCAGGAACTTTTTTAAAGTGCATTTTTCATTTCATTTCTTTCTTTTAGCACTTTCTATGTTTCAATTTAAATTAAAGAAAGTATGTTTGAGATATTTATTTTCGAATTTTGTTGAAAGTGCTATCAATGGCATTATATATGGAACTAGCGGGCCCGTTGCCTGCTTCGCACGGCAAAACAAAATAAGAAAAGAAACACACTTGTTTTTAATAAAGTTGGTTTTGGCCTGCGGCAAAAACACACTCACTTCACATGCGCACCGCACACACATGCGTTATCGGATTTCAACCAAACTTCATATAAACCATATATGGGCCACTGCCTACGTAGTGTAAACGCACGACGCGTTTATGATTAGTTCGGCGACGTACATATACGGACTTATTTTTATATATATAGATATAGCATCGTGCAAATTTCGGCCGCGGCATCGCAACATTTTTCTGTATGGCGCGCATCCGAAATTTTCAATTTCACATTATTTCGGCTTGCAAATCAGGCTGAATTTAACTGATGGCATAGGTTATGTTGACTTTGAGGGCATCTGTGATTAGTGGTCTATTCGCATGGACCTGTTTCTTAATATAATCTCACAATAAAATGTTTAACGGCATCAAATCATACGATCTCAGTGGCCATTACATATCACTTCCAAGTCAAAATGTCTAATGTGACATGAGCTGTGTGGCACGTAGCGCCGTCTTAGAGAAACCACAAGTCAGTGATGGCAACTCTTAGCGCGTGAATACATTGGAAAAACGGTCAAAAAGGGCTAAATTGAAAAACTTAAGTTTTTAGTGCTTTATCATCTTTTTTCTTCAAAAATTCCAAGAAAAGGACTAACATATATCTTTTAAAGTAAAAAACCAAAAACTTTTAATAAAACATTAGGATAGAACTGAAGCTTTAAGTTGATTTTACATCCTTTTGTAATTGTTTTATAAAATTTGTAGTACTTGGTCATCCTCGTCTATGCGATCTTATTTAGCATAACTGCTCATATAATTTATATCATAAAAAACAGCTGTTTACTTGTTTACGACTAAATTTAAAATTAATTAAATGTCTTCAAGGACATTTTATTTTAATTAAATTCGTGACAATAAAAGTCCTCTCAAGTTCATTGCCCTAGTACGGATATTTCAATATATTTATTGAAAAAGTGAAGATTTAATAAATCGATTGTTACCAATTCCATTTTTACAACTGTATGTCAACTTAAAACTTTACCGTACTTTCAATGCATCTTCATATGCACGTTAAAAAAAAAAGTTAAAGTTCACATTAGTTAACCAACACATTAAGCCCAGCAAACGTGAATGGGTTTGTTAACTAATGTGAACTTTAACTTTTTTTGCATAAAGGGGTTAATGTTTAGGACAGTTTTCACAATTCAATATTGACAGAAAAACAAAAAAATATAATCATACCGATCCAATAGTAGAAACAGGCTAAAAGGACTAAATAGAAATAACAACATGTGTTAAATTTGCGCGTTTTTTAATTTATGGCTAAACTTTTTTCGCGTTTTAGGTACTTTAAAAAGGGTTAAATCTAGCCCGAAGAGGGCTAAGTTGGGATCACTGCCACAAGTCGTTGGTGTCCGCATCATGCAATTCAGGCAGACGCCGTCGCCGGTAACGGCCTGGCCAACGTAGTTTTCAAAGAAATCTACAGTTAACAGTAGGGATGGGCAATAAATATCGATATATCAAAATATCGATATTTAAAAAAATTATAATCGATATATATCGCCGATATTAAAAATACACATATATCGATACATCGATATTTATTTACGACTATCGAATTCGATATTTTTAAGATCTCTATAATAAAATTCAACTGCTTACAATACTGTTGTTTTTTAAGAATTGCATCATATGTTTTTTAACTAATATTAAGAATATAGCGGCGCTTTTCCATTGTACATTTTCATAGATTACACAGTTCACTTTTGTCTCGTTTTTTTAAGAGATGACAACAAAAAAATAAGCGCGGAAAAAATATTCTGGAAATCGTTCCTAGAATTATGCAATTAATCGCCTAAATGATGGCGCATTAGCAGCAATAAACTCATGAAAGTTGGAATGTTAATAATAAAAATAAATATTTTGTTTTTTCTTATTTGAGCATGTTCTTATATGTGGGTTAATTCCAAAAGTAGTGTACATGAGCATTTTTTTTTTTTTTTTTTTTAAGGTTGAGGAATTCATTCTCTGAAATTGTTTACTGGCATTAAGATTTGTGCAGATTGCGAAATTACTTTTAGTTTCTTTAAAAAAAATTTGTTTTGCTTTTTTATTGCATTTTGGTGAAATATTTTCCGGAATGTCACTTTTTACAAAAATTTACAAAACTAAGAAATTAATGCAAAAATGTTAGAACAAAGCCTACTATCGCATTCGTTCACTTATTATTTACCAGCTTTGGATGTTTTTCTTAAAAAAAAACGGGTTAGTAATAGCAAAAAGTTATTTTTCGAAGAGATTCCAATTATTTTTTTTTTCCTTTTATAATTCAAGAATTAAAAAAAAGTAATTTTTTTACAAAAATTTGTTTTTGTGCAGCTTACATTTAAAGTAACAAATTTGCTTCAAACAATTTGGAAGAAATTGTTGTATTTTGCTGGAAACTTGAAAAAATAAAAAGTGACAGTACGGAATTTTTTGTGACAGTAAAGAAAATCCAATTTAAATTTCAAGTGTAACGAAAACTTAAACATTTATTCATTATTTTGTTTTTGGTTACTGTTTGTTTTTTCTTTTTTATAAAAACGAAACAAAAAATAAAAGTAATCCAATTATATTAACAAAAAATTCATGAACAAATCTATTCATCGGAATCTGTGAATATTTCATAAAAAATTGATTCCCGATTGGTTTTTTTTCTATTTGTTTGTATCTTTACATCAAAAGAACTACAGTATTGAAATCAATCAGAATTTTCGAGAAATAAGCTTTTAAAATAAAAAAAACCTTTTTACTTAAAAGTGACAGTAAAGAAATTTGTGATATTTTTTTTGTTTTTTTCTTCTAAAAAGTTATTTCACGGAAAATAAAAACAAGAAAAAGTGATCAAAACTTCGTAATATATTAATATACATTTTTATTTATTTTATTTTTTACGATTTTTTATTAAATAACTGTGTGACAGTACGGAAATTTTTAGCTGTACTTACCATCGTGCGATTATAAATTCACTTGAAAACACCAAATAATTGATTTTATTATTTTATTTTTTATCTTAATCAATTTATCACTTCTTGCACTTTTTAATAGCGATGCACATAAAGCAAACGAAACAGCTCAAGTAATGATTATGACTTAATTAAAAAAAATGTGACATTACGGAAAAAACGCAGAGACAAAGTAAAATTAGAACGTCAAAATGACATTGATAACATTTTTCAGGTAAAACCAGGAAAAAGCAATAAAAATAAATACAATCATTGAAAAACAGTTGAATTTTTTATTATTGTTCTATTGTTTTCAACTCTTTTTCCATGTTGCTTAATGAATAACATGTGTGGAGACAGGTATATTTGTATGTAATAGGCATGATATACAGTTAAAGCACCATTTGCACAATTTAGCAGAAAGTTTTACAATAATAACAACTACTTTTGTTTGTTGCTAATTATTTTAAAGCTTACTTGCCGTTTTTGTTTTTTTATTTTCTTTTACATGAAAGAAATAAAAAGCTTGAGACGAAAAAAAAGCATTGTGTTTGGAATTAACCCATGTATATTAAAAATAAAATATTGCAAAATTTGCTTGTATTGTATGTGTCAAATGTTTCGTTTACCGGCATTATATAATGCCGGTCCCTCGAATTCAAACGAAAACTTAGTTCGCATAACTTACATTAAAAAGTAAATTTTAAAATTGGTTTTTATTTAAAATAAAAGTTAATCGAATGAAAGTTTCGTTCGAAATCGAGGGACAGGCAGTAAATTTGAAATTAAAGGAAACAATAAAAAGTTAGAATTAAGGATGTAATATGTTTATACATATGTAAATATAGGTATATTAAGTTTTTAAATT
This sequence comes from Pollenia amentaria, assembly GCA_943735925.1. Classification (NCBI taxonomy): domain Eukaryota; kingdom Metazoa; phylum Arthropoda; class Insecta; order Diptera; family Polleniidae; genus Pollenia; species Pollenia amentaria. Next base: position 166,245,156 of record OX031007.1, read on the forward strand.
TGGTAATAATTTCAGTTCGATACATCGATATATCGATATTTCCAATTAATAAATATCGATACTCTTAAAAAATATCGATACGATATTTATCGATATATTTTTCAATTTGCCCATCCCTAGAACCCAGTGACTTTGCCTGGATGCATTGAATGTTCTTGGATTTAACGTGGATTAAAGAGTTTAACATTTTATCATTTGTTATTAAACGCTTGGACCCATGGACGGATACATGGAGATTTGTGAAAGCAAACTAAAAGAATAACGGCCAATTCGACAGAAGTAGGATTAAACAATATGGCCGCTATAAACTGTCAAAGTTCGGAAACCGGAAATCGAAAGATACGGCAACAGTTTTAATTTAATAAAATATTTGTGAATTATTAATATTTGCATAAGTTTTACTAATTAAATTTATATTTTTTATTAAGTTTTTGTGAAAAAATTGGCAGGGTAAAATCGAATTAGTCTTTTTTTTATATTTAAACAGGTGTATGGCAAACTGATTGAGTTTAGCCACTATTTCCAAAAATAATGCTTTTGCAGCTGCGTACCGTCCATTAAAAAAGGAAAAGTTTTAAGAGTATTTACATATATATCAAAGGGGAGTCCTATAAACTCCAAGTTCCTCATCTCAATAAAGCAAATGCAATCCTCAACGACCCACGGTTCATTAGATGGTCATTACCTCTTTAGGTGAAATTACTCAATGCAGTGAGTTTTTTCAATTTTTTTTTTATATATAAATTTTAACATAATTGTTGTCCAACCCCCTGAAGTTCCTGTTGGCAAGCAAGGAAAAATAGTTGATTGTAACGACTACTTGTTTAACGGAAGAAGAAATTACTGACCGATTTTTTTTGTTTTTTAATTTTTTTTACACAATATATTTTTGCATAATGAAAAAATCAATAATGTCATTACTCGTGTTATTTAAATTGTTATAATCATAATTATTAATATAAACATATAGCAAAAATTAAATAAGTAAATGCAAATACAAGCAAAATAAAATAGAACAAGATTTTTTTTTAAATAATTAATGAACAATGAGTTCGTGAGTAGTAGGAACTTTGTAGTACTGCAATAAAAAAAAGGTTCATGGAAAATGTTCTAGCTAATAGAAAGATTTACTGCCGTATTCATAAAAAATAAAATAGATTTCAAACGTATTTCAAAACAAAATTTCTATACAAATTTTCCTTAAAAAAGATTTCATATCCAATTTAGTTTTTTATGAATACGGCAGTTAAAATTTAACATAATTTAAGACACCCCATTTAAGACTAATATCAAGTGTGTTATTCTATACCTGTTCGTTTAGCATATTGGTATATCAAACTCTGTGCTCTTTACATCTGAGGTATAAGGTATATTCAGTAGGGTGGGCCGATTTGTAAGGACAAAAATTTCTCGATATTGTGCCATCGATTTTTCGATAGCTTTTGGTATGAGGAAAAAACGTTCCACTACGACATATCAAAAAAATCATTTTCGAGTCTCCCAAATTTAAATTTTTTTGCTTTTTCTCAACTTTTAATTTTAAAGTTTTTTAAGTAGGTAATAAAAAAAACATGGCTGATTTCAGTCTTTTTAAATTTTACCTTTCCAAGGTGAAATTGTACGCTGGCGATGGTAGTTTTTCTTGAGGTTTTGGAAGAGTTTGTTTACGCTTTAATTTTTAAGGTTATTTTTAGTAGGTATGTTAAAAAAAAATTCTCCGATTTCAAATTTTTCAAATATATCCTATCAAAGGTAAAATTGTACGCTTAAAACGATGAGGATATCATTTTTCAAAAAAAAAGTGTTTTTATACCCTTCACCACCACTGTGGTGAATGAGGGTATACTAAGTTTGTCATTCCGTGTGAAACTTTTTTATAATACATCTAAGACCCCATAAAGTATATATATTCTGGCTCCTTGAGTTATTCTAAGTCGATTTAGCCATGTCCGTCTGTCTGTCCGTCTGTTCGTCTGTTGAAAACACGCTCACTTTTGAAAAACGCAAAACAAAAGAACAAACTTGGTCTCAAATTGCTTGTAGTTATCCTAAGCAGTTTGGGATTGAAAGCCAGCAACATCGGTTCAGTAGGATCAGAACTATGAATCAAAATGTGGAACCACCACCCTGAAAAAATTGATAATTTTGATACAAAAACTAACATAAATGGTTTATTAATGCACGGAATGGCATAAAATTTTGCTCGAATTTGGTTTGTACGACTGCAAATCATACTGGCAAATTTCGTGACGATCGGTCCATAATTTACCATAGGCCGCATATAAACCCATCTCGAGGAAAACAGTTTAGTACGCCTAAAACCGCAATAAAAAACGCTAGCATACTTAAATTTGGTACGTCACAGTTTTATAGGACTGTAAAATTTTTGGAAGATCGGTCCATAATTGACACTAGGTCCCATATAAACCCTACTCCCGGAATACAGTTTAGAATGCTTAAAACCGTAATAAATGACGCTATCATAGTAAAATGTGGTACGTCAAAGTTTTATAGGACCAGAAATCACACTGTAAAATTTTTTGAAGATCGGTCCATAATTGACACTAGGTCCCATATAAACCCTACTCCCGGAAAACAGTTTAGTACGCCTAAAACCGTAATAAATAACGCTATCATACTAAAATTTGGTACGTCACAGTTTTATAGGACCAGAAATCACACTGTAAAATTTTTTGAAGATCGGTCCATAATTTACACTACGCCCCATATAAACCCTATTCCCGGAAAACAGTTTAGTACGCCTAAAACCGTAATAAATAACGCCATCATACTAAAATTTGGTACGTCACAGTTTTATAGGACCAGAAATCACACTGTGAAATTTTTTGAAGATCGGTCCATAATTTACACTAGTCCCCATATAAACCTTACTCCCGGAAAACAGTTTATTGCGCCTAAAACCAAATAAAGCTTACTTTGGGAAAATAATAAACTTCGCCTTAAACCATCACAGATATAGATATTGCGGTAAAATGTCTTACTTAAATTCATATGGCCAGAAAAAATATCATGCAAATTTGTGAAATTTTCTGTAAACGCTAAAACTAATAACACTGCTGTATTGAAATTTATTCTAATTTATTTTTTGTAATACTAGAAATCAGTCTTAAGAATTTTGGGATGATTGGGCCATAATTTATCATAGGACCGATACAAATTACCCTCCTAAAAATTATTTTAGTTCGGTAAAACTTTTACGAATCATGATATTTTACTCAAGCATGTTCAAAGTCCTAACAAGAAACGCATAAAATTTTCTTATTGTCGGTCAATAATTTAACTCATGTCTAAACCGCAACTAATTTTAATGCTGACGTTCGTTTTTGTGAAGCTTAGTTAATAATATATATGTATTTATCATATAGAGCTCACTCCTGTCGGTGGAGGGTATCAAAGATTCGGCACAGCCGAATATAGCACTCTAACTTGTTTTTTTTTTGTTTTTAGACGAGTTTTTGTTGAAAACTCTTTTTTCGATTTTTTACTATTTTTTGTTATTTTTACGGCTTAAAATCCATTTTTATGTATTTTCTCCCGTATCAAATAGCTAATTTCTAAGGAAATTCGCACGCTAAAAGCGATGGTGATATCAGTTTTCAGAAAAAAATTTTTTTTTTTGAACGAGTTTTTAAATTTGAGCGTCTCGAAAATTATTTTTTTTTTATGTCGTAGCAAAACTTTTTTTCTCATGCCAAAAGCTATCGAAAAATCGATGGCACATTATCGATTGCTAAATCGACCCACCCTAATGCTCAGCAACATTGTGGAAAATTTTACTGCAAATATTTCGGCTATTTTTTGCTGTTTGTGTTATTTTTGTGCTTTGGTATATTCCGACATATGTAGTAAAATGCCATGGCCGAAAATTTTGTAGAACATTTCATCCCCTTCCTCGCCCTTGGTAGTGATGTTTTTTACGATTTGTTAGAATAGTGCCAAAAATTACCGTTATGAAGGGGAGTTAGAGGGTAAATGTGGTCCACAAAAATATATGCCGTACAATTTTCACTTACCTTATACCCGAGATGCAAGGAACACATAGTTTTATCTACCGATGTGCTGCGCGAACAGGCCAAAAGGGTAAAACACTAACTCTCCTAAAATTCAATTCCGATGTGATCTCTCAAACGCTTTACCAGAATCCATTGTCATTTTTTTTTTTTTTTTTGTATTGTACATTGTTATTGAAAACGATTTTGTTTTTAGAAATAATGAAAATGACATTTGTAGACTTAAGAATTCAATATTCAGATGATAGTCTAAAAATTATGGTGGATCGAAACGTTGCATACTTTTCTCACTGCTTAGTAGAGTGCTCTAAAACATATGCTACAACATTGATTTTTACAGTTTTTTTTTCCTTAAAATAAACTTCTTTCATTAATCTTTTAATTAATACAATTAATTAAAATGCCATATTTTCTGTTACATTTTCTAAACAAGATTTTCAAATACAAAATAGTAAATACCACTTACCCAAAATGTTTGCCAATGATAATCTGCAAAAAAAAAATAATTTTGAATTCAATATTTAAAAAAAAATATTTTGCAAGCAAGTAGCACAAATCTGGTTTAAAATGACATGATAAGTATTACAATTTTAGAAAAACATTTGGCTCTTTAAATATATAACAAGTCATCGATAGACAACATTAATAATGGAAACAATCAGCACTAAACTCAGCCATAAACATTGTATTTCACACAAAAAATATGCATGTAAACTTGATTATTAGAGAGGAGAAAAAGTAATTTAAAAAATATTTGTCAATTCTAAAAATAAAAAATAAAATTTTTAGGTAAAAATGTTATTATTTCAAAGTGTGAGATTTTTAAAAATAAGAAGTTTGAATTTGGTTCCAAAATAGAGCAACACATTTATTGAATAATTCAAAATCAAAAATCTCCTCTACACGGAAAGAAGTTTTTTTTTCTTAAGTAATCAATTTCGTTTCTTAAGGTATTACACACATCAGCACAAACGCCATAATACCCCCTTCACTTGTGGTGTGGTTATAAAAAAAATGTATTTGTGACGCTGACAAATGTATACTAGGGTGAATCACTGATGCATGAGAAAAAATAAAACTTCTCGAATCATATTCTAATAGCAATATTTTGTTGTCTTACGTTAAAACAAATAAAAAATGCCCGTGCCGGAGTTCCTAAGAATTAAGTATTTTAAATAAAAGTCATTTCTTAAATTTTAATATTTTATTTACTATAAATTATTTATTATTAATTAAAACTGAACACATTTTTAATTACACATAAAAAAAATAAATCTTTGGTTCCTATACCACATAAAACAAAAGAAACACGAAATTTTATTAGTTATTTTTGATTCAAATTTATAACTTCAAAGCAATTATTTTTTGTTGTTTTTTTATTTATTTATTTGATTTCCAATACAACAAGACTTAAAATCTTATAATTATAGTAAAGGATTTTTAAAATGTATATGAACATGACGTTTAATATATAGTATTAATTTTTTATTCATACAATTAGTGGAAAAAATAAAAAATCTGTTAAAAAAAATAGAAAAACACCAAATATTTTAGTATTGACAAAGTGAATCATCTATAATGCTTTAGTAATTCTTTTTTAAAGTGCAGTGCGTTGCGTATAAACTGTGTGGCCGGTGTTAACGAGTTCCAAAGACGGATTGCATGGACATAAAATTGCCACTCAGATACTAGAGTACGATATCGTATATGAATTATATTATTTGACCTTCCTGATTGTGTAAATATGATTCTATCAAACATATAGACTGGTTCAAGAGTATAGATAATCTTATGAAGGAGCATTAAGGTTCTTATTTTTATTAGGTTAAATAATGTTTTGTCACATATTCAGAAATCCGGTCATATAAGTTAAACACATATCTCAAAATTGCATTGTACGTATTTGTAAGTTTTTTACGGCTAGCAGAATCACAACTTGCATATATTTCACAGTCATATAACAATGTCGGCATAAGATATGTTTTTGCCAGCAAAATACGTATATTAAGTGGGGTTAAATGTTGAGTGTTCCATAGAGTCCTTAGCTTTGCGTAAGTCTTCCCAGCTGCAGAATTTATATGATCTGACCACGTTAGTGTTTTATTGAATATAATACCAAGGTTTTTAGCAGATGTTACAATATCAATGTTTTGAGTGTCAAGCTTTATCCTCGGTTCAAAGGTTAACTTTATTGTTTTCTTAGTTATTATAAGACACTTTGATTTCTGTGGGTTGAGACACAAACCATTTGCCTTTGCCCATACATGAACACGTTTTAGCTCCATATTTAACTTTTCAACACTATCACCTATGTTACTAAGACTACTACTAATATAAAGTTGGACATCATCCGCGTACAAATGGGCATTGCAATATTGTAGTTGTGTAGGTAGATCATTGACGTAAAGAGCAAACAGTAGTGGTCCGAGAATTGATCCTTGCGGTACACCCTTTAGGACTGGTAGCATTTGTGAGGTTTTATTGTTTAAGAATACTGACTGCTTACGACCTGTTAAGTAAGAATACATTAAACCAACAGAAGCAGCGGTAAAATTTAAAATTCTATGTAACTTCAGGCAGAGAACTTCATGGTCTACCATATCAAATGCCTTTGAATGATCTAAAAGAACAAGGAACGAGACTTTGCCATCATCAATATTTCTACGTATTTCTGCAGATACATCTATTAGGGCGGTAATAAAACTATGCCCAGGTCGAAATCCTGACTGCCTTTTAGTAAGTAAGTGATTTTCATTAACATATTTGCTTATTTGATTTTGCAGTAACCTTTCAAAAACTTTTGATAAATAAGGAAGTATAGCAATTGGGCGAAAGTCATTGTTTGTTTTCGGTGTTGGAATTATTTTTGCATATTTCCAGCTTTGTGGATAAGCACACTTTGTTATAATATTATTAAAAAGATAAGTTATGTGGGGTACGATTAACATAACAACCATTCTCAAGAATTTTGGGTGAATCTCATCGAAACCGACTGCATTTGATTTAATACTAAGACAGCTAGCCAATACATCATTTTAATTTACACAATCAAAACTGAATGAACTATTATGACAATTTGTACTTTGACTTGAAGCATAAAAAGATAAATTTGAAGAGACATTAGGAAGATTTGTGAATTTTTCATTGATCATTTCCAACTTTATATTTGAAGTATCCACAGTAGACGATTTTCCAACACCAATTTTGCGTATTTCTCTCCAAGTTTGTTTTGAACCAACAGCAGAGGAAAAGCGTGTGGCGTAATAGTCAGATTTTGCTCTTTTAATTTTTATATTTACTTCCTTTCGTGCGTTGCAATATTCATCATGAAAATCTGGGATTTTAAAAAGTTTCCATCGTTTATATGCGAAATCTCTGTGGTACATAGCGGCTTTTATATCAGTATTAAACCACGTCTTCTTTTTAGCGTTTAGTTTTAACGTCTTAATTGGAACAGATTTCTTAAACACATTTAATAAGTTTTGCTCTAAGAAGTTTAATTGGTTATCGACAGACGGCATATAATATATAGAATTCCAATCAATGTTAGACATTTCAGTTGACATAATATTGAGGTCTATACAATTAAAATCAAAAAAGGATACCACTTGAGCAACATGTTGTAGCTGGAAGTCATATGCCAGGAATAACATATCATGTTTGGAAAAACATGGCGCCGATAGTTGATCATATAATGAGTATAAATTTACTTGCGTCAAAATTGATAGAAGGGGCCTCAAAGACGCGAGGTTGCTTTCGGGTATGAGGTGAACTTCGTGCTTCATGAACACACGGATTTGCCAGTTCTCTCACTGTTTCACCCAACAACATTGCAGTTTTCTAATAAGTTGCCAATAAGACCAGAATGCGAATATGGTCCCTTGGTAACACCATATAGCTTGTTAGATAGATATTTTAATGGCAATTCGTTCAAATGTAAATAATCCATTGCAGTGGGCGCTGAAGTCTTTTTGCCAATACTCTTATTACTCCGTTAAATTTCCCAGTGTTAGTGACTGTACTATCACAACCAATTGCCATCAAATTTTCTTTATTCATTTTTTGAGACGAAGGAAGGGCAATAATTGGCATTTCAATATTTTTAGAAGCACTTTGATCTGGTGTTGCATAGCCAACATAAACTGAATCTGGCTCCTTAACAGATACATGTTTCTCAATCAATATTTGTCTATATTTCCTAGCTCCCTTTTAAGTAATATAAAGCGTCTTATTTTTTCGGCCGTTAAAGTATAAAGCTACTAGGTCTAGCTGCTTCTGGTCTTGAATACATTCAATACGTACTTTTTTTCGTTCCCGTCTTATTTTTGATTTATCAATTGGTTCACTGCTAGGAGAGATATCTTGCAATACACACGAAGCAATAGCAGCCGCTGCACTATCGGAAACATTGTAACGGTTCCAAGTTTTTGACAATGATTTTATGAGATTTTTGTAATTTATTTGATAACCGTTTATTACTTGCATGACTGACTATTGTATTTTACACTGTAGGAAGAGACGATTTTCTTCATACGCATTCTATCCTTTGAGCTACAAGTTTTACAATATTTAAAAACGATGGTTCTTTGGTAATATTCCTTGTTATTTTTAGTTGCTCCCTATTCCAATCATAGTATTTCATAGCATATTCGTAAGTAAGTTAAACATTATCATTAATATCTTCTACATTTTCGAATCTCGTGCAGAAATAATCTTGGCTTCTGGTTTCCATAATAACGGTTAGAAGTTAAAACAGTTCAAATAGAAAAATAAACACAATCTTCACTGCCCGCATAGTAGACCCAAACTGATCTTTTTATTGTGCATTATTTTATATGTATTCTATCAAAAAAGAATATATACTTGTCAATGAATGAATTGCTTGTGTCTGAATCCTCGAGAACTTAAGAATCGTTAAGATGCAGTAATATGCTTTTTTGCAATACAATGGCTATTGCTGTTATATAACAAGTTTAAAAAACTGAAGATCAAAGCGCGGGCTCTTACACTAATAATAATTTTACAGGATTCTATTGCAGACAAATATACAACATATTTACGCTATTAGAAGTCGTTTCGAGAAAAAACATTTTTTTGACCCACCCTAATGTATACACATTCTACGCGTTTAGACATCCTTCGTTTTGTGCTTATAACTTGCTTCGTATAACTAAATTCATTCCACTTTTTTGACGGATGTGTAGACTACGAAAAAAGCTTGGAACGCGTAGTGGGGACCACCATCTTAACGCTGGGGTGACATATTTCTATAAGAATGTCAACGTCAGGGCTGGGGATTTATCCCCAAAGTTGGGGATTTCATTCGAGTATAAAGGACAAAGAAAGTCATTTGGGGATTGGGGATTTAAAAAAAATTCGTGGACTTTTTGGAGATTTTAAACATTTTTAACACATTTTCCATTTTTTATTTTTTACTCTTATTTTTCTTTGTTTCTTATATAAAATATGAAGGAGATGACCCTCGGTAACTATCGGGAAAATATAAAAGTAATAGAGTCTAATAGCCTATTTCCGATGTGCGAAAGAATTCTTTCTTTCGTATAAATATATTGAAAACAAAAACAAATTCTAAAAATTTGTATATTTATACGAAAGAAAGAATTCTTTCGCACATCGGAAATAGGCTATAAACCAGACAGTTAAATGTCCTAGTTGACTTCAGTTATTTTTAGCATTTTCCTTATTAATTAATTATCTAAAAGGGGCAAGAACAAACGGCTTAAGCGTTATATGCGCCTTCAGAAAAGATAATTTATTGACTGTTATATATTTATTTTTTCCTTAAGTTAAAATAATTTAGGATTTCTATTTTTATAAGCCTTTATTTATGTAGATGTTGTCAGCTCGAAAAAATCAAATTATTTCCTCTTATATTTAAATATCGGCAATTAAAGTAAAAGACAAAATCAATTGAGTGGAATTAAATTAAATGAGCATTCCCTAGTTATGTACAATAGTTAAAAGAAAATGCAAAAAGAGATCAATAATCACTTTTGAGTGAAATAATAATAATACAAATGAGCTAAGTTTAATAATTCTCACAGACAAAAAAATACAGTAAGGACAAAATAAAATCATGACATTAATAATTTTCCGTCATTCATGATTACAAATATAAATAATAGAATAATTTAATTTACAAAATAATATTAATCTTAAGAAATTAATTATAAATATTCCTGTTACAAATATAAATTTTTTATCTTACTCTTATCCACAATTTGTACGATGTTAAGGGTCCTAAATAAGATTACCTTTTTTTGTTGAATGTTTAAAAGGTACTTGATAGACTTTTGTTATTATTCTTCTGAGTGAGTGTTTTCAGAAAGGAGAAATTAAAAAAAAACCTAAAACCGATGAAAACAGATTTTGATTTTTTAAAAGACAATTTTCAAGCAAATAATTCTTCCCCAAAAATATGTAAATATGAAAGACTATATAATAAAGTTTGGGAAAAAGAATGCTGGGCTAATAGTTCCCAGCAAAAACTTTACATACCCGGTAAGTTAGCAAGTAATGTTGGAGAAATATAAACACTACTTATTTTTCGGCTGAATAAATACTTATTTTTGTTCGAGTTGTCCACAGAATTCAGTACTTACAATACACTTACTAGAAGCTAAAAAAATAACCAGTTTTTTAATTGGCGCAAGTTAATAGACCTAATAAGTAGTTATGGGGCTAGTTACCAGTAAGTAAATATTCAGTACTGAAAACAACACAACCAATAAGTAGTTATTGAGCTTATTATTTGTAAGCAAATATTCAGTAGTGAAAATAATAGAAGATTGAGGTTTTCAGAATAATGACAATTGTAATGACAACTAATTACCAGGTAACGTATGAAATAACTACTCAGGGGTGTCATAGAATCCAAGTCGGTTTTGCTAATTGTCGGTTTTTCAAACCAATATTGGTTTCATTTGGTGTCATAAAAACAAGTCGGTTTTGTTATTTTCGAATACAAATAAAACCGATATTCGAAACAGCTGTTTTATGTTTTGGTTCATGTGTTTATAGTTTTAAATGCAATTTTTGTTTGATAATTTTTTAAATTATGATTGTGCTCTAAAATATTGTTAAAACTTGTGTTTGTAATAAAAGGAAAATTATAGAAAAGAAAATAAGAATGTAAACACACTAAACATATGCAATAAATGCCATCGTTGTATTAAATATTTACATTTGTTGTTTACATTTGTGTAATTTTATTGTTTTGTAGAATTATAAAGCAAATTTATTAAAAATAAAAAATAAATTGTTTGTTGTTAATAAAATAAATAAAAAAAAATAAATAAATGTGTTGCGAACTTTCTGTACGCAGAAAAAGTGAGAATACTTTTGCAAGCTCGCAGCAGCCCGCTGCCGGAGACTACCGGAGACATGTAAAAAATACTAATATACCAATTTTATTTATTTCCATCTATGCAAAATAACTAACTGTTGAAAATATTAAATAAAAAATTAAACTTTAACCAACTATATTTATTTCCAATATAAAAACAAGAGCTGTAAGCTGCTTGGTTTATTTTCAATAAAAATCCGATAATATTGGTTTCTGTGACACCTAAAACCGACACTAATTTCAGTTCGAAAAAAAACCGATAAAATTGGATTTCATGACACCAATGACTATCTTTTACCAAAATTCAAAAAGTTTTTCCTGGGTTAGTACTTATGATGCATCGCATTATTAAAAAATGATGGCTATACGTATTTTTATTGTTGATTTAAAGAATCGCTAAAGCCTATTGAAAAAGCTCCAACTTCTTATTAAATGGCTCATACGTCCTCAAAAACAGCCTTTTGTTCTTTTGTAATTCCCCTCTGGAATCGCATAGAGCGAGTATTTTCAACAATGAACTTGGCTAAAATGCAGTACGTACGTAACTTTAAGAGGCACTACTAAGATAAACATCTACCTCAATATCAACAATATATGTTGCCAACATTGTATTCCAACTAAGGAAATGATACAAAAATTAAATGCTCAAACTATGTACAATATCAGTGAATCTCAAGACGTTAATGGTGAAACAGAAGTTAATGAATTATTAAATTTTTAGTACGTGTTTTCCTGTAAAAATATTCAATGTAAAAGTACAAAATATCTTAAATATATCTTATTCGCTTAAACTAATAATATTAAATAAAAAAAAATGTTTACTAAAAATTTTTATTTTGGGATTTCTTTTTATAATTGTTCTAATTATTTTTAAAAAAAAATTTAAATTTCGTCAGAAAAAACCGAACAAAAATATTTACTTTTTAAGCGTTTTTAAATTTGGGGATTTTTGGGGATGTATTTTATATATTTTGGGGACAAGGAAAAAAGTACTTGACAGCCCCGGTCAACATTGTGACATCACCAGTAATGTTATCCTATCTGTATAGTTTAAACCACAAAATATTAAAAACAAATTGAGATAAAACCGTTAGATTGGCCTAAAAATCGCTAATTTGCCATTACGTTTTAATAATAGCAGTCAACTTCGCTGTCAAAATAGGATTTTCCAACTGCAAAGGGTTGACGCTGCGCTATTTTATATGAGCATGAGAATTTCTGTCAGATAGAAAACGCTTAGCGCGCTTATTTAGGTTGGTCTGTAATAAACCTCTTTGTCGCTCACTGTAGTAAAAGGTTGATCCAGTATTATCCAAGAAAACTAGAATAATTTGCATTTTCCAAATAATATTTTTTATTATGTCAATTGCACTTAACCAATAAAAATGTCATAATATTGCGCTGCTAACAAACAATTGCCGGTATGAATAAAATTCAATATTTTATTCAAAGTGTTTTTTTCTCATCATACATGTATAATAGAATAGGTGTATAATTTGGAATCGACACAGGTGTTCATATTTTTTGCTTTACATTTATTTTCCAACCATTAAATTATAAAAAAAAAATGTACAAAACGTGGCAACATTTATTTTAATATGCTTCTTTATAATTAAAAATCCGTTAATTTTTTCGAATCGTAATTTAACCAGTTGAATTTTTTAGTTTTTTTTTTATTTTATGGTCAAACGCACAGGTATGAATTTATGAATGTATGTATTAACGAATAAATACATGAATGTTGTTGTATTGTTTGTGGAGCAATTAAAATGCTGAAATTTAAAAATGTATGTATGTATGTATTATATTTTTATTTAAGTATGAATATATTTCACATACCAACAACAACAAAATTAAAATACAATTCGTTTTAACAAGTACACAATCGAAAATATTGAAATAATGTTGATAATAATGTCAGTCTGTCTATCTGTCAATATGGATTGCAATGTACATGCAACAAAAATAACAACAGCAGCAACAAATATTCGTATGTTGTTAATGCTCATAAATGAAGCAGCAACAACAAAAATACATTATTAAATATGAAAAATATGAAATATTTACTTGTTTAAAACACGTACACTCGAAAACTTTTGGATGTTTAAAAATTCTAAGAATCAAGAAAAATTATTCCATTAATTTTTTTTTTTTTTTTAAATTTGGATTAAGTATTTTAGTTTTGAAGTATTTACATTTTCTAAATATAACACTGCCCTGATGTCATGACTTTTAAATTCGAACTTCTTTTCGGTAATATTTTATTTGACAGCTTTCATATTTTGCAAGTTTTTCTTTTGACTGATGTCAAACAAAATATATACAATTTACAAAAACCGGTTCCTAATTGAGAACCAGTGATGAAAAATTGAAAATTTTATATGGTACTGACCATCAAGCAAAAGAGTACTTTTTTCAGCCTTTTGGTACTTTTTTCAAACATATTTTTTTATTTTTTGGAAAATAAACTTAAAAGTAAAAAACTAAAATACAAATTTTTTTTGCCCATATCTCAGCCATTTATGGACCGAGCTGCTCAATTTTAACAGCAAAATTCTGATGGGGATATCTGACAATAAAATAATCAACAAGCTATGTTGCCAATGGCAACTTGCCATAACCTTTTGATAAGAATTTGCCAAAACTTTTAAAAAAAAATATGATAAAATCTGCTAAATCGTAAAATGAAGGAAATCGGCTAAGATTAAAACAAAAAAATGTTTAAATTTGCTTACAATATGTAATCTTCTGAATTTTTATAAAAAAAAATATGCTAAATATTTGATTAATAAAAATGAATTAAAGTTTTCTTGGGGTTAATTGAACTGTTTATGGGTTTTAAGCCAAATTTTAATTTTTTTAATCAGGCTGAAGTTCGTCGAATTAAATTTTCATTAAATTATTCTAATGAAGAAAGGAATTTCACAACACAAAATGAGTAAAAATTTTAGTGATCATTTTTATTTTTGACTGAGCTGGGGATCGAACTCGGGCCGAATTCATATGTTTCGAGAATAACCGCATTCTCTTCATTAGAGTTTTTGCAGTTTCACCCTTTCCGCCACTTTTGGTGGATCGAAATCCGCTGTAATTGATAATCAAGTTTTTAATTTATTTACGCCTCTTCCTTACTTGTGTTTTTTAGTACTTTTATCAAGAATTTTTCTTGAATACCAAAGTTCATTTTTGCGTTAAAAAAAAAGAGTTTAAAGTCAAATATGGACCAGCAAATTTAAGGTAAGATTAGGAGTCGGAGTTGAAATTTCAGCGTTTGGAGTCGGAGTAAGTAATTTTTGGTGGCGACTCTACAGCCCTGGTTGTCAATGTTAAAAAATAGCAACGCTAAATTTCTAAGCAAAGAAGTATAAAAAGAAAAGAGTACTTAAACCGACGTGGGGGTACCGAAAATTTTTATTTTATGTGCTGTTTTCACAACACAAGTGATTGAACGTGTAGTAAAATTTATATGAAAAGCACTCAGTTTTTTTAAGTGTTTTTCGTATACACTTTTCTACACGTTCAATCACTTGTGTTGTAAAAACAGCATATTAGTTTGAAAAACAGGCAGTAAATTAAAATACTTACCCTCATATTGATAAAAAAATATTTTAGGTTTATAGCAGGGTAATGAAACGGATTTTCTATGACAATTTTTTTTTTGATAAGCCTTTTATTAATCAAAAATATTTTTTATGAATATGGGGGTTAATTTTTATAATTTGCTTCGAAAGTAATTTTTCTAGACGTAATTTCTTCGAAAGTAGTTTTTTATTGCGAAATTTTGATTTAACAATGCACCAAGTAATTCGCTTATCATCAACGAATTCGATGTCGTCATATGTTGACAACTATTCGTTTCCATCACATATCGTGAATACCGCATACCCCATGCACCGATCATCAATATTTTTTTATTTTATTAAAAATAACACTATTGAATTAAGTTAAGATCGGTCGTTTATTTCAAATTGGTACCAAATAAATTCGAAGGGAAACCATATAAAAGCAATTGCATGTTTTTCCTTGTGCGACCAATGAAGGCAGAAGCAATATATTTGTCTTTTTTAGAGCTTTTTATGAATTTTGGTATCGATTTTTTTGGGCATATTTTTGCATATTTTACCCTTTACAGAATTTTTTTGCATAATTTAGTTTAAAGAGCATTTTACATTTCAGAATTTTTTTTAAATTTATGGCGCATATTTAGCATATTTGGGCATAGTTTGATACATGTTAAGTTCAATGCACTTAAGCCTGATTAAAATATCAAAATTTGGATTAAAAACTATTAACAGTTCAATAAAATAACCACACTAATAATTATTGTTAACAGCTACGGCAAGAGCTATGTATATGTTTACATTTGTCCTTCAAGTTGTGCCGAAAAAGGTCAACAAGAAAAAGAAAGACAAAAACATGGAAAACAAAAAATGTACTTTCGATTTCAAGAAGAATTCTTGACAAAAAGTACGAAAAACAGAAGTAAGGAAGAACATGTTAATCAATTAAAATAGGTAATCATTCATTCAAAGCAAATTATGATCTACCAAGGAAAAATGCCATTTGGTTTAAAGATTGATGTTTGACTAATGACGTCATCCGTTGTCAATGGCGGTGAGAGCTAAACGGCAAACCCCTCTGAAGAGATTGTGTCGCTACAATCAAAACTAGTCTGGACAAGCTGTCCGTGAAAACCTGGGTTCAATGCCCAGCGCAGTCAAGAATGAAAAATTATCAATAAATATTAATTCATTTCATGTTGTAAAATTCTTTCTTAATAAAAATAATTTAATGAAAATTAAATTCAAAGCCTGATTAAAATATCAAAATTTGGATTAAAAACCATTAACAGTACAATAAAAAAACCACAATACTTACTTACTTACTGTCTATGTTAACTTTGTACGCAAAGTCCAAGTTACAATTTTGTAGATATTCTATTAAATTGGGTAAATACATTTAATTTGTTCTAAGGACGAAATCTATTTAAATGGTCAAAATCGGTCTGTAATTTCAGATATTAACCAAAAAACTTCTATCCAAATTCGACTTATTGTATCTGTCTTATTATCTTATTATGTTGGTATTTATATTAAATTCGCCACAAAAATATTTTACTGCAGATAAAATTCTTTTAGAATCGGCTCACATTTTCCCAAAGCTTCCATCTTTAAAAAGCTTTAACTTCCTTTTAAATGTTAACATTAATAAACAATTTAGCGACCGTCCCTCAAATCCATGTAAGACAAAAAATCTCTTATGAATGTTAATATCTAGATAATATTCGCCACAAATAACTCTTATATGAATTTTAACCGCATAATATAACATTGTTTTTTGTGAGCCCATGACTGTCCATCGTTTTCAAATAGGGTAACCTTGACCAACTTTAATTTTAGGATTGTTTTTTATTAAATGCAAATGTTTTAAAATTGTTGAATATTTTGTTTTTAAATGAGCAATTTTTGATTTTTTGGAGCATATTTTTAACAATTTTCAGGGCATATTTTCGAGTTTTTAATGCATATTTAACATATTTCTGGTTTCCCTGGCTATGAATAATGCTATTACCGTAAAATTTTATCCAGTTTAGATTCATAAGACTGAAAATCACACCACTGAATTTTGTGAAGATTTGTCCATAAATTACCATAACAGCATGTTTTCGTAAAAATGAGTGCATAACTAACAGAAGGTGTCATATATTTTCCACTTTCGGAAACCTTCAAAAACCCTGAGATTAATCTAAAATCTTAACAAATGATCTTATTGTAGTGAAAATTGGTCTAGTTTAGCTTGTATACACAAAATTCTTCTAAATTTTACACCAGTTATAGCGTTAATAAAAACTAAAACCAGTTTCAATTTAAAATTTAATTAAGTGAATTAAACGTTTTATCAAGTGAATTAAACGTGCAATTAAGTGAATTAAACGCTTAATTGATACTTTTAGTTTGTTTACTGGTGCAAATTTAATAATCTTTTAAATTAATTCAACATTTTTGCTAAATTTCAGTTATATATTGTATAAAGCTTTTTGTAATAGTTCTGTTCTTTCAATTTTCAGGAATAACTTTATACACTACCAGACTATAATCTTGTATCTTCTTGTTACATTTTACCTAAGCTATCCTTTGGATAGCAATGAAGTATATTGTATGTACTTTTTACAATACATAACTGAAATTTAGCTCATAGAATAAATTCGAAAAATAAAAAAATTTCCATATAATAAAGTAACTTGTAAAAAAGAAATAATTCCCAGATTCTATTTGTTTAAATAGTTGAGTTAAATACATTCAACTTAAAAAGTAACACTATCCAGTGTGACACAAAGAATGCTGACGAAGGCCGTAGCGTGCCAGAAAATGCATTACATTCTGCTGGTGTCTAATAATTGTAAAATTTTCAGTACATACAATATACTTCATTGCTATTCTACGGAAAGCTAAGGCAAAATGTAACAAGAAGATATAAGATAATAGTCTGGTAGTGAATAAAGTCATTCCTAAAAATTTAAGGAATAGAACTATTACAAAAAGCTTTATACAATATATAACTGAAATTTAGCAAAAATGTTGAATTAATTTAAAAAATAAAAAATGTTGAGTTATTATATTTGAGTAACTTATGAAAAAGAAATAATTCCCAGATTCTTTTAAATTAATATTACAAATTTTTTAATTGAAATCAAATGTTTCTGTGTATATGGATAAAAACAACATAACATTTTTGGAGATCGGTCAAGCATTTACCATAGGTCCTATATAATACCGACTTTCGTAAAGCACTTTAAAACGCCAAAAACGATTACAAATTGTATTGAACACTCTACCGAATTTCGTGTTCATAATTTAGAATGGGTTTATTATAAATCCCCGTCCTAAAAATCACTTTTGTACGCCCAAAACAAAAAACAATAACGATATTATATTCAAGCTAGGTCCAATTAGGTTCTATAGGACTATAAACAAAATCAAAAAGCTTTTTGATGATCGGCCTATAATTTAACAAACAATATAAACAGTTTTCTCGGAATAGACTTTAATACGTCTGAAAACACAACGAATTAAATTGCTTTGGCGGCTGAAGTTTGAGATTAGGCTTAAAGCTTAATTAGGCTTAAGATAAATTTAAGTTTACTAATTATTAGAAAATCCCATATAAAGCCTTCTTCTAAAAAAAACTTATACTCGATGAAGGCTATAAAAGATTCGGTTCAACATTTTCATTTGTTTTTATTTTAAAAAGAATAGATATTTTTGTAAATAAAAATTAATTTTAAACTTAATTTATTTCTATTTGAATAATGAAATTTTGTTTAAGGTGTATAAATAATTCCACTTTATATTGCTGCCTGAATAGTTATAAAAATTTATATATTTGAAAATTTTATATACATAAATAACAACGAAAACAATATATCGGAAAAAAGGGTGAAGGATTTTAAGATATTTGCATCTTCATATCCCTCACCATGGTGCAAATCATCCACCCAATTTCTTAAATTAATCAAATTGTCGATTTAAATTTTTAAACGAAAATCAGATAGTTTTAAACGATATGGACGATATTGATTATATTTTGACCAACACAACTAATATTGGGTATCAGTTAGAGATATCAAAACCGTGAATTGTTCGAAAAAACGTTTTTTTATGGATTTTCAGGTTTTCTTAAACACATTTTTGAAAAGTGGCGGTTATTCAAAGTATTCGGCATTTTCGAATATATATTTTACTTACAACATTTAAATGTTTTTTCATCTATGATATTAACATTTCCTCGAATTAAGTCTTGCATTATTCATACTTTAGTAGACTTGCTACATTTAAAAACATTTTTTGGATCGGAGCCGTTTTGACAAGAAAGTGTGTGAAACACCTTAAAGCCGTTGGAAATTGCTATAAAACTGTTGCCAAGTGTGAAGGCAACACTTTTGGATTCAGAAGAAATATTTAAATTCTTACTAAGAACTTAAACAAAACAACGTTATGATATTTAAGGCTTTTTAACTCTATCGCACAAGTCTTCCTGATCTAATTATTGTTTGAATAATTTCAAAAAACAATTAAAACTTAACACTACCGGGTTGTATTTTCCTCAAAATACATAAGACTTGTGTAATAGTGTTAAGTATCCATTATTAGGGAAACGAAATATGTATCATTTTATATATAAATACGGGAACAATTGTCGTATGATTTGAAGTATTTTATCGTCCATCAATGTTGATAAAACATATAGCGCCTAATGCAAAAAAATTTAAAGTTGACATTAGTTAAACAACACATTAAGCCCATTCACTTTTGCTGGGCTTAATGTATTGGTTAACTAATGTGAACTTAAACTTTTTTGCATAAGGGCGATATGCTTTAAAAGCTATTCTTGTATAGATATGCACAATATAAATGTTTTTTAATTAATTCTCTGCATAAAAGTGGTAAAATAGTGGTTATATAGTTATTTACATATGCAAAGTAGACTGGCCCGTATTTTCTGATTTCAAAATTTTAAAGCAGACCCTCTTGACATTTTTTTATTTTGGGAAATATTTGGTATTTTTTTTTTTTTTAATATTTTATACCGAAAAATTTTGGAGTCAGAGTCGCGAGTTTTTGTGGGTACTTCAACTCCCACTCCGACTTCGGTACTGTGGAGTTCTGGATCCGACTGTAAATGCCAAAGTTATAACGAAAAATTTAAAAAGGCGACATCTAAGCTCGGCAGAAAAAATACTTTACATTAGAGGGCGTACGGGAATTTTTTTTTATTTTTTGGTGGTACGGTCTAATGTACAAAGGGCAAAACAGTTAAGAACACTTTCCTCTTCTGTTTGTCAACCGATTTGAACAAAAAATACACAATTTGAAAGGTATTTACTTACGTTAGTGCACAATATATATCGCTATAATATTGAACTTATAACATAAAATTATAGATGCAGGATTTTTGAATTTTCGTTAATTTTGGGACAGAAACATAAATTTAAACATGCATGGTTCTGATTAAATAAGAATCTGTAAGGGGGAGATTTTGGCAAGTTTTCCTTCTGCAATTGGTACTTTTTTTGATTTTCGTTAATAGAAGGCCTAGGAACATAAAATTAAATATGCAATGTCCTGAGTGGATGAGAATCTATAAAAGGATATTGTGGGGAACATTTTGTTCTTCAACTGGTATTTTTTGAATTTTCGTGAGTATTCGACCTATAAACATAAAATTAAACATTCAAGGTCCTAAGTAAAAGAAAATCTATTAGAGGGATCTTTTTTGTACTTTTTCGTTCTTTAACTGGTGCTTTTGGAATTTTTATTATACCTATAAACATAAAATTCAACATGCAGAGAATAAAGAGAGATTCGAGAAACTATATGATGAGACTTTTTAGTACTTTTTTAATTTGCAATTGGTACTTTTTGATTTTTTTATATTATTGAACTAACAAAACTAAATTAAACATTTGTGAACCTGAGACCGGCGGTTGGTCCCTCGACAAATCGATCCACTAAGGCGAAAATAAACAAATGCATATGTTTTCTTCATATTTGCATAAGTTATTATGGTCGAATTTCGACCACTTAACAAACACTAGTTTATTTTAATGGCTTGCTAAAGATGTGTTACAAGGGTGATCGACTCGGGTTTTCAACAGGGTTTTAACCCGGTTTTTTCTACCATACGTTTGTTGGTTTTTTCAAGGGTTGATTCTTCGAATGTCAATAAATTAAGTTTTTACTGTAGAAAAATTTCGACGAAACTTTTCTGTTGATTTTCCTTAGAATCCTTTACTTATTGGAAATTAAAAGGTAAACAGACGAAGTGTGTTGGTAAAGGGGCACCGCTGTATAAACATTACTTTTTTCCTCTCTTGCATACATACATCGTCTGTATTCCTTTCCATTTCAAATATGTTAAGGGGGTATAAGCATTTTTTGTCAACAACATAAACTGAAACATGAAATGAAGGCGGAGGAATTTTCAAAGGTTGTAGCAGGTTCGAGTTAATTGAGTTCGATATCAATTGTTCATCACAATATAATGGATGTCAAACTCCATATGTAAAAAGTGTACTTCATATTTTTATGGAGTTTGGCATCCATCTTAGCCGAAAAATGCTTATTGTTTTCAAATTGCTGCATTTGTATATGTATGCTAGTTGTGTGAATGTCAAGAAATAAAGAAGAAGAAAAAAAAAAAACATATTTCTGTGTAAATGTCAAGAAATAAACAATAAGTAAAAACACTATAACTCTGTTTGAAACGCACTCTGGAATTAATTTCGATTTTGTAATTGAAAATAAATCGATATTCGGAATTCGGGGGTTTTTTTTAAAGGCATAGAACTTTTTTGAAAACTACACACAACACATGCAAGCCCACAAATTTAAGGGTATTTAATGTTTTAAAATAATTTTCGGCCTATGACCTCCTCGACTGTGCCTTATGAACGCCATCCTGTCGATTCAATTTTGCACCACTTTTCGAGCATACCTGGTCTTATTTCGTCAATAGTGCTTTTAATGTTGGCTTCCAAATGATCAATCGTTGCTAGTTTATCAGCATAGACCAGAGATTTTATGTAACCCCACAAAAAGTGGTCACCAACCGTTTGGCTTAACAAAGTGAGGGTTTCACGCGCTGTATGACTATTTCTGCTCCAAACGATTTGCAATCACACTAGGAATAAAAAAATCACGAATTATATATATGTCTTAAGAGTTTGACATTCAAGGTAATGTTGGTACCAGTTTCGAATGTAAAGACAAATGAACCAATAACGTCTTCGGCAAGTAAGCCGCAAAAACTGTGGTGTAATTGAGTCTCAAGAGGCTCATGAGGATTGTGCTATCTCCAAAAACGACAATCTTGCTTGTTTACATGCCCGTTAATATTTCACGATAAAAGTGCCCTATAAGTTTGGCGAACAAAGCGCGAATTATGCAAATAAGCTTCCACGATTTGTAAACGTTTTTCTTGTGTTAGAGTTTGCATGGTGATTTGCCAGGTTATACTGAAAATTCAAAAACACTTTATTAGTTTTATACGTCTAAAAAAAACACCCTTTATAATAACAAACATTCTTAAACATAAGTAAATATATGGTACATTGTAACAAAATTGCCATTTTTTGTAGTGATGATAATCCTAAAGTGTATGTTGGGACACCGTTACATCCAGAAAAACTGACTATTTGGTGTCATTTATGGGCTGGTGGAATAAATGGTCTGTATTTCGTTTAAAACGAACGTTACAGTCAATGGTAACTGCTATAGAGCCATGAGCACTGACTTTTTCCTTCATCAATTGAACAACCATGATGTGCATAAGCTGTGGTTTCAACAAGACGGCGCAACATGTCACACAGCTCGTACCACAGTTGATTTATTGAAGAAAACGTTTGGCAACCGCATAGTTTCACGTTTTGGATCCTTGAATTGGCCTCCAAGATCGTGCGATTTAACGTCGCTAGACTATTTTCTGTGGGAATATGTGAAGTCGCTAGTCTACGCCGATAAGCCCGAAACGATTAACCACTTGGAGGACAATATTCTCCGCTTTATTGCCGATATATGGCCACAAATGTTGGAAAAAGTGATTGAAAATTGGACCTCCAGATAAGTCTACGTCCAAGCCAGCGGTGGCGGTCTTATGCCAAAAGTTATATTGAAATTATAATGCCACAAGATTTTCTTTCGAAAAATTTAAATTTAATGGCAATTTCATTTCAAAGTTCTATACCTCCATAAAAAACACACTTTATATATGATTCAAATGACCCCAGGAAATATGGTCCCAAAAGAAAATGAAGAATGGCCCAACATTTTACATGAGACACAACTAAAAGCAATTTTCGGGCCAATTTTTTTTTTCTATTTTTGCGTATTTTTTTATTTTACGTGGGGATGTGTTTTTGCATTTTAAATGAAAATGAAAAATTACCCCAATATCAAGGAATGAAAAGTGGCCCCAAATAAAATAAATAATTTTACTTTTATTTCATTTATAATGAAAATTTTAAGAAATGAAAAATGACTTTTTTATAAATTTTATAAAATTTTATAAATAGAATCTGGGAATTATTTCTTTTTCATAAGTTACTTCATTATTTTTCGAAAAATAAAAAATGTTGAATATAATAAAATTTTATAAAAAAATTTCTAGGGATAATATTCTTTTTTCTTTGACCAAAGTGGAGAAAATCCTTGCCGGCTATGTAGAGAAGATTAAGTTAGCGAAGCCGGTGTTCGCTATACAATAGAGAACAAATCATTGCGTCCGGCCGAAGCCATGCTATATTTCGTACGATTTTTTGAGCTAAAGCTGTATAATTATTCAGAATACTCAAATTCAGGATTTTAAAATTCTAGGTTTTCAAACATGGGACTTTGAAATTCAGAATTTTGAATTTGGGATTTTAACTTTCGGGCATGTGAATCCAACCCAAATTTTTAAAATAAGTTTTTTTGTGTGTTTTTTTTAATTATTACTTTTTTTAAGGTAAATTTCATAAAAAATGTTAATGTTATTTTGCATAATGACGAATAACCCCAATATATGGACATATTTCATATTATTTTTATTTAATAGTGTTAAATTGCATTTTGATACACAGACCCAAATTCGGTATCAATTTTAATTTTTTTTGTGCGATTTTTAAAAAACCATTAACGGTTTTTAAAATTCAGAACAAGCGGTTTACCGTGTTTTTAAAGAAACTTATTTTACAAAAGTTTTTAAAGTTATTAAAAAAAAAGAGGCAACAGTTCATGTAAATGCTATAAAAGAATATTAATATCAAATTTAAAATATGAAAATTTACTTCATATACATATCGAGCCTTTGCTGCTATAGAGTCATTACTCAAATTTGAATTTTCTAGCCCCTTAAAATGTTATTCTTCACTCTAGAGCTGAGTATATAAGATATTTGTAGGAAATTTTTACACAATATAAAGAAACGGTATGGCGATTAACTCCACATTATTAGCTTGTAGGTGTCCCTATATTCTACTGGGAATTAAATTATTAAATACATTAGCTCAAAAATTAGGTTTTTTTAGTTATGACTCTATTGCAGCAAAGACTCGATATGTATATGAAGTTAATTTTTATGTTTTAAATTTAATATTAACATTCTTTTATAGCATTTACATGAACTGTTGCTTCTTTTTTTTAATAAAGCCAGTTAAAGTCAAAACTTTTGTAAAATAATTTTCTTTAAAAACACGGTTAACCGCTTTTACGTAACCGATTTTTAAAAATTACAAATATTCGAACTATTCGAAACCCGATTTGCAATATTTCGTTGTATCAATATTGCAGCACAAACACACTCGTGTTAAGGAGCCCCGTTTTGAACCCAGCATATATTATAGTCCATCTTTCTATGCTGAATCTTCTTAAGGAGAACTTTAGTCCCTGCCTCAGATAGAGTTAAAAAAATAATTTAAACATACTTCGATATATGATTTTGTAAAAAACATTATTGAATGTTAACTACAATTTTGGATTCTGTTTTCCCTCCACTATTTGTTATTTTACTTTTTGTTGTTTCTACCTAAAAAGTTCATAAATATTTTATGTCACACAGAATTAAAAAAAAAAATGTTTTTGTTTAACTCATAAATCGATTTTTAACAATAAATAATGAAACTTGCACATTTAATGTGTAAGTTTTCTTTAACGCCCTCCTACATCAAGCATATTCAGGCATATTTTTACATATTTTGTTTTTGTTTAATTTTTGTTTAAAAATTGTTGTAATTAAATTAATTTAAAAACTTTTATGTATTAATTTCTAGTCGAGTATACATTAAAGCAGAATGTTGTTGTATTTTGACGCTTTTGTATGTGTTGCAATGAGAACAAGAGCACAGTGGAGTAAATTAGAAAAAAGTTTTAACAAATATTTCGTCGACTGGTTACTGTTATTCCGCATAGTACCTGGCACAATTTAAAAAAACAAGTTAGAGTGCTAGATTCGGCTGTGCCAAATCTTTGATACCCTCCACCAACAGAATTGGGCTCTATATGATAAATACAAATATATTATTAAATAAGCTTCACAAAAACGAACGCCAGCATTAAAACTGGTTGCGGGTTGACCTATAGAAAGTTTTATGCTTTTCTTGTTAGAACTTTTAACTGGCTGAGTCAAATATTATGATTCGTAACAGTTTTAGCCGAACTAAAATGATTTTTAGGAGGCTAATTTGTATCGGATGTATGGCAAATTATGGACCAGTCATCCCAAAATTCTGAAGACTGATTTCTGGTATTACAAAAAATGAATTAAAATAAATTTCAATACAGCAGTGTTATTAGTTTTAACGTTAGCAGTGAATTTCACAAAATTGCATGATATTTTTTCTGGTCATATGAATCTTAGTTGGAAGAAATTTTACCGCAATATTTTTCCAAAGGGGGCTTTATTTGGTTGAAGGCGCAATAAACTGTTTTCCGAGAGTAGGGTTTATATAAGGCCTAGGGTAAATTATGGACCGATCTTCACGAAATTTGGCAGTGTGATTTCTCGTCCTATAAAACTGTGACGTACCGAATTTCATTATGATAGCATTATTTATTACGGGCTTAGGCAAACTAAAATGTTTTCCGGGAGGAGGGTGTATATGGGGTCTAGATTTAATTATGGACCGACCTGCACGAAATTAGCAGTGCGATTTCTAGTCTTATAAACCTGTGACGTACCAAATTTTAGTATGATAGCGTTATTTATTAAGGTTTTAGGCGTACTAAACTGTTTTCCGCGTGTAGGGTTTATATGGGGCCTATGATCAATTATGGACCGATCTTCACGAAATATTACAGTATGATTTGCAGTTGTTAAAGCGAATGTGTGCAATTTTACATCATTCCGTGCATTATTCCACGATTTATGTTAGTTTTTGTATCAAAATTATCAATTTTTTTTGTGTGGTGGTTTCACATTTTGATTCATAGTTCTGATCCTACTGAACAGATGTTGCTGGATTCAATCCCAAACTGCTTAGGATAACTACAAGCAACTTGAGACCAAGCTTGTTCTTCTCTTTTGCGTTTTTCGAAAGTGAGCGTGTTTTGAACAGACGGACAGACGTACAGACAGACGGACATGGCTAATTCGACTTAGATGTAAAATAAAAAAGTTTCACACGGAATGACAAACTTATTATAACCTCATTCACCACTAGTGGTGGTGGAGGGTATAAAAATGAGTTAGAAATCAATTCGGTCCTTAGTCCATTTTTTGATATCTCGAATATTATAAGAGACATTGCCCATACATTACCCTATATCCACTTTTGTGCTATGAAGCAAATTTCAATTGCACAAAAGAATATATTGTTTGCAACTGTTATGCTGCATGCCCTGCCAATCAAAACGTTTTTGTCCCGTGTGGTAAACCAGTAACCCGTAACCAGTGACCAACTTTTTTTGGAGCAAAAGCACTTTAAAATTTAAAAAAAAAAACACTAAAAAGCACTATTTCAAGCAAAAAAAAGCACTAAGCCAACTTTTTTTAATTTAATCGATAATTAAACACAAAACAAGTTACCAAATATATAAAAAAATAGCGACGGCGTTTTTTGGTTGTTGGAGGACCATTTTCGTACATAACTTTAATTTGGATCATCATAAGTTGAGTTTGAATTGGGTCATAAAACAGTTTTTAAGTAATATTTTGATTTTTTGTATGTTTTATTAGAAAAGATAGCAGGATTTAGATGGTAGAGTTTAATCATAACAGTATGAATTATGTCGACGAGGTTCATATTTAATAAGAGGAATTGAATTAATAGAGCTCAAGGATAATCCGTTTCTAATTTTAGATTTACTGTAGTTCATCGGTCTAAATGTTCTATCAACTTCCGCGTTATGCTAGGAACACAACTTTGACGAACGACGAATTTCGCCCAACACGACGAATTTTTCAGTAAAAATTCGCTGAGTAAATTCGTCGTATGAAGCACAATAACGTCGAATAGCTGGCAGCTTTTATAATTGAGAAAGTTGATTACTGTTTGCGCAAAGAGAGAGAAATAGCGTGACCATATTCAAAAAAATAACGCTTAAAATAAAACCATAATCAAAAACACAACTAAAAACAATTTTTATAGCAAAATAGTTTGTATACTTATTTTATGTGTTATACAATAAAAAAAAACAATTATTAAAGTAAAAAGAAACTTTATTTACTAAACTACTTCTTAACTAAAACCAAACATGGTCACCTAGTACTGATTTGTTCGTCGTTCGCCGGCGTATGAAATAGAATTAAATCTATTTAAAGTTCGCGGCGTCTGGCGAATTTTCGCCGGCGTCCTGATTGTGTGCACTTTCATATACACAAACGTCTTTTATTTTTGGCGACGAATATTCGCGGCCAAAAATTCGTCGTTCGCCCCAGTTGTGTTCCTAGCATTAGAGTATGACAAGCTTAAAATTCTTAATACAAAAATAGACAAATCGTTGACTTCTATGAAAAAAGATCTGTTCGATGTTGATTTTTCCATTTACAATTCTTAATATTTTCCAAGCAATTTTCTTTTATAAAATATGCAATAAAAACAATTACATCGTTTTTAATGCGATCAACAAACGTTGTGAGATTTACAAAACAAAGCAGGATTGCAGAGAACATGAAACTGAGTACTCCTCCCCAATCTTCTCACCACTCTCACCAATAAAGTCAAGAATTGCTGCAACAAAATGCAAGTTTGGGCGATGTCCTTGTAGTGAGCTTACATAATAAACAGTTGCCATACTAAAAGAATGTTTTTACACTTAACAAAATTGTTACTGCATAATTAATTAAAACCATTTTAGAAAAAACTAAAAATTCTAAAAAGCACTAAAGGCACTAACGTAAAATTGAAAATCCACCAATTTAGTGCTTTTTCTTAGTTTGTCACTAACGATAACATTTTGGCGTTTCGAGGCATAAAAATGCAGCAAAAATAGTGTCAAAAGCATTAAGTTGGCATCACTGCTCGTAACCAGTATACAGTAACCCGACTTATTGCCCACTTATAGTGGATAGTGGATTTGGAAGTTTCATTAAGAATCTAAAAGGTTTTCTGTTTTGCATCGATGGCAAAATCTAAGTAAAGAATGATTCAGTTGTAAGATGGTATTGGGTGATATTATTGTTTCCGTTGCTTTTCCATGCTGTACTTTGTATTTAAAATACTTTTAGCATTTTTTTTGCGTACATTTATTTCTTAAAGTAGAGAATTTAATTTGTTTAATTGTTTTACTTAAAACTTTTCCTAACTTACATTTCAAAATTATATTTTTTCCATATTTTTATAATTTCTTTTTCAATGTTTCTTCAAAACCAACACTGAAAAAAATTTGGTACATTAAAAAATGAGAAGTAAATTAATATTGAGCTGGAAAACGCAAGTTTTGAATTACGATTGTTTTCTTTTCAAATGAAGTTTATTGAAGAAACAGAGAAGCATATTATAGATTAAACAGAAAGAAAAAAAGACTTAGTTTTGTGGAAAATATTTTCAAAAAGCATGAAAAACAAATAATTTTTCCAACATTTTGCTTCATAAGCACCACAAAAACAGGTCTCTAGCAATAATTTTGCCTTTACAGATTTAAAAAATATCAATTAGTCGACGAGTTATAGGCAAAAAAAACCATATAAACAATATGCTGAAAATCGGCATTTGACGGCAAAGGTCGAAGGTCGATTAAAAAAAAAAAATTTGAACTAACATAAACAAACGCCGCGATACGGGTCTTCACCCCTCACTCTCATAATCGATCTATTTTTTTTGCTAACCAGAATTTGTTCCACAGTGTAATCGAACTGTACATTTGGTCTTTCCTCATGGATCTTGTTTATTGTTGTTGTAACACTAATTTTAAACTATAATTATAATATTACTAGTATCTGTATTTAATCGGCACAAAAGGGAAAATTTTTGATTGTAGTTACATAAAATTAATCAAAGAGATAGTGAATTTACCAAAATCTCAAATTCAATATTTCTATAAAAGCGGAAATTGAAAACAACTCCATTTTTTCCAACAATTTCAGGACAAGAATCCCTCGCAAAAGATCTACTGAACTACTAAATGTCCCCCTTCGGTTAATGAGTTCTATAGTTTGGTCTATCATCGATCCCACTGTAGAAATACTTCCTAAATAATAATGTTAAAAGTTTGCGTGTGTTAACATTTTTCTTTTATATGTGTTTGAATAGTATGTATGTTTGTGTGTTTGCTTTTACAAACACCAACTTGGAAAATGGAGTAGAGCAGAGAGAGAGTGTTTTAACTAATTAAAGTTTCTATTTTAATTTGAAAAAAAAAACGAACAAGACTTGTGATTTTTTTTAATAAAGTTAATGAATTAAAGTGTGCAACTGGGAAATATTTAGCATTTTTCTTGAGATTTTTTTATAGCTGTGGTTTGAAATTGGTTTAAAATTAAGATTTTATGCTTCCTGATTTGAAAATTAAAACATTATTAATGTTGATGCATCTTAAAATCTGAAATAAATTGGTGTTTTTTTTTTCATAATTTAAGAACAATTATATTTTTATTAATAGTTTTCTTTTACAATACACTGGATGTAAGCGAGTTTTTCTGGGTGGCTTATGTTTTTATAACTTTTTTAAGGTGTTTCAGGCCGTATCTTAGCAAACGATTTGTGTCCAAAGTTTCTTATTAATTTGCGAGGGAGTATATTTGACTTTAACTTATTTATGTTGAATGTGAGAGGGAAGACTTCAGCAGGAAGTTTATTCCATATACGAACAGTCCGGCCAAAAAACGAACTTTCCCTGAAATGCATTGTACGAAGCACCGGCCAATCGACCACAAAAGGGTTGGTTCTTAAGGAAAAACGTGTATTACGAACAGATTTACGTGTTTCGGCACCCAGATCGCTAATTTCGTCAAAACACAGTCCATTGTATTACCAATAAAACAGGCAAATACAACCGACATTGCGTCGGTCACATGAGAGTCCGGCCCATTCGCGGTCGGATATAGGGGATATAAGTAGTAAGGAGATCAGATGGAGTGAAGTATGTCTTACATCGTTTAAAAAATACCGAGGCACCTTAATGCTTCTTTCGACACCTTGAATATATTTTTTGTCTATCGGACATCACATTGTATTTTCATGCGCAGAACATAAAGTGATTCTGATTCCTTAATAATTATACCAGCCATATATACAGATGAGGCACCTTGATCCGCCGCACGTTAATGAGTCATAATGTAACATTGGGTCTTTCGAGCATTAAAATCGACCCTATTTGCTTGGTCTATAATCAAATGAATACGAATGGCAAAGGTGGCTGTCATCTGCAAAGTAGTAGATCGGATTAGAAGTTTTACAAAGGAGGTCGTTTAGAAAAAAAAAGAAACAGTGTAAGAAACGAACGGGCCTTGCGGCACCCCTGAATGAATCTTGAACATCTCTAACAACACGTATAGTGCGATCTCTAGGAAAGCTCAATATAAGTCAAGAGAAATTATCGCCGACACCAAATGCAAAAAGGCTTGGCAAGAGTTCACCATGCCAGACACTATGAAACACCTTGGAAATATCTAACGCAAAACCCTTAACTAACACTTAAATTTGCGCATGGTGTTGGCAAAATTGGCTTCAGTATTTCTATTATGTGCACCGAAAGTTCCTCGAATCGCACGAAAAGCATTTCTCACAGAACGCTGATTTTCGTAAAACAGCGAAACAATTTGAAGGCGCTGTTATGGTGTGAGTTTTTCCATGATGACTTGCCAAAGGATAATGAACAAAAATTACAAAGTTTGACATAATTCTCGCGTGATCTGTAAAAATAAGCATATTGAAAATCAAACCTCACGCTGAATCACCCTATACATGCAAATTTACTCACTACTTGCATTAAAAATGTCTCCACGATTTTGTTTGGAGTCAGCTGTTCAACATTTTTAATTTCACTGGTCGGAAAAAAATTTTAAATAAAAATATATGGAATATAAAGATTTTAAGGCGCTTAACTCATATCCATTTAGATTTTGTCTATCAAGTCTAGTTTTTTTTATGGGCGGAAGCAACACTTCGCCCGAAATAAAGCGGTTATACTTAAACATTTTATCATGACTTTAAATCAGAGTACCGAAACGCTCGCTCATTCTTCATTCATGAGCGAGCGTGAAAATTTAAAAAATTTTCTGGAAATTCATCCTCATGAGGGTGAGGAAAAAAACTATTTTGATTTTCCTCGCTCATGAGGAGTGAGCAAAAACAAAAAATTCATATGTGATTTTACAGATATGAAAAATTTGAAAAAATTCACGTTAAAATTCTTCACAAGGAAAAAAAATGAAATTTTCCCAACCATTTCCAGCGGGAAAAATCAAGTAGTAAAGAGGCCTTATAGAAGGCCTTTTTGCAGACATAAGATCTCCCAGCCGCATTCCAACTTTATTACCAATTAGCAAGGTGTGTCATTGGAGACCAACACCTTGCACTTTTGCATATATGTTAAACTCTTCTGAAAGGGGTTCTAAACAGATTTAAGAAAAAGCTTTATCCAAGTTTAATTGTTGTGGCTAATAATACGAAGTGAGTAAATTAATAACTAAACTTGCAACACGTTCTAACATAACTACTAATAAAACGATTGCGACAGGCCTTATCTTAGAATAGAAAATTTGAATTTGTAAAATATTAAATAAAAACCTTTCTAAAAGACTTTTTCAAAAAAGGCAGAGTGGAATAAGTAAAAGATTACTAAAAATTCAATTGTAAACATTCTTAAAGGCCTAAAAAGTGATTCGCTTGCAATTTTCCCCGCCGGGCAGCACGTTTAGTCTGTGTGTATTTTTTTTGTAAAATTATTTCTTGACTGGTGAACCAAAATGTGTGTGTTGTTTTTTATTTTTGTAGGCAAATATTATTGAAGAAAAAAAATAAGAGAACTGCACATATCGTCATCTTAAATGCAGAACATTGTAACATCAAATTTCATAAGTTTACATGAGAAGCAAAAAACATTGTAAAATGGAAATTATATGAGATATTAGAGTAATTTTAAATATTTAGAATAAAAATGCGATAACCGATTTTTTTTTTTTGATAAAAAAATAATATTTTTACTGTTATTTATTTAGTTATGTGTGTTACGTTATTTTAATTTGTAATTCTCTGAAGCAAAACGACGAATCATCAACGAAAGTATGATAATATTAAGTTAAACAATCATTTAAAACATTAAATAATTAAATATTTCTTTTAAGTTACAGGTATAATAGAATATAAAGATAAATATGGTTAAATGCACATATAAAAATGATAATCAAACAATTAATATGCAGCATCATTAGGAATGCGTTGACATGGTGAAATAAGTTTGCTTTTCTGATGCAGTGCAGGCAGTACTGCATTTGAGAACGTAGAGATGTTATATTATTAGAGATATTATTATGACATATTATTTATAGTTTTTTATTTCTAATTAGAAGTGGATTAAACTAAAAAAAAGTACTTCATTAAATTTAAATTAATTTTAAAAATCCAACTTTTCCATTATAACTAACGTGTATTTTGATGTCCTTATAATGAGTTTTCTCAATTGAATTTTTCTTTACAATAAACAAGTTTTGTAAAAAATTTGACTCAATACATACATATATGCATATTTGCCTCCATATAAGGAATTATTTCGAAAAAACTTCTGCAAGAAGTAAATTTTAATTAGTTAATTTCTGAAAAATTTATATAAGAAGAATGAAAGAGTTTTTCAATTAAAAGTAGTATTGATAGCAGCCCGCGTATTCAGTGAAAGAAAATGTTGTATAAAGAAGCACTTTTCCTAAAAAAAATACTATTAGTATTTAATAAAGCCGTAAAAGGATTAACACAAAATTTAGCTAAACAATTTATATTCCAGCACTTTATAAGAAATGCTATTATTCTAAAGATGTAGAAGACAAGTAATTTATTATTTAAAACCAAAGGCTTTATAACAGTCTTTTTGAGGATATTGATGATGGACGACTTGGAAGAATGCAATCATAACAAAAATACCAGATTATTTTAAATAAACTTGGAAAAAATATTTCTATTGTATTATAAACTTTCTATATGTACATATATAAACTCATAAGGTTGGAAAACGAAATAAATGATGGAAAAATCATATAATAAAAATAATGGCAGTCTGCTGAAAGCAAAAAACTAAGGACCTGCAGATGATACTATTTATTCTTGGAAATTCATAGCGTATGGGAGTGCAATGGGTTAAGCTGTGAAATTTTTAACAGTCCAATGTAGAAGAAGCTGATAGTCATACTTAATATAGGTTTTGCAATACATATATATATATATATGGATTCGGTTTATATTTATTTTACAGCACTGTTTTTCTTTTTGCTTATGCAATATTGTGCAGTTTGATAACTTATTCCACTAACACGTTCAGAGTATGAAACAGAATACCCATTTTTGACGTTAAAAAAAAATGAATGTCTTCGTAAAAATATATCAAATACTCTGCTAATTTTATTTAATTAAGATTATTCATTATGTTTTTTAAGGAAATTATGTACTTTATGATAAGCCATTTTTGATTTTGTTAATAGCTTGGATATTTTTTAAGGTGGAAGTTTAAAATTTTTTTTAAATATTTAACGTGATCAATAAAAAAGTCTATTTCAAAATTATTAATGATACATTGCTTTGCATTTTAGCAAACCATATGTATACTATTGCAAAAAAAAATGTATGCTTTAAAAAGGGTCGGTCGTTTTCTTAAGCAGACATAAAGGCAAAACTTATTGAAAAAAAACTCCATGAGCAAGTATAGAAACCTGAGCGCTGTTTCTCAAAACTACAAATTACAAATCTACAAGTAAAATACATTTGAACAAAAACCAAAGTTGTAAAATTGTTGCTTTTTTAACGTAAATGAAGTGATTTTATGGTCCCATGCAGATATATTATAGGGAAGTTCGATTATACCTGCTGTCACATTTGCTTTTACACATAATTTTTAGCAAAACAAGCCTTTTTTTACTTTAATTTCAAATATTTGTTACCTACTTAAGAAAAATGTTATCAACGAACAACCGTTTTGGTTGGTAAAACCAAAACTGTATTACAACAACAACACGTATTGAGTACTTGGAATTTTTTTTCAATGAGTTTTGCCTTTATGTCTGCTTAAGAAAAAAACGTTCCCTTTTAAAAGCATCAAAGAATTTTTTACAACAGTATAAATATCGTTTGCTAAAATACAAAGCAATGTATCATTGAAAATTTTGAAATAGACTTTTTGTTGATTACGATTCACGTTAAATACCTATTTAAAAAAAATTTTAAACTTCCACCTTAAAAAATTTCCAATCTATTAACAAAATCAAAAATGGCTTATCATTAAGTAAATAATTTCCTTAAAAAACATAATGAATAATCTTAATTAAATAAAATTAGCAGAGTATTTGATATATTTTTACGAACACATTCATTTTTTTTACGTCAAAAATGGGTATTCTGTTTCATACTCTGAACGTGTTAGTGGAATAAGTGATCAAACTGCACATTATTGCATAAGCAAAAAGAAAAACAGTGCTGTAAAATAAATATAAATCGAATCCATATATATATATATATGTATTGCAAAACCTATATTAAGTATGACTATTAGCTTCTTCTACATTGGACTGTTAGAAATTTCACAGCTTAACCCATTGCACTCCCATACGCAATGAATTTCCAAGAATAAATAGTACCATCTGCAGGTCCTTAGTTTTTGCTTCCAGCAGACTGCCATTATTTTTATTATATGATTTTTCCATCATTTATTTCGTTTTCCAACCTTATGAGTTTATATATGTACATATAGAAAGTTTATAATACAATAGAAATATTTTTTCCAAGTTTATTTAAAATAATCTGGTATTTTTGTTATGATTGCATTCTTCCAAGTCGTCCATCATCAATATCCTCAAAAAGACTGTTATAAAGCCTTTGGTTTTAAATAATAAATTACTTGTCTTCTACATCTTTAGAATAATAGCATTTCTTATCAAGTTCTGGAATATAAATTGTTTAGCTAAATTTTGTGTTAATCCTTTTACGGCTTTATTAAATACTAATAGTATTTTTTTTAGGATAAGTGATTCTTTATACAACATTTTCTTTCACTGAATTCGCGGGCTGCTATCAATACTACTTTTAATTGAAAAACTCTTTCATTCTTCTTATTTAAATTTTTCAGAAATTAACTAATTAAAATTTACTTCTTGCAGAAGTTTTTTCGAAATAATTCCTTATATGGAGACAAATATGCATATATGTATATGAGTCAAATTTTTTACAAAACTTGTTTATTGTAAAGAAAAATTCCATTGAGAAAATTCATTATAAGGACATCAAAATACACGTTAGTTATAAATGAAAAGTTGGATTTTTAAAATTAATTTAAATTTAATGAAGTACTTTTTTTTAGTTTAATCCACTTCTAATTAGAAATAAAAAACTATAAATAATATGTCATAATAATATCTCTAATAATATAACATATCTACGTTCTCAAATGCAGTACTGCATGCACTGCATTAGAAAAGCAAACTTATTTCACCATGTCAACGCAATCCTAATGATGCTGCATATTAATTGTGTGATTATCATATACATTTAACCATTTTTAAATTTATTGTTTAAACGCAGTATTGCATTTATAACCATGTACATTATCTTTATATTCTATTATACCTGTAACTTATCAGAAATATTTGATTATTTTATGTTTTAATTGTTTAACTTAATACTATCATACTTTCGTTGATGATTCGTCGTTTTGCTTCAGAGAATTACAAATTAAAATAACGTAACACACATAACTAAATAAATAACAGTAAAAATTATATTTTTTTTATCAAAAAAAAACTGGTTATCGCATTTTTATTCTAAATATTTAATATTACTCTAATATCTCATATAATTTCCATTTTACAACGTTTTTTGCTTCTCCTGAAAACTGTGATGTTATATTATTCTGCATTTAAGATGACGACATGTGCAGTTCTTTTAGTTTTTTTTTTAAATAATATTTGCCTACAAAAAATTCAACACACACTTTGGCTCGTTGCCTTTAACAAAAACAAAATACACACAAAAACATTTCGTGCTGTGGTCATGCAAACTGTCGAGCAACAACAACATTACTGGTGAGGAGCGTTAAGAAAATTTTTTGTTTCCTCATTTTTCATGACTGAGGAAAGGCAAAAATTTATTTTTCCTCACGCTCATGAATGAATTGGCAAAAAAATTCACAATTCATTCATGGTTGTGAAAAAAATTAGACGTTTTAAATTCCTCATTCATGAAAAAATTCATGAATGGTTAAATATGAGCGATCATATATGAATTTTTCGGAACTCTGCTTTAAATAAATGATACAAATTTAAAATTGTGCTAAATATTTTTTTATTAAAAACAAAATTTATCGCAACTTATTTGTGAATAAATCTGAAACAGTTGAAAATATAAAAAAATTATATTAAATGAGTTAAAAGCAACTGTATTCCTTGTCATTTGGAAGTCTTTGGATCGTTCAAAATTATTTATGAAATGTATTAGCTGGACTGCCTTATTCAGGCAAAATATTAATCGCGCCCGTAAAAAAAATTAGACGTGATAGAAAAATATGAAAATGGATTTGGATTCCGCACGCTAAATTAAATTAAAATCACATAACAAAGTTCTTGCTCCCGACTTTTTTTTTTTTTTTGTTTTTTTGCCGACCAGTGTTAGTGTTGGATAAAGGAAACGTAAGTTTGATAGATCTTTAAACAAATATACTGAAAAATAACAATGAAATATTTATTTTCTTTTTACACAACTTTGTTTAAAGAATACTATAAACAACTTAAAAAATATAAACGTTTTTTGGTTGGGCTTTAAAAAATCTTGACAAAACTTATTTTTCTTGATAATTGCCGATCATTGAATACTCTTGTATATTAAAAAAATTAAGACCGTCTGGCAAGCCTACATGGCACCCACCAATTTTGTGATCCGTGTTTTAGATTTGTTTGCGCATTATCGGCTTTTGTTATGGGGTGGGTGCTGGGGTATTTGGACTTAGCACGCGGATCTCAATAGCCATGGAAAGATCACCTAGTGTATTCCAGTCCGAGATCCACGCTATTGATGTGTGCTGTATCAAAATCCTTAGCACGGAAATGGTTGGAAACAGCATTGTGATATTCACTAACAGCCAAGCGGCCATTAAAGCACTCTCTTCCAGGAAATTGTCCTCGAAGTAAGTGGCGGAATGTCTAGGAAGGCTAGTGACGCTCTGTTGGATGCCGGGGCACTCAGGGGCCCCGGAGCACGATAGGGCTGATAGACTGGCTAGGGCCCAAGCCTTTTGTCGCTTTAGTTGGGCCAATACCCAGTCCCTTCTATAGGACTGGGCTTACAGGGAGCATAGGAGATACTGGGTATCGCTCCCGGAAATGCGTCAGGAAAAGGAACTGATATTTCCCTGGAGTACAATAGGGACTAGGGGTCTCAATAGACGGGAAGTACGACTGTTGGCTTCTTATCGGAAAGGTCACCACACGGTCAAGTACCACAGGGCCAGAAGGACACACTTAACGTACGGCGCGATAGGCGCGTCCCGAGTCGGTGAAACACCGACAAAAGAGCTACTTAGGTTCCTATGGGAAGCAGAGGATCTTTTGGCCAACTAAAGGGGGTGGGTATAATAGACCTGGCTTGTTCGCGGTACCGTTTTCGTTGGGTAGAGTCCCCTTGCTTTCTCCAAAAAAAAAACTACCTTTGTTATGGCTTTTTGTACAGATGACATTTGCAGTGATGCCAGATGGTGCTTCTACAAACGTGCTGCTCATCAGATGCAGCGCTATAATGTATTTGCGGACAGGCCCATCATTTGCTTAAGGCTTAGTAATATCAGAGACCGATATTTTCATATTGCAAAGCCATCCGACCTTTGGCAAAAAGTCTGTTCCTCAAATATCTTAAAATTACGGTACAAAATGTTACCTGTACTTAAATCTTAGAAAGTGATTCGGGCCGATTGGAATATAAAAAGTTGGATTTGTGTGACCAGTGTTCCTTGAAATTTCAAGAAGCACCTAAACTGCTACAAATTGATGTGTAGCAATTTATTTTTTTCCAAACTCCATTGTATTGTTTTTCTCTATCACTTTAATCGAACTTCCACTCAAAGTATTCCGCGTTTTTTTTTTTATTTTTTTTTTGTTCCTTTTTCATATTTTGAAATACCCTTCTGTCAATCACTGCAGCCACTTATGATTTCTGCCAATCAATAAGAAATTGATATCAATTCGAAACATGGCTGTCTTTTCAAATGACTTTTACTGATTCCATTCAAACGAGCAATACTTGTCTCAGTACGTGAATGAGGGAGTGTGTTGCAACTCGTTTTTTTTTTGCCTA
This sequence comes from Pollenia amentaria, assembly GCA_943735925.1. Classification (NCBI taxonomy): domain Eukaryota; kingdom Metazoa; phylum Arthropoda; class Insecta; order Diptera; family Polleniidae; genus Pollenia; species Pollenia amentaria. The sequence continues at coordinate 166,284,004 of OX031007.1, forward strand.
TCTTCCTCATTGCAGTTTTTTCAAATGCACTTGCTGCTCTTGTCGCTGTAGTCCTTGTTAATATTGTTGTCAGCAGTCTCAATAAGTAAAGTGATGAAATTTGATTTGATTTCTATAAATTTTGGAGAATTTATTTGTTCCACTTTTTTTTTTTTGCTTCAAACTCTCGAGTTCGAGAATATTTAAAAGGAAGTAGCAGAAATAATATTTTTTTTTTTTTTTTTTTTTGTTATTTCCTTAACTCTTTTTGTATTTAAAAATTTGTACTTGTCAACTATTGGGGCAATGTTTTTTAAATACTTGTCGTATTTATTCATTTTTATGTTTTTATAGTTTGCAACACGAACTACAACAAATAAATATAACAATTTTGGAGTAAAAAAACAGGCGCAAGTAATAAACAATAAATTTTTGAATTGCATTATTATTGTTGTTTATACATATATTCAATGATTTTTACGATTTGTTTGAGTTTAAATGTGTGAATGAAATAATTTATATATTTATTGAAAATAGAAATCTTGATTTTTTTTTTTTTTGTACAGTGGAAATAAAGAAAGTGTCATTAATAATATACAAATTTATAATTAGTTTCTATTTGAAATAGAAGAAAATTTGGTAATGAAAATTTTATTTTGTTGTTTAAAGTTGAAAGTTAGACAGACAGATGTGTTAATTATCCTTAAGAATTTAAATAAAATCCATAATAAAAATAGTGAAAATTTGCTAAAAATGTCCAAAAATTTGTTTCAAAATTTTAAACATTTTTGAAATACTTTTATAAAAAGAAATCTTATATATCCTTCACCACAATAATAAGGGGGTAATTTTGTGAGTTTTAAAGGATATGCGCTTTTTTAATCTGCATCGTTTTTAAAATATTTCTTTTAAAAATTGGTCCGTAAAATGTTAACCAAAAATTTTCTATAAGAAAAGAATGGTAGAAAAAAATGATGATCATTTACCGTTTGATGACGTAGTAGTTCCCTCGTTAAGGTTATCAAGGGTGTTCATGTGTGAAATTCGTGATAATTGCCAAAAAAAAAAAAATTATATTGATTGTCAAAAAAATTTTAAAAATCGGCGAAGTAATATATTTGACTTATTAAGGCCATTGGGGGTTTATGGAAAAGTGACGCGAATACAAATGAGTTATCATATTGTACACACATCCAATCCTTTTCAAATGACAACCTCACCCTCTGTCCAGAAAGGACTTGGTGACCCCTGTTTTTGACAAACGAGGCCCTGTCGACCAATCTTAGGCGGTATAACCTTAACAACCGCACAGAGGAAATTTAGTTGCCAACCTGGAGTGTCAGCGAACCCTGAATGGCCAAAGTGCGTCTCAGGAAGTAGGAGATCGCGAATACTGGATCCTCTGAAACACTGGCTCCAAACACAGCACGTTTGGGTGCTTAGATAGCAGCCCTATCACCAAACTAGGGAACGAAGGCTAGCAACCTACGTTTCTGAACTTAAATTGCTAACGAATCGCTAAAAGGCGCCCTATGCTCCAGTGGGAGTTAAAGGAACATATATATATATATATATTAATGCCATTATAATTACCAACTAAATGGTTCGACCTAGCGTATTTTTTTGTTTGCATAGACCTTATCGTCCCGAAACCGTAAAGTCAGACTAACACTTTTATGGGTGCCTTGCAAAAAATGGATCGCTTTAGCTTATTTTCAATATTGAATTCTTTTATATATATATATATATATATTTATAAAAGATATATCTTAGTCAAATTAGGTCTTTGCAACTTTTATGGTCTGAGCGCTATTTTGTCAAAACCATTACTTAAAAAGAAAAAGGGAATAAATAGCAGTTTATATAGTTTATAACACGATAACTTATTCAACTTCTGTTTAAGGTGATAGTAAAAAAAGAAATATTTATACGTTTTGAGAAAAATGGGCAATCGTGGTCTTTTGCTCATACGCTGTACAGTGAGTGGTTCGGTCCGCAAGCAAAAAAAAAAAAAGTTTAGCCCGTCACCTCCTAGATTAGTTGAAAAGGATTGTAGAAATTTTTTTTTAAACTTTTTGCCACGCCCTTTTAGTTTTTTGTATACTGCGCCGCCGTTTAAAGTGCAATCATTACTTATTGCATATCGTTATTCATGGCTTGTCTATGGCTTCATTCTTGTCTTGGGGACTTTTCAATCCGACATAAAATTCTGGGCGCCACTGATGACATCTCGGATCGTACCCCCTAATGCCAAATTTTTTGCAAGTCGCAAGAAAGCCCTTCAAAAATTGTGTAATTCTAGCTTTTATTGTAATTACGTGTATGCCACGCCCCGAAATCAGGCCCTTTTTTGTTTACATATGTATATATTACATTTTACTTTTTGTTTTTTATATATAGTTCAGCCGTTTCAAGTCCGAGTTCATCTTTTCGGATATCATTATAAACGGTCTCACTATGGCTTAAGTTTTGTCTTCGGTGACTCTTTAATCCGACATCGAATTCTGGGCGCCACTTACGCCATCTCGGATCCTTCCCCACTAATGTCCAATTTTTTGCACGTTGCAAGGAATCCCTTCTTATACTTAGTATGTCTTGGTTTTAATATGTTCACTTTTATGCCATACCTCAAAAGTACGCCGCATTTTTTTTACACATAGATATTAGATTAAACCAGGGCGTGGCATACACGTGATTACAATAAAAGCTAAAAGTACATAATTTTAGAAGGGCTTTCTTGCCACGTGCAAAAAATTGGACATTAGGAGGGTACGATCCCAGATGGCATCAGTACCTTACTGTACAGTGTCTTTATTATGTTTACTATTTAAGTATCAAAAGCCTTTTCGAGGTCAAGAAATACGAGATAAAGAGGCGATCTTCATTCAACTGACTACTTCACAATAATCCTAAGACTGTCTTTTGTTGAATATGCTCAACAAAGTTATGACTCTTCAATTCTTCATGGCGGTTAAATCGCTTTTTTGGGAAACCAAAAGATTATCTGCCTGTTTTTTCAAACTTAAAAAAAATTTTCCTTTAGAAATTTATATTGAAAACAAAAAGAAATTTAAGTTTTTTAGTTGTTATTTCAATATTTTATTTTGATTTGAAAAACAGGCTGTAAGTGACACTTTTTTGAATTATTAACACGGGGTCTCCAGCTGAGATAATATGTGAGAGAACGTCTACAGAATAAGAGAACACATTTCTTCATGCTAATCTTAATCTTAAAAAAGAGGAACTTGTATCTTATAAGATTTCATAATTTACTGATTTTCGCACAGTAAACTTGTGTCGTTTTTTATTCTGTTTTTTAGTTTTTTCTTTGTTTTTAGTGTAAAATATTATTTTTTTTAAACACTTTTCACAAGATTTGCACTATTTGCACTAAAAAATTAAACATTTTAATAATAGCGTCTTATTATTGTTTTGTGTATTTTTGACAGCTCATCTTACAAAATAGTTGCTATTATATTTCTCATAACAACTGTTTCATGACATTTATAACAATATTAATACTAACCCTATTTGAGAGTCCTCACGTAAGATAATACTCTCTGCGATTGAATTTGACGTTTGCTGATATAAAAATCTTATATCTTATCTCAAGTATAGACACTGTGTGAAGTTTAAAGTGAACAGAAATCTGAGAAGGTTAAGGACATTCCTGTTATTGGTTCATGATTGGCATGGTATTTGAAACTAGTGCATTAAATATCGAGAAAAAAACGCTACTTGTCATATAATCAGTAATGTTTTCCAGATACATTTTAAAATACTTCAGTGCTTCTCAAAAAACTCTAATTCGAAAAAACTAAAACCAACAAAATTTTTAATTTTTCAATGTTAGTATTGTGGTTATTTTTTTGAACTGTTAAATGGCTTTTAATCCAAATTTAGATATTTTTAATTAGGCTTAAATTCATTGAATTTAATTTTCATTAAATTATTTTTATGAAGACAGTAATTTTACAACATGATTCAATTAAAATTTTATGGATAATTTTTCATTCTTGGTGTTTGCCGTTTTACTACTCGGCTATTGAAGCCGGTTGACGCCAAGAAGAATTCTTGACAAAAAGTATGAAAAAACAGAATTTATGAGGAACATGGTAATCAATTAAAATAGATAATCATTCATTCAAGCAAATTTCGATCTACCAAAGTGAAATACCATTTGGTTTAAGGATTGATGTTTGACTATTAACGTCATCCGGCTTCAATAGCCGAGTGAGTAAAACGGCAAACCCCACCGACGAGATTGTATGGTGACAATCGAAACTAGTCTGGGCAACCTGTCCGTGAAAGCCTGGGTTCAAATCTCAGCGCAGTCAAGAATGAAAAATTATCCATAAAATTTTAATTGATTTCATGTTGTAAAATTCCTGTCTTCATAAAAATAATTTAATGAAAATTAAATTCAATGAACTTAAGCCTAATTAAAAATATCAAAATTTAATTTTTCTTAAAAAACAAAAATATTGTCTTCAAAATGAACCCTCCTAATTTCATACACAGTATTCCATTTAGTCCCTGAATTTCGTTGCAAGCTAGAGTCGTTAATTATTGCCATACATGTATGAGTGCCTCTGACTGAATGTAGAATAAATCTCTCTGACTGAATGTAGAAGAAATCTGCTACTTGTGTTATTTTTTATTCAGTTGTTATTTCTGTTAACGTTCAATTGTTGTTGTTGCTAAAGGGAAACAATTCTATTTTTCTGTACTTGTTATTTGTTTATCGCCTTTGCTGCTCTCTTGTATGCAGCCAGAAATGAATGAATGAATGTTCAACAACGAATATACTGCAAATTGTATCGAGTTGCATGCTGATGCCTAATTTGATTTATGAATTGTTATTTCAACTTGAAAAAATAAATTCATTGATTGATATTATATTTTTAGTTTTTCATTTCCCTTTTTTTTTTTGTTGTTGTTTGGAGGTACAAATATTTGTCTAGTGCTGCTTTTTTTTGTTCCTAGGTCTGTTTTATATTTTTCAACTCCCACTTAGAAATTCTAACTAGCTGATGAAGGAGGCAAATGTTGCCAGATTATATTTAGTTTAGAAAAAAAATTCAAACTTAATTGGAAGAGTTTATAAGGAGCTCAGCTCCATAATTCTATTTTTGATATTGGAATCCACTTTAAATTCAATTTTGTTGGTACAAAAATTGTTTTAGGTTTGTCAATCAGTCTTTGAATCTGGCATCAGTTTAGAAAATAAACACATACACAGAAAATATTAAAAATTTTCTCTAATCATCTAATTAGAATTAGAATTAAGGAAACAATTTGTTGACTTTGCACCTATTATCAAAATGATTATATTGATTACAAAAAATTGTAAAAATTTTAAATTTTGAATATTTTTTTCAATAAATGATATATTTAATTTTAATTAAAAAAATGATAAAAAAAACTTTGTCATTTCAAAAAATGTATTAATTGATTTAATTAAATATAGCTCAGGTTTTGACAATTCCCAACAACAATTCTACAAGTTTAAATTATTGTATTTTAAACGAAAAAATCAATTAAGATTTTTTGTTATTTCATTAATATTTTAATTAAAAATTTATTTCAAAACAACTTAAATCTTCATAAAATCAAAATTATATTTTTAATTTTCTTTTAACTAAGAAAATAATTGATTCAATTATCACATTAATTAAATGGATAATTTTTAAACAATTTTTTAAATGATAAAAAACTACTGAGAATTTTCTCTGTGTACATACATCGTATTTGTAATAAACGAATTCATAAATTTAGATTTTATTTTCAATATAATTTAGTTTTCTTTAAATAAGTTTAATTACTCTACTTTTGCTAAAAGACGTGCAACGAATCATTGAGTTGTTTGTTTCTAAAACTTGTTGAATAAACCTTGCAAGTGTAGAAGTTATCAGATAAATTCTATACATGTGCCAAAAACCTTCATTCGTGTAATATTTTGTATTGGAGCGATATATTAAAGTGGGTTATGTCAAAATTTTTAATATGTAAGCAAACTTTTATTGTTTATCTTAGTGTGGACGTTTTCAATAGCAAATAAAATTTATGAATGGAAAATGTGGCTATAACAACAAAATCTGATTTCCGAGACAACAATTTTATAAAGAAAAAGTAAAATATTTAACCGATTTGCAAGATTCTGTATCCTTCAGTAATTTAAATTAGATTAAGCCATGCCCGTATGTTGAAAATACGTTAACTTTAAGACAACTCAAAAAAATAGAAAGTGTCAATTTACATCTGGTTATCCAAATCAGTTTGGGATTAAAATCCAACACAATCGGTTCAGTAGGATAAGTGTTATGAATCTAATTCGAACCAACACCCTGAAAAAATTATAATTTTGTTACAAAAACTATCATAAATATTGGCGGAATGAACATACAAAACGTACACAAAAAAATTTGTGCAAATTCTTATTTCCAAAACTCGTTATATACGACTAGAAAACATACCACAAAATTTTGTCAAGATCGCTCTATAATTTACCATAGGCCCAATGTAAAGCCCGCTCTCGAAAAAAACTTAGTACTTCTTAAACGGTAACGAATGTAATAGACTATGGTCTGGCGCAGTTTTATATGATCAGAAATTACACTGTCAACTTTCGTGAAGATCAGTCCATAATTTACCATAGACCCATTATAAATCCTACTGTCGGAAGCATTAGTTCTCGTAAAACGGAACGAATAATGTTATTGTAATAAATTTTGGTCTGTCTCTCTTTAATATGACTAAAAAGCACACTCTCAAGTTTTGTAAAGATCGGCCCATAATTAACCATAGGACCCATATTAAGTTCCTTTCTAAAATAATCTAACTTTCGCGACATGTCATGGGAGGGTTTCAAAGATTCGCCATAGCCGAATATAGCACTCTAACTTGTTATTTTCTTTATTTTTGCAAAGAAAATTGTATGTTAATATTTAGTACATACAAGAACTTGTTCTGGTGCATAAAGATTTGGAGCATGACACATCCTTTTTAACCCTACAACCCAATATATGGAAGGGTATTATGCGTTTGTTATAACGTTAGTAACGCATTACCATAGTCTAATAACAAAAAATATTTTTTTTTTTTACAAAACAAAGAAAATTATTCTATTCACAAGCTTCACGCAGAAAAAACATGGGTTAAGTATTGTTTAAAAAATCATACTAGTTATGTAGGGCTTAAAGCACAAGGGGCTAAAGTGCTTTTTTTTAAATTCAGATTACATATGGAATTAGTAGCTGAAGTTCAAATAAGTTCAGAACACAAGAAGAGGTATGGCAACCAATTCTTGCAGTTGTCATTAAAATACCTGTTTCGCTTGGAGCACACGGGGTATATGAGCACTTAATCTAAATTTTTTTTTAAAAAAAAAGGCACTGAGACCCCTTGTGCTTTAAGCCCCTTATATGTCCTTCGCATTTGTTTTTTTTTAATAACGCACAGATCCTTTTCAACTTCTACCACCTAAAAAGCAGAGGTTTTCACAAATTCTACCAGCACGACCAAATAATTGAGTAAATAATGGCGAAGAGATTTTTTATCATGTAAAATTGTTGATCCTAAATTCGGTAAAAAAACGCCAAGTTTTACACCATAATTAAAAAACTAAAAAATATGAATAAATAATTCATTAGTTGCTTTTGCTGCCCGTTTTTAGAACACGAGCGCAAAACTCGTTTGTTAAACTTTTATTTAAAATACCAAAAAACAAATTTAGATAATTTGTATATACAAAAGCCGAGTTTTAAGGCAATGTTTTCATTGATCTCTTTATTGAATTTCACTTGGTTTATATTTAAAAATAACGGTATCCTTAAACTACAATTATTGATAAAATAGTTGTTGCTTAAAACTACATTTCCAACAAATTTCCAATAATCAATAATACATTAGGGTAGTGTTGATTTGTAAGTTTTACAATAAATATATTATTTATAAAAATAAAATAAACAAGTATATTGCCTAATAATAAGGAAGTAAATTATACTGCACCCTGACCCTTAAGAAAAATTTTTACAGTTTAGAATATTATTTTTATAAAATTAAAAATTTTGTATTTATGTACATTAGACCGACTCAAGTTGTATGGAGCCGAAAAAAGTGTTTTAGTTACCCCTCTGAAAATAAAGGTTGATATGTTTTACGATGATTCCCAAATTATTTTCGTTCTAGCGTTGACCATCCGTGAGCTGGACCATTTTTCAGTTTTCGAATTTTTTTGTACTTTGCTCCAAGACGACATAAATAAAATTTGGCATCATCGAAAAGGGGTTTTGAAGCAGCATCCAATGGTATATAAAACTTTACCACTTGCGACCTACTTATTGAGATATTTAACTAAATACATATTTTCGTTTCAGGTTTTCATACAAATTCTACGTATGTGGAAGTAATGTTCTTCTTTTCAAATTGAATCTGTTTTAAAAAAAATGTTAATTTTTTTTTTCTGTAATTTTTACATAAACCGCGAAAATCGCGATATATTTCATCTTTTTTTCATATATAGGCAATACGGGTATACAATTTTTTCATTTTAAAATTGATCAAAATGTGAAAAATACAATAAAAAAATATAAAATTAATAAAAAAAATACGTAGAATTTGTATGAAAACCCGAAACGAAAATATGTATTTAGTTAAATATCTCAATAAGTAGGTCGCAAGTGGTAAAGTTTTATATACCATTGGGTGCTGCTTCAAAAACCCTTTTCGATGATAAAAAATTTTATTTATGTCGTCTTGGAGCAAAGAACAAAAAAATTCGAAAAACTGAAAAAAATACCTTTTTTAAAAATGGTCCAGCTCACGGATGGTCAACGCTAGAACCAAAATATTTTGGGAATCATCATAAAACATATCAACCTTTATTTTCAGAGGGGTAAAAAAATCACTTTTTTTTTTGAGTCGCTCTAATGTACAAACATATGAACATTTTTGAAAGTTACAAATACACATTCTGATCTTGTGTTTAATTTTTTTTAAATTGTTATTATGAAATTCTTTAATTGTATTTTTTAAATCCACGACAGAGTTTACTCCTTTTGTTTCAAATACTTTCTACAGAACATGATATGATGGTTTGTTTTTCTTTCCTTTCTTTAATTTTAGAGGATTATTACTAAAAAATTTACCTACTCTTTTCCTTTACGAGTTTTCATAATATTCTTTCGCTTTGCATAAAGAGAATTGCAATCGTGCTTTTAGCTCTTGTACATAATTAGCAGTGTCAAAACCTGATTTAAATTAATCAGTCATTGAAAAAGAACTTCTGGCCATACATTGGTCAATTAACTTCTTTCGTCCATATCTTTACGGCAGAAAATTTTACGTAGTTACAGATCACACCACCATTAGTGTCATTGTTTACACATGAGAACCCATCGTCCAAAATGGCGAGGATTAGACTTAATCAATGTGACTATGATTTCTTATAAAAAGGGCAAATTGAACACGAATGCTAATGCATTATGAAGGATAATTATAGACACCAATACATTGAAGACTATGATCCCCACTGAAACGGAAACCAACAAGCAAAATATATTGGCCATAGCTCGTAGGAAATTTGTTGGAAATGTAGTTTTAAGCAACAACTATTTTATCAATAATTGTAGTTTAAGGATACCGTTATTTTTAAATATAAACTAAATGAAATCAATAAAGAGATTATTGAAAACATTGCCTTAAGACTCGGCACTTTTCTTTTTCTTAATTCTTGGCATATAAATCTGCCAGTATAAGCCCTTGGGCACATAAATCTGCCCTTTTAAACATTTATGCCTGTGGCGTTAATAAGCGCCGGCAGAACTCTTGAAATAAATACCACACTCACCCTGAGAACATTACAACACAATCAGACATATATTTTAAAAATGTATTAATAAGTTCCGATTTCATTCTAAATTTAGTGTCTAGTTTAAAAGATTAAGCGATTAATTTGATCATTTTAGCTATCCAGGGATAGTGGATGATGTGGTTTTCATTTACAGTGAAACTTCTATATAACGAATCTGAAAGGGATCGAAAAATATTTCTTTATAGCTATTGTTTCGTGGTGGATTTGTATCAGTAAAACTTCGGTAGAACAGAAATTGGAAAAACTGGGAAAATATCTATATAATAAAAAAAAAAACTACATTACATTAGTGCTGCCTAAGTCTACTACTTTTCATCACTCGATAATACTCAATTGATTTATTTCGATTACTTAATACTACTTAATACTTTTACGGGGGATTTTTTTATTTATTTTTTTTTTTTTTTTTTTTTTTTTTGTGTATAAGTTTTTTTTGAAAACAGTAAAATTCTTATCACTTTGTTATTCTTATTGTTTTCTTGTTTTTGGCTGTTGGTTTAATTTTGAAGATAATTTGTTAAAGGCTAGTTTACACTATTATACTTTTTATTAATACATGCCAAATACACAAGTTAGTGTGAATGCAATTTGTTATGAAAATTAAAATTTTTTTTAAAAAAAATTTACATCCCATACGACTTTATCGTTTTTTGCAATTTTCCTAAAAAAAAATTTTTCATTGGATCAGAGTTGCATTTTAACAGAAGCATATTCATGTGCGGTAGTGTGAATACAAACTGTAATGTTGTATTAGATTTTTTGACAGTCGACACAGAACTCATTAGATTTACATCTCACAAGGTATTATTAAATACGTAAGACTTGTGTGATAGTGTAAATTAGCCTTAAGTAATATTGTATTTTTAGAAACAGTTGTATTTGAAAAGAGTGCCCTTAAACTTTCCATTGAACTTTGTACAGCTCTGTAAGTGTTGAGTAAGTACTTTTGAGTATTTAGTACTGGGAACTGCACCAATTACTTTGCCACCAGTACCTTACATATGCAATTGCAAAGACATTTACTTGTGGTTTCAACAATAACTTGTATTGAACGTGTAGTAAAATTTATATGAAAAGCATTGAGATTTTTAAGTACTTTTAATATACACGTGCCATCACTTTTATTGTGGAAACCGCACATAAAACTTCGTTGTTTTGTTAACGGAACTATTCATTTTTGTTCTATTCTGACACATCGTTGTATAGTTAACCGGTTAACCGATTAAGTACTTCTAGCTGACCGGTTAATTTAAAACTGCCTATTTTCGATTAACGATTAAACCGGTTAATTTCAGTCGATTAACCGAAGTAACAAAATTTAATATTTTTTGTAGTTTTATAAAATATTTTTTTGTGATTTTAATTATTTGTTTCGTTTCATATACAAAAGGTATGTGTTTAGAAAATATTTTTTCATACAAACAAGGTAGGGATCTTCATTTTAAATAGGTCTTTGCTGTCAATAACTTTTTGTTTCACGTTCCTTTTATTATATGCACTTCCATTGTGATGTGACGTGATATTTGTACGACAAAATGTAAAAAAATTAAATGAAGTAGTCAAATTTGTAATATTATAAGGTAATAAAGCAGCACTATATTCAGAAAAAAATTTACAACAATCAACCGTAAGGATTTGAGGATATAAGCAAAAATATGCGCCGGCGTGACGTTACAAAAAACAGAAATGGATTTCGACTTTCAAGACTTTTTGTATAAACCCTTTTTTAATAAGCTTTGGACTTATAAAGACTTATTTTCCAAGTTATCAAATTTAAAAGTCTTTGCTCGTTTTAGGTATATATTGGAATTTCCAGCGAAAAGTCTACTTTTTGTAATGAAACGCGAGAAAGCAAAAAAGCTTGTATTTTAGGACCATGTTGTTCAAAAGTTATGCCTTTTATAACTTAAATTAGAGGTAGTTGCGCTTTATACAACATATAAAAAAGTAAATTATACATATACAATTTTTGATAAACGATTTAAATTACTTCTGGCATTATGTTACAAAAAGGAGACTTTTCACAGGAACTTCCCATACGTATTTTTGTGTTTAGTTATTGGTTTATTCTCATATCAATCATTTAACAGAATTAAGCGAAACAATTAGAAGGGTTGAAAATTTAAAAAAATTTAAACAGGACTCTAATGACATAATTGAAGATTTTATACGTTTAGAGAAATCCATGAAAAGGACTGAGAAATTAGATACTCTGTATTATGGATTACGTTCGATTTCTCCAACATCAACGATAAGTAAAAGAATTTTTTTCAAGTCAAGATTTATCAAAACTAAAGAAAAGAAACGCTAAAATCCTAAACATTTTTCTAAAAGATTATTTTTAAGGTCTCCTTAAGCTATTGAATTAACTATAAAAATTATCAAACAGTTTATTTTTTAATTACTACATAATATTTATGTATTAGTTAAAATATATGTATTACATATTTATGAATTCTTATTTTGTTTGCTCGTGTTAGTTCAAGAACTGTTATGTTTGTTATGTTATTGCTTTTATTAAACAATAAACTCCAAATAATAAATAACTTATGCATTTTAATGTATTGAAATTACTTAGTTTATAAAAAAAAACTTTATTAATCGGTTAAAAGATCAATTACAAAATTAACCAATTATTAACCGATTAAACTAAAACCTCGGTTACTTAATCGAGCGTTAACCGATTAAAGCAAAAGCCTGATTAAATGAATACCCTACTATATAGAGACTTTAAAGCTCAAATTTTCATCGTTTGTATGAAAAACTTTTAAAGAGGTTTTTTTCGGTTGACTTAGCAAAAAATTTGTTATATTGAGTTTTTCGTTATAACGAAGTTTCACTGTAATAAGCATATTAGTTAGTTTTCATAGTTGTTTCATGAACAAGTCGAATTAAGGGCTATTAAATGCCGTTCTAAGCCAACATTTTGTTGTTTATAATTTCACACACATCATTAAAATTTCTAGATTTTTCGCCTTTGTATTTGATAAAAATTAAGTTTGATAAAAATGTTAGAGTATCATATTTATTAAGCAAACAAGAAGGCTTTTTTCTATAATATTAGTTCATCTTGCGATAGGGTACTTTATACTATCCCTGTCATGATAAATTGTTTTTATTTTTTGAAAATTTGCAAACAATAATTAGATCAGAAATGCATTTTCATTAAAGACTGGTGTGGTAGTGTAAAACCGCTTTATATAGCATTCTGCAATGTCCCCAAAAGTCTCTAAATAAGGCGTGGTTTTTCCGAATATTCCGAATTGTTGGAAATTTGTTTAAAAACTATTTTTGAATGCCAATAAATACCTATCGGTCCCCATACTTTTTTTAAATTTAACTTTAAAGAAGGCTTTTGCAGACCACTGTAATTTTTTAATTATTGTTTTTTCTAGTTAAAACATTTACATATATTCAACATACTCGTAATAATTATTACAATTTCATTTAAACAGCATTTTTGTTAAAAAGTAATTTAAATCTTTTTCTCTTTGTGAGATTAATGTGCAACATGATGCATTTCTGAATTTGAAAGTTTTTTTTTTATATATATTTTGTTCTTTTGAAAATGTTGTTACATGACAAGTGAGTGTTGTAATTAAACTGAAACTTTTGTTTATATAAAATTCATTGTAATTAAATTTTATTTGTTTTTGTTGTTGTCGTTTTTCTTTTTTTTTTTTATTCATTTGTACGTTTATTTTCTGCTTAAATTGTGTTAATTTAAATAAATGTTAATACGAGTGGAACTCGAGTTATTTCAACAAAGTTGGACAACAACAAAAGTTAGTGAGTGAGTGAGATAGCTAATTATTGCCAATTTACAGATAACAAAAGCTGTTGAAGAAACAAAGTAAAAATAGCAAATACTTTCACTCCCACTATGAGAAAATACTTGAATTTCAATTAAGAGAAATCGATTGTATCAACGATTTTATACTTGATTTTTTTTCAAGTAATTAAAAATAAAATACTAATAAAATTTTTAATTAAATAGGAAGTTAAATAATTTTTGGAAATATCGGATTAAAGAGTTTTTAGGATTTAATATTTATATATGATTCAAACTATTGTACGGGCTTGACGTCTGCCAAATTTTTTTGAAGTCTGTCCAAAAATTAACGTTTTATTTAAGTTTGCCGCCAGTTGTTTGGCAAAGTGCTGGCGAGTTATTCAGCGTGATGACTTCCTTAATAAATAAAATTGTCGAATTTGATGTAGTCGTCGAAAAACAAATAAATCCATAACACCGCGACTTAAGAAAAAGGATTTTGGGCTGGAGACCCATTGGACAATTGACTCGATATCGCGACATGATGAAGCAATACTTTTTGTCAAAATTGGAAAAGTCAATACCTGGTTTAACCACGATGAGGGTGCATTAAAAGCAATCGGCAATATATGAAAGATATAAGGCTGTGGTCACACTTTACAATTTGACCCGCCACACGTAACCATTATTGTTTTAAATATTTGTTTGATTTGACAAAACATTAAACAGATCAACCCGCATTTAACAGTTTATCATTCAAATTCTACTACGCGTTTTCTTAAAAATAAAGTTTAATAAATAATTAACAAAGAAAAAATTCTCCAAAATTGTTTAATTAAAGCATTAATCAAAAATAAAATCAGTTTTAATTAAAAATTTAATCAATTGAACTAAACATTTAATCAAGTGAATTAAACGTTTAATCAAGTGAATTTAACGTTTAATTAATAAACATCTGCATGAAACTTAATAATGCTGTTCATGGAACTTTCATTATAATTTTGTATTTGCTTCGTTTGTAGTCAGTACAATGAATAACTACGAAATGAAAGCAACAAACACGGAATTTAAGAGACGAATAAGATGCAGTGTTTTTGTTTACTTAAGCAAGAGAATATGAATACAAGCAACTCTGAAACAAAACAACCACTGAATAAATGTCGAATAAGCATTAAACATTAGGAAAAATAAAAAAACAAAAACAAAAATAACCATAAAGAGTAAAAGCAACAAGATAAGGAAGTACATTAATATTAAAATAATACAAATTTGACTTCACAGAAAAAATTATTAAATTTCTCCAATCACCAAATTTATTTCAGATTCATAATATCAAGCAAACAAGTTGTTGACTTTGCACCTATTACCAAAATGATTATATTGATTACTAAAATTTTTAAATTTTGAAAAAATATTTTCAATAAATGATATTTTTAATTTTAATTAAAAAAGTGATCAAAAAACTTTGCCATTTCAAACAATGTGTTAATTTATTTAAATAAATATTTACAATTCCCAACAACAATTCTACATGTTTAAATTATTTTATTTTAAACGAAAAAAGTCAATTAATATTTTTTGTTATTTAATTAAAATTTTAATTGAAAATTTATTTCAAAACTACTAAAATGTTAATTAAATCAATATTAAATTTTTAATTTTCTTT
The DNA here is from genome assembly GCA_943735925.1 of Pollenia amentaria. Classification (NCBI taxonomy): domain Eukaryota; kingdom Metazoa; phylum Arthropoda; class Insecta; order Diptera; family Polleniidae; genus Pollenia; species Pollenia amentaria. Next base: position 166,299,295 of record OX031007.1, read on the forward strand.
CAACAAAAAAATAATTGATTCAATTATCACATTAATTAAATTTACATACTTTTTTAACCATTTTTTTAATTGATAAAACACTTTTTTCTGTGTTTGTTTTCAATGTAAATTAATTGTTTTTAATGTAAATTTTAAAACTTCAAAAATATTTCATTTTATTTTCATAAACATTTTTAGTAATGTGTTTTGCTTGGAAGTACATAAAAAAGTTGTTAGGAAAAAAATTTAAATTTAATTAAAAAATGCTTTGCAAATTACATATATTATTGTAGAGGTAACAAAAAAGAAAAAATTAGATAAATTTACTAAGTGGCAACATTGCTATTGAGTATTTTTATAAAAAAAAATTAGAGAGAGTGAACCAAAAGTCGTTTCATTGAACAAAGACTTTGTGTTTGCCTTATGAAACGAAATGTGCTTGCTAGTAGCATGAATAAAACAACAGTTTGTTTAGTGTTCTGAAATACGAACTTCATTGAATAAACATTTCAGTATGTTCATGAATGAAGTTATTCATGCAGCCCTTTATTAATTAAGTAAATTAAACGTTTATTGTTACTATTAATTTGTTTACTGGAGCGAATTCAATTAATTTTTTTTTATTAATATCACAAATTTTTTAATTGAATTACATTTTCATTTTTTTCTGTGAAAACTTGTTAAAAGTAATATAAATTGTTGATGCGTTTAGTAGTCACGGTTTTTTTTTTTTTTTTTTTTTTTGGATTTATTTCGTAAAATATTTGCGATTAATATTAGCATAACTCTAGATGTCGTTAACAAAATTTCTTATCATATTTAATTACTTTACGAGTTTCAAGTTTAATGTGCTGTTTCCAGGTGACAGGGAAATTATTGTGTAGTAAAATTTATATGAAAAGCATTCAACAAACTGAGTGATTTCCATATTAGTTTGACTACACAATCAATTGTTCGTTACCTGAAAGGCTCTATATAGACTCTATCTTTATTATATCATACGCCCAACTATAAGCTGAATTTCCTGAAATTATGCGATCGAGAAACTTGCTTTGCTATAAATTCACTGCAGAAAACGTCATTGATGTTTTTTACTTAACGACCAGGTCGTATAGGCATTGGTACATTTTGTAGCTGGCCAAATTCGATCAAATTTTTAATAGCGATCCCAGAAGGACGATCAAAAATACCATGAATTTTACGAAATGTAGATTTTACAGATCTCTCATTTGGCCACACCACAATAGTGGATAAAGTACTATGCACTTGTCCGGATGTGTGTAACACTAAATTATATTGGTCCTAGACCCAACTTTTAGTATACCCATCGAATCAGAATCACTTTCTGAGTCGATCTGACGTTGTCTGTCCGTCCGGCTGGTTGTCAAACAATGTAGCCTTGTCGTAATTTTGAAGATAATTTTATACAATTCTGGACGTACGTGTTCTTTGTCATAAGGACGAAGTCTTTTGAAAATTGTAAGAATCGGTATATAACAAACTTCTTTCTGGAATGGTCTTTGTGCCCATAACATATCTTATAACATTGGTGTTCAGATTAAATTTGCCTCAACATAAATAGAATTACCAAATTTTTATAAAATCTGTTCATATTTGACTATAGGTCCCATACAAATACCTCTCTCGAAAATAACTTAAAATGCCAAAACCTCCTTATAAATGCCTTATAAAACTTTTATAATAGCTACTAGTGCATGGCGAAACTTTGTACTGGGAGGTCTAGAATTGACCTTAGGTCCCATATAAACCTCTCCAAAATCGCTCTAAGACTAAGAAATTTCATCTTAATGTTGATATCGAGATAATATTCGGCACAAAAAACTCTTATGCGATTCTTAACTTCATAAAATGATTTTGTTTTGCCGGGTCGATGATTGACCATGGGTCCTAAACATGTAACAATCTCTAAAATGTGTATTTATATACTGTGGGGTAAGGTATCAAATGTTTGGAATGGACCGACTTTACTTTCATAATTATTTTATTAGTACAAAGAAAATAATAAATATTGTCTCTAATCACCAAATTAATAGAATCAAGCAAACAATTTGTTGATTCAGCAACCAGAATGATTATATTACTAATTACTAAAATTTTAAATTGTGAATATTTTTTTTTTCAATAAATCATATTTTTAATTATAATTAAAAAAATGATCAAAAAACTTTGCCGTTTCAAACAATGTGTTAATTGATTTAATTAAATATAGCTCAGGTTTTGGCAATTCCCAACAACAATTCCACAATTTTAAATTATTTTATTTTAAGCGAAAAAAAAATAATTATGATTTTTTGTTATTTAATTAATATTTTAATTAAAAATTTATTTCAAAACAACTGAAATGTTAATTAAATCAAAATTACATTTTTAATTTTCTTTCAACTAAAAAAATAATGGATTCAATAATCACGGTAATTAAATTGAAATACTTTTTAAACAATATTTTTAATTGATAAAAAACTACTGATAATTTTTTCTGTGTAGATTCTTAATATTGAATTGAGTTTTTCGAGCACAACTAAACTTATTGTTAAAGTTGACAGCTTCTTCTAGTGATATGTCAATAAATAAAATGTCGAAAGTTTCATGGTATTCCAAAATGGCCCTGATTTTCTTGTAGCCCTCGCTAATTTATGATTAAAAAACAGTGGTCATAAGACATAAACTGGAGATGAGCGCGTGCAACAAGAAGCATTCAATTATCTAGAAATATTTTTTAATTGTCATGTACACAGAAAAAAGTGTTGTATCAATTAAAAAAATGGTTTAAAAAGTATTTTAATTTAATTAATGTGATAATTGAATCAATAATTTTTTTAGCTGGAAAAATTTAAAAGTTTAATTTTGATTTAATTAACATTTTAGTTGTTTTGAAATAAATTTTCAATTAAAATTTTAATTAAATAACAAAAATTAATTGACTTTTTTTCGTTTAAAATAAAATAATTTAAACATGTAGAATTGTTGTTGGGAATTGTCAATATTTATTTAAATAAATTAACACATTGTTTAAAATTTCAAAGTTTTTTGATCACTTTTTTAATTAAAATTAAAAATATCATTTATTGAAAATATTTTTTCAAAATTTTAAAATTTTTAGTAATCAATATAATCATTTTGGTAACAGGTGCAAAATCAACAACTTGTTTGCTTGATATTATGAATTTAGAACAAATTTGGTGATAGGAGAAATTTAATAATTTTTTCTGTGTATTTTTATTCAATAGTTTATTTAGTAAGTCTTAATGAAATCGTGCGTTTATCACACACGACCACGCACGCTAATTTTATATTGCAATCATGTTCGCTTTCTTACGCGTGATTATTATTGTGAGTTATCACAATTACTAGTAATTCACGCGTGACAAGAAAAATGCAGGTCGCGTGCACACTTTTCTGAAAAACTGTGGTTTCTACTTGATGCATATCTATCGTTCATTTTCAAGCACCCTTTACTAAATTTTTTCATAGTTTCAACAAAATTTAACTTTTTATACTAATTTCAGGATCTTTTTTAATTTGGAATGAAAAATTCATCCCCAAACAGGCTTATTTACACATGTTGTGTTTGGTTAAAGTACAATGTTATTAACTAACATTCCCCCAATGACCTGCTGACAAATCCTCATTTAAAATGTGCCCAAAAAATCTCAAGCAAGACCAACCCAGGAAGACTAAATGTGTATCATTAAGTAGACAATAAATTATTTTATTGTAATTATAACATCGACCTTTGTGCAATTTTTATAACACTCTCATAAACTTGTAAAGTCACATTTTTTACAACAACTACCATGAATGAACGAAAATTATATTTTTTTTACTCGTACCTTGTATCTGGTAATTTCCTTTTTTTTTTGGGGTTAAGTAGTGTTTCATTGTGTAGGACAGCCAAAATTAGAGCATAAAAAATAATGGGGACCTTGATGATTATAATAATTGTTATATTGTTGTAAGCAGTTCTTGTAGAAACCACACTACCCCACCACCATTGAAAACTCTTTAACGTATTGTGGCAGTGGGATAACTGAGTTTAACAAAAACAAGAACTCTCTTGCAACATTCTTTGTTAACATCAATTATCACAATATTAATTTGTTTTAATAAATGCTTTTTAACCCTTTTCTACAACAAAAACTTTAAAGAAATAATATAATAACAATAACAACAACTTGAGAAACAGAAGCAGCTACAGCAACGACAACAATTGTACATAATCATTGTGTATTAAAGAATAAAAGTTCATATCCTTGGCATTCCATTATAACAACGTACTATATTTAAATGTTCAAGTGTTAAAATACAGTGGCAAATAAAACGGTGATGAAAAAAAACGGCTGGAAAACAAACTTTTGACTTTGTGTATTCACAAAAAATGGCGTATTTTTTACTTACGGTTTGTGTTTTTAATAACATGAAAAAATTCTCCAAAAATGTTCACAAAAATTATATCAGTTTAAATTAAAAATTTTATCAAGTGAATTAAACGTTTAATCGACTTAATTAAACGTTTAGTTGATACTACTTATTTGTTTACTGATGCAAATTTAATACTTTTTTAAATTAAAATCACAATTTTTTTAATTAAAATAAATTTTTATTTTTTTCTGTGTACTTAGTGCTGCTTCAGACACGTCAGATTTAGCGGAACAGGTTTTCTGTTATACGCACTCTTTTGAACCCGCAACATTCGCATTCTCTTTTCCGCTCTTTCCTAAAAACGAAAGACTTTCCCAGATGTGTGTAAATTAAGTTCTGGTTTACACACATCAAGTTGGGCAGGAAAAGTCTTGAGTTTTTTAGAGAGAGGGGAAAAGAGAATGCAAAGGGGTATTCGTATTATGCAAGTGATATTCGTAAAGCGTGATCCATTTCGAGGTTCCCTACTTTTTTAAAGAAAAAAACACAGAAAATTCAAATTTAATGGGGAATGTTTATTATCATTTAAAAGAGCATTTTTTGAAATTTATTTTTTGAAGATTATGTCTATCAAATGTTGGCCGTTCCTACGTCGCAGATGGTCCATCCGTTGAGTCCAATTTTTGATGACTCGTTCGAGCATTTCGACTGGTAACAGACGAATGACACGCGTGATGTTTTTCTCCAAGGCCTGAATCGAAGCGGGTTTGTCCGCATAAACTTTAGACTTATCATATCCCTACAGGAAAAAGTCTAACGGTGTGATATCTCAAGATCTTGGTGGCCAATCGACCGGCCCAAAATGTGAAATTATATGCTCACTCAAAACAACCATTGATTGATGCAATGTGTGGGAAGTGGCGTGGTCTTGCTGAAACCAAATGTCACCGAGATCACGAGCTTCAATTTCAGGCATCAAATAGTAGTAATGGTCGCAATTGACGGTTACGTTCGCACCGGCATCATTTTTAAAGAAATATGGACCGATGATTCTACTGGCCCACAAACCACATCAAACCGTTGTTTTTGCAAGATGAAGTGGCAGTTCTTGAATCTCTTCAGGTTGCTGTTCGTCCCAAATGCGGCAATTTTGTTTGTTTACATACCCATTGAGCCAGAAATGGGCCTCATCGCTGAACAAAATTTGCCGCGAAAACGTCTGATCTTCTTGGAACTTTTCAAGAGCCCATAGAGTGAAGCGACGTCGCTTGGGAAGGTCGAGCGGCTTCAGTTGTTGCACAAGCTGTATTTTGTACGCTTTCAATTTAAGATTTCGATGTAAAATGCGCCAAGTCGTTCCATACGTCAGTCCGAGTTGCTGCGAACGGCGCCGAATCGACTCTCCACGGTCTTCGCGTACACTCTCAGCTACGGCCGTTATATTTTCTTCACAGCGTGCTGGACGTGGTCTATTCGGTCGAATATTATCCAATAATAAATGCTGGGTCTAAAAATGGGTGATGGTGTTGCGAATACTACGCTCAGTATTTATGTTGACCATAAGTTGAGCGAAGTGCACGAAACACATTCCTCACAGAACGTGAATTTTCGTAACAAAGTTGAACGATGTGTAAACGTTGTTCAGGCGTAAGTCTTTCCATTATGAAATACCAAACAATACTAAACAAAAATAACATGACAGCATGACAAAACACACACGTAATCTGTCAAAAAAAAATGCTATTTAAAAAAGTATCTCTACTTGAAGCACCCATTATTATGTAAACTAGTTCTGGTTTATATAGATTTTAACGATAGACGTTGAAATACGACTTTTTGCATCTTATAGATGCGGGCGATGAAAAATAGATCTTTTAAAAGCGCTATAAGTCGTAAATGATGCTGCCAATCAGCCGAATTAACGAAAAATACGAATATCCATCACTGCAGAATTATAACTACTCTGTATTTAGGGGGATCAGAAGGATCCCTATAATTATGAGCTGCTGAAAACGGGACAATCACAGGGAACCGGAAATAATTATTTCGTTCGTAACGAGCATTACGTAAAAAACACCAGGAATAGGCGACCTGACATGAAGTTGTAATAATCCATTATGACAACGTTAGGTCACAAAACTTTTTCGGAAATAATTGTTTTAAAGTTTTACCTCACCGACCTTCGACGTCCAATTACAACTTATTTTGAATAGTGCTATGCCTTATCGCTGATATACGCTTTACTTTAGATCTGTTTTTATTGTGGAATCCATACGTTGCGTGAAAAATGGAAAAAAGTCACCATAGATAAAAATGGCCGATAAATTTAATAATTTTCTATTGTACAAATTTTTAACAATAATCATTAAAAATATGCAGAAAATCCACACTTTAAGGTTAAACACAAATAGTAAAATTGACAAAGAATCATTTTAAGATATAAAAATAAAATTTGTTAATTATTTAACTTTGTTATACACTTTTACTACCCACTGTTTTAATTATATTATTTCGACAATAAAAACCATTCGTGGTAGTCATAAATTTGTAATTATTTACGTTTGTGTGCCAGAGTATTTATGTAATAGTAATCTACATTTAATACAATGTCAAACGCATGGACACATTCACACACACACACACACAAACACCTTAAGACATTAGAAAATTGTTAAAGTATTCAGTACAAGAAATTGCAAAAGGAAATAGAATTTGTAGAAACTAACAAGAAGAACAACAGTAATCGTTATAATACAAAACAAATGTCATGTTTTAAAGCACAACTAATAAATACAATTTAAAATGTTGTAACACAGATACTTTGTACACTCACACACACATACAACGCATATACCAGTGTTGTCCATTTAGCTATTTTGTGACTTGATTTCCATTATTCCATTATTTATTTTATTTAGCTATTAGTTTAGCCATAAACCATTTTTTAGCCATTTTTATTTTGTTAATTTTTTAGTGTAAATATTTAAAACATTTTGACAAAATTGGAAACAAATTCGAAAATTTGCATTTGGAATTCAAAAATTATACATTTCCACATTTTTCTTTATAAAAAATTTAAATGATTTCTTAACTACAATTTTGTTGTAAAATAGAATTTTATCACAATTTTGTTAAGAATTTTAGCGTTTTTGGCCGGTATTCAGTATCCTGCTCAATCGTTCGATTCATTCGCACAAAATTCAGACCGCATTCCGCCCGAAATATAAAAATGTGCACGTTGGCTTTAGCCATTTTTTGCCAGCACACAAAGAGATATAAAAAAATTAATTTACATGCTTCGAGAATTTGTTTTTAATTCGTGTTAGCGGATCGATTTGGCGATGGACCAGCCTCCAGGCCATATGTTTTCTTCTACTCAAGTCCGTGAATGTTTAATTTAGTTTTGTAGTTTTAAGATATAGTTTCTCAATAACTCTGGACTCTGCATGTTGAATTTTAGGTTTCATTAGGACACAAACACATTTTACCAACAGAAAGAAAATATTGTTCGATTTTAAAAGTGATAACTGAAGGAGAGGATTTAGTTCAAACACTGAATAATAAGGAAGAACAAGAAATAGCTAGGACAAAACTAACAACAAATATAGATAGCTACATGAATAAAATGAGATTGACTAAAAGGGATAAATTTGTTCTGGATAAAGTAAAGGAAACAGAAAAGTTTTTAAGACTTAATAGGAATATTCTTATTTTAAATGTAGATAAAGGTAATACCACAGTAGCAATGAACAGAACAGATTATAATTTAAGGATTAATAATATTATAAAGGACAACTCAGTTTATAAGAAACTGGGTAAGGATCCTACTAATAGATTAGAAAGGATAAATAATAATTTTGTTCAGGAACTTTTTAGGAGGAGTATAATTACAGTTACGGAAAAGAATAAACTTAAAACTAATATAGCAAATGCACCTAGATTATATGGTGTTCCGAAAATTCATAAAATTGATTTTCCATTAAGACTTATATGTTCATGTATAAATTCTCCATCATATGAACTTTGTAAATACATTACAACAATTCTTAAAAAATTAACGGAAAATTCAAAATATAATGTAAGGGATTCTCTTCAATTAAAAGATAAAATTAAAAATATTAAATTAAATGATGATGAGAAATTAATTTCTTTAGATGTAGTTTCATTATTTATATAGATCTTGCTATATATATAATAGAGGAACAATGGAATAAGTTAGAGGAACACACTAATATAGATAAGGATTTATTTTTACGTATTTTGAAATTTTGCATAATTGCTAATAGGTATTTTCAATTGGATAGTAATATATATGTTCAATTAAAAGGACTTCCTATGGGTTCACCTGCATTTCCTATTGTAGCAGATATTGTTATGGAGAAATTAATAGATAAATGTATAGATCAGTTAATTACACTGGGCAAGAAATTTACACTTTTTTTCGTGACAAGCTGGGCACCTAGCGTTTTAACATAATTCGTGGCTCTGGTTTTCGAGTTATACCGTTATTTCGAAAATGGAGGAGGTTGCACAGCATGTGCTCGCGTAACTCAACAACCCTTTAGCTAATTGAAAAAACTTAAAAAACCGAAATTCCGTAATAAAAGTTCCTTTAAGAAAAGTAAAACTTCTTTCTAATATCCGCAGTCGTTTTAGAAACATAATTTCACCAGGTAACAGCCAGGCTCGAACACTGGTATAGCGGCAAACAACTTGATTCGCTATTAGGGTATATTTGTTGGAATCTGCAGGAGAAAGAAGAATAAATTTCTAAATTCTAAAATGTATGACTGACCTCCATTAGTTTTTTGTTCTTAACATTTTCTCAAATTATACTTTCCCTTTATCCCCATCCCTTAGGGGGGCTCCCATACAAATATTGCGTTTTATGAAATTCTTAAATTAATTAAAATTTGCCGACTTTTGTGAATAAAATCAAAAGTTGCAAACAGATTTTAATCATTTATGGCTTGTTTTGTTTTTGCTGCATTTCCCAATTTTTTATGAATTTTTAATAAACAAAAATTTCGAAATTTTGTTAAAAAAATTAATTTTTCTTTCCAAAAAAAATTTATGTTTCAATAACGACTACTCATATTAGAAAAAAGGTTTTATTTTTCTTAAATGAAATTTTATTGCGGAATTTTTTTTAATAATTTCAATAAACTAAGCCGTTTTTGAGTTACGCGAATATATGTTGTGCAACCTCCTTCATTTCCGAAATAACGGTATAACTCGTAAACCAGAGCCAATCTTAAAAAACCGGGCGCACCACTAGATTCAGTGTACCCGAACGACCAGCTTGTCTGTTTTTTCGACTAGCATAGTGTTATTAAACCTAAAATTATGACAAAATATGTGGATGATTTATTTTGTATAATTAAGGAATCAGAAATAACAAACATTTTAAATACATTTAATTCTTTTCATGAGGATATAAAGTTTACAATGGAAAACGAGTTTGAATCAAGATTGTCTTATTTAGACACTTTGATAATAAAAAAAGAAAAAAGTTTATTTATTGATTGATATCAAAAACCAACATCGTCTGGTAGAATAATTAACTATTTTTCAAATCATCCAAAAAGAGTAATAATTAACACGGCTAAAAATTTTATAGAAAGGGTATTGACAATAAGTGATACATGTTTCCATAGGAAAAATAGTTTTCTAAAAGAAATTATATCTGATTTATTATTAAAATATAATAACCATAGAATAAACAATTCCAACAGTAACGCAGAACCGAAAATTTATAAATCGGTAACTTATGTACCAAGATTTTTGGAAAGGTTAGAAAAATCAAATATTTATGATGCAAAAATATATAAAATTTCACATAAATCTTATAACACAATAGGTAGATTATTCACTAATATGAAGGATAAAATAAATAAGTTGGAAATGTCAAATGTAGTTTATAAAATACCTTGTAAGGGAAATGTTAATGGACAATGCAGTAAAGTGTATGTTGGTACAACGAAAAATAAACTTAAAACTAGGATAGCAGGACATAAGTCAGATCAAAAATATAGGAAAATTTCATCACAAAAAACAGCTTTATCAACCCATTATGCAAGTCTAAATCATTATCCTGATTTTGAAAATATATCAGTTTTAAACACGGAAAAGAATTATAAGCGTAGATATATGTTAGAAATGTTGCAAATTATAAAGATACCAACAATATCAAGAATTCATTTTAAGTCAGATACTGAAAATGTAGCCCTGTTTAATTTATAAAAATAGAAACGGAAATTAAAAATTTATTTAAACTGTAATAGATTATGTTAAAATAGGAAAACATTTTTGTATTTAATTGAAAATATGACATTTTGTTAAATTTGTTTAATTTGTTAAATTTATTAAAAATTGTTAATTTTTGTCAAATATTCAAGAAAAAATCCCTGAAGAAGGCACACAACGGAGTGCCGAAATATTGGATTCAATAAAATTTAATATTTTTTATAAAAAAAAAAAAAAAAAATTTAAGGAATAGAGCTATTACAAAAAAGCTTTATAAAATACATAACTGAAATTTAACTCTTAGAATAAATTCGAAAAATAAAAAATGTTGAACATAATAAAGTTGCTTATGAAAAAGAAATAATTCCCAATATTAATTAAAAAATTTCAAATGTCAAATAAGAGCCAATTTAGATATAAGGTAACCGAATTTACCCGTTTTTACCCCCTCAGATTTTAACAAAATATATATTGTGCTGTTCTGTAAGTAAATACCTTTCAAAGGGTGTATTTTTTGTTCAAATCGTTTGACAAACAAAGGAGGAAAGTATTCTCAACTGTTTTGCCTTTGCCGATTTCTATAAGGATTATTGTAACTGCAACAATATTACAGATAAATCCGTAAGGCAATCACAGTTATGGTTGTATTTAGCCATGTTATGGTTACAAATTATATTGACATGTTTACCAAAAATAATTGTATGGTTTCGTGTACAACCAAAACATATGGCTTTCAAAATAAAAAAATCTTACTATTAAATTTTTAATATATAAATGGTCTTAATGCAAATGTACATGATCGTGCGCAACTATAATATGATCGCGATAGTGTTGAAAAGTGCTGACGTAATCAAAGTGTGGTTGGGGCAAAAAAGTATTAAAACACCATATTAATTTTAAATTTTCTTAAACTATACTGAATCAACCATCCGTACCCATATTGTTTCTATAAACGTAGCCATTTTTGGTCGTTAAGAGTTACCAGCACTGGCATTTACATTTGAACTTAGACGCACTCACACAAAGTTAACCATATTGCAATAGTTTGGAGAAGAGATGTAAAATAATTTAACTAAATAGTACCTGGGAAATTTCAAGATATTACCCAGTAAAAAAAATTTGTGTTTTTTGAAGCACTTTAGAGATAAAGCGCATAATCGAGTGTTTCAATGAGAGAGCTCTTATACAGCAGTAAATGATAACGAATAATATATACAAAAAAGCTGCTATTTGAGTGCTGACAACGTAGAGGGTTTTAAAGCGAAAAAAACTAAAAATATAATATGGTTTACAAAAATGCTTAAAAAGGGCATTTAAACCAGTAAAAGCAAAACATTAATGAATATAATAAAATAGTTAGCCCTTAAAAAATCACTTCAGGAGTGCTTTATTTGCATGTTTTATTATGTTAAAAGAAGCGCTTATTGTCAGCAGAAAATAGTCCTCCAAACCGGGAAGACCCCATACAAAAATCAGGCATCACGTTAGCAGGTTTGAAACGATTTGAAGTATGAATTCATACATGAAATCTGCTCCTTTTGGAGCACATTTTTTACTGGGTATTTGGTATAATCCTTAAGGACAAAATAAACCAGACAAAAAGCTTGGCGAACATGCTTAAGGGCGTGTAAGTTTAACCGATCTATTAGATATAATTTTGATAAAATTGATGCCAGTCTATTCGACATAAAAAAAAATTATTTAGGAAGAGAACAATAAAGAAGGCTTACAAACTTTGCATAAGGAAAGAATGGAGGGTTAATTTGGTCGTCTCAACTTTGGTCATGTAAATACAGTAATGCCAAAACTCATATTCTGAAGGGACATTTTTATAGAGACTTTGTGAATAAATGATTTGATTTATAATATTTTCATATTGGTTTGTCATTTCAATAACAAACAAACCACTTATTCCTAAACCACTATTTCCTAGTGGACATTTGTATGAGGATAGATTCTTAAATAGATTACAGAAAAACGTGTCCATAAACCGCTATGTGTCCTTGATTTTTACACGAACTTCCGTCAGCAGACCAAAGTCCTCACTAATTTACAGACAACAAACAACCCAAAATCCGGCATATTTAAAATCTCACACTTTGCGATTGAGAATGTAAAGGCCACGACGTAATGTCCGATATATCCCGACCGACACTCATAAAATTATTACAGTAACTGATTGTGGGTTTTAAATTCTTTTTTGTACTGTTACAATTTCATAAAAATATAATTATTTTACGAACAACTTTTATTTTTTTAATATTTATGGTTGTTATTCAAAATACAAACTAGTAAAAAAAAATTTATCAACCTATTCTATTTGGCGTCGTCAACAGAAAGCAACGCCGTTTTTTACGTTTTGTTGCAATTTCGTATTTCCGTTGGCAATATTGCCATATTTCGATGACTGTTAACATATGTTTGTTAAATAGAATCATGGAATAAATTCTAAAAATAAAAAAATGTTGAATATAATAAAGTAGCTTATGAAAAGAAATAACTCACAGATTCTATTTGTTAAAATAGTTGAGTCAAATACATTCAATTCATAAAGTATCACTATCCAGTGTGACACAAAGAATGCTGACGAAGGCCGTAGCGGGCCAGAAAATGCATTACATTCTGCTTGTGTCTAATAATTGTAAATTTTTCTGTACATACAATATACTTCATTGCTATCCAAAGGATAGCTAAGGTAAAATGTAACAGGAAGATACAAGATAAAAGTCTGGTAGTGTATAAAGTCATTCCTAAAAATTTAAGGAATAGAACTATTATAAAAAAAGGCTTTATAAAATACATAACTGAAATTTAGCTCATAGAATAAATTCGAAAAATAAAGAAATGTTGAATATGTTTGTTATTTTATAAGAAAAATCGGCGTTGATATTGTCTTTAATTGCCTTTGATTTTGTCGTTGGTGTTTTATGTTGCAACGTGATTGTTAGCTTGAATTTTGATTTCTACGGCAGTTTTCTACATTTGTGTTGTGTTTTTAATACATTTTTGTGGAAATAATAGAAAAAATTTAAATAAGAAGTAAGTGCCAGTTGGAGAAGGTAGTGGAAGAGCTTGAAAAGAATCCATCACTAGCCAGATGATTTCGCAGGGGCTCTGTTCCTGATAATTTTAAGGAACAGTGAGATCCTATTGCCACTGCGTTAAATTCTCATGGTGCTCCAATTAGAACTGGTGATGGATGGAAAAGGTAAGGCAAATAGTTTGTTTTAAAACTATGCTGTCTAAAGGAATTGTTTTTACAGATATGTAGGGACTCAAAATTCAAAGTCAAAAGAAAAATGGCCACAAATAAAGCAGAAAGTGAAGCTACTGGAGGTGGGGTATTTCAACAGCCCCTTGGATTAAGATGTTTTATTGTGTTTGGAACAAACGTTTATTTCGTCCCTTTCTTTAAGTGGGACTCTATTATTTCCAACAAATGGTTAAAAAAACCCCGAAAATAACTTTCAAATCTTAAAAATGATAAAAATCCAAAAATTATGATTTTAAATTTCTCACTTACTTTTCATCGGACAAATTAAAAATACAAGATTTCTGTCTAAGCAATCCTCTTTCCACAAATTTTTTTTCTTCGTCACTGGAGGAGTCCGAATCAGCAATAAAAAATATTATTATTAAAACTTTGCTTTTTTCACAAACAATTATTTTTTTTAACTTTTAATGCACAAACACCACAGAACTTTTTTTTGTCAAAAACATTTAACAAAGTGAATCAGCTGACTCTTATATTAGAGATATGTATTTTATTAACATTATTGTTAAACAGTCAACGGCGTCGTTACACTCTTACAAAACACCAAATTAACATAGAATTGATGTTGCCTATGATAAGAATTGCTGTTGCCTTAAAATTGCCGTTGTTATTGCCGACGCCAAATAGAATAAGTGTGAATATTTTCCGTACTTGTATTGTCGTGTAGTTTGATCTTTTTTTGTGGGTAAATTTAAAAAAAAAAAATTTAAATTAATAATCCCTACTATGAAAGCCGACGGCGATATGAGTCGACGGCACCGGAACAGTAATTGTATTTTCTGAGTCGTTATTGACAATAATCGATTACTATTGACAGTCACTTGTTTTTGTCGATAGAAAATTTTGCCACGATTCAAATGAAAGTTAAAGAAATTTTAAATAGAATGTAAACATATTTATTAAATTCGTTAAAAAAATTCAAATTTAAAAGAAGTTATGGGCAGAACTTATATTGGCAAATACTGCGCAAATTCGGAAAAGTTTGCTTAAATAGCAAAAATTCACGAAAACTTTTAACTTAAGATCAATGCCTTAAAGAGCAATAAAACTTTTATAATTTAATAGTACATATTATTCATTCAATATTTTCCAGAGCACAACATTTTGCTTTTACTTTTTATACCCACACCACTGTATGTGGATAGGATATTATGTGTTTGTGCAAATATATGTAATACATTTAAATACAGGTTTTAGAGCAACCTTTTAGTATACCGATTGACTCAAAATCAATTTCAAAGTCGATCAAACGAGGTCCGTCCTTGCATCCGGCAGGCTGATTGTATGTTCAAGTAAACCTTGTTCGAAAAGTGCAAGTCGCAATTTTGGAAATAATTTGTTCAAATTTGAAACATGTGTTTATGATCACAAGGTCGAAGCCTATTCAAAGTGGTATTTGTGTTTAATTAGGTCCAAAAATATTTTGTGCCAACCTAAATCAGTAGAATAAATTTTATTAGAATCAGTCCAAGTTTGGCCACAGCTCTCATACTCCCGAAAATAGCTTATAATAAGTAATGTTTATAATAGCTTCTATGTTATCTATAAGAGTAGTAATCATAGTAATAGAAGTAGATATTTAGATAATATTTGGCACAAAAATCTCTTATGTGAATCTTAACCACACAACATACTCTTCTTGGCGGAAACATTGTCGCCCATGGGTGCCAAGTAGGGTATTCATTTAATCGGGCTTTTGCTTTAATGGGTTAATCGCTCGATTAATTAACCGAGGTTTTGGTTTAATCGGTTAATAATCGGTTAATATTGTAATTGATCGGTTAACCGATTAATAAAGTTCGTTTTATAAATTAAGTAATTTCAATACATAAAAATGCATAAATTATTTATTATTTGGACTTTATTATTAAAAAAAAGCCAAAACAAAATAAACAACAATTCTTGAACTAACACGAATAAACAGAAAAATAATTCATAAATATGTGATACATATTTTTTAATTAATACATAAATATTATGCAGTAATTAAAAAATATACTATAATATATAATATATAATTTCTCAGTCCCTTTCCTAGATTTTTCTAAACGTATAACATCTCCCATTATGTCATTAGAGTCCTGTTTTAAATTGTTGACTCTTCTAATTGTTTCAATTAATTCTGTTAAAAGATTGATATGAGTAAATATGAGAAGAAACAAATAACTAAGCACATACATTCATATGGGACGTTCCAGCAAAAAGTCTTTTTTTTTGTAACGTAACGCCAGAAATAATTTAAATCGTTTCTCAAAAATTCTATATGTATAATTTACTTTTTTATATGTTGTATAAAGCGCAATTAGCTTTACAAAAGGTATTACTTTTGAACAACATGGTACTAAAATACCAGCTTATTTGCTTTCTGGAGTACGTTACAAAAAAGTAGACTTTTCGCTGAAAATTCCCATATACCTTAAACGAGCAAAGATTTTTAAATTTGATAACTTTGAAAATAAATCTTTATAAGTCCAAAGCTTATTAAAAAGGTTTTATGCGAAAAGTCTTGCTCAATTCGCAGACTTATGCAGTTTTCTAATGCAAGTCAAAATATACTTCTTTTTTTTGTAACCTCACGCCGGCGCCTTATTTTGCTTATATCTTCAAATCCGTGGGGTTAATTGGTGTTGATTTTTTTCTGTATATAGTGCTGCTTCATTACTTTGTAAATATAGGAAAACATTTACAAATTTGACTTCTTCATTTAATTTTTTTACATTTTGTCGTACAAATATCCCGTCACGTCACAATGGAAATATATATGGGTAAAAAGTACGTGAATCAAACAGCTGTTGACAGCAAACACCTATTTAAAATGAATATCACTGAACACCTTCTTCGTATATCACTGAACATCTTCTTTGCCAAGTAATGAGGTGTACTGTCGACTATACTTTCCTACTTTTTTGTATTCAAAATTGGCTTCTTTACTATATATTCTTAAACAGTTATAAATGCTTTACACTATCACACGTCTTACGTATTTTGGAAAAAATACAAACCTGTCATGATAAGTTGTTATTGTTTTTTGAAAAATTTCAAACAATAACAAACACAGCGGAACAAAATCGAACTTTTTGTATGTTGATTGAAAGTTTGATGCAATTTTTTACTTATTTAAGGTCGCTGATTTCAAATTTAATCTCCGTTTTTCTCTATCAGCTCGCATTTTTAAGTTTATTTATTTATTTTTTATTTATTTATTTATTTGAAAAATAAACAGTACAACAAGACTTAATCTTATTTAATAGTACTGGGGAGATAAAGGCACATTAGATAAGAACATTTACAAAGGTTTATCTTAAAACTAAGAACAATTTAAAAACAAATTAATAAGTTATGAGTAACAGAGTTTAATACAAAAGAAAAGTAATAATTATAACAAAAAAAGAAAAAGAAAAAAATTTTAGTTATTTATGTGATTTTTCGTTAACCCAAGAGGGTAAATATTTCGCATCGAAAGTGCATTGCATTGCTTATTATCTGTATATTAGGAGGAAGTTCATTCCAGAGACGGATAGCATTAACAAAAAAGTGTCTTTCAGATATTTGCTTACGGTATCTTATGGAGTTTATTCTATTGCCCCGATTCGATCTTGAAAATGTTATTCTTTTGTAGAGATAAGTAGGTTGTTTATTAAATATAAGTTTATGTAAAAATATAAGTGTACGGCATTTTAATAGATTTTCAAAAGATACATTATAGATTAGGTTTGAAAACTGAGTTATACTGCTATATCTTGTTCGTCCATATATATATCTGGCAATGTTATTGTAGGTCACTTTGAGCTTATTCTTGCTTATAGAATCATAACTGGAAAATAATTCACATCCATACATTAAAGTGGGTAGTAGATATGTCTTAGCGAGTAGCATGCGGATGTTAATTGGCGTAAAATACTGTGTCATCCAAAGATTTCTTAACATAGCATAAGTTTTTCCACATATGGCATTTACATGATCTGACCAGGTAAGATCGTTGTTAAAAATAACTCCAAGGTTTTTGGCACTTTTCACGATTTCAATAGTAGAATGTCCAATTTGGATTGGCGGCAAGCTAGACGGTAAATATTTTGTTTTGCTTATAAGCATTGCCTTCGATTTCTTCGCATTGAGGCATAGACCATTCACTGACGCCCATCTTAATACGTTATTAAGATCGTGATTTAATTTGCTGATACAATCAATAATACCTGATGGGGAACAGCTGATGTAAAGCTGAACGTCATCTGCATACATCTGTACACCACAGTAGTTGAGTCTGGACGGCAAGTCGTTGGAGTATATTGAATATAATAGTGGACCAAGTATTGATCCCTGTGGAACACCTCTTGTCATTAAGCAGCTGTTTGATTTATTAGAACCAACAGAAACGAATTGACTTCTATCACATAGATATGAAGCAAGTAATTTTACAGCTGTGTTTGAAAAATGACACATGTATTTCAGTTTTTGGCAAAGTATTGTGTGTTCGACGGTATCAAACGCCTTTGAATGGTCAAGCAAAATCAAAAAAGATATCATATTGTTATCAATTTTTGACCGTATTTCCTCTGAAACATCGATGAGAGTAGAAATACAGCTGTGTCTAGGTCTAAAACCAGATTGTCTCTCAGAGAGCAGAGAATTTTCATACAAAAATCGAGTCATTTGCGTATGTATTAACCTTTCAAATACTTTTGACAAATAGGGCAAAATCGCAATTGGCCGGTAATTTTTATCAGGTTTCGGAACAGGTATAATCTTTGCTTGTTTCCACATTGATGGGAAAGTAGATGTTGTAATTATTGTGTTAATCAAATGTGTTATATGTTGTAGTATATATGTAACTATCAACTTAATAAATTTCGGATGAACCTCATCATTTCCCAAAGAGTCAGATTTAATGCTAAGCATAGATTTAAGAACATCTTCCTGGGTAACATGTATGAAATCAAAACATAATGAAAGTTGTTGATTAGTATTGTTAGCGTTATAAAAGGCATTTGTAGAATTGTAATATCTGAGATTTGCTTCTGGCATTGGTATATTGGCAAATTCTAAGTTAAGTTGATTAACATCAATTGCGTTTTCTGTTTTCATGCAATTGTTAACGATACCCATCGTACGAATTTCCCTCCATTTCTTTTTTGAGCAAACCGCTGATTGGAACTTTTCTTCGTAAAATTTTGATTTTTCAATTCTAATTTTTAAATTAACGTTTCTTCTGCATATCTTGAAAAAATTATGGAGTTCCGGGGTTTTAAATCTTTTCCACCTTGCATACGCATCATTTCTTTCTTTAATTAAGGCTTTAATTACGTTTGAAAACCACGGTTTCTCATTTATAATTTTTTTTACTTTAACTAACACATACTTTTCATATAAATATTGTATATTGCAATGCAAAAAAGATACCTGTTCATCTACTGTAGGCATTAAGAATGTTTGGTTCCATGGTATTGTTGTTAGTTCCGTTTCCAGGGATTGAAGATCTATGTTTTTAAAATCTCGAAATGTTATTGTTTGTTCTTGTGATATTGCTTCAAAATTATAAGACATAAAAATTAGATCATGTTTTGAAAAAACAGAGGCAGAAAGTTGGTCAAATAAGAGCATTCGATTAGGATTATCTACAAAACAAAGGTCAAGTAGAGTACTGGCGGTGGATGTAAAATGTGTCGGTGTTAAATTATTTATCAAAATCATACCAATGGCACTCATATCCTCTATTAAACGTTTGTCTATTAGTATGTTAGCGTTGAAATCACCAGTAATAACAACATCTGTGTAACCAAGAGTAAGCATGGATAGTTTTTCTAACAATGGCTTAATTTTTATTTGTTTATTCGGACGATAAATTGTTCCCAGTAAAAGTTTTTGATTGTTATTGAAAATTTCAAGAAACAAATATTCTGGTTTCAGAGTATTTAAGGTAGATACTCCATTATTTTCATATATTTCGCCATTATAGGCATTAACATCATCATCAATAACGACTTCCTCGTCATTAACTTTGTCTTCATCGGACGTTTGGCATTTAATTTTGCATGAAATTGATGATTTAACATATATTGCCACACCACCAGCGTTTAAATACCTGTCAGATCGAAAAAGCATATATCCTCTCAGTTTATAGTAGTTGTCGTGAATTTCAAAGTGAAACCACGTTTCCGAAATACAAATTATGTCCATACCTGACCCCTCAAAGATAAGTCGAAATTCATCCATTTTGTTGTTAAGGCTCTGAGCATTTATATGGCAGATGTTTAAACCAGAAGTTCTTTTACAAAGTATTCTGACCATAGTGTAAAGGTTTTCTCTAGAACTAACTCTCCTATTAATAACAACAGATTGTAAAACCATAGTTTAAAACGAATTTGTTATTAGCAATGCAAGCACAAAAATTAATTTTAGTAGTTTTATCACATATGAGTTTTATAAATATATATTTAAAAATGGCATTTTTAGAAAATAGAAGCTTAAAAACATAATAAGGAATTAGAAAAACAAACAATTTTATTTGAATTAAAAAATATTTTTGAAAAATATACTGGAAAACTTTAGCTTGAGTCATGAAAATTAATAGTTAAGTTACAGTTACTAATAGAATTTTTGACTTTTTTCTAAAAATTAAAAGTTAAAAAAAATCATAACTTCACTCTTCAAATTATTGCAAATCACAACATAATGGCTGAGAAATGGTTATTTACGTAAAAAGAAAAAAATTCAAAAAATTAAAATTTTTTATTTTAAAAATCATGAAACATCCAAAACATAAAAAGTTAAAAGTCTTATTACTTTCACGTAAAGCCATATAACTAACCTATGAAAA
Source organism: Pollenia amentaria (assembly GCA_943735925.1). NCBI lineage: Eukaryota > Metazoa > Arthropoda > Insecta > Diptera > Polleniidae > Pollenia > Pollenia amentaria. The sequence goes on from OX031007.1 coordinate 166,319,988, forward strand.
AAATCAGACATAGGTCATAAAAATCGATTATCGCGTTTCGATTTTATTCATAATTAAGTGAAGGAAAAAGCGTCTATAAGTAGAAAAGCAGCAAACACACACACATTAAAAAATTTTATTTTTGTATGGAAATCGCGATTTGTATCCATTTAATTGTCTCAGTAAATTGTCAATAAAATCAATAGTTTTGCGCCGATTACAATGAAATAAAGCTCATTTTGTTCGAAACAAGTTAAGCTAATACCAAAACCATGATTTTTGCATAAATTTATGTTTTTCTGAATTAAAAAAAAAAATTTTTTTTCACCATTTTTTATTTTTTCGAATTTTTTCTATGATTCTTTGATTAAATGAATATAACTATTACAAAAAGCTTTATAAAATAAATTACTGAAACTCATAGAATAAATTCGTAAAAATAAAAAATGTTGAATACAATAAAGTAACTTGAAAAAGAAATAATTCCCGGATTCTTATTTTTTTTAAATTGTTCTTTCTTTAAAACTTCAACGATATCTCTAGAATTACTGGGCAAATTTAAAAAGAATTTAAGCACGGGTTAAAAATAATATTGTTAGAGAATTTTGATTTTTTTTTAAGAGAATATGCTGCTCCGTATTCAAGTTATTGCACTACAGTGCTTTTCGCTTATAGTCCACTACTATAGTTGCACAGCTTTTTTGGACTATAAGCGAATTAGGACTATAGCCGTTTTGTTTTTATAAGCCATTTTATAAATAATATCTGAATCCTAGTATAATCCACATTTAAGACTATATAAAAATTATTTTCATCAATAAAACCACTCAATATAATGTGTTTACTCATTTTTTCTACTTTTATGAATTATCCAAAATTTGACATTTATAAAAGTTGCCAGAAAGGTAAATAAAAACACAAGGGCAAACAAAACTGTAGCTACTGCCATAAAATTTTAACTATTGTTTCCTATACTAAAATATCTTATTCTGTCTATTATAAAATACTACTAACATTTAACACTTAATAATATTGCTTCTTAAACACACAACATTAACCATCGGATACATATATGGTCTCGAGTTGCCACCGCAGGGTTAAAAGCTTTGAGTTATTTTGATATTAACAAAGTTACTGTTTACTACAGTAATTGAGAATACCCCAGCAAGTGATAGTAGCAACCTACGGCAATAATAAAAAAAAAGCTCAAATAAACCGGTTTTAATTATTCTCACTTTGGAAAGATCATGTTATATACTTTTTTCTTATTATCTTTTTCCTGTAAAGTTATATTCTAGTTACTAAGCATATTTAACAATCTTGGTATCGTTCACTTCTTTTTGAACTAGAGAACGGCAAAGATCTTAAATTGTAATATTAAGTTGTAAAGTAATAGAAAAAATAAAATAATTTTGCCACTGAATTACAACCTTAAACACCAGTTGGTTTTGTTTTAATGGAGTTAAGGAGGAATCTTAAAATTTGGTAATATAGTACATTTATAAAGAAATATTTCGTAAACATTGGTGCCGAAACCCGGGATTTCTTAACTCCTACTTCAAGTTTATTTTTTTATATTTTTCGACAATTTAGTAAAACTAAGATATTTTGTCTGCATTAAAATTTGTTAGTGACGACATTACGATTTGGTCGAGGTTAAATAAGATCTTGTCATTAACGCTTTACTTTTTCGTTCAAAACAACTATAACAAATAAATAATTGTACTTTGTTTTAAAATAAATGTACAACTTTGTTAAGTTGTAAGGGACCTTGCAAAAATCCTAAACAACTACCATTTTGGAAAAAAAAAATCTACGTACATCTGTACCAAAAACTTGTGTTAGCATTTGGAAAACATCTTTCTTATTAATCTTAATCTTCGTACATCTGTACACAATTTTCCCACTGCTAACCAGCGATATTCTGAAAAGCTCTAGTACTTCTGTACATGTAAACTATAACCAAAAAAATAAAATATCTTTGTATGGTTGGAAATTTTAACTCAAACTTTTTATATTTCTAAATATTTCCTAAGACGAAAACGTGTTTAATTACATTTCACATTTTTTGGTAGTGTAATATAATATTTTCTTCTTTTACAGCCAAAGTTGTTCTGTTAACACAATTTTACGTAAAAAATCGAAAAGGCTTAATTTTCTTTTATTGTGTTTTTTCACACCTCAATATTGTAAGGCTTGTACACACGTCTGTACGCGCATATCCAAACTTTTAATCTCATTGCATACGAAAATCTTGTTCTTATATATTTTCTATTCTACAAATTTTATTGGACTTAACCTATTTGGACTTTTGATCCATAAATATGGGGGACATAGAATCCCTTATTGCTCTTCAGCGTGACTTGTTCCAGACGTTAAGGAAACTGAATACAAGATTTTCGTCGAAACACGATTCTGAGAAAACAGTTGGTTATATTGAAAGTCATACCCAGGAACTTGATATACTATTTCAACGATTCAAGTCTCAGCATGACGAAATATCCCGACTAATTCGTGACACCTCTTTGATTGCTGATGATGTTCCTTATATAGCAGAAGATTGTTATTTTGAATTTTCGGATTTATATTTTACTTTCAAGGGCAAACTGCTCGATAGTGTACAAAGGGATGACAATATACGTTCACCCCTTACAAGTACTTTTGCTATGACAGGTAATCGCTCGGACGCGAACACTAATATGGATGCGCGATTGCCTAGGATTTCATTGCCTAAGTTCTCGGGTCAGTATTTAGATTGGATCCCCTTTCGGGATATTTATGTATCGTTGGTACATTCCAATACGTCCATTTCAAACATACAGAAATTCTATTACCTAAAGGGAACATTATCGGGAGAGGCCGAATCTCTTATTAAGTCTGTGTCTGTTACTGAGGCAAACTATGACTCAGCATGGAAAATGTTAGAGTCAAGATATCATAATAAACGAAAAATTGTAGATAACCTTGCTCTAAAACTTTTTAATATTCCCAAATCTGATGGAAGTTATTTGAGTATTAAAACGTTATTGGACATTACGCAGGAGTGTTTAAGCTCTTTCGAAAATTTGGGCATTGAAACCTCAGATTGGGACCCATTACTTATTCCAATACTCTGCCAAAAACTAGATCCACAAACTCGAAAGGAATGGGAACAATCATTAAAAGCGTCTACCGATGTACCAAAGAGGTTAGACTGGTTTGCATTTCTTGAGAATACATTTAGGACTTTGGAATCATTAAATGATTCAGTTCCCTCTAATTCTAAGCCGTCTAAGCCAATTGACAAAAATAAGGATAGGAAACCTGCTCATTTTCATAATAGCAATGTTTCCAAACCAAAAACAATTTCATGCTTGTTTTGCGAACGAAATCATTATCTCTCCCAATGTTATAAATTTTTGGCATTGACTACGAATTCTAAAGATGAGTTCTTAAATAAAAGAAAAATTTGTAGAAATTGTTTTTCTCTTGGTCATATACCGGACAACTGCAAATCATCACATAAATGTGCAATTTGTAAACTGCCACACCACACCATTTTGCATGTGGAAAATGGTGTTGCAGTTCAGAATTCGAATGTTTATTCAAATGGTCATGAATTTCATAATGTATTGTTATACACTATTCGTCTTTTTGTAAAGACTAACCAGGGTCAGTTTCCTCTTAGAGCGTTATTGGACCCGGCATCACAAGGGTCTCTCATAACAGAAGCAGCAGTTCAGCTTCTCCGTCTGCCTAGACAAAAATATATAACAAAAATAACTGGTATAGGAAACAGTGATCAATTATCTAAAGGAACAGTCAATATTGAGTTGTTGTCACGTGACCTACAAAAGAGTTTGTATTGTAGCGCGCTAGTTCTTCCAAACGTTTCATCATATAGACCAAGTATTATTGCACAGAATTTGGTGTTGCCAAAGATGGAAAATGGTTATTTGGCTGATCCATTGTATTATGAAAACGACTCCATTGATATACTTCTCGGCTCCGACATATGTCCCGAAATCAAGGTTCCTTCTGAATCCTTCTTGCACAACGACATGTTTTTTCAAAACACCATTTTTGGTTGGGTATTTTCTGGTCCACTAAGGACATTAGCAAAAGGTTCTATTAATTTTCATAATGTTAATTTAGAAAATCTCTTGCGCTCTTTTTGGGAACAGGAGGAAATTTCTGAGATTCGGGAATTTACGGATGAAGAACACGCGTGCGAAACCTTTTTTAGGGCTACCACTGAACGTTCCTCCTCAGGACGATATATAGTAAATCTACCATTTAGGTCCCTACTTTTTAAAAATAAATTTCCAAATCTTCACAATAATATGATTGGAGCCTTAAAGCGCTTTAAGCAATTAGAAAGTTCGTTTTTGAATCGCCCATCTTTTTCAGAGGCTTACCTAAAGTTTATGCGTGAATATGAGACTTTAGGTCATATGACTAAAATTGGTACCTATCCGGCGGATGTTCAAAAAAACTCATACTTCTTACCACATCATGGGGTGATAAAAGAAGATAGTACAACTACTAAATTAAGAGTTGTTTTTGATGGCAGTAGTCATCTTACTGGTCAAAAATGTCTAAATGAAGAACTTTCTTCTGGCCCGGCTTTGCAGAATGATCTGCCACAAATAATTACAAAATGGAGAGTGCATAAAATTGCATTCAGTGCGGATATTGAAAAGATGTTTAGGCAGATTGACGTTGTTCCTCAACATCGTCAATTTCAACAAATTTTATGGCGATATAGTCCTCTGGACGAAATTTCTGTATACCAGTTGAATACTGTTACTTACGGAACAACTTCAGCGCCATATCTTGCAATACGTGTCCTAAGACAGTTGGCCGAAGATTATAAAGAGGAGTTTCCAAATGAATCTAAAATATTGGTTCGGGATTCATATGTCGATGACATTATTTCTGGCGCTGGGACTCTTAAAGAAGCAATGGCTTTACAACGAAACTTATGTATTCTTTTAAATAAGGGCGGCTGTAAGCTGCGCAAGTGGATCACTAATTCACCCGAATTATTAAAGAATATTCCTGAAGAATTTAGGGAAAAATCATTGACGTTAAATTTTGATGGCGACAGTGTTGTAAAGACACTTGGTATACAATGGAATACCGCTGAAGACTATTTTTCTTTTAGAACAAATATAGATGCATCTCGTCCTGTAACTAAGAGGACCATTTTATCGGAAACAGCTCGCTTATACGATCCTTTGGGATGGTTAGCTCCTTGTACCGTTATGGCCAAATCGGTATTTAAGAAACTGTGGGAGCATGAGGTAGATTGGGATAGTCCAATTCCTTTAAATATTAGGGACCAGTGGTTGGAATATAGGTCCACTCTCTCTAAACTTACGAACCTTAGAATTCCGAGATGGATTAATTTTTCCAAGGATGTGGAATTTGAACTCCACTGTTTTTGCGATGCTTCAACTGTGGCCTACGCTGCGGTTGTTTATTGTAGAGTCATTTCCTCCAGAGGAATTTTTGTTAATCTGATACAGGCTAAATCCAAGATTTCTCCAATTAAAACCGTATCCATTCCCAGACTTGAGCTTTGTGCTGCGGCGCTATTGGTTAAGTTGGCTAGAAAGGTTAAAAATTCCTTTTTAGATATACATATTCAGAAAATATTATTTTGGAGCGATAGCTCTACAGTATTAAGTTGGATTGCGAAACCTCCGTCTAGGTGGACGGTTTATGTGGCTAACAGAGTTGCTGAAATTCAGCGCCATAGCAATTTACTTCAATGGAAGTATGTGCCTTCGGCATCAAATCCAGCGGATTGTGCATCTCGTGGTATTTTACCTCAAAAGTTGTTAGAATGTAATACATGGTGGAATGGACCAGCATTCTTATATGAATCCGAATCGTCTTGGCAAAAACCTCTATTAAATTTGGAAACTTTTGAGGAAAGATCTAAAACTTATTCTGTAAATTCTATTTCCAATACAAATATATGTGTTAACACTTCGGCCATTTCTGGGTTATTGGAAAATTCTAATTCTGGAAATTACGCGCTTTCTAGATATCCTCAGGTTTTATTCAAGTTTTCCAAACTTAATATGCTTTTGAAAGTAGTTTCCCTTTGCTACCGGTTCTTTCACAACTTAAAAACCAGGAAAATCTGTGCAAATTTTAAGGAAACAGGTTCTCTTACACCAACTATTTTGAACCAAACACTGGAAAAATTAACACGGATAACACAATCGATTGAATTCTCTGTTGAAATCAAGACTCTTGCCTTTTCTGGGGAATTAAAACAAAATTCTATTGGAAAACTTTTGCCCTTCATAGATGATAATGGTCTTATTCGTGTTGGTGGTCGGTTGCAAAACTCAGACCTACCTTTTAATGTAAAACACCCAATACTGTTGTCTAGTAAAAATCCCCTTTCTAAACTTATAATTCAAGATTCACATGAGAAAACCCTCCACGGCGGTATCAGTTTGACAATGTCATATGTTAACAGAAAATACTGGATTATTTCTGGGAACCAATTGGCTAAGAATGTTATCAAAAATTGTATGCGCTGCTTTACTTATTCTGCTAAAACGGCCGCCCAGATAATGGGAAATTTACCACCGGTACGTCTGCAGGCTACTAGACCTTTTAAACATAGCGGAGTTGATTATGCTGGCCCTATTTTGTTGAAAAACTCTTCTCTAAGGTCCGCCGCTATTTCAAAAGGTTATATATGTTTATTTGTATGTATGGTTACTAAAGCCATACATTTAGAGGCTGTCTCTGATTTAACCACGAATGCTTTTATTTCCGCTTTTCGCCGTTTTATATCTCGCAGGGGTATATGTACAGACATATATTCAGACTGCGGAACGAATTTTATAGGTGCTTCAAAGCAGCTTCAAATTCTGTTAAACAAAAATAAAAAGTCTTTACCTGAGGACTTAGTTGAAACCTTAAGTTCTATAGGTACCGAGTGGCATTTTATTCCCCCAAGCTCTCCAAACTTTGGTGGCCTCTGGGAAGCAGGGGTAAAATCCGTCAAGTACCATTTGAAGAGAATGGTTAATGAGAAAATGTTAAGTTTTGAGGAATTAGCCACCTTACTTTGCCAAATAGAAAGTGTACTAAATTCTCGACCTCTATGCCCATTGTCTTCGGATCCATCCGATTTAAATGCATTAACTCCAGCACATTTTTTAATAGGAGAACCAACAAACTGCCTTCAAGAAGAAAATTTGTTAGATGTCAACATCAATCGCCTAAACCGATGGAAGTCTATAGAAAAGTTGAAGCAACATTTTTGGAGACGTTGGTATAGGGAGTATTTGAACCGGTTGCAAGCTCGACCAAAATGGCTCAATTCAAAGCCTAATGCTAAGGTTGGTGACTTAGTACTAATAGTTGATGACAGATGCGGGCCTGGCCAATGGATTTTAGGACGAATTCAGGAGGTGCACCCTGGCGATGATGGTCGGGTGCGGGTAGTATCTATATTATCAAAAAATAAAATCATAAAAAGACCTATTTCTAAAATATGTTTTTTACCTACAGATCCTAAGTAAGCTACTTCTCCAATAAAATTTAAACCAACACGGAGGGGTGTAGCCTTTTTTTTAATGCTGTGAGTCGGAGCATAGCGTAGTCAAAAGACTGAATCAAATTACTCCCAACGATAGGCCACCCTTCTGCCAGCGTAGATATTCTTGAAAAACAGTCGTTTTTCGGGGGGACTATGTTGCAGAAAGTATAAAATTCTTCAACCGCGTACTGTTACTTGAGAATCAAGGGCAAACAAAACTGTAGCTACTGCCATAAAATTTTAACTATTGTTTCCTATACTAAAATATCTTATTCTGTCTATTATAAAATACTACTAACATTTAACACTTAATAATATTGCTTCTTAAACACACAACATTAACCATCGGATACATATATGGTCTCGAGTTGCCACCGCAGGGTTAAAAGCTTTGAGTTATTTTGATATTAACAAAGTTACTCTTTACTACAGTAATTGAGAATACCCCAGCAAGTGATAGTAGCAACCTACGGCAATAATAAAAAAAAAGCTCAAATAAACCGGTTTTAATTATTCTCACTTTGGAAAGATCATGTTATATACTTTTTTCTTATTATCTTTTTCCTGTAAAGTTATATTCTAGTTACTAAGCATATTTAACAATCTTGGTATCGTTCACTTCTTTTTGAACTAGAGAACGGCAAAGATCTTAAATTGTAATATTAAGTTGTAAAGTAATAGAAAAAATAAAATAATTTTGCCACTGAATTACAACCTTAAACACCAGTTGGTTTTGTTTTAATGGAGTTAAGGAGGAATCTTAAAATTTGGTAATATAGTACATTTATAAAGAAATATTTCGTAAACACGGCCTTTAACAATACTTTTACTATCGTTATTTTTTAACAACAACTTTTTTTTGTCGTTAGCTACCGATATTATTTGCCGACAACAATTGTTTAAATGTGACTACAGAATACCTCTTAACGACAATTATCGTCTACTGACGAATTTTGACTACTTAACGATAGTTAAGACTTGCAGTACTGTGATTAAATATTTACTTCTACTGTATTGTAGTTTGTTTTTTGTTAGTTAAAATAAATGAAAAAAACACTAATTTTTAAAGAAAATGCAAGTTAAAAATTCAACATTCAAAACCAATTGAAAAATTCATTTAATTTAAGTGAAATGTATGTAAATGATTCGTTTTTTAAAGAACTTTTCAGTTGATTATAATATATTTTCTTTTGAATTACCTACATAATATTTTGAGTGCAGCTACCGAGGCCTTCCGTAATCTTAGCAACTTTCCAGTCAAGATCTGTAAGTTGTAGAATAAAGATCTGAAGAAATTTGCATCTTTAGGATTAATGTGTTTGGACATGATACCAGCTCTGGTGCATACCTACCAGAATTCTCGCTAAGAATCTTTTAAAATTAATTTGAATTACATCTTTCATTTTTCGAATTTATTCTATGAGCTAAATTTCAATTATGTATTTTATAAAGCATTTTTGTAATAGTTCTATTCCTTAAATTTTTAGGAATGTAACAGGAAGATAAAAGATAATAGTCTGGTAGTGTATAAAGCCATTCCTAAAAATTTAAGGAATAGAACTATTACAAAAATGCTTTATAAAATACATAACTGAAATTTAGTTTATAGAATAAATACGAAAAATGAAAAATGTTGAATATAATAAAGTAGCTTAGGAAAAGAAATAATTCCCAGATTTTATTAATTAAATTGATGCAATATTATGGAAAATATCACATTTTCAGAATGACGTAACTTTTCAGGAACAAACTGAAACAGATGGGATATTAAAATTGTTAAAGGTTGTCAAAAATAAAAATCTACAATTTTAATCATTTATATTTGTCCGTAATAAAATCTTACCTAAAAAAAGTACCAAGTACAAAGTTTCTCTCCCTTCTGCAATCAGTACATAACTGTAGCATTATTTTAAACTTTGTATGAATGTTAAAAAAAAAACAACTTAAACAACAAAAATAATAACAACAACTCTAAAAGCAAAAGCCGTATAAAATTACTTAAACATAAAATAACAAATAAATAAACATGAAATTTAAAAACATTTCCATTTAAAACTTCAGATACAAATGCTTTTACGCACAAAAACATACACACACAAACATATACTGACTGACACACATACATAAATACAAACTAATAAAAGGATATTTAAATTTGTATTTAGTAAATACTATTTACATACAACTATATCGTTACCTAAAACGCAAAAAGCCCTAACTAGTCACAACACATATGTCCACAAAACTTTGGAATCTTTCGATCAAAATTAGAGATGTTATCAACAAAAGCATTATCTACAAAAGATTATATGACAAATGCTAAAAAACCTAACAGCAGGCGGAACGTTTTCTTCCGCGTAGCCTTTACGCTGATATGACATACCTAAACAAGAGCGTCAGCGTTGTGTCATAAACAGTAGTGTTAACTTTTGTGCTTACTAAAACCCTCATAAAATTAATAAGAAGATGAATTCAAATTGCTAGTTTGACCTAAAAATAGCTAATTTGCCATTATTTATTATCAAAAGATTAAAACAGGGCTGTAAAAACAAAAAATATAACAACCCTGCTTATTTTAATGCGCTGTCAAAATCGGATTTTCTAATTGCAAAGAGTTGACGCCGCGCTATTTAGGGATGCTTCATACAAACTGTATGAGCAAGAGGTTTTTTGACAGCTAGAAAACGCATTCCGCTCTTGTTTAGGTATGGTTGCGTAATATTCAGCAGTGTCAATTGTCAAAACAACTGTTAGGTTTTAACAGAAAAATAGAAGCAAATAAATTATAAACAGTTTAAGGCAATTTCTTAATTTATAATTTTAAATAGTTTTCTGCTTCGCCTGTAAAATTTTCAAAATGTTAGATAGGGCCTTTTGCATTTAAGGTAACAATATATAAAAATGTATCTGATGTTTATCATTTAAAGATAACAACAAAAACATTTTAAATATTTTCTATATATTCTAAATATGAAAGGTCCTAAAAATATTATGGAATAAAATAATGAAAATGAAAATAATATTAAATTATTAAAATAACAACACTACTCTCTTATTTGCTGTCCTATGCCATTTTAGTTTAAATAGGATAACAACGACAACAACAGCAGCAACAACAAGCTCGAAATTAGAAACTCGTGTCTATATGGAAAATGTTGTCATATCTCTAAGACTTTGTTTCAAAGAGTTCACTGAGAAAAAAACCCCAGCAAACAAGAAATTTTAAACTGAAAGGGGTTTCCCATTTCTGAATACTCCCTCTTCACAAATAAAAGAAATTGGATAATAAGAAGTAAAGTTTAGTCGATAATGCCAAATTAAATTGTACCCTATAGATTTAAAGAGTATAAAGATGACTGTAGCAACGTGATAAAATTTAGTTTAAATTTGTTATAAATACAAACGGCCATATTCATAAAAACTTCTTATTTTAGGCTTAAAGTATGTAATAACTACCAAACGATTTTTATCGTTTAAACCTTTTATGAAAATTTGTGTTCATAAACGTACATAACAGCTTTTTAACTATTAGCTATTGGAACGATTTTGTGTTTAATGCTCTGTTCACACTTGGGTTTCTAAACGCGTTTAAGCAAAATGCTGATTAAATTAAACAAAGCCGTTCACATTACAATTGAGATGATTAAGATAACAGTTGATTAACAAATAAAACACAACAAACAAATTTGTATTTTTTTAAAAGTAATTCGTGATCCATTTCGAGGTTCCCTACTTTTTTTTAAGAAAAAAAAAACAGAAAATTCCAATTTTTTTTTTTTTTTTTTTTTTTTTTTATTATTATTTATTTCATTTTAAATAATTCATCATAACTTTGTTGCCTCTGCGCCTAAAAGGCATTTTAGAGGCGAGTTGGCAATTAAATACTACAAAATTAACAGTTGTATATTATTTAAACTAATTGAAAAAAAAGTAATGCATGTACATATATAAATTTCTATAAATTTGACATTTATACTTATTACATTTATATCTCTTCTATGTGTTGTAATAAATAATCTTTAACCTCTCTTTTAAATATTGAAATTCTATTTATATCTTTCAAATACTGAGGCAAATTATTGAACTCACGGCTACCCATGTATTCTATCCTTTGTTTTGTTGCTTTAAGTCTACACCGGGCTACTGATAAATTGTTATTATTTATTGTATTAAATGAAGACTGATTTCTCGAGAAGCTTATAGTTTGATGACCAATATTGTGCAAACATTTAAAAACATACATTAATAACTGCAATTTATAAGTTCCGTGAATAGGTAAAACATTCTTAAAAATATTACTGAATAATGATACCGTTGAATATGTTATTGGAAGGTTAGCTGTAACTTTTAATGCTTTGTTTTGCATTCTCTGTAATGCCTTAAGGTCATTGCTCTTTTTATATCCATACGATATGGCTAAGTAGTTAAAATGGCTTTGAATTAAAGCACTATAAAGCAATAATTTCGTATTAACATCAAACTTATTTTTAAATTTATAAAGTAGTCCCACAGCTTGAGCAGTTTTTGCCTTTAAATTCCGAATATGCTGAATCCAAGAAAGATTGCTTTGGATTTCTACTCCCAAATACTTAATGAAACTGACTTCCTGCACCTCATAACCGTCCACAAATACACTAAAGTGGATGTGATCCCCATATGGCTTAAATCTCATTAATCGAGTTTTAGTTGAATTCAAAACTAGTTTGTTGATTCTTGCAAATTCGGTTAATAACGACGCATCCCGTTCCATATAAACCTTGGCTACTGTTTCGTATTTTAAGGGGTAGAATAAACAAATATCATCCGCATATATGAAGAGTTTTCCAGAAAGTTGAAGATTTTTTATATCATTAAGGTAAATGGTACACTACCCTGTGGCACACCATGTTCAACTGCACCAAGTGAACTTTTATGACTTTTTATCTGAACAAATTGTTTGCGATTCATTAAATAACTTCTTAAAAGAGACATTTCTCTACCACAAATACCATATAGTTTCAATTTTTCCAATAAAATATCATGATCTATAAGATCAAATGCCTTGGTAAAATCATAAAATATACCTGCCACTCCACTAAATCCTTCGCCCAGGCCTTTGCAAATAAAGTTGATAACATTTACTACAGCTTCCTCTGTACCACATCCTTCCGTAAATCCAAATTGGAATTCATTCAACAGGGTATGAGTTATCATATACTTTGAAATTTGACTGTGCAAAATTCTTTCAAACACGTTATCTATAACAGATAAAACAGCAATTGGCCTAAACTTATTCGCAGTGCGGGCATTGTTTTCCTTTGGAATCGGAACAACCTTGTGAATTTTTAAAATATCTGGATAAATGCTACAGTTCACCATGTTATTAAATATTTTAACCAAATATGGTGTGAATTCATTTATTATTACTTAAAAGTATCTTCGGCACTATATTATCATGGCCACCACATTTATTTGGCTTCAAATTTACTACTGCATTTCAAATATCATCAGTTGTTGCATAATCAAGATGAAATCTTATATTGGTTTGAGAAATGGTTCTTAAAGAGAAAAATGTTTCTATTGAAAGTTCTTCAATTTGTACCTTTAAATCCTTTATAGATTTCAAAAAATAATTGTTTAAAACTTCGGCTTTTGAAAATCGTCTGTAAGTAATCTTCTGTAATTTAATGGGGAATGTTTATTATCATTTGAAAGAACATTCTTTGGCATTTACTTTTTGAAGATTATGTCTATCAAATGTTGGCCGTTGCTACGTCGCAGATGGTCCATCCGTTGAGTCCAATTTTCGATTACTCGTTCGAGCATTTCGACTGGTAACAGGCGAATGACACGCGTGATGTTTTCCTCCAAGGCCTGAATCGAAGCTGGGCTGTCCGCATATACTTTAGACTTTACATATCCCCACAGGAAAAAGTCTAACGGTGTGATATCGCACGATCTTGGTGGCCAATCGACCGACCCAAAACGTGAAATTATGTGATCATCGAAGTGTTCTCTCAATAAAGCTATTGATTGATGCGATGTGCGGGAAAACGGCGGTCTTGCTGAAATCAAATCTCGCCGAGATCACGAGCTTAAATTTCAGGCATCAAATATTCGGTTATCATGGCACGATAACGGTCGCATTTGACGGTTACGTTCGCATCGGCATAATTTTTAAAGAAATATGGACCGATGATTCTACTGGCCCACAAACCACATCAAACCGTTGTTTTTGCTAGATGAAGTGGCAGTTCTTGAATCTGTTCAGGTTGCTCTTCGTCCCAAATGCGACAATTTTGTTTGTTTACATACCCATTGAGCCAGAAATGGGCCTCATCGCTGAACAAAATTTGCCTCGAAAACGTCGGATCTTCTTGGAACTTTTTAAGAGCCCATAGAGCGAAGCGATGTCGCTTGGGATGGTCGAGCGGCTTCAGTTGTTGCACAAGCTGTGTTTTGTACACTTTTTATTTAAGATCTCGACGTAAAATACGCCAAGTCGTTCCATACGTCATTCCGAGTTGCTGGGAACGGCGCCGAATCGACTCTCCACGGTCTTCGTGTACACTCTCAGCTACGGCCGCTATATATCACAGCGTGCTGGATGTGGTTCGAAACACATTCCTCACAGAACGTGAATTTTCGTAATAAAGTTGAACGATTTGTAAACGTTGTTCAGGCGTAAGTCTTTCCATTATGAAATGCCAAACAATACTAAACAAAAATAACATGACAGCATGACACGACTCACACGTGATCTGTCAAAAAAAGGCTATTGAAAAAAGTATCTTGAATCACCCTTTATTAAAAATTGATAAAAAAAAAACTTATCAGAAGAAATTTTAAAGATATAAATGATAAAATTGTGAAAATGTATGGATTATTTAAAAAACATTGAGAAATCGTGGTCGGTTGTACACGTGTGAGGAACATTTATTGTAGCCGATGCTACATCATACTCAGTTTGAGGTATGTTTAGAGGATTCTATGTGATTAATGAAATGATTTAGTTTTAAACATATCAATTTGATGTGATAAACAAATCGTATGGTTAATCATCTCGATTTTGATGTGATTAGCGCTTAATCACGTTCGTTAAAAAATTTTCTAATATTTTCCAAAATAAAAATTCTTCGAAATTGGCGATGCAATATTTCATATATCAATTTGAATTTTTTACAGAATCATTTTTTTTTTTGCTAAATTTAACCATTTAAAAAGTACTGCATTAAAAACAAGTTTGAGTGCTATAATCGGCTGTGCCAAATCTTTAATACCCTCCACCGACAGTAAGAATATATGAGAGCTATAAATTATTTATTAATCTTTATGAAAACGGACGTCAGTATAAAAATTGGTTCCGGTTTATGCTTTTATTTCTAGCAGTTTGAACTAACTTCAATAAAATATCAGGATTCGCAACAGTTTATGCCGAACTAAAATTATTTTCAGGATGGGAATCAATATTAGGACCCATGGTAATTTATGGACTAATCATCACGAAATCCTGTAGAGTGATCTCTGTTATTAAAAATCTAAATGGAACAAATTTCAAAATAGTACTACAATTTGTTTAAGCTTTTAAAGTGCTTTTCAGAAGGCTGCTTAATATGGGATCTAAGGTAAATATGGACCGATAATCAGAAAATTGCATGATAGGTTCGGAAGTAGGAACTTATCACTGGGGGCTAAATCCGGAGAATATGGCGGATAAGGTACCAATTCGTAGCCCAATTCATGTAATTTTGCCATTGAGACTGCACACGTGTGCACTCGTGCATTATCTTGTTGAAAAATAACTTTTTTCTTGGCCATATGGGGTCGCTTTTTTTTAAATCCTCGTTAAATTGGTCCAATAAGTTGGCATAATATTCGCCGTTTATTGTTATTCCCTTTTGAAGGTAATCGATGTGGATTATCCCGCCTGCATCCCAAAAAACTGTTGCCATCACCTTATTGCCCGACAAACTTACCTTGGCCTTCTTCGGAGCCGGTTCACCCGGAGAAACCCATTGTTTAGACTGCTGCTTGGTCTCCGGAGTGTAATGGATCCATGTTTCATCGACAGTTAAAAAACGCCGCAAAAACTCATTCGAATTGCGGTTAAACAACTCCAAACAATCCATTGAAGTTGTCACGCGATTACGTTTAATGATGAAACAGAACTGGGGCTGAACGATGTTTTCCATACAGTTTGACATAAAATTATGCCAGAGAATGCGGTCGAGAAATAAGATCAATTTTATTTTGAAAACGTTTTTTCTCATGCTCTCACATAGAGACAATTATTCTTCCAACAATGCTACCATACTTTCGTTCAATTTCATACATTTTGTAAACAAAGAAAAAAAAACAAAAGGAATGAGAGAAAATTTGCAGTTACGGTCGACGTTTTAATTATGGGCTTAAGAATTTTTGCCTGAAGTTGAAGACTCAATTCTGTTTCATTATTTATGGTCAATTGAGAGCAAACGCGGCATCCATCTTGCAGACAGCTTTCTTAAACCCAGCTGATCATTTAAAATCGAAACCACACTGCCATATGAAATGCCTATGACATCAACAATCTCACGCACTTTTACTCTTCGATCGGCCAACACCATATCGTGAATTTTTTCGAAATTTTCGGGTGTATTGACTGCAATTGGCCTTCCAGAACGTTCAGCGTCATTTGTACTTGTTTGACCACAACGAAAGTCTGTAAACCACTTTTCTACCATTGGAATCGATGGTGCAGAGTCCTCATAGTATTAATCAAGCTTTTCCTTGGTTTGATTGGCGTTTTTTTTCGCAAAAACTAATGTTTAATGAGCACTCGAAATTAACTTTTTTCTATTTTTAAAAAATCCACGAGGTTGTATGTTTTGAACAGCTGTTAAACGCAAAGTAAATGACGGAACATGCTCAAAACTTGACAGTAGCCTATTAACAGGTGGTACTTGATGGGAGCAGTGTTGCTTTTCATATATCTACGAGGGAAGTGCGAAAAGTCACGGACTTATTGATCCGCCCTCGTATTATTTCTGGCGATATGAACCAAAATTGGACCAAATTTTACCACAATATCTATATCTGCTACGGTTTTAGGCGTATTTAAATAATTTCTCAGAGTGAGCATAATATTGGACATTATATGCTTAATTATGGACCGATCTACAGGGAATTATAAAGGGTGATTTTTAGTCATATAAATCGTTGACGTACCAAATTGTATTTCAATATCATTATTTATTTATTACGTTTTTTAATATACTAAACTGTGCCCCAAGAGTAGGTTTTACATGCGCCCTAGGGTATATTATGGACCGATCTTAACGAAATGTTAAAGCATGATTTCTAGCCTTCTAAAACTGTGACGTACCAAATTTTATTATGATAGCGTTATTTATTACGGTTTAAGGTGTACAAAACTATTTTCCGGGAGTAGGCTTTATATGGGGCCTTTGGTAAGTTATTGACCGATCTTTACGAAATTTGACAGTGTGATTTCTAGTCCTATAAAACTATAACTTAGCACATTTTAATATGATAGCAATACTTAAATAATACGGTTTTGGACGTACTGTACGATTTCTAGTCATAAAGAACGAGTTTGTGCAAAATCTTATATTATGCCGTGCATTATGCCACCTTTTATGTTAATTTTTGTAACAAAATTGTCAATTTTATAGTTGAAGATATTAAAAATTATTCTTATAATTGTTTTAGTTTCTGAACAAGATTTTGCCGAAAAATTTTTGTTTGAAACTTTGTTTAAATATACTGTTACGTTTTTACTTTATAAAACGCATTAAGGTTTTTTCCCTTTATAATAAACCTTTGAGTTCTTTTAATTGCAAATCAGAATAAATACACACACGAATTCAACTTAACAAACTTTATTGAAATGCACAAAATTTTAACCACAATTGTAAGTAGCGATCTGAACCTTTTAATGTCTCCAACCACACTAAACTAAACTTTTATGAGTCTGTTTTTAAAGCTCAAAACTATTCCTAGTTGATTCAAGAACCGTCTAGTAGTTTCTAGAAGGTTGTGTTCCAATTATTTTAAAATAACTGTTATACATCTAAATCTAAAGTCTACAATTACAATTGCTAGAAAATTTAGTACAGTGGCGTTCTTAAAAATAGTAACTAATATGACATAAAACTATAATTTACAAGATAACTTATAGCTAAAACCATAAATAATTCTTAGACAAATCTAATTTCGTAACAACACGATAAGAAAGTATTCGAATAAAAGGTTTGCTTACTTTTTATTCACATCCCTATTATTATGATTTGTTTATTCTATTTTTTTTTTTTTTTATATTTTTGAACAACAATTCGTTGTTTAAAACCTAAAAAACTAATTTCAATCATTTAATAAATAATTAAAAAGAATATCTGCATTTGCCTCTGAACATATTCATTTAAATCATATAAAAAAGTTTTAAAATATTTAACAATATAACTTTTAATTGGTTGTCTAAAGTATAAAAAAAATTACTAAAATGTATTTAACATGTCCATATTAATAAATAAGAAATTTTTTCCATTATTTATTAACATATTGCCCAAAAATTATATCATAAAATGCAAACATTTATCAAAATGTCATTTTATTTTTGGTTTAAAAAAACAATAAATGTTCTTATTTTATGGATGGTTTATTAAAGGTTTAATAGACTAATTTTCGTTTAGGAATACAACATTAGCACTTTTTGATTATAAACGGTTAATTAGTCATAAATAAATGTTTATGAATACGGCTGAAAGTTTTTTAGTATTAAAATAAGATTTCATTAATTGTGGTTAGTTCATATTTAATATATCGTCGGTTGATAATTTAAATGTCTTATGTGGATTTTTTGCGGTTTTGAGTTAAGATCGATTCCTTAGGTTTTCCGACCTGATCTTTTATTTGGCGTAATCAGTTTTTCGATACCTCATACGGTTTTCTAGATATGGAGTCTTGAGTTTGTCGTATGTTGTATTTGCTGAAGCAATTTTCAAATTAAATGTGTTCAAACTCAATTTACTCGAAACTATCGGAATCCACATACGACAATTAAATTATCAGCCGACGATATGTATGAAGATTCAATAAATAACTATTGATAAAAAACAAAGTTTCTTGTAAAAAAAAACACATTTGCCGATTTGATTACCTCCAACAAAACAAATGTTAAAACATAAAATAGTTCCTTTAACCATAGTATTGCCCCGTCGAATATATTATGGTTAAATTAGTATATTATTATATTAGTATATTATATTACGTATAACATGTTTGGAGGCAACCATAATATGGTTGTGACTTCTTTATGCAGAACTAATTTAACCATAATTTGGTTGCCGGTGACAATTATAAGGTTGATGTAACCATAATATATTTAAAAATTGTTCTTTAAAAAAAAAAAACGTTTGTTGGGGGTGACCATATAGAAAAATGTGTTTTCTTAACGTGCTACACCACCATGTGGAAAGTATGTATTATGCGTTTGTGCTGATGTAAATATAAAAAAAACTGTCAGTATGTAGTAAAGTATCCACTGGATTAATAATTTTTTTCAGTAGACGTTAAATTGTACTCACTGCAGAAATTTTTTGCAGTAATTAGTAAAATTTTACTGCTACACATAATGCAGTATGCGCACATAAAAAGAAATATCTCAAGAACATTTTTAATAACACAGTTTGTTAAAAATAAAATTTTATGTCAAGAAACTTTTTATTTGATTCAATGAAAAAATTTATCAAAATTGCACTTTGCAAAATAGCACTCTATAAAACATATTAAATAATGAAATAATTAAATATTTCTTCACATTCAATAAAAAAATATTTGAAACAAAGTAAACACAGTATTTTTACAACTCTTGTTAGAATAGCTTTGATATCGTTGCAAATAAGACGTCAGTGTTTGTAATTCTCATTCGCTGTACAGTTTTACTTGTAACGGGTGGTTAAATTTTAAGGGCCGATGTTGAATGTGAACCACACCTAAACATCGAGTTTTTTTCTGCATTTCATTTGACATTTCTCAATTTCAGACTAACTCAATTTGAACGATGGAAAGATACACAATTGACCAACGAGTTTAGTTATTCAGGCTTATTATGAAAATGGGCGTTCAAATCAAAATGCATTTTGTGTTTCTTCGTGATTTTTGTAATCAGCATAATCGACCTCAGTGGATTCGTTAAAAAGCAGAATTGCCGCATTTGGACGAATGATAATCCAAGAGTGATTGTCAAAAAACAAATGCACCATCAAAGAGTGACTGGTTGGTGCGGTTATTGGGCTGGTGGCATCATCGGGCCGTATTTTTTCCAAAATGAGGCAATTACTGTGAATGGTGTTCGCTATCGTGAGATGATAACGAACTTTTTATGGCCCGAATTGGAAGATATGGATGTGGACGATATGTGGTTTCAACAGGACGGTGCCACTTGCCACACAGCTAACGAAACAATGGCTCTTTTGCGCGACAAATTCAATGGCCGTGTTATCTCACGTGGTGGCGATGTCAATTGGCCGCAAAGATCATGTGATTTGACACCGTTGGACTTCCTTCTTTGGCGTTATTTGAAAGAAAAGGTGTACGTCGATAAGCCAGCAACAATTCAAGAGCTAAAGGATGAGATAATTCGGCACATTAACCTTAATTTTGCCTCAGCACTTTCGAAAAGTTGGACAATTGGCCGATGTTTTGTTCCATACATAATTGAACCATACCAATATTATCATGGTATTAAAAAAGTTTTTTATCAATTAAAAAATGGTTTAAAAAGTATGTAAATTTAATTAATGTGATAATTGAATCAATTATTTTTTTAGTTGAAAGAAAATAAAAAATATAATTTTTATTTAATTAACATTTTAGTTGTTTTGAAATAAATTTTTAATTAAATTAAATAACAAAAAATATTAATTGATTTTTATCGTTTAAAATAAAATTATTTGAAATTTTAGAATTGTTGTTTGGAATTGTCAATATTTAATTAAATAAATTAACACATTGTTTGAAATGGCAAAGCTTTTTGATAATTTTTTTAATTAAAAATATCATTTATTGAAAAAAAATTTCAAAATTTTAAAATTTTTAGTAATCAATATAATCATTTTGGTAATAAGTGCAAAATCTATGAATTTGGAATAAATTTGGTGTTTAGAAAATATTTTAAATTTTTTCTGTGCATAATAAAAAGAAATGAAAATAATTTCCTAAATAATTTGTGTTTTATTCAAAATCAACATCTAATTTAACCACCCTTTGTAATATCTTTAGTTTTCCAAAGTCTTTGGAAAATGGTTAATGTACATAGGAGATAGCTTATCCCCCAACAATTAATTTTAGTGTATTTACCAAAGAATAAAAATTGCGAACTTAGCACATCATAATAAATGAATAAATAAATACACAGAAAAAAGTGTTTTATCAATTAAAAAATGGTTTAAAAAGTATTTTAATTTAATTAATGTGATAATTGAATCAATAATTTTTTTAGCTGAAAAAAATTAAAAATTTAATTTTGATTTAATTAACATTTTAGTTGTTTTGAAATAAATTTTCAATTAAAATTTTAATTAAATAACAAAAAATCTTAATTGACTTCTTTCGTTTAAAATAAAATAATTTAAACATGTGGAATTGTTGTTGGGAATTGTCAATATTTATTTAAATAAATTAACACTTTGTTTAAAATTTCAAAGTTTTTTTGATTACTTTTTTAATTTAAATTAAAAATATCATTTATTGAAAATATTTTTTTCAAAATTTTAAAATTTTTAGTAATCAATATAATCATTTTGGTAATAGGTGCAAAATCAACAAAATGTTTGCTTGATATTATGAATTTAGAACACGTTTGGTGATAGGAGAAATTTAATAATTCTTTCTGTGTAAAGATTCGATAAACATTTTGTTTGATTTTTTCAACATTTCCAACTATTTATTTTTACAAATCACGTAAAAATTTTAATTGGGCAAAAACTTTTTTTATCGGCTCAATAAACTTGATTATTGACTTAAAATTCAATAACTATATCTAAATACTTTTTTATCGATACCGCAAAAATCGTCATCGCAGAAAATTTAAAATTTTTTTTAAACTAAATATGAGATTTTCGTAATCAAATATTAAAATGTTTTCTTTCTGTACATGAATGGCCATAACTCCATTAAAAGCCAATCTTAATTTTTGAGAATATAGCCCACGGTTCTGGAATAACCTCCAAACTATCTAACAATTCAACTGTATAATTGATCTCATTTTTTAATACAGAAATTATATCAAAACGGTTATTAATAAATAAGGCACACCACTGTGAACTGGCAGCAGGCCAGAAACACGATTACCACCTAAAACATACTGAATTCTACCAAAAAGATATGAAGATATTACTCGTAGCATGCAGGAAGAACTGAAAAAGTTATAATATCTATTCAATTTTTTAAATAATAGGTAATGATCTACCCCATTTAAAGCCATAATAAAGTCTAATGATAATAAAATGCAAACACCTTCGTAACATAAATTATTTCGAATATTATCATTTAACCCAGGCAGTAAAGAGTTCTAAAGCCCAATTGACAATCATGTAGCAAATTATTATGATCAATATATTTTAAAAGTTAAATCTTCTTAATTTGCTTAACGATTTTAGATAGAACAGGAAATATGGATATCGGCTGAAGATTGTCATACACAATTATTGAATTTTATTAATTATAGGAACTATCTTTGCAATCTTCCAAAATAACGGGTACACAGAAAAAATTATCAGTTGTTTTTTATCAATTTAAAACTTACCTAAAAAGAGTTTCAATTCAATTAATGTGATAATTGAATCAATTATTTTTTTAGTTGAAAGAAAATTAAAAATTTAATTTTGTTTTAATTAACATTTTAGTTGTTTTGAAATAAATTTTTATTTAAAATATTAATTAAATAACAAAAAATCTTAATTGATTTTTTCGTATAAAATAAAATACTTTAAACTTGTAGAATTGTTGTTGGGAATTGTCAAGACCTGAGCTATATTTAATTAAGGGTAAGTAAATAATAATATTCTCTCACTTTGACTTAAGTCAATCCCAATGACAAACTGTCATCAAATTGAGCCTAATGAAGCGTTTCTTCGATGTTACTAAGTCATCGCACTGATTACATGTTTTATTTAAATGACGCCGATTCGTCATTTCTGTGATGCCGATGTGTCAACCCATTGATGACACAATTTCAATTTTTGACCCTGATGACAATTTGGGCAAGTGATGTTAAGGCTGACATCACAATGATGTAAAGTGTCATGGGGTCAAAAACGAAGACACATAGTACTGATGTCAAAATACATCAGCGTTATGACGCCTTTTCTATAAGTATACCGAGTCGATCTACTTCTGAGTCGATCTTCAATGTCCGTCCGGCTGGCTGGCTATCCATGTAAACCTTGTGCGCAAAGTACACGTCGCAGTTTTAAGATAACACTGTGGAACAAATTCAGGTTAGCAAAAGTTATGTCGATTCTGAGAGTGAGGGGTGAAAATAGGGGCTAAATTAGAAGACCCGCATCGCGGCGTTTGTTTATGTTAGTTCGAATTTTTTTTTAATCGACCTTTAACCTTTGCAGTCAAATGCCGATTTTCAGCATATTGTTTATATGAAATTTATTGAAGAATTATAGATTAAACAGAAAGCAAAAAATACTTAGTTTTGTAGAAAATATTTTCAAAAAGCATGAAAAACAAATAATTTTTCCAACATTTTGCTTCATAAGCACCACAAAAATTTTCTAAATCAATTTTTTAAAAAATTTTGATTGTTGCACAGGTCTCTAGCAATAATTTGGCCATTACAGATTTAAAAAATATCAATTAGTCGACGAGTTATTGGCAAAAAACCATATAAGCAATATGCTGAAAATCGGCATTTGACTGCAAAGGTTGAAGGTCGATTAAAAAAAAACATTCGAACTAACATAAACAAATGCCGCGATACGGGTCTTCTAATTGATCCTCTTTTTCACCCCTCACACTCAGAATCGATATAACATTTGCTAACCTGAATTTGTTCCACAGTGTAATTTGAAGAAATTTGGTACATTGGTTCTAATTGATACAATGACCAAGCCTATTGAAAAAAAGCCTTCTTTTCGGAATAGGGTCTTTAAGCCCATAAACCATCTTATTATGGTGGTATTTATATTCTATTTGATCCAAACTAATTTATTGCAATCAAAATGAACTTACCAAATTTTATTGGAATCGGCCTATATTTGACTATAGCCCCCATACTAATACCAATCCCGAAAATAGCTTTTAATGCCATAACTTCTTTACGATAGCTTCTATGCCATGACAGGATATTGTGCTGGTGGTTCCAAAATTAACCATAGGTCCCATATAAACCCGCTTCTGTAAATCACTTATAGGCAAACAAATTTCATAAAGATGAAGATTTCTAAATAAAATTCAACATTTTGTTTTTTTTTTTTTTTATTTTTCGAACTTATTCTATGAGTTACATTTCAGTTATGTATTTTATAAAGCTTTTTGTAATAGTTCTATTCCTTAAATTTTTAGGAATGACTTTATACACTACCAGACTATTTATTACCTTGTATCTTCTGGTAACATTTTACCTTAGCTTTCCGTTGGATAGCAATGAAGTATATAAGTATATAGAAATAATTCCCAATATTTATTTGTTAAAATAGTTGAGTTAAATACATTCAATTTATAAAGTATCACTATCCAGTGTGACACAAAGAATGCTGACAAAGGCCGTAGCGGGCCAGAAAATGCATTAAGGCTCAGTTAGGCGAACGTTGCTGTACCGTATCTGTACTGCATCAATCAGCTGTTCGCTTTTTGGTATATGAGAAGCAATGCAAACGCTTACCGAAATGTAATGTACCGTAGTTGTAACGTTTCATTCTGTATAAAATAGAATTTCATACCGTTGTTACGTGACATTTGTAATACAGTGATGGGTTGCTTCTATGTTGAATTGAATGCGGGTATTTTCGCTCTTTTTTTTTTTTTGGTACTTTTTTTCAGTATATCTATGGATTATATCTATGGACTTCAAAACTATATTGTATATATAATGTATATGCACATACAATAGGAATGCGAAATATATAAAACGCTTTAAATGGTTACAAAACATTGTTTTGTCTGTGCACATTTACAAAATAATACATGTAAATGTGTATATATGTATATGCTAAAATACATATTTGTTTAATGTAAATCTTTAATATAAATATCAGATATTAAATTACTAATTTTTTTTACATACTCTAAATACTGTTTTAATACCATTTTAATCACTTGGTACTTTTTCTGCACAGCGGTCACCATTTAAACCTTTTGATTTCCCATCACTGTGTGTGTTGTTTTGTTTATACTATTGCTTTTTTGTTTATATATGTGAAAAACATATGACACGTTTTTAGATGTTATTTAAGTGCACCAACGTGTTAGCAGTCCGTTACAGTAAGTTACGGGTACAGCAACGTTCGCCTAACTCAGCCTTTACATTCTGCTTGTGTCTAATAATTGTAAATTTTTCTGTACATACAATATACTTCATTGCTATCCAGCGGAAAGCTAAGGTAAAATGTAACAAGAAGATACAAGATAACAGTCTGGTAGTGTATAAAGTAAAAAAAAAAAAAATGTTGAATATAATAAAGTTGCTTATAAAAAAAAATAATTACCAATATTTAAATAAAATTCGGTAAAAAGAACTTTTATATGAATCTTAAACTCCATTACAAAATTTTGTTCTGGTAAGTCCATGATTACCCATGGGTCCCAAATAGGGTATAGTTACAAACAGTTTTTCTATTATACTACGGTGTAGGGTATCATGTGGTCGGGCTTGACCGACAACACTTTCTTACTTGTGTTTTAATATA
This sequence comes from Pollenia amentaria, assembly GCA_943735925.1. Lineage (NCBI taxonomy): Eukaryota > Metazoa > Arthropoda > Insecta > Diptera > Polleniidae > Pollenia > Pollenia amentaria. Next base: position 166,345,419 of record OX031007.1, read on the forward strand.
AATATTGAATTAAATAAGAAAATAAGTAAATAGATGTTAAAATTACATGCTGCTGTACACAATGTCTGCTATACATGTATGAATTTAACTATTTACATATGAATATTTTTTATATGAAGTTATAAAAATTGTCCTTGTTTTACATGTGTATGTATAATTTTTTGTGTTTTTCAAACATTTAAGTTAATAATTTATACATTAGACAAGGCAACGCATGGTTTTAAATAACATTTGTAGCAAAATGTTTTCATTGGATTTAATTTAATGAAAATGAATCATGTAAAAAAATAAGTTTGTATATATGTATGTACTCGTATGAACATGAAAAGCTATAGTAAATTAATAAATTTTGTTTTTCAAGAAATTTTCAAGAGTAAAAAAACAGATGGTACGTCACATGTTTTGTTTTTTAATTCGCAGCTTTTAGGAGGCTGGTGTTTAAAAAAACAGATAAAACAACGCTATTGAAAAAAATTATTGATACATATTTTCTTAATCTTTGGACTCCAGCAAACAGAATTACTGCACAAAAGCTAGGGAAGTAGCGAATACCGAAACCGATAGGTCGGCGATACTTCGAATTGGCCGATATATCGGTACCAGCGATATTTTACTGGCGATACGACGACAGTTTTTTTGGACAAACAATTTAATTTTCAATACTTACATATTTTTTTGGGTTTTTAACATCGAGATCAGAGATTTAGTCATCTTTAATATGTACTTGTAGTTTTTAAGATGAGGATTAATTACTTTTATTTGCCAGTTTAAGCGGCCAATGTTGATGGTTTAAACTTAATCAACAAATGTCAACACATACACATGTTTGTATGTAGAAAAAAGCAGCTGCTTAAATATAAACACAGAAAAAAATATACATACATAAAGAAAATATTTTCTTAGAAAACACAAAAATTGTTCATTCTAGTGAATATGAAGACAAGTGATTCTTTATATGAAGAAATTTTCTTTTTATAAGTACTAAAATGGTGGAGTTTCTTCTTCTTCTGTATAAAATGCAAAGGGAATTGGTAAAAAATTGACATTTTAAAATATGTTTGTTCCATTTTTGTTATTTAGTATGGCAATTCTGCGAGGTTTAAGCTTCCACTTAAAAACGACAAACACAATAAGTACACAAATAAATTTATTCTCAGATTAATTATTTATAGTTTGCTGCGAAGATTAAACTCGATGTTTAAAACCCACTCTAAGAGCAATTACATATTCAATAGCAAAGCATAAAATCAAACAGAATTATAAATTGTTTATTTTAATTCTTAAGTTGGAGGTCGGTCCACAGCACGCGTTTTATGCGTATTTTTCTTTTTTTACCTTTTTTTCAAGACGCCTGCCAAAGTAGAAAGTAACTTCATTCTTTCGATACGTATATGCATTCTGCGCGTTTGTTGTGTAACTTGTCAATACAATTTTACGCTACTACTTTTTGGACAGTTGCATAAACGCATTGAAAGCTTGGTGTGGACCTGCAGCTTTAGCCGTTTTTCTTTCCATCATAGTAGTAAAATGTTCTCCCATTTATACATATTTTATGTATTTGTACGTTTTATGATTTTTCTGTTTATTTTTAATGATTTTTGGAAGAAAAAAAATCATTACACTACAAATTTTAGGTTACTTCAAACAGACTACAAAATCCGTAAACAAAGCCACAGGTACAATGTCTGACGCTATTTCGATAAATGAATAATAACGAAAAATAAGATAAATGAATAATCTGACATGCAGAATAGTTAGAAGTCCCAAAAATTGCCGGCTTTCTTAGTCGGGAATTTCAATGAATGAAATATTTGCGGCACAAATCTCGAAAATTTCAAATACAATTGATCGAAAAACGTCTTACTTAAAATGACTCTGCATTCCGAAGGTGTTGAAGGTTTAGTCACCCCTAATCCTAGTAAAAGTTCTGGTAGGTGTACAAGAACTGACCTTTGGAGGATTGTCCTCTGTCCATCCTACACTGTATCTCAGCTAAAGAAGAAGTCTAGAGATAATGAGGATCATCTAATTTGTCTAGAGACGCATATTCGCTTGCTTTCTGGCGCAATGAAATTTTATACCCAAAATTTAAGAACAAATTTAAGAGTGAAGAAATACTTAAGTTTTCAAATGAGTTCTGTCTCCTCTGCAGGTCTGCTTCAAACGGATTAGCGAAATCATTTATCAATGCAAAAGTTGAGACTTGTTCGTTTTTTAAATTTTGATTTAAATTCTAAATATTAATTATCTCTTAATTTTTTTTTTTAATAGATTAATTTTTGTAATTTAACCTTGAATTTAAATTAATTTCATTGTTTTTAAAATCTTAATATAAATTTTTTATATTAACCCCCATAAAAAATATTTTAGGTTTATAGCAGGTTTAAGAAACGAATTTTCTATGAAAATTTGTTTAATAAACCTTTTATTAATCAAAAATACTTTTTATGAATATGGGGGTAATAATTTCTTATAATGTAATTTTGTATAATAAAAAAAATTGCTCTAATGGAGTTTTGTTAATTCTACATTGAATTTAAATTTAATACTCGTATCAGTATCGCCGATTTTTATTTTTGAGTATGGGTATCGTATCGGCAAAAAGGCATGTCGTTACAGCCGTAATCAGAATATAGATTTTTCTAAGTGCTTGTTCACACTCTTCAAGTTTTAGCCATTAAGTCTTGATCTTTTAGGAGAGAAGCGAAAAGAGAATGCCACTTCTTTTCCTCTTTCTCCTAAAAACTCAAAACTTGACGACTAAAACTTGAAGAGTGTGAACAAGCACTAATTTTTTTAGTGTACGGTTATATTACTGTTACTATCAGCTAACTGGGGCTTAAGACTTGTACGGCGCAGTGTATTTGTAATTTATATTAAACCTTTTATTATAAACAAGTATAATATTAAATACATTATTAATGCTTTCTTAAAGTGCCCATTATTCTGTCACTCTGCCAAAATAAAAAAAAATAAATAAAAAAATATGATGGCAAAAATGTAAAATTAGAAAAAAGTATTTGCAAATTCAATGACACTCATTCGCATACAATTTTAGTGAGTGAATTTATGTGTGTGTCTGTGTGTGTGTTTGTTTGTTTAAATATATGTGTATTTTGATTAAAATATTCTGTGAATTAAGCACCCTTGATTATCAAAAATGGAAATTTTTGTGGATCTAATATATTTTGCACGGCGACAACAATAACAAACATAAATGCCATTAAAAACATAACACCGCATTCATTAGCACCAACATATTGTTGTTGTTGTTATTGTTCTTGCAAAACTGGGCGACAAAAAAGGTCCTGGAAACGTATAATAAAAATCATTCATACACAATTTGATACACAAAAAGGTACAAATGTATCCTTGTAAAAACAGCACAGCCATATGTAAAATAATTTATGAATGTGAGTGTGTGTGTGTGTGTGTGAGTGTTTGTGTACCTTTAATGTGTAATAAAATAACAATTAAAATAAGAAAACATCATGAAATATACATCATGCTTAATTATGTCACACTTTTTGTAGGGGGATGAATGCTTGAAATTGTGTGTGTGTGTGTGTATATATATGTGTGGGTGTGTGAATGTGTGTGTATTTGTGTGTGTATATTAATTATTACAATTTAATAGATTTTAATGTAACAGATAACAATTACTAATTCACAAAAAAACGCTTACACACAAACTCACAGACAGACACAGGCATATTATTTATACTCTCTAATTTATAATGAACCAACATTAACGGCATTTCACATACACACACACACTCAAACACACACACGATAAACATTAAAAACATGAATAAAAATGAAACAATATTATTTTTGAAATAATGACTGTGATGAAGTAAAAATATTATATTACTGACACGAGTGTTGAAATGAGAATAAACATGTATGTATGAGCCCAATGGGGAGTTTACTTGAAGAGTGAGTTCAGTTTTTGGCCTCTAAAAACTGTTGAAGAACACACCTCTTTTAATTTCGATTAAAATCTATATGGAACATTTAAGCCAAAACTCAACAATGGGCCGTACCGAATTTCAAATATTTAAATAAATAAAAATATTTTGGTTGCTCTATTATTTTTTATTTGAAAGGTCAATGGCTACACAAAAGGATAACCCAGAAGAAAACAAGTGTGAAGGTATAGTCTGGCACGCCCGGACATATGATATCCTAGACCACAGTATTTCCAGATAAAATTTCGAGAGTGTACTGTAGTCGGGACCCGCCAAAACACAATTATGTCATAAGGTTAAGATTCGTATAAGAGTTCTTTGTTCCAAATATTATCGAAATATCTTCAGATATCTTTAAGTGTTTTAAGGGAGGGGGCTTATATGAGTCATTTGGTCACTTCTTTACCTACCAGCTTAATAATTTGTCATAAATAGTAGCTATCGTGAAAATTATTGTCGGCAAAGTTTATGCTACTACCAACATCTATTAGAAATTAAGGCATTAAAAGCCATTTTCGAGAGTTGTATTTGTATAGGAGCTGTGGTAAAAAATGGGCCAATACCAGTGAAACTTAGTTAGAGGATTAAGCTTGCAATAAAATATATTTGGATCAAATTAAATCTTAAAAGGGGCATAATAAGATAGTTTATGGGCATAAAGACTCTATGGCGAGAAGAAGCTTTTATGGGGGCTATAAGAAATGAAGGTCTGTCTCTTGCCATTTTCAATAGGCCCGTATAACAAATTTCATCAATACATCTCCAAAACTGCCAATAATAGAGTTTGTGGACGACTATAACATTAAAGTGTTGTTGAAAATGTTTATCAGAAATACTTCTAAATACGAACTTTTAGCTCAGTTAATATGTTTCTTCAATACAATAAATATTCCTTTTTCATTTAATTACTATTTAATTGCTGTAGCAAACAATAGAAAATGTTAAGGCATTACTAAAAACTAACAACTGATTTTTTTTCTTAAACAAAAAGATGTTCTTGGTTTTAATAATATGTACTATTTTTTTTTTTTTTTTTTTTTGTTTTTTTTTTTTTAATTTAACGAAATTTCATTCTGAATTTGACTACGTATGGCATTGTAATTTTTTCTGTACTTAATTTGACGTTTTGTTATAAATTTAACAACAAATATTTTTGAAAATTTGATAACGTTTCGAATAAAAAATTTACTTACAGCCTGGCCCACGATGTCGACCGCTAACGCTCGCTCGCATTTTCAACGACAAACAACTGATTTGCGGCCAACTATCAATTTTAAGCACGACAAGTCCATCGACAATGCAAGCGAACGATAACGTTACAAATTTCATAAAAATTTTGCGGCCCACTAAGAAATATTATCCGACCACAAATGTCAAAATTAGCCACTAGTGTTGTGGTTGCCGACAGAGGCATTTTGTTAAAATATTAAATAAAATTTTTCTTTACACCGCAACTCCATATTTTTTATAATTTCATTTTTTATAAACAACACAACTAATAAAATTATATAGTTTATAAAATACTAGCTGACCCGGCAAACGTTGTTTTGCCTAGAAAAGCGGAAATTGTTCATACCAACTTTTGCCGGCTCATGCGCAACAACTTTACTAAACTAAAGACCATAGTATGATCAAATGATATAATTTATTTTGAGTAATTTTCAATAGTGCCGCCTATCGGAAATTGGTCATACCAACCTAGAAACCTTTGTATGCTAATGCTCAACAGCTGTGCTAAAGATCATAGCATTATCAAATGCACAGTTTATGATTTAACTCATTTCGAGGCATTTTCAGTGGCGCCACCTGTCTGAAATTGGTCATATCAACTTATAAACCTTCGCCGGCTCATGCTCAACAACTTTGCTAAAGATCATAGCATCGTCAAATGCAGAGTTTACGATTTAATTTTCAATGGCGCCACCTATTTTAGATTTTTTGCTATTCTTCTTACTTGGTCAGAGACAATTCCGAATTGGTACGAATCATCGAAATCGGTCCAGCCGTTCTTTAGTTATAAACGTAGTAACTAACGCCACTTTCTTTTATATAAATAGATTTCTCATAAAATTCTACGGGTGTATCCATAAACAATTTTTTAAATTTAATAGAAGTTTACAAAACAAATTGTGTATGAAGATTTTCCTTAATAAACGTTTGTTAAATTTAATAATCGTTTATGAATACGGCGGCTATTCTTTATGTTTTGTTTACTCTTTTGTTTTGTTTTCTACTTTGTTTGTAGCATAGAGTTGTATTTTTATGTAATTTATATGTTTTGCCGATCTCTATTTAGCGTTTTATTTGTGAAATTGTTGATGTGGCAATACATTCATTTGACAATAAATAAATGGTTTACGTTGGATACGTAAAACCGACAAGTCGATAGTTATTGAGCCGCTTAAGAGAACGATAATGAGTGACTTGTTGTCGTTCGCTTTGAAGTTGTTGATCGACATCGTGGGTCAGTCACTCGTTTTTTTTTTTTTTTTTTTTTTTTTTTAAGCAGAATGCATCGCATGTGAGAAATATAGTAAATACTCTTAGCTGACGATGGCCACTACTTTAAATAATTATGTTATCAAAAGGCTTATTAAACAACGTTATAGCGATACCAAACAAAAACTATCTACAACTTATTTATATTGTCAAAATATTACCTTTTTTAGATTCTGCACACCTCGAAAAGACGTTACAAATGTTACAACAAAATCGACATTCTCCCAAAAATTTTTAGTGGGATTCACAACAAGCGGAAGCTCATTAAAATTTAATCCGAAAACTCATATCATTCATTAAAAACCATTTTTTTAATATCAAGTGAAAATTTCCTCTGTTTGTCAAAGTGTTAAATCCACAAAACAGCACAAAAACTCAGTACAATTTCGACAAAAAAAAAAAAAAAAAAAAAAAAAAAACTTGTTTATATCATAATGGACATGAATAAATGTGTCGTAAAGTGCATTTAAAAAAATCTAATACAATAGAAGGCGATAACTGAGACTGACTTGTTTAGATAACGTAATTATACCTATGAGTATCAAAAAAATAAAAACTCATTTTACCCCACCCACATACTCATTTACAACACAAACACATTTATAAGTAAGTGTAAGTACCCAAAACATTAAACCATAAAAATTAAAAGAAAGAAAATGAGAAAGAGAAAAAATAAAAAAAACAAACAAAATCTGATGACCACCCGAGTGAACATTAATGTTAGTACTACTCTCCACTCTCATACTACACACATGCATTCGTATATAACAATTAAATTTACAACTATACACAGAGCAAAAACGAAGTTGTAAAACGGTTAACTGGCGGTTACCGTTTATAACAATTTATAAGGAAACAATGTCAAATTAAGATCCAAGAAATAAAAAATACTACATGTGGTCAAATCAAGAAGAATATGTTGTCAAATCGACATCTAAAATATATATATATACTAGCTTAACCCGGTGCGCTTTGCTACCCCCATCAAAATTAAATACAGTAACCGTTCAACAGATTTACAGAAATTTCAAGTGTCTTCGTATGGGAGGTGTCATGCCTACTTGTTCCATTAAACCTACCTTTTAAAATATGTTGTAGGCTATTATCTAAGCTACTTGTGCAAAATTGGAATACTTTCACTATTACAGTAGTCCAAATACGTAGAAATATTTATTGCCATTATATGGGAGGTGCCGGCCCGCTTGTCCAGTCCAGCCGACTTTTTGGCAGATGTCGTGGATTGATAACGAAGTTGGAGCCGTCCTTCAGATATAAGGTTATTCATATTTTTATTATGTTGGTGCCACGCATACTTGAAAATTAAAATATATTAATACCCTTTGTTAGGCGGCGGATAATCAGGAAATTACGGTGAAACTTTCAGAAAAATTGGCTCAGTAGCTTAGGAGTCTGTAGAGAACAAACGAACTTATACCTTTTCATTGATATATTATATTTTTATTTTGTAAGGTGTAGTTTACTATAAGAGCGGGACCTACAAAGCTTAAAGACCTTTGTCATCAAGTATGAAGTATTTAATATTTTCGTCCTATGGAGGATATTGCTCCTTCTTCGCCTTCCTCGCCCATTTTTATTTTGGAATTTATAGTTTACCATAATAGTAGCTTTAACCACATTTGAAGACTGTCGCTGTAATAGTTCTTCAGTTACGCGATATTAAATATATGCTTCCTATGGGGGGTATTACTCCCCCTGCGCCTACCCCCGTTATTTATATTTTTAAAGGTGTGGTTTTCCATAAGAGTGACTCCTACCAAATTTGAACATTCTCACTATAACAGTTTTAAAGATATGCGGTATTAAACATTGGCGTCCTATGGGGTGGTAGCACTTCCCCTGCAGCTATCTTACTTCAATTTCGGTGTTCAGAAGATCCTACCACAAAAAAATTCAAGAAAATGGGTCTAGCGGCTCTTAATATATCCGATACTTAATATTGGTATCCTAGGAGGGTACCACTTCCCCTACGCCTATCGAAAAAATAATAGCCTATTTTATTTTCGGGGCTCATGTGATGTTACTGTAAACATTTCAGGAAAATCTGTTCAGTCGTTGAGGAGTCTATAATAATAGTTCTTCAGTTGAGCGATATTTAATATATGCATCCTATGGGAGGTATTTCCCCCCCTGCACCTACCCGCTTTATTTTTATTTTCAAAAGTGTAGTACCATACCATAAGTGTGAGTACTACAAAGTTTGAACATTCTCACTATAACAGTTCTAAAGATATGCGATATTAAACATTGGCGTCCTATGGGGGGTACCACTTCCCCCGCTGCTATTTTATTAAAATTTTGGAGCTCAAAAGGTCCTAATACCAAAAGTTCAACAAAATGCGTGCAGCGGATCTTAAGATATGCGATATTTAATATTGGCATCCTATGAGGGGTACAAACTCCCCTGCCCCTGTCGAAAAAATAAGTAGCCTATATTATTTTTAGGGATCACGTGATGTTACTTTAAAAATTTCAGGAAAAGCGGCTTAGTAGTTTAGGAGTCTATAAGCCAACAAACAAACAAACAAACAAACAAACAAACAAACAAACAAACAAACAAACAAACAAACAAACAAACAAACAAACAAACAAACAAACAAACAAACAAACAAACAAACAAACAAACAAACAAACAAACAAACAAACAAACAAACAAACAAACAAACAAACAAACAAACAAACAAACAAACAAACAAACAAACAAACAAACAAACAAACAAACAAACAAACAAACAAACAAACAAACAAACAAACAAACAAACAAACAAACAAACAAACAAACAAACAAACAAACAAACAAACAAACAAACAAACAAACAAACAAACAAACAAACAAACAAACAAACAAACAAACAAACAAACAAACAAACAAACAAACAAACAAACAAACAAACAAACAAACAAACAAACAAACAAACAAACAAACAAACAAACAAACAAACAAACAAACAAACAAACAAACAAACAAACAAACAAACAAACAAACAAACAAACAAACAAACAGACAAACATTTTTCATTTTTATATATGTAAATTGATAAAACTCTCCGTTGTCTCATCAAAAAGGTTCTGTTGTAGAATTAATAGTGAAACAAATTTGACGATTTTCTATGGTTTAAGTATTGTCAATACGTTTTCAATTGTTTGCTACAGTGAGTAAAAAAAATAAATACTTGATGTAAACAAAAAATTACATAAAATAAAGAAGAAAACATAATTGATATGTATTAAATAAGATATACGTATATTTACTGATAGCAAGGCTGCCATTTTTTCCCTAGACGGACAGACTGACGGGCATGGCTAATTCGCCTTAGAATTCCTCAATGACCTAGAATATATATATATTTATATTCTTTATTGCGTCTTAAATGAGTATTAAAAAAGTTTCACAGGGAATTACAAACTTAGTATACCCTCATCACAACTAAACAGTTGTGTTGAAGGGTACTCGTATACAAATGTTATCAATATAACAAATATGTTGTCAAAACGAGGACAATTGTTAACAGAACAACCACCAGACGTTTTTAAAATTTTTAAACTATTACTTTTCAAGTTAAGGAATTTTAAATTTAGTTCACAATTGTGGACGGATGGTGGCGATTTTTGAATTTTTCTATCGATTTGTTTTACACTCTGTGTACGTTCTCCTTAACATGTATAGTACATTTAAACTTATTTACATACTTTTTCATAAAAATGATGAATATTTTTATCGTTGCTGCTGTTATTACTTGTTTCAAAGAAACATATGAAATAAATTAATGCCACAACAATGAAAAACATAAACGATGACTTATAATGCACACAGATACACGAGTCACAAATGCATATTCAGTCCCAAATACACTGGCACAAAAAACATTTAAAAACAAAAGCCGTACAAGGACTTGTTTGTGTGTAAATGTAGGTTAACATTTGACAATAATAACAATGAGAATAACAACAAAAGCTATAAGAATTTACATAACAAAAAAATATTAAAAAGTTTATAATTTCTACAATTCTGTTTCTTAAACTTTAGTCTTTGCCGCAAAATAACTAAAAAGCGCCAAAGCGCAGGAAGACAGAAAACAATAAAAACATTTTGCAGCAGGACTAACAAAAATGCTACAATTGTACTTTTTTGGTACAGTATTCGATCTTGAAAAGTATAATGGTACACCAGTTTATAGTTTAGTATACTTTTAAAACTTTCCCAGTTTTACTTTTTGTGAAATATATTTAAGGGGAATTCTTTTCCATTATACAGGGAATTTTATCGTGATATGTGATGATACTTGTAAATCTTAAAATATATTGACTTTAATTTTGAATAATAATCTGTGCGTTAGACCGAATGTCATAAAGTGCCGAAAAGATAAAGTTGTAGGGCAGAAAATTCTGCAGAGAAAATGTACAAGATGGTGCTACAGTAGGCAAGTCACCCGAATTGTGAACACTAGTGATACAGTTAAAAAAAAGCTCTAGCAATTACATTAGGGGCCATTATTTCAACTTGCCAATAGTAAAATTAAGAATGTCATCGGGCAAAAATTTAGTTTTTCATCGGTGTAACTTTTTTTAAGATAAAAGTGACTGATAAGCTAAAGGGAAGAGCATCTGACCTTTAATTTTTACAGTAAAGTTTATCCATTTAGAGTTGCAATATCGAGACCAAGATGTGTCGAATGTAAACAGGTAAGCAAATGTCAAAAGTGTTCGGTATTACAGGGTATCTTACAGGGAAGTTAAAAAAACGAACCACTTTATACTAATTTAAGACATACCTTAATTTAACTGACATGAACTTTAAAGGCAAGTTATTATAACGGCCATAAATGGGTTAGAAGAAGAGATGGAATAAAAGATTTAAGAAAGTTGTTAAAATTATGGATTGTAAACATAGCTCGTGCCTTAGCTGTTAACAATAATTAGTATTGTGGTTATTTTATTGAACTGTTAATGGTTTTTAATCCAAATTTAGATATTTTTAATTAGGCTTAAGTTCATTGAATTTAATTTTCATTAAATTATTTTTATGAAGACAGGAATTTTACAACATGAAATTAATAAAAATTTTTTTATTGATAATTTTTCATTCTTGACTGCGCTGAGATTTGAACCCAGGCGTTCACGGACAGGTTGCCCAGACTAGTTTCGATTGTAACCACACAATCTCGTCGGTGGGGTTTGCCGTTTTACTCACTCGGCTATTGAGGCCGGGCGACGTCAATAGTCAAACATCAATCCTTAAACCAAATGGTATTTCACTTTGGTAGATCGAAATTTGCTTTTTTTTTTTTTTTTTTTCTTTGAATGAATGATTATCTATTTTAATTGATTTACATGTTCTTCCTAACTCCTATTTTTTCGTACTTTTTGTCAAGAATTCTTCTTGAAGTCCAAAGTACATTTTTTTATTTTTGATGTTTTTGTCTTTCTTTTTTCTTGTTGACCTTTTTCAGCACAACTTGAAGGACAAATGTCTGGGCAACCTGTCCGTGAACGCCTGGGTTCAAATCTCAGCGCAGTCAAGAATGAAAAATTATCAATAAAAAAATTTTAATTAATTTCATGTTGTAAAATTCCTGTATTCATAAAAATAATTTAATGAAAATTAAATTCAATGAACTTAAGCCTAATTAAAAATATCTAAATTTGGATTAAAAACCATTAACAGTTCAATAAAATAACCACAATACTAATTATTGTTAACAGCTAAGGCACGAGCTATGTTTACATTTGTCCTTCAAGTTGTGCTGAAAAAGGTCAACAAGAAAAAAGAAAGACAAAAACATCAAAAATAAAAAAATGTACTTTGGACTTCAAGAAGAATTCTTGACAAAAAGTACGAAAAAACAGGAGTTAGGAAGAACATGTAAATCTATTAAAATAGACAATCATTCATTCAAAAAAAAAAAAAAAAAAAAAAAAAAAAAGCAAATTTCGATCTACCAAAGTGAAATACCATTTGGTTTAAGGATTGATGTTTGACTATTGACGTCGCCCGGCCTCAATAGCCGAGTGAGTAAAACGGCAAACCCCACCGACGAGATTGTGTGGTTACAATCGAAACTAGTCTGGGCAACCTGTCCGTGAACGCCTGGGTTCAAATCTCAGCGCAGTCAAGAATGAAAAATTATCAATAAAAAATTTTTAATTAATTTCATGTTGTAAAATTCCTGTCTTCATAAAAATAATTTAATGAAAATTAAATTCAATGAACTTAAGCCTTATTAAAAATATCTAAATTTGGATTAAAAATAAAATTAATTTTTATTGGCTGCACTTAAATTAAAAGCAAAACACAGTGAATTGTTGTTTTCCTTACAACAAGATATTTATGATTGCACTAAAAAAACAACAAAATGAAAAAGTGTTGAAACTTGTTCTTATTATTAATAAAAGAGCTGTTTAATTTCAACTTTTTCTCGAGGATTTTTACGGTATGCACTCTCTCTTTCTGAACCCAATTATATTGTGTGCAAAACACCAAAACATCTTCCAAGCCATTAGAAATAACACAGCAGTTAAAAGTCGTAAATGCCGCTTTAAGCATAAATATAACTGTTTTTTTAAATTTCAAAAAAATTCATTATTTGACTCGAATTTAAAAAAAAAATTATAAAATTTTTGTTTGAGTGCTACTAACATTTGAATAAAATCAAACAAAAATATGAATTTTTCAACAAAAATTAACACAATTTGCGAAATTATATGCATTTTTAACGATTATATGACAATAATATATTAACGATAAAATATGCAAAAATATCTACAAACAAATCGATGGCATTTTTCAGCAAAAAGTGTGATTCGGATAAATAACTTATTCACTAAGTATTAGGGTATTCATTCGCTTAACGGTTAACCGGTTAACCGATCAATTACTAACCGATAAACTGATAGGTTAATTTAAAATTGGCTATTTTCGATTAACGATTAAATAACAAAATTTTTAATTTTTTGTAGCATTATAACATGTTCTTTTGTGTTTTTAATTATTTGTTTCGTCTCATATACAACACGTATGCACGCAGAGAAAAAACATGTTTAAATATGGTCACCTCCAACAAAACTATTTTTAAAGAAAATTTTAAACATATTATGTTTAAATTTAACCATATTAATATCACCGACAACCAAATTATGGTTAAATGTGTCCTCCATGAAGAAGCCACAACCATATTATGGTTGGCTCTAAACATGTTATGGTTAAATATGAAAATAATTTGTTTTTAAATTAACAATAGTATTTTCCTCTTCTCCAAGAGCAACAAGCTATGGTTGAAAACCAACCATGCTATTATAAGTGTTTAACATATTTTAGTTATTAGTGACCAAAACATGTTCGGAGGCAACCATAATATGGTTGTGCCTTCTTGATGGAGGACACATTTAACCATAATATGGTTGTCGGTGATAATAATATGGTTAAGTTTAACCATAATATGTTTTCAATTTTCTTTAAAAATAGTTTTGTTGGAGGTGACCATATTTAAACATAGTTTTTCTCTGGGTGTGGGTTTAGAAAATATTTCGTTCATTCAAACAAAGAAGGTGTTCAGTGATCTTCATTTTAAATACATACGTGTTTGCTGTCAACAGCTTTTTGTTTCACGTACTTTTTATATGAATGTGTTTTGTTGTTTGTTTCTTCTCATATTTTCTCATATCAATCTTTTAACAGAAGTAACCGAAACAATTAGAAGAGTTAACAATTTAAAAAAAAAAAAACAGGAAAAAGAAAACAGGCATAATGGAAGATTTTCTATGCTTAAAGAAATCCAGGAAAATAACTGAGTAATTAGACATTCTGTATTATGAATTGCTTTCGATTTCTCCAACATCTGCATTAAGTGAAAGAATTTTTTCCAAGTCAAGTTTTATCAAAACTAAAGAAAAGAATCTCTTAAATCCTAAACATTTTAACCAAATTATTTTTCTAAAAGATTATTTTATAATATCTCCTTAAACTGTGGAAATAACTAATAAAATTATCCCATTTTTTTTTAATTAATACGTAATATTTATGCACAGAAAAAATTAAAATTTGTCTCTAATCACTAAATTCATAGAATCAAACAAACAATTTATTGATTTTGCACCTTTTACCAAAATGATTATATTGATTACTTAAAATTATAAAAATTTAAAATTAGAAATTTTTTTTTTTCAATAAATAATATTTTTAATTTTAATTACAAAAACTATCAAAAAAACTTTGTCATTTCAAGCAATGTGTTAATTGATTTAATTAAATATAGCTTAGATTTTCACAATTCCCAACAACAATTCTAGAAGCTTAAATTATTTTATTTTCAGCGAAAAAATCCATTAAGATTTTTTATTCACCCCTATCGTGAATAATTTTTCCTTCGTAATTTGTTCCCTTTTCACGTATTTGCGATCATGAAAAACTCCCATGAAAAAATTAATTCATAGGAGAATAATAACGTGAAAAAAATGTTCGCAGGAAAAAATTCCCCTTATCGTGAACAATTTCTTCCCTTGTAATTTGTTCACTTTTCCCTTTGAATTTCTCACTTTATTTTTGCTGGGGAACAAAACATTTATGTAAGTAATTATTCTCAAATTTCGAATATTGAAGTTTACAAAATTAATTTTAAGGTCAATTTCCGTTAAAAGAGGCACAAACTTATATGTATATTGTTCAACAAAATGCAAAAAAACAGGCCGATTGACTGAGGAGTTATGAAGCTTTTCAAAGACGTGGTGGCAGAATTTTAGAAATTGTTTTACTACATAAAAGCGCAATAAGCTAATGTTGCAATCACTCCAATACAATATATTTTATTTTGTTTGTTTTTTAACTTTTCTTTAAAATATACGTGTATATTTTTGAACAAAAAAAAATTTTTTTTAATGTTTTTTAATATTTCTTCTTTTTTGCATTCACTGAGAGCTGATAGCGCGAAAAATTGTTCATGGGTGTTTCACGATAGCATTTTTCCCTTCGAGGGGAATAAAAATTTCATGGGAACAAAAATTCCACTTGTTTTGCACGATAGGGATGATTATTTAATTAATATTTTAATTAAAAATTTATTTCAAAAAAACTAAAATGTTAATTATAACAAAATTATATTATTTTGTTTTGTTCATCTAACTTAAAATAATTGATTCAATTATCATATTAATTAGATGGAAATACTTTCAAACAATTTTATTAATTGACCAAAAACTACTGAAAATATTTTCTGTGTGTATTAATTAAAAATTAGATATGTATTACATATTTATGAATTATTTTTTAGTTTCCTCGTTTTTTTAATTGACCAAAAACTACTGAAAATATTTTCTGTGTGTATTAATTAAAAATTAGATATGTATTACATATTTATGAATTATTTTTTAGTTTCCTCGTTGTAGTTCAAGAATTGTTATAATTGTTATATTATTGTTTTTTTTTTTACTAATAAGCTCGAAATATTTTATTAATTTTTATTTATGGAAATTACTTAATTTATAAACAAAACTTTATTAATCGGTTAACCGATCAATTGAGTAATTAACCGATTTTTAACTGATTAAACCAAAACCTCGGTTAAATAATCAAGCGATTAGCCGACAAAGAATTTGAATTAAATTTAAGAATTTCATAAAACGTTATATTTGTATGGGAGCCCCCCTTAGAAGTGGTTATAAAGGGCAAATGTGTTTTAAGGAAATTTTAAGGACAAAAACTAATTGAAAATTTTGTATGGGAGCCCCCTTAAGGAATGGAGACAGCGGGTAGGTATTTTGGAAATAAATTATAGAGATGAAAAATAAAGTGGGGTTGGTCATACATATTACTTCAGCGCCTAGGATGACCCCAGAGAGCTCAAATGTATTACCAACCCCTTTTATTTTTCATCTCCATGATTTATTTTTAACATACCTACCCGCTATTTCAATTCCTTAAGGGAATTGAAGAAAACGCCCCATAACTGCCCAGGAGTCGCCCCTAGGAGTATAAAACGTATGACCGACCTCAATTAGTTTTTTGTCCTTAACATTTTCCCAAAACATATTTGCCCTTTATCACCACTTCTTAGAGGGGCTTTATAAAACGACTACGCATATTAGAAAAAAGTTTAAAAGTTAAAACAAATTTGATTGGAGAATTTCGTTTTTTTTAGTTTGTTCAATAAACAAAACCGTTTTTGAGTTGCGTGATTATATGTTGTGCAACCTCATCCATTTATAAAATAACGGTATATCTCGTTAATAAGAGCTAACCTAAAACCGGTTAACACCACTGAATTCAGCGTACCTGAATTTAGTTAAAACGCCAGGTCCAACGCTTGTCTCAAAAAAAGTGTCAAATTCTAGCACAGTGTTATTATTAAGGCCCTAATTGTGTATAACGCATCGCAACGCCACAAATACATTGAAAGCAAAAACAAAGTCAAAACTATTTCACAATTTTGTGGTTGCTTTCTACAAAAATTTTTATTGCGTTTTAGAATTTTCGACCCCATAATATGAATAAATATTAATTTCTGTAGAAAGCAACAACAAAATTATAAAACATTATTTACTTTGGCCCTAATCATGTAAAACGCAACGCAACGCCAAAGAATAACATTGCAAACACAAACAATGTCATAAATATTTTGTAACTTTGTTGTTGCTTTCAAAGAAATTCACATTGCGTTTTTAAATTTCAAACGCTGCATAGATTGTGGCGTCGAAAATTTTAAAACGGTACATGAATTTGTGTAGAAAGCAACAAAAAACTAAAAAATATTTATGACATTGTTTGTGTATTCAATGTTTTTTTTTTGGATTTGCGTTGCGTTTTACGTGATTAGGGCCTTTGTTTTTGCTTTCCATATAATTTTTGGCGTTGCGTTGCGTTTTTCACAATTAGGGCCTAAATATCATTAACATAAAACGCAAAAATATGAATCAATTGGTTGAGATTTTAGCGATTTTATTGAAATGTTTATCAGAAATCAGCCAAATAAAAAATTGTCCATTTCACATTAAATCCACAAAGCAAATTTTCAAAACAAAAAAAAAACTTAATATTGAAAATAATTTTTTACACAAAAAATCGTAATATCCGCAAAGAAATAAGTCATCATTTAAAGCGAGACTTTGCAAACAAAAATGTTGTCATTCGTAAGCAGCTTAGTAAAGCTGCTTTTATACGGTATGTATTTTGCAGTGGGTTTGTCAGATGCAAATTGCACATGTCTGTCAATATTGACAAATGCAGAAGGTTTATAATTTTTTGTTTCACACGTTCGTTTTTGGTTTCATCTGACATAACCTAAAATCGTTCATAACAGCAAATTATTTACATATTAATATTTTAATACACGTTTAATAGCATTTCAGTGAGTTTAGAATGTTGTTTTTTTAAATAATATGTCGAAATAAATACATAAATAATGATATATGCCGCCACAAACAAGTGACTTGCAAAACAGCTGATGGCAAATGGATTATCAGACCAAAATAGAACACGCTCTAATTGAAAAAATTTACGCTGCTAATTCGATCTGACATTTGTAAAGGCAAATTCTTTTTTCGTGTAAAAAATTTTACAAGTACGCTGCTAAATACATATCGAGAAAAACCACCTTAAGCACCTAAAGAATATTAAGCTGCTTCCATGTAAACCGAAAACTTGATTTGAATGACTTTAAAAAAAATAAAAAAAAGCTTAAAAAATATTTTTGAAAAAATAATTTCTCTCAAAACTATTCAATCAATATACTCGTACAAAATATTGTTTCATGTTTGTGTTAATATTTTTTTTTTAACAACTTGCATGTGTGTTTGCTTTGGTACAATCCATAAACTTTCCTCAGGCCATAAATTTACCCGTTTAATAAATATCAACAACGAAAGCAAATACTACAATTTTAACATATACAATTTTGATAGTTGGTGTCTGGCTGTTATTGCTATTTTAAGCAAAAAAAAAAAAAAAAACAAACAAAAAAAAAAAAAAAAAAAAAAAAAAATATGGCAAATTTTAACAAAATTTTATTTAACATGGAAAATGAATTTTTTATCAACTGCGGAAATCGAGAAAATACCAACAACAAAAAACAACACCGCAATAATAATAATAAAAAAAATATGTAAAGCAAAAAGGATGCTCCATGTACACAAATACAATTATCCTTTTAAATTTCCCAGTTAACAGAACACAGAAAAAATTATTAAATTTCTCCAATCACCAAATATGTTCTAAATTCATAATATCAAGCAAACAAGTTGTTGATTTTGCATCTATTACCAAAATGATTATATTGATTACCAAAAATTCTAAAATTTTGAAAAAATATTTTCAATAAATGATATTTATAATTTTAATTAAAAAAGTGATCAAAAAACTTAGCTATTTCAAACAATGTGTTAATTTATTTAATTAAATATGGACAATTTCATACGACAATTTCTTTCAACTAAAAAAATAATGGATTCAATTATCACATTAATTAAATTTAAATACTTTTTAAAACATTTTTTTAATTGATAAAACACTTTATTCTGTAAACAAACATTCTAAAAAATTAAGTTTTTATTCTCTTCAAATTGATATTGATTTAAAAAAACGGTCATTAAAATATAATTTTTTTTTATTTAATTACGTTTGCCGTTAAGCTATTCGGTAGTGAGATGGTCTATCAGTGTGAGGGTTGCTGGTTCGATTCCTGCCAATTTCACTGCAACGGGCTGAATATTTAAGTTACTATCAGTGTCACCAGATTTTAAACTGGTATAAAGCTAAATCATGTTTAAAATAGAGCTTTAAAGAGCTAAAGACGGAAATTGAAAGCGAAAAATAAAGCAAAATTTTTTTTATAGATTTCTAGTAGATACATATGTAGTAAGTTTTAATTATTTCAATATTTTTCATAGACTAAATAGTGTTAATGTAGGTATATCTTTATATATCTATATACAAAATGGTAACATTACGGACTAACTGACTGAATTAATCATTATCGCACGGCCTAAAGGCCTGGAGCAAGGCGAATTCATTAATCAGGTGGCGTTGAAAGCACAGCTGTGCTACATTTTTTTTCTTACTTAGAGAGAGAAATGACAAAAGTTGCTTGTGTTTTTGACATATCGATCAACGAAAGCAACAAAAAAATACATTGCTGTGTTTTTGGTGTTGTTACTTGTTGTAGTATCGACACCACCGTAGACATGAATTCGCCTTGGCCTGGAGCTAAAAAATTTGAAATTTGGACCGGAGGTTGCCAAATCGATCCACTAAGGCGGGATTTTTGAAAACTCGCTAAAGAAGTAGCGGATTAAATTTTATTATTATATAAAAATATATTTTTGATTTATTAAAAAAATAAATATGAAATAAGTACTTTTTTGAAATAAAGGCTTTTGGCCAGTTCAACAATCTCAATAGCCAATCGAAGCAGTCACGATCTATTCGCTCGATTTCGAATCAGATTGGGTTCAACCGTTTCGACTGCTTTCGATCGCTCGCTCTTACGAGTGTTAATATTTGTTATAGTATATAGTATTGCCATATAATTTTTGCGTTTTTGTTCAAAAGTATCAAAAATAATAGTAATTTGCTTGCTTACAAATACAACTGTGCTTGAAATTTTATCAGCTGTATAGAAATGTCAAAAAATAAAAATACATTTTTTATTGATACCAAAAATTAAAAAAAGTGTAAGCAAAGGTTAAATTTAATTAAAAATAAAATATATAAACAAAAAAATAAATAAATCATGCAAACAAATAAATAAACCAATTAAACAATTACAAAAACAGCGTTCGATTACTTTTCTATACTAGGAAAGTTAAATAGTTTGGTTTGTAAATATCGCAACCAGTGTTTTGCAGGCTTTTGTTGTTTTCCGCCATTTTTGTTTTTGTCCTACATTTTAAATCTGCCCATGTCTGTAAATGTAAATATTTATTTCAAAGTCAATTTAAGCCTATTGTTTTTTTCTGTCTTAAAATATAATGTGGTTAAGCATCTTCTACTCTGCAATAGAACGCGTAGGTGGCCCAATGGCCACCTTTCCATTGCTCGTCCATCGAAAATTCATTTTCTTCGAGCACTGGAGCACCTCTCGTCAACTCAAGATTTTCGTCCATGTATCCGACTAATGTTAGCAGTTGCTGCACACCTCAATAGTGGAGAGGGCATTATTCATTTATGTTGACGTGTGTAACACCCTAAACTATGGGTCCCATATCTACTTTAAAGTATACCGATCGACTCAGAATCATTTAAGTCGATTAAACGATGTCCGTCCAACTGGCAAGCTGGCTGGCTGTCCATGTAACCTTGTGCGCAAAGTACATGTCGCAAGATTGGAAATAATTTGATGAAATTTGGAACATAGGTTCAAGTGGGCACAAGGATCGAGCTTATTGGAAATGGGCCGAATCGGTCCATAATTTTACTTAGCTCCCATACAAGATTCTTTCCGGATAGAGTTTTTGTTCCGATAAATGATCTTATTATGTTGGTATTAATATTAAATTTTGTCCAAACTACCAAATTTTATTGGAATCGATCTATAGATCCATAGATCCCATACAAATAATACTCTCGAAATTAGCTCTTAGTGCCATAACTTCCTAACAAATGTAAGTATTCACATACAAATTTGCGACAATGGCTTTTACGATAGCTTATATGTCATAACAAAATGTTGTCCTGGTAGGACCAAAATAAATCATAGGTCCTATATAAACCCCCATCCAAAAATCTCATATATTTAGATGAAGCTATCTAAATAATATTCGGCACAAAGAACTTTTAAATGAATCTTAACCTCATAACTTAACTTGTCCATGATTGCCCATGGGTCTCAAAAAGGGTACACTCTAAAAAATGGTCGACTATACTTTCTTACTTGTATAAATTATAATTTTACGTTTAAACAATCACTAAAATATTTTTATTTATTATTTATATAAATTATTCTTAAATATTTCTTGTTTTTTTTTCATTCAACGATTCGATAACAAAACAACATGTGAGTGGTTTTGACATTTGTTTTCGTAACACGTTCGATATTGGTAAACAGCTTTTTGTATGAAAGTACTTACGTTTTCTTTCGGGTTGTCGTTCGTACGAGTGTTCGTATAGAATAGAATTTGTTGAACCCAAACCAGTTTTGGATCGCTTAGAATGCGATCGTCGTTATTCTCGCGAAATCGTTGAACAGTGCCCAGTTCTGTAACTCCCGCGGCGAGAAACTTTTCGATTGAAATGTGAGAAATGAAACAAAAATGCCATAAATTGAAACAAACAGCTGGTTTTCTCACTTAACTGCGTCTGTAACATTTTTGGCGAGTATTAACTGTCACGTAAGGAAATTTCTCGCCAATATACTGAAAAAGTGTGTCTGTAAAATTTTTATGAGAAAGTTCCCGCTTTGAACTGTCAAATAAACTCGTGCATAAAAACGGGATGAGAAAAAATTTTAACATTAAAAAATAAATTAAAAATGCTAAATGCAATAAATATTAACATGGAAGAGATAATTATTTTGTTCTTGGCAGATTTTTTCATTTTTATTTATATTGCTATTGACATTTTTAAAAAATATAAGAATGTTTTCAAAGCAATTTTGTAATCAACAAACATTAAAATCGCACTTTACATTTTTTTGGTGTAGCCGACGGTTGTATATTCGCCGCCGTCGTTGAAAATTTTTCAATTTTAGTCAAATTTGGTCGCCGTCAACGATATGTTTTATTGGCGTTCACAACATCTGCAATTTCATATCGGCTTCGAGTGGAATATTATGACATTTATAACGTAACGACGTAATCTCTTTTGATAGTTTTCGACATGAGTTACAGACACACTTTTTTTCTCACATTTCGAGAAACGATGGAATATTTTGTTTCACATGTTTTCGATGCGAGAAGTTCTCACCAAAGTTACAGAACATGGGTTCAGGCCATTAATTATTTTTTCCCCCCTGGCGGCACTGGTATGTATTTAGATCAAATCTGGTACAACGAATGCCAGACTATTATTTTTTAAGTACTTTATATGGCTACCACACATGAATTTATACTGATAAACTGTTTTATTTGTTTTGAAATATAAATAAATAACACGAAATTGCAATTAAAGTAAAAAGCTAAAAAAGTTAAATAGATTATTAAAAAAAAGGCTAAAAACTAAATAAAATATTTCAAGCTAAACATGAAAAATAAAGCTAAATTTAGCTTGAAATAGCGGATATGGTCACATTGGTTACTATTTAGCTCGGTAAATTAAGTTTAAATATAATTTAAAATTGTATTAGTGGCGCATAAGTTATTTGGCTTATTGGCATACATCTTACCCTTTAGGTAACCCTAAAGAAAAAATCGGTAGCTGTTACACCGGGTCAGTTTAAACCACGAAAACGCGAAAATATTCTATCGTCAAAAATTTAACGCAGGAGAGCCAGAGTTGGACGAGCTGTGTGTGCTGTGTCTCCATCTTGTTGGAACCGAAACTCTAGACTGCTCTCTACCTCAAAGTGCTCCTTTTTTATTCTAAAATTTAGACTGGGTTTTGTCTTTTATGTTAATTAGATATAGATTTGAAACAAAACGCATGTTTGAAAAGCCGTTATTCACAACTTGTTATTTAACATTTTGCTCAAAGCATTCGTAAACCTAAATGTACAAAGGAAATAACTTTATTTATTATTTAGATATCAAATTTTATTTTCTAGTTTAACTTTTTAGCATAAAAAAGATATAACTAAAGAATAAGTTTTTTTTAATAACATTTGAAAATGATTAAGGGACTAACTGCCCGTTCGCCGATATCGAACGTTAACGTTCGCATAGTAAATAACATTTAAAACAAAAACAACATTTCAAAAATGGTTTTTGTTTTAAATGTAATTTTCTATGCGAACGTTAACGTTTGATATCGGCGAACGCGCAGTAAGAATCATGTGGGTATAAGTGCTAAAATGAGTTTTATAGTTTTTTTTTTTTTTGTTATATTTCTGTGGTCGAATGCAAGAGTAGCTTAAGTCGATATAAGTCGGATTTGAGTTATTACCAGTAGAAAAGGTGTAAAATCTTTTATACTAACAAAAATTTTTTTTTAACATTTAATTTTAGCCTCTATGGAAGTTCATACAAATGCTATAATATAAGGACTTAAAACAAAAAACTACTCAAATAAAAATTTAAGAAAACTGAGGATATCTCAAAACTACTGTATTCGACATAGTCTACTTTTCCATATTGGCACACATTAAATGGTATATTAAATATAGGCTTTTGGTTAAATAACATACTGTCATATTGCGCTCAATTCGCGACATTTATGATCCGTTTACTCTGGCAAATCGTTATCAATAGATACACTCTTTAACAACGAGTCCAAGTTATCACAATTTAATGATAATAATAAAATGAAGAATGGCTCCAACATTTTACATAAGACACAATTTTGGGGAAATTTATTTGTTTTATTTTTTTTTTTTTTTGCTCTTTTTCATTTTTCGTTGGGGTGTTTTTGTATTATAAGTGAAAAGAAAAATTACCCCCACTATCACGGAATGAAAAATGGCCCCAAATAAAATCATTATTTTTACTTTGAAACTATTTTTCATTTACTCATATAAATTGTAAATTTTAAGAAATGCTAAATTACCCCAAAAAATTTTATATACATTTTGTAAAATTGTATACAAAAATTCCTAGGAATAGTATCGAAATCCCGTTTTCTTATACCAAAGTGGAGAAAGTTCATGCCGGATATACATTAGTAAGCGAATCCAGTGTTCGTTATACCATAGAGGAGAAAATCCGTGCGCCCGGCTAAAGGACCAAATATGATATCTATCATGCGATTTCTAAAACCAAAACTGTATAATTATTCCGATTATTAAAAATGAGGATTTCGAAATTCTGGATTTTTAAACTTCGGATTTCTAAATTCGGGATTTTATGTTTCGGGCACATGAACCCTACCCAAATTTGTAATATAACTTTCTTTGTGTTTTTTTAATGATAATTTTGTTTGGGGTAAAAATTCATTAACAATTTTGAGGTGATTTTTCATAATGAAGAATTACCCCAAATTTGGGGTCATATTTAATTTTTTTTTTAGGGCAATTTTTTATTTTTTTTTTGGGAAATTTTTCATTAAAAAAAATTGGGTCATATTGCATTATGAAAAATATTTTTGTTTTGCGGCCAATTTAGCTTTGAAAATCAGTCATTGATTCCGCGCAACTTAAAGGCGCAAAATTGTGTTCACCGATAAGGCTAATTTTTGGCTAAACGGAGTTTTTAGTAAGCATATTTGGAATGATTCCAATCCACAACGGCCATACAGACTCTATTGCGTCCAAAAAAATGCAACGTTTAATACGGTTTAAATGCTGGTGGCATCTTCTGACCTTATTTCTTCAAAAACTTAGCATTATGGTCAGTTGAGATTGTTACCAACCCATGATCAATAACTTTTTATTTGAAAATATGGATGATATTGTTCAGAAAACCCCCAAAGAAACTCTATTAGAAATTTGGGTTGGCGGCATATGACCAAAACTTAAAATTCCAAATTTAAAATCCGAGATCCCGAATTTCAAAATCACGAGTTTACTAATCCAGAATTTCAAAATTTTAATATCACGAATAATTTAAATAATTATTATTTTGGTTATTTAATTGAACTTTTAATGGTTTTTAATCCAAATTTCGATATTTTAATCAGTCTTACGTTCACTGAATTTAATATTCATTAAATTATTTTTTTATAAAGAAAGAAATTTTACAACATGAAATGGAAAATTATATAAACTTCTGAGTTAATTTTGTAAATTCATTGTAAATACTTATTTTTATAATTATTAAATAATATTATTTTAATTTTTTTTATAACTGTTTAGTTTAAAATATGTAAATATTAACTTTTGCCAACTCGCCTCAACAATGCCTTTAAGGCGCTGAGGCTTTAAAATTGTAATGATTTATCTTTTTCTGTGAAATAAATTTAAATAAAAAAAAACTAAAATTTATTGATAATTTTTTATTCATGACTGAGCTGGGAATTGAACCCAGGTTTTCAGGGACAGGTTGCCCTGACTAGTTTCGATTGTGAACACACAATCTCTTCAGAGGGGTTTGCCGTTTAGCACTCACCGCCATTGACGACGAATGGCGTCATTAGTCAAACATCAATGGTTTGGCATTCGGCTGGGCGCAAGGAGTTTCTTCTAAGCCTTTAACCTATAACAGGGTATAACAATTTGGGATTTTGATACTATCCATATAAATTTTTATATAAAATTTTTTTAATTGTTGAAAATTATAAAATAAAATATTATTAAGGTGACGTGAAGTGTTTTACAAAATTAGAAAAATCTAATTAGTCCTTTATCAAAAAGAAGTTAAAATTTTAATTAGAAAATAAAAATAGTTTTACTTCAGGAGTACTATTTTATATTTTGATTGATCTAACTACCGCAAAATTTACTTCTACATATTTGATCGTGTATTTTGATCAAGTATTCACATTTGTGGTAATGAAAAATTACCCCAAATTTTTCTATTTTGGGGGCATTTTTCATTTCTTTAAAATTTGCATTATATTTCGGCTGTGGGAAAAATCGCCCAAAGAAAAATGGCCCAAAAAAAGAAATGAAAAATCGCCCAAAAAAATTCCATGTAAAATTGGGCCTAAATTCATATGAAAAGTGACCTAAAATGTTGTAATATTGTATGAAAAATGGCCCATTTTTTTGATTTTCTCCTCTATGGTATAACAAACACCGGCTTCGCTTACTAAAGCTTCTCTGCACAGCCGGCCTTCGGACGGGCGAAAGGATTTTCTCCTCTATGGTATAACAAATACCGGCTTCGCTAACTAAAGCTTCTCTGCACAGCCGGCCTTTGGCCGGGCGCAAGGATTTTCTCCTCTATGGTATAACAAACACCGGCTTCGCTAAGTAAAGCTTCTAAAATCTGCCTTGTTTCCAAATGAAAGCCGACTGTGCAGAGAAACTTTAGTTAGCGAAGCCGGTGTTTGTTATACCAAAGAGGAGAAATTCCTTGCGCCCGGCCGAAGGCCGGCTGTGCAGAGAAGCTTTAGTTAGCGCAGTGTCCATGGACACTATGACACTTTTTGGAGTGTCATAACGTCCATGGACACTATGCCACTGGACGTTATAACATGCCACCGGGAAAAAATTCGTTTTTGCTTTTTGGGTCATTTTTCATTTTTTTTTTTGGGCCCTTTTTCGTTTCTTTTGGGCAAAATTTCATATATAACTTTTTGGGTCATTTTTCATGTTCTGTTGGGCGATTCTTCATTTGGGCGATTTTTCATTTTTTTTTGGGCCATTTTTCTTTGGGCGATTTTTCCCACAGCCTTATATTTCAGTAAATGAAAAATAGTCCCAAAGTAAAACCTAAGATTTTATTTGGGACAATTTTTAATTTCTTACTGCCGTATTCATAAAATCTAAAATGGAAATGAAATCTGTTTTAAGAAAAATTTGTATGGAAATTTTGTTTTAAAATAGGTTTGAAATCTATTTTATTTAAATTCCGAAAACGCGCCAACGAAAATATGCAAGAAATCAAGGAAAAAAATGCGTGTTGTTGCGTTTCATGTTAAGATTTCGGGCCATTCCTTATTTAGTACTTTGGACCATATTTCCTGGGATCACATTTCGCACCGCCTTCTCAAAAAGTTCAAATTTTTTTCAATTATTAGTAAATCGATTCCACATTTTTTGCAATTAAGGAAAAAACCAAACAAATCAAACTATAGAGAAAATGCGACTGTATTAATTGGGATTGCTACTATTTGGTAGTGAATACAAAATAACTTTTTACCATTTGAGTATGAGTATAATTTAACGTTTAGGTGGTTGTGTGTTTGAAGTTGTAATTTTCCATAACTCGCACGTTTGTTCAAGTTTGTTCAGACCTAACAAATATTTGACGAAAAATACAAAAAAAAATGCAAAACAAAAAAAAAGGGTGGCGAGTAAATTGATCAAACTTCAGCATTATTTTTAAGAATTGTTGTTGCTTAATTAAATTTATTTGTAAGAGGATAATTGTAGAATCTAATTTGGAAACGTTTTGCAAAAGAAAAAACATTTTTAATAAAACTTAGTTAAAAATTGTTTTGATTTCGAATTATTTTTAACTTAAAATAAATTTAAAACTAATATTCGAAAAATATCTTTTTTATCGTAAAAATAAGAAGATTCCCTCGAATTATATTCCCTTTTCCCTGAAAAATATATGGAGAACGGGGATATTTTGAGGGATAAACAATAAGTTTTTAATCACAATACATTTTGATATAAAAACTTCTCGACTTGAGAAATATTTGACCTTTTTCTTTTATTAAATATTGGAGAAAGGGTTGGATTTAAAATTATTTTCCACTTCAGATGAAACCAACGTGTTCGCTGGGTAAATATACACAAACTTGTAGGTTTTAGTAATCAGTATAAATTTCTGTGAGTACACTGAAAGAAAAACGCTACGTTGCTGGAATGAAGCCATTTCTTTGGCCGCTATTCAATTACGCAATGACAATCTTAATTACTGTTACTAAACTGTTCATTGCAGTAATGAAATATTCATTAATACTAAAAAAAACTTAAAAAAAGGGAATTTTTGAACATTTCGTTTTATCACTTTAGTTTCGGGCTACGTAAAACTTTGATGTATTATTTGAGGTATAAATCAGTACAGTAAAATATCACAAGTTAACATTTCCATTAAGAAAAAAATTTAGTTGTATGTTTAAACAAAATTTTTATTATTTATATAATAATTATATAAATTAGAGCACCATCCAAATTTAGATGATATTTTTACGTAGCCCGAATGCAGTCTTACGTTGACAAAGAAAACATTATTTTTCTACTTTTTTAGGAAATCAATAAAAAAAATATGAATTGGTTATTGATTATAGTAGTAAGCTTGCCGTTTATCGGTATCGGCGATATTTTACTGTCGATACGCCGATACTTTTTTTTTAATAGTTTTTTTGAACAAACAATTTAATTTTCAATACTTGCATATGTTTTGCGTAACAACTAGAGTATCCAATTATTTGACTCTTGGTTTTGTTCGAGTAAGGAATCAATCGATATTTTAATTTAAATTTTGCTCGATTAATCGAACATGAGTTTTAGTGTGTTCGAATAACTCGAATAACTAGAATAACTCTAATAATTCAAATAATTTTATCCAATGAAAAAAACATACATGTCTATTTGATTTGGTACTTTTATTATATTAATAAACAGAAAAAACAATAATATAACAATTCATTTATACAACGTATACAGTTTTAAAACTTTTAAATAAAATAAATAATTAACCGTAGGAACACAATTGCACCGTATGAACGTAATAGCGTATGACGTAGATACGTTGTCAAATAAAAATGTATCTTTGAAATATATGAAAAATGAAATATATAAAATTTAATAATTTTTGTGTTTTTAAATTGAATATTTGTAAACAAAAAAAAAAAAAAAAGAAGGAAAAACAAACAAAAATTTTACTAAATTTAAATTTTTATAATATTATTTTCAAAGGAAAACAAAGTTCGTCTACGATGGAATTGTGGGTAAATAGAGCGTTACGTCCTACGTTCCTACCCCGTACGACCCAATTGTGTTCGTAGCATAAAAAATCAAAAACCCTGCCGCAAAACATACAGTTTTAAATGCGCTAAAGAGACCAAAACCAGATTATGGAAATAAAATAAGAATAAACTATAAACAAAGTAAACACTACTTCGGTTAAACGGATTATAAAATTATCTGAAAGCCAAAGTTTAATATATGCATTAGGCTTAGCAGCAATCGGGGTCCATAAATTTAATTTCAGTGTATAATTTGCAATTATTTCCTGTTTGCTAAAATTAATACGGGAATTCAACATAGGCTTTCATCTTATATTTTTATAAATTGTTTTTTAATTTGTCGCGGTATTTTGATGAGAATAATTTAAATTAATTAATATATTATTACTGAAAATAAAGTAAATTTGAAGGTATGGTTAAGATAAGAACTTAAAGTATAAAGAAACTTTTTAAACTCGATCGTTTTCAAAGTTTGTTCGATTTCAATTTCACTAATATCGCACTTAATCAACAAGAGGGTATTAACTCAAAATTTAAACATTTTCAGTAGAAGCAAAACAATTTTTAATTTAACATTGAAGGCATATGGAAATGAATTTTTAAACCAACCGTTTCATTACCAAAAAGTATACAAAATAGCAAGATATTTTTACAGCGGGCAGATATGAATATAGCGTGTAGATTTTTTCGAAAAAGTGGAAAAATAAAAATTTTGAGATAATACCCTCTTGTTGATTAAGTGCGATATGTATTTAACATCTGCATGAAACTTAATAATGATGTTCATGAAACTTTCATTATAATTTTGTAATTGCTTCGTTTGTATTCAGTACAATGAATAACTACGAAATGAAAGCAACAAACACAACTAGAGGGAGCGTTCTCAATTTTCTAGTTCACCCCTCACACATATACGTTCTGTGTGAATTCAACACACATAAAAACAACAAAAACAAAATAAACTTTGAAATTTTTTAATTTAAAATTTTTCAAAATATAAAACTTTTTGTTAAGTTTTATGACACAAACACATAATTAATATTTTTTTCAATACATTTTGCTCATTTGCTTTTGCAAAATTTTTTATTTTTCACAAACTAAAAATTTTTAAATAAACTTATTTGACATTAATTTTTTTCTGTTGTTAATTTTATTAAAGCCAGCAGAGTAGCATTTTTTGGTATGAAAATAATATTTTATATCATAAATTATTAAAATATTTTCTGATATTGCAGAATAAAATATTTACAAACATTGTTTTTAAAAGTTTATAAATGCAGCCACCATTTAATAAATTGAAAATTTATTGAACTAATAAAAGTTTATTTTGGAAAAAAAAAATTGTTGCCACATTCTATACGAATTTATGCAGCTATGGTTAGTGGTGAAAATAGTTTTATACACCAATACATTTGAAAAAAAATCTTACTAATACAAACATAAGTTAGGTACCACTGACAATTGAGTTATGTACCTGTCAGAGAGTCGGAATACTAGTTGTATACTATGCATGAATACTAACAACTCTCAAACAAAACAACCACTGAATAAATGTCGAATAAGTTCATGGCAAAACACATTTATTTTAATGTCAGTATTGCCAGTTGAAAGAAATCAAAAATATTAGGAAATATAAAAATAAACAAATATAACCATAAAGAATAATGGCAACAAGATAAGGAAGTACATTAATGTTAAAATAATAAAAATAATACAAATTTGACTTTGTTTTCAATGTAAATTAATTGTTTTTATGGTAAATTTTTAAGCTTCAAAAAAATTTAATTTTATTTTCAAAAACATTTTTAGCAATGTGTTTTGCTTGGAAGTACATAAAAAAAGTTGCTAGGAAAAAAATTTAAATTTAATATAAAAAATGCTTTACAAATTACATATATTATTGTTAAGGTAACAAAAAAGAAAAAATTACATAAATTTACTAAGTGGCAACATTGCTATTGAGTATTTATAAAAAAAATGAGAGAAAGTGAAAACTGTAAAACAAAAGTCGTTTCATTGAACAAAGTCTTTGTGTTTGCTAGTACCATGAATAAAACAACAGTTTGTTCAGTGGTCTGAATTTTATTTGAATATGAACTTCATTGAATAAACGTTCAGTATGTTCATGAATGAAGTTATTCATGCAGCCCTTTAAAATATGTATTCGATTTACCGAAAATGGCTGATAGCTTTATTTTCTTAATTTCAAAGCTCCTAAAGAGATTTGGGTAATTTGTTTCTTAAACGTATTACTTTTATTATTTTGCACCAACAATCCGTGCTTTTGGTTTGAACTACCTAACTAAGGAGACTTCGGTTTATAAAACGAATCAAACAATACATAAAATGTCAAGATTCATCCAGCCGTTTGAATGGTAAAAGATAATAAAGAAATTGAAAGTCGGGCAAAAAAAGGGAACCCATAATTACATATTTTTAAATGCTTATGAATTTTTTACAATGAACGTAAAACTCAATGTAAAAAATTCATAAGCATTTCTTACAATTTTACACTTCGACTTTTGGGACTGCTGCATGAATGCATTGAACGCTTGGTTTGGAACTGCAGCGTAATTTTCTGCAAATTTCTAATGATTATGGCTAAAATAAATATCACTTAGCTAAAACTTTTCGATTACTTTGAAGAGACCACAAAATCCATAAGCAAAGTCACTGCTACATTTGCTGACGCAATTTCGATAGTTACCAGTCTTCGAAACTTATTAGAAAAAAACGATAAATGAATAAGCAGAGATGCAGAATAATTTAGCGTCCCAAAAATTAGCGATTTACGTAGCATTTGCCCTGAATGAAAGATTTGTGTGTTTAGAGAATAATTAAATCTATGGTTTTTCTAAAATTCTCTACCTTCGATACAAAAAAAGAACATTTTAAAGACAATAGATTGAAAAACGTCTTATTGATCTACTCCATATTCGGAAAGTGTTGAAGACACGGTCAGCCCTACACCTAGTAAAAGTTCTGATAAGTCTACAATAACTGAACTTTGTTCTTAAAACAAAATTTTGAGAAGGATGATCCTCTGTAGATCCCTCGCTGTGGCTCAGATTTTTGAGATTTTTTAATTTTTCTAGAGACGCAGATCCGCATGTTTATTAGCGCAATTTAATGTTTTACTCAAAATATAAGAACATGGTGCAGAAATACTTAAGTTCTCAAATGTGTTCAGTCACATCTGAGAGACGATTTTTTTACTGCAGGTCTGCTTCAAACAGAGTTCCGATATTATCTCCGCAAAAGTTTAGAATACTTAATTTTTTTTGAAACAAAAATTAATTTGAATAATTAATAATAATAAAAAATTAAATAATTTTACCATGAATTTAAATTCATTTCGATCTTTTTAAAATCTTATTAAGATCATTTTAAATATTAATAGTCTCTTTCACTGTAATTTTGTATAGTACAGAAATTACTCTTCTTGAGTTTTGTTAATTTTACCTTTAATTTAAATTTTATATTCGTATCGGTATCGGCGATATTTCTTCTTCGGTATCGGTATCGTATCGGAAAAAGGCGTGTCGTTACTTCCCTAATAAAAACGAGTTAATTAAATGCATTTTTTGTAGTTTTAGTAAACTAATTTCCAATTTTCCTTAAACGTAATATTTTTATTAATGCTATGACATATCTCACATTTTTTGTAATTTTTCATTACATTTTTTTTACAATTACGAGTATTCATAAAATAACGTTTTTGGAATGAAAAGTTTCCTACTATTTACGAAAACTTTCATTCTGTTTTTTTAGACACTACCACGAAAACAAAAAATTAAAAAAAAAAAAACGGAGCACATGTACCTACAAGACATAAATGAATGATACAATTTATTCGTGTAACGTATGATTTCATGATCTTACCGACTTTTTTATCCAAAAGAGTGTAAAAAACAAAGAGAATTAAAAAATAATAACTATAATGATTTTGTAAATAATGTTACGAAACTTATCATTTGTAGTAAATATAACAATTTCTTTATTATTTAAGGTTCAGAAACACAACGAAAGAGAAAAAACAAGTGCTTACAATTCTCATATTCTTTTTTTTCAATTGTTAATTTAAAAACACAAAATTTTCGTGATAGCAGTTACTAGTAAAATGGAATGAATGCTGATGGGAGTCGTTGCGGGGTGGAGAATGAATTACATACAATTTATTACTTACTTCACTGTCATTGAAAGGTAAGCTTATGAAAAGTGGTACATAACGTGATGTAACAAGAATAAAAAAATTAAATAAAATTATAACTTGATTAGCAACAGGAATAAGAATAAAGCGAAATAAAATTCCAACTCAAAACGCACATTGAAAAAATGGAGGAAGTAAATAACCATAACATTGCATAAATGTAAAATTAATGAAAGTTTTTCATTGTATTAACGCAAGACAATAAAAAATATCATTGTTTTAATAAAACAATGTTTTTAAATAATTGAAAAGATTTCATTTCATTAATGACAAGTTCCATCATATAAACGATTGCGTTAATGATACATTATACTTAAAATTTATGGCATAGAGTTAATGTCAAGATTCTATTGTATTAATGACAATTTCGAACTTATTGAAACGATTTTCGTAGCGGGAATGACGCGCTTCGTTGGCTCAAAAATAATGACAACATTACTGCATGAATGTAAAAAATTTTCACATTTACGAAGAGGTTTCTCTTAGTGTAAATAACCAACACGCGCTTATTCATTTATTTTTATTTAAAAAAAATCATCACCAAAATGTAAGCGTGTATGAATTTATAGCAAAATTGAGTAAGTTTATAATAAAAATTTATATTAAGAAAACTGATTGTGGTGATTTGCTTGTAGGTTTACATTTCATTCATGTTTGTGTTACAGCAACTCACCCACTTACTCATACACACACAACCACTCTCAAATGTACTAACAAATCAGACATTGTATTAAACAACTTTAAGAATGTTGTATGATTTCGATAATGTTGTTGTTATTGACGATGATATGGAGAAAAAGGATATTGGTGCCACGTTTTTTGTTGTTGTAGCTGTTGTTGTTTTGATAGTAGTTGATTGTAGTGGTAATAGAGCTTTACTTACCCACACATGTATAAATTCATACATTAACATCCACAATACTGGATAAAAAAGCTTAAGGGTGTAATACAATAAGTGTTCGTAGTAAAGCAACTTGAAATATGGTAAATGACAACAATAAATGACATACCATCAACATAATAATAACAACAAATATAGCAAAACTTTAAATAGAACTAAGGACTGATATCAGGTAAACTAAGTTAGACTAAAGGAAACCTTTCGTATTTTAAAGAGTTTAAAAACATTATAACCTCTCTAAAAAATTAAAAAATCGACAAGCCATCGTTTAGTCCAAACAAGTTAGAGTGCTATATTCGGCTGCGCCGAATCTTTAATACGCTCCACCTACATTTAGAATATTTTCGGAGTGGGCTTTATATGGGACTTATGCTAAATTATGAAACAATATTCAGCAAAGTTGACAGTGCGATTAAAAGTCTTATAAAACCCTGACTGACAAAATTGTATTATAATAGCATTATTCGTTATGGTTTAGGCGTTCTAAACTGTTTTCCGAGAGTAGGCTTTATATGGGGCATACGGTAAATTATGGACCGAACTTCATGAAATTAAACAGTATGATTTTCAGTCATATAGAACGTAGTTCAAAAAAATTACAAATTTTTTATGGTGGTGGTTCCCATTGGATTCCTACTAAAACGATTTTGCTGGATCTCAATCCCAAAATGCTTAGGATAACAATTTGACACCAAAATCGTTAGTGACGGACTGATGGACATGGGTAAATCGGCTTCGAATTATTCAAGGATCCAAAATATAAAAAAATATAATTAGTATTGTGGTTATTTTGTTGAACTATTCATGGTTTTTAATCCAAATTTTTACTATTTTTAATTAGGCTTAAGTTCATTAAATTTAATTTTCATTAAATTATTTTTATGAAGAAAGGAATTTTTACAACATGGAAGATTAATTAAAATTGTTATTGATAATTTTCATTCTTGACTGACCTGGGATTCGAAGCCCGGCTGGCTGGCTGGCGTGTGATTCGAACCCAGGCGGCTGGTTACCCTGACATGTTTCGACCTCAACCACTAGGTCTTCTCAAAGGGATTTGCCGTCTTACACTCGCCGCCATCGATGACTGCTGACGTCAGTAGTCAAACATCAATCCTTAAACCAAATTGTATTTTAACCTTTGGTAGATCGAAATTTGCTTATTGAATGATTATCCATTTTTAATTGATCTCACATGTTTTCCTTACTTCTGTTTTTTCCGTACTTTTGTCAAGAATTCTTCTTGAAGTCCAAAGTACATTTTTTGTTTATCATGTTTTTTGTCTTTCTTTTTTCTTGTTGACATTTTTCAGCACAACTTGAAGGACAAATGAACACATAGAGCTTGTGCCTTAGCTTTAACAATAATTAGTATTGTGGTTATTTTGTTGAACTATTCATGGTTTTTAATCCAAATTTTTACTATTTTTAATTAGGCTTAAGTTCATTAAATTTAATTTTCATTAAATTATTTTTATGAAGAAAGGAATTTTTACAACATGGAAGATTAATTAAAATTGTTATTGATAATTTTCATTCTTGACTGACCTGGGATTCGAAGCCAGGCTGGCTGGCGTGTGATTCGAACCCAGGCGGCTGGTTACCCTGACATGTTTCGACCTCAACCACTAGGTCTTCTCAAAGGGATTTGCCGTCTTACACTCGCAGCCATCGATGACTGCTGACGTCAGTAGTCAAACATCAATCCTTAAACCAAATTGTATTTTAACCTTTGGTAGATCGAAATTTGCTTATTGAATGATTATCCATTTTTAATTGATCTCACATGTTTTCCTTACTTCTGTTTTTTCCGTACTTTTGTCAAGAATTCTTCTTGAAGTCCAAAGTACATTTTTTGTTTATCATGTTTTTTGTCTTTCTTTTTTCTTGTTGACATTTTTCAGCACAACTTGAAGGACAAATGAACACATAGAGCTTGTGCCTTAGCTTTAACAATAATTAGTATTGTGGTTATTTTGTTGAACTATTCATGGTTTTTAATCCAAATTTTTACTATTTTTAATTAGGCTTAAGTTCATTAAATTTAATTTTCATTAAATTATTTTTATGAAGAAAGGAATTTTTACAACATGGAAGATTAATTAAAATTGTTATTGATAATTTTCATTCTTGACTGACCTGGGATTCGAAGCCAGGCTGGCTGGCGTGTGATTCGAACCCAGGCGGCTGGTTACCCTGACATGTTTCGAACTCAACCACTAGGTCTTCTCAAAGGGATTTGCCGTCTTACACTCGCAGCCATCGATGACTGCTGACGTCAGTAGTCAAACATCAATCCTTAAACCAAATTGTATTTTAACCTTTGGTAGATCGAAATTTGCTTATTGAATGATTATCCATTTTTAATTGATCTCACATGTTTTCCTTACTTCTGTTTTTTCCGTACTTTTGTCAAGAATTCTTCTTGAAGTCCAAAGTACATTTTTTGTTTATCATGTTTTTTGTCTTTCTTTTTTCTTGTTGACATTTTTCAGCACAACTTGAAGGACAAATGAACACATAGAGCTTGTGCCTTAGCTTTAACAATAATTAGTATTGTGGTTATTTTGTTGAACTATTCATGGTTTTTAATCCAAATTTTTACTATTTTTAATTAGGCTTAAGTTCATTAAATTTAATTTTCATTAAATTATTTTTATGAAGAAAGGAATTTTTACAACATGGAAGATTAATTAAAATTGTTATTGATAATTTTCATTCTTGACTGACCTGGGATTCAAAGTCAGGCTGGCTGGCGTGTGATTCGAACCCAGGCGGCTGGTTACCCTGACATGTTTCGACCTCAACCACTAGGTCTTCTCAAAGGGATTTGCCGTCTTACACTCGCAGCCATCGATGAATTAATCTTCCATGTTGTAAAAATTCCTTTCTTCATAAAAATAATTTAATGAAAATTAAATTTAATGAACTTAAGCCTAATTAAAAATAAAAAAATATATTTACAGAAAAAAGTGTTTTATCAATTAAAAAAATGGTTTAAAAAGTATTTAAATTTAAATAATGTGATAATTGATTCAATTATTTTTTTAGTTGAAAGAAAATTCAAAATTTAATTTTGATTTAATTAACATTTTAGTTGTTTTGAAATAAATTTTCAATAAAAATTTTATTTAAATAACAAAAAATCCTAATTGACTTTTTTCGTTAAAAATAAAATAATTTAAACATGTCGAATTGTTGTTGGGAATTGTCAATATTTATTTAAATAAATTAACACATTGATTGAAATGGCGAAGTTTTTGGATCATCTTTTTAAATTTTACAATTTTAGTAATCAATATAATAATTTTGGTAGTAGGTGCAAAATCAAAAAATTGTTTGCTGGATATTATGAATTTGGTATAAATTTGGTGATTGGAGAAATTTAATAATTTTTTCTGTGTTACTTATGGTGTCTGAGATGAATAATAAAAAGGTTTTTGCATTGTGCCACTTCACATCCATAAAACGTTTTTTATCTCTTTCTTCGAAACCAGGTCACTTTGTTCACCTCTGGTTGCTCTGTGCTAATACTCAGTATTATAGTGTAAAAGAGTATAAAACAGAACCTTCGCCGTATAAACAAACCAACCTTCTAGCTTAGTTTAAAATGCACTCCAGTTGTACGATATCAATCCGTCGAAGGTAGAGGAACTAATTTCGTTCAGTCGCCTTTTCGCCAGTATAAAGCAGTTCTAGATAAGGTTCTAGATAAGGTTCCACGGTCTTCTTTTTATTTTCGTAATCGCAGCTGCGGCAGTAATCATAGTCTCTTGCTCCTAGACGTTGTTTATGACTACATATAATACAGTATCCCGAAATAACAAATACCAAAAGTGATACGTTCCTTTTTGTCATAGAAAGTAGAGACACGGTACGCTCTCCATGCAGACACACGGTGGGCCCCCATTTTCCTGAACTCTTACTATCAGTGTTCTCGGCCCATCTATCGTTAGCAATTTCCATAGTTAATCGCCGAAGTTCGAGTTTCCAAAGGAGTAAAGTTACCGCAAGTGGCAAGTCTAGCAAGCTCATTCGTCTGATGTCAAAGTGCTCAGCCATATCGCTTAAGCCTATGTAAAAAGACACATGCGCATGTGGTTCTGACGTAATTTTGACGTCAATGCAAAGCCACAATAAACATTGCGTGTTGTGTTATGACGTCAAAATTACGTCAGAACCACATGCGCATGTGTCTTTTTACATGCCGTGTACTATAGGCTTTAGATATGAGCGGCAATCAATGGGTTTTCTCCTTTATAGGGAGGCCATAACTGCGACACTACTTTAAGTATAAATATTCATAGTCGTTGATACAGCAGATAATCTGAGCCAATCCATAAGTATCCGCAAGTATCTCCGCCAGGGAAACGCTACAGTAATCTTTTTTTCCTATGCTAATCCCGCGCAGCTCTACGCTTGTCTGCAGGAAAGAAACCAGAGTTTCTGGCAGGAATCGAACCTTTAACACTGGCGCTGATAGACTGACTACCAATTACTGGGGCACCATCAGAAGTCTCTGCGATCATTAAAAATATTTCATAATAGTAGCGCGCTAAGTTCCAAAAATTTGTGGGGTTGAACACCCGGAAAATCCCGATACTTAACAAATATTAAAATAACTTTAAGTTCGTTGTAAATTTATGTTTTTTATTCTATTATTGTCAGCACAAAATAATGGCATGTCCAGACAAGGTACTCTTTCCAAATTTAGCTGTTACCGTTCCTTGCTGCAAATTACGTCATGCTGCCACGCAATTGTCACACATTTAACAACAAAACAAACTTCAAAGCAAATACAAAGAACATGCTTTCTTGAAAAAAGCACACTCTCAACATTATTATGTAAACAATGAATCTAGCAACAAACCGACAATCAAATCATTTCAAATACTCAATCGTAAATAGCAAATATTGGCCATAGATTCATACACCATTGTGATTACTTTTCAATGAACTCTCCTGCTGCTGCTGATGTTGCTGCTCCTGCGGGTGGCGAGTGGTGGCGTTTGCCGTTTACTGCTGCTTTTATTTAGATTTGATTTTGTATCTATTGTCTGGAGTTTTTTTTTTGCTGCCAACGGACATTTGCCCAAAAGCAAAATCCGAGAAGAACAGAAAAAAAACTTCATAACAAAACGTAACGACAAAAGTTAAAACTTTATTTTTGGGGATAAGAAGTGTAAAAGTTTGAATTTCTTTTAAGGGATATTAACTTGTTTCGAGTTTTTTCTTGTGTTATTGTTGTAACTCCTAAACAACTTAAATATGTTTTATTTAGCTCTACGACAATAAAAAAGTTATGATAGCGGCTAACCAACTTTATTATCTGATCTGAGCAAATTATGGCTCCAATATTTTTTTTAAATGATGAGAAAATAAAATATATTAAAGGGTTTAAAAATGATTGTGGCAAAAGAAGAGAAAAATCTGTTAAAGATAAAGAATAAATTAGGAATTATCACTAAAAAACTAAAAAAGTATACAAAGACTTGAACAAATGTAAAGGAGAAATGGATAAAACAGGCGACACAATGTGGGAGGAAAACAATTTACTTTAATTTTAAAAAACTAGACAGCTTTAAGAAAAACTCAAAACCTACTTCAGAACTTTAAGGATTAAATTCGATACCAGTTTATACAGGAAAATATGTAGGGTTATTAATTTTCCGGTTTTAAAAGAAAAGTTAAATAAGAGTTTTCGATGAAAGTTTTATTTCACTATAATTCTTGGACCCCGCCGGCGGCATAAGCTAACCCCCCAAAAAATAATGATATAACACCCTAAAAGTTTGTACAAAGAACAACAACAACGATTTTTGGGGTGTTATTTCATGTTGTTTGGGGTGCTATTTCATTTTTTAATTGAGGGATTATTTCATATGAAACAATTATTATGAAATCAAGCCCCAAAATATTATTATTTCATTTTTAAATTTATAACGAAAACGTTTTTGCGAGTGGGCCTTCGACCCGGCGCACGGATATTCTTCTCTTTGGTATATCAAACACCGGCTTCGCTAAATAAATTTGATGTGCATAGCCGGCCCTCGGATGGGTGCAAGGGGTTTCTCCTCTATGATATAACGAACACCGGCTTCGCTAACTAAAGCTTCTCTGCGTAGCCGGCTTTCGCTTATTCATTTTCAAATTGGGGCTTAATTGCATATAAAACAAGACCCCACACTTTGGGGTGTTATTTTATCATTTTTTTGGGTGTTATATTTTGTAGCAGGAAAGCTATTTCATGCCGCCGACCCTACCATTACGTACGAAAAAAAAGTCATTTAAATTACCGCCTCTAGATTCGTTGCAGCAGTCGATCCTTTTGAGGTTGTTTTCGACCACTTATTTTTTACATTTCTGGCGTTATCTCGGCGAAAACGTGAGTAATGGATTTTAAATGCTCCAACTTTAGGGGATTATCGGCGTAGAGACGGACTTTGACATAGTCCCACAAAAAAAGTCTGTCGGCATCAAATGGCATGATCTTGATAGACAATTGACGTCGCCAAAACAATAAATTAAAGCCCAGTTCATAATCTACAATTGCAACACAAAATAAAAAATTAGTTTTTATACATTTCGGGCAGCCACTTGCACGCTAATGCAGGTCAGTGACAGAGGAAGTGTTTCGCGTTCTTCTCCTCATTTTCGTCATCACAGCTGTAATTCAAAGATCATAGTGTCTGGCTTCCCGACACTGCGCATGCCTACCTATAGGAGAATGTACCAAAAGTGATACGTTCCCTTTAGTCCCTGGAATATTTCACTTTCTCATGGATATTTCACTATTTGGAGTTACATTCTCCGAGGAAAGCACAAGCACTTAAGATCTATACGATTTTTTGCGATAGCGGCTAACCAGAGACCCTATCTGGTATCCTTTTTGTAGCCCCCGGGCTGACTATTGGTTGACGCCTCCGTAAGTATGTTTCTTGCGGATTATGCTTTCTGTACTATATATGAATAATATATTTTTGGGGACCACGTGGTAGTTATGGTTTCATACCCCGTCACGGGAAGGAAGATCATGAAAATCCCACTAAAGGGCTGATTTTTTACCACTTGTGGTAGAGTTCGGGCTCTTTATTGCGAATCCGAGGATGTTTGGCGTTTTGAGCTCTTTTTTTAATATATTTGAAAGAAAAAAAAATTGTTTCTACACTAGAAAGAAAAAATCAATCCACCCGTACTTAAATCAAGCCAAAGCAGTGTCAATAGTACGGTCTGTACGGATTTTCTGAAATCAAGTACAGAATCCTTTTTTTTTTTTTTTTTTTTTTTCGTTATTTATTTATTGAATCTTCATATATTTAATATGAACTAACAATAATTTATCAAATCTTAACCTAATACTTTATTTATGTCCTGCCAGTGCCAGACAAAAATTTTCTTCATCACGGGTTCTGTTCACTTATATAGGTGTTTATCTCTCATCTAGTTGGGTAAGTGCTGCAGTGTCTCTTCTCCTTAAGCGAGTGTGGCCGCCATGATTTAAAATATTTCGAGCTAAAGGATTTGGGTGTTGTTCAAGTCTT
Organism: Pollenia amentaria; assembly: GCA_943735925.1. Classification (NCBI taxonomy): domain Eukaryota; kingdom Metazoa; phylum Arthropoda; class Insecta; order Diptera; family Polleniidae; genus Pollenia; species Pollenia amentaria. The sequence continues at coordinate 166,387,153 of OX031007.1, forward strand.
TTTAAATATTTTACTGCATATTTTGTAATCATAGTTTTTACTAATGGCACGTTGAGATCCTTATGAATGTTTGAGTTTTTAACATACCAGGGGGCGGCTGTGATTATACGAAGAAGTTTATTTTGGCGCCTTTGAATTTTTTCGATATTAGAGGCCGAGGCAGTGCCCCATAGTTGAATACCGTAGCACCAGATAGGCTTTAAGATAGAGTTGTAAAGTAGAAGCTTGCAATCGAGTCTAAGAACAGAATTTCTTCCAATAAGCCAATGAATTTGGATGGCTTTTAGTTTCATTTGAGTTAATTTTGCCTCTATATGGCATTTCCACGTTAATCGCCGATCCAGATGTATACCGAGATATTTTACATGCGAATGTTGAGGAATAATTTGATTATTGATTGTAATAGGGGGGCAAGATTCCCGGCGCAGGGTGAATGTTATATGTACGCATTTTTGCTCATTGACCATTATCCTCCATTGTCTTAGCCATATTTCTAGTTGAAATATATGATGCTGTAGGTAACGAGATGCTTCATAACGGTTTTCGTGGACGCTTAGAAAAGCTGTGTCGTCTGCAAATGTTGAAGTTTGGGTGTAGTTGTTTGTTGGCATGTCCGAAGTATAAATTAAGTATAATAGAGGGCCCAGGATGCTGCCCTGTGGGACTCCAGCGCCAATCGGCTGAGGTGAACTTAAGGAATTTCCTTCTTTAATAATAAATTGACGACCGACTAAGTAGCTTTCTAACAGTTTGTGTGTGTTTGCTGGTAAATTTTGCTTCAATTTGTGTAATAAGCCTTCATGCCAGACTTTGTCAAAAGCTTGCGAAACATCGATGAAGAGTGCTGAGCAATATTTTTTTTCTTCAAATGTTTTTCTTATGACATTTACTATTCGATGAGTTTGTTCAATTGTGCTGTGTTTTCTTCTAAATCCGAATTGATGGTTTGGAATACATCTATTTTCACTTAAAATCGGTGTTAATTTTGAAACTAATAATTTCTCAAATAGCTTTGACATATTTGACAATAAGCTAATAGGCCTATAAGACTCAACTTTCGTATGATCTTTACCTGGCTTTGGTATCATGGTAACTAAGGAAACCTTCCATTTTTGAGGAAAGTATTCAAGGCGTAAAATAGCATTAAAAATAAAAAGAATAATTTTCTTTGCTACGCGAGGTAGCTCTAATAGCATTTTATTGCTGATCTTATCAATGCCAGGTGCCTTCTTAGTGTTTAAGTCACATATAACCTTTTCGATTTCTCTCATCTCAAATCTTAGGGGAATAACTGCTCTAGCAGCAACAGGTGGTAAATCGACCGCAATATTGTGAGATATATTAGGTGTAAATACGTTTTTCAAGTGACTTACAAACAGATTTCTTTTTTCAACATCATTTCTTGCCCAACTTCCATTCAAGTTTCTTAATGGTGGTTTAGAGACAACTGGCCTTTTGAGGTTTCTAGCTGCACGCCATAATGAGTAGTCCGATTGTGGAGTTGCATCAAGTTCCTTAAGATATTTTTCCAGAGAAGCCGTTTTCTGAGTCTGCAATAACTTTCTTAATCTTTTTGTACACTCTTTTAGCAAGTTCTTAAGTTGAGGAGATCTGTGCAATTGCCACTCTCTTCGTGCCCTCCTTTTTTCAGACAAGAGACGCTCGACATCTGTGGAATATATTTTAATAGTTTTTGTTTTTTTGGGGGCAATATTGGAATATTGAACAGCTAGTTTCAGAAAACTGTCAAAATTATCAATAGAGCGATCTACATACTCCGGTGTACTGAGCGGAATATTTTCTGTGCAATGGGCACTGAGATATTTTTTATATTTTAACCAATTTATTTGTGTGGCTGACGTCGCTAGGTAACCAGTCGGAGATACAATTCTATTGGGGTTCATTATAGTAACAATTGTAGGTGTGTGGTCGGAAGATAATTCTAGGGAAGCTTCAACGTGAATCGTTTCTGTGGGGATGTTTTTAACCACGCCAAAATCGATGACATCTGGAATTTTTTGCGGGTCAGCAGGCCAATATGTTGGTTGGCCGCTCGCGACAACATTTAAATTCATTTTAGAGATTGTATTAAACAAAACACGACCCTTTGGTGTTATTAGTCGTGACCCCCAGAAGGTATGTTTAGCGTTATAATCGCCAGCGGCCAGGAAACAGGGTGCTAGTGATTTATAATATTCACAATATTGGCTTTCTGATATTGAAAATCTAGGTGGAGAGTATAAAGATGAGATTACAATGCTACGATTCAGCTCTTCAACACAAATGTTCGTTGCTTGGAGATAATCCTCACGATGATCACACATTAGGTAGTGTTTGACTCGATTTTTTATCAAAATGGCAGAACTACCACAAGCTCTATCTCGAGGGTCCTTGGTATCATATAGTATATAACCATTGATGTTAAACGTATTTCTTGAGGTCAAATGAGTTTCAGAAACCATCATGACATCAATTTGTTTATTTTTAAGAAAGTATTCTAATTCATTTTTATGTTGGCGGATGCCGTTCGCGTTCCAAAAACAGATTTTTAAACAGTTCATGGCTTGTTAAGTACAGATTGCAATAACATCGATTGCATTCTAAGAATTTCCTGCATCATATTACCCATTGTGTTCGTAAAATTTGTTACTGTTTGCACTAATGTTTCCATGGTTTTTTCTAGACGACTTAAATTTGAAACTGGAGTTTCATCATTACTTGGCGCAGCACCTTGCGTTGGCGCATGGTTTGATTTTACGACGTTAGCATAAGAGGTTCTGTTATTACTAGGCTCCGGGGCCTGAATGTCACCAGTGCTTACTTGATTTGTTACCTGCATTTGAGGGGGATTAGTTTTCGGTCCAACTGACTGCTTGACGATGGTATATACAGGGCATCCTCTATAATTGGCAGTGTGATTACCGCCACAGTTGCTACATTTTTTTACGTTGGGGTCGGTTTTAGACTTATCGCAAAGATCTGTACCATGTAATTCACCACATACTACGCAAACAGGGGGTAAATAGCAATATGCCTTAGTATGACCATATTCTTGACAGTTTAAACACTGAACGGGACCATATCTTTTGTGTGGCTCTTCTATAGTTACTCTTCTATAGAGAATATATTTCAAATTGTAAATAGGGTGCGTTTCATTTTTTTTAAGCTTTACGTCGCCGGGTTCAAACTCCACTCGAAAAAGTGGTTGGGGGTTTTTTTCTCTATTTTTTATATTTACTACATGTTTTATTTTGAAGCCTTTTTCTTCGAGGAATGTTTTTACCTCTTCTGGGTCCACACATGAGTCAATTCCCTTAATCACTACCTGGAGACCTTTACTGCTTTTCAGTTGGTATGTATAAAAGTTTTTTTTTAAGTACTTCAAATTTGTTTATAATTTTGCGAAAATCATTCTCATTATTGACTTGTATTTTTGTCTCGTTTATACTACCACGCTTGATAGCAGCTACGTAAAACGAATTTTCACCTATCACCGATATCAAACTCTTTATGAGCTCATTTGAGTTTTGCTCCCTAAGATATATCGGGGGAGGCTTGGACGATTTTATGACGTTTGGTGCTTCAGAGGATTCATCCTCCAGAATTGCAAATCGATTTTGAGAATTTATTTTATCAAAAGATGGTACTTTTGAGGCCGAAGCAACTGCTGCAGAGGTAGGGCTGCGACCCCGTTTAAGCACTGTTATGTACCTGTCCATACCAACTTGTACTTGAGGCTTTTGACCACTTTTTACTTGTGGAGCTGAGTTTTCCATCATGCCTGATTTGAGGGTAATATTTTCATCACTTATTAAAATCGTTTTTGCCGCTGAGGCACCGCTTGCAGGTTTTATATTTTTTATTGTATTAATATCAACCGTATTATTAGACACCGAAGGTGATACTGAGTTTTCTATTATGCCTGATTGGGGGTTAATATTTACATCACTTAATAAAATTGTTTTTGCTGTTGAGGCAACGCTAGCAGGTTTTGTATTTGTTATTGTATCAACCGTGTTATTAAATACAGACGGCGAGAGGGATCGCGTACGAGTAATAGGTTTAGCCGTTAGGTATTTGCTATCATCGATTCTTTTTTTTATTTCTGTATTTTTTTCGCTAACACTCACTGTGATATATGCATTTCTACTGTTTGCACTCATAAGAGTTTTTTTTTTTTCTTTTACTGTTTACAGTTGTGCTCTTCTTATTTGTTATTGTTTATCAACACCGATAATGAAAAAATGTGTGTTTATGTATGTATGTACATACATGTAATTTTTTTTTTTTTCTTTTTCTTGTATTTACTTTTTTTATACTTTATTTGTTCAAAAAAAAAAATAAACCGTATGCCGAGTTTAGAAAACACGTCTATCTTCAACGACCGCGACAGACAGAAAGTACAGAATCCTTGAAACGGATTATTCTAGTACCCCGTACTTAGAATAATCAGAAAAAAGGATTGACTTAAGTAAAAAATGAGATAAAAATTAACCTCAAACTCTGCTTGATTTGAGAATTTCTAATTTGGTTAAATCCCAATTTCGTACTTGACATAATCCGAAAGTGAGATTGATTATATTAAGCATTTACGCCAGTGAACCAGAGATAGAGAATATTTTCGAAATCATTTGACTTTGAAAATTTAATGTATTTAATAAATAAGAATTAAACAAATAGAAATCTGGAAATTTTGCTTCTTATTTTACTTTTAAAACATGAAATTAATGTATGTTTTTTTTTCTTGTAGTGTTGTTGTTGTTTCTACACAAAACAATAATATCGTTTTTCACCTACTTTTCTAGTGTTATTGTTGTTTCTACAACAAACTTTTCAAACACTTGCGTATGTACGCATATAGAATGAAATGCTGAGATAATGAGAGAGAATTATACGCCCAGGCAAGATAAAAATACAAAAATTCCAAGATGAGAATTTCATAATCTGGACTGAAACTTTAAAGCAAAATTAAAGGCTGGACGATAACTAAGGGAAAATGTTAAGCAATAATCGCTGCATCCACCAGTTTTATATGTGTCGAATAAAGCACATTTTGTTCCCAAAATAGTGGGAAGTCGATGTATGGAATTCATGCTTTCCGTAAGCGAAACCTTTATATTTCGCCCTTACAGCTGTACCTAACCAAGAGCGGAAGACGGAACGTTTTCTTCCACGTAGATTTTACGCTGATATACCATACCCAAGGCGAATTCATTTTTCAGGTGGCGTTGAAAGCACAGCTGTGCTACTTTTTTCTTACTTAAAGAGAGAAACTTCAAAAGTTGCTTGTGTTTTTGACATATGGATCAACGAAAGCAACAAAAAATTACATTGTTGTGTTTTTGGTGTTGTTACTTGTTGTAGTATTGACACCACCGTATACATGAATTCGCCTTGACCATACCTAGATAAGAGCGTTAGCGTTGTGTCACAAGCAGTAGTGTTAACTTTCGTGCTTACTAAAACCCTCATAAAAGAAATAAGATCTGGAATTTAAACCGCTAGTTTGACCTAAAAATAGCTAATTTGCCATTATTTGTTATCAAGCGATGAAAACAGGGTTGTCAAAACAACAAATAAAGCAACCCTGCTTTTTTTTAACGCGCTGTCAAAATCGGATATTCCAAATGCAAAAAGTTGACGCCGCGCTATTTAGGGATACCTCATACAAATTGTAAGGGCATGAGAAATTTTGACAGCTAGAAAACGCTTTCCGCTCTTTTTAGGTATGGCTGTTACAGACCTGCGACGTTTAAAGCTCTATTTTTTATTTAGTTGGCTCAAGGCTTTATTGAATTAAAGAACCTTAGACTCTATCTTAGGCCCAGAAAACTAAGATAGAAAAATATTTTACTTAAGGCCCACACAAATTTACTTCATTGAATATTCTCCTTTGAAAACCTGACAACGTTCCTTTCAAGCAAACCAACCAAAAGTTAAACCAGGATCAGAAATCATATGCAAAAACTTTTTCGTTTATATTAATATATTAAACTTTATATTCTTGCCAATAATCAGCTTCAATAACGCCAACAACAACATCAGTTATTTTATAGCTGGTTCAAGGGAGGGATACTTTGTTGGATAACTGAAGGGATTTTGATGAAATTTGAGTGTGTGTCTTTATTGTATTTGCTCAAGTGAATGAAAGAACGAATGAAGTGATGAGTATTTTAAGTTGTTGAAGGATTTAGAAGTACGTAAAATTTCCGTTATTAAAATGTCAACATGAAGAAAAAACACAATTTTTGTCATTTTTTTAATTTATTATGACGAGTAAATAATATTTTTATTTATCTTCCTTTTTTGTAAAATTTTATTCGTATTTGATGTGCGTAGTAGTAGGAATTGATGTCCATTCATTTCACCATTTGTCGGTGGATTTTTGTATTTATATTTTTTATGTCTGGGAGTTGGGTTGCGTTTCTGGTTTGTATCTGCCTGTATTTCCTGGTGCTGTTTATTAACACATAAAACATAAAATATTTGACTTGGCTGATTTTGTTCCTTTGTCTGTCTGCTTTTAGCTGTATTTATAAATGTTGATGTGTAATTTTTCTCAACATCCACATTTTGATGTTTATGTTTGTCAATTCAGATAGTTGGCCGGGAATTTGGCGGGCCGGTCAAATAGTTAGTACGCGAGTTTGTAAGTCCATGTACGTGAAATGTTACTAATACAATTTTTTTTTTGCATTAAAGTCATAATCGTTATTGTTCTTATTATGTTGTTGGCTGTTGTTGTTACTGCTAAAAATGACGAATATGTTGTTAGTTGTTGTCATGTCATTACATATGACATAAATATTTTGTTGGCTACTTGTAAGTTGTCTTCTTTGTTGCTGTTCCTGAATGTTTTGAAAGCAATATGTTGCTGTTTGCAAAAGTTTATATTGTCCGCTTGTTATTTATTTTTTTTATTATTGAGTCATTAACCCTTTCAGTAATTTGGAGTAAAAATGAATTAAAGTTGAATGCATACACGTCATATCCAGAGTTAAGTAGGCGTTAGGCCAATGAAGGGTTTATCAGTGTAAGAAATCAAATTAAATTTTTAAATGAGCCCAACAAGAAAAAAACAACAGCAGCAGCAACACCAGCTACAAACGACACAAAACAAAAATAACAAAAAAAAAAAAAAAAAGGAAAAAAGGGTAAGAATTCTCATGCATATTTGTGTATGTGTTTTTCTTTATTAATATATAACATTAATGCAAGTTCTACAGTGGCACAATGGAAGAAGATATCTCATAGATTTCATAAAAATTCTATTATCCTTCTTTAGAGAATTATAGATTTATTTGCAGTTTTATTTTAAATAAAGAACTTGTTCATAATACTATACAAAATTTTATAAATTTTGAGCGATTGTTTGCTTACTCTTAATAAATTTCACTATTAAATGAAAAAAGAAAATATTATGACATTAAATAAAGAAGAGCTTAATTCAGAAGTACGCTTCTATGGGATCACTTGTAAGAGCTTGAAGCGCCAAAAATGCTCCTCCTAGCACTACTGATGGGCAAATTGAAAAAAATATAGCGTTATATATCGTATCGATATTTTCTTAAATATCGATATCTAGTTATTAAAAATATTGAAGTTTTGACATATCGAACGTATTTAACAATCTTAGATGCACTGCGCGGAATTCAATGTTCCATCAATGCACAGAAAAAAATAAAAATCAATTTAATTTAAAAAGTTTGTGATATTAATTACAAAATTAATTAAATTTTATCCAGCAAAGAAATTAATAATATCAATTAAACGTTTAATTCACTTGATTAAACTTTTAATTCAGTTGAACTGATTTTATTTTTGATTAATGCTTTAATTGGTGAACAATTTTGGAGAATTTTTTCTGTGTGAACAGTTGTTTGACGTAGACTATGCGGACGGTGTATGCCTGCTAGCTCAAAATTTCTTCGATATAAGCTAAAGCTAGAGAAGCTCGCTGGAGGAAGTGGGGCGCAAAATAAGCATTAAAAAGGTACGTGTCTGCGGGTGAACTTACTTATCTCTAGACCTGTATTCCTTAAAGGATAGCAGAGAGAGGATGTCGATAAAGTATATTACCTTGGCAGTACACTGGCAAAAAACGATGGCACAGACGAGGTCATCAATATGCGCATCACCAAAGCACGAACAGCCCTTCAAGTACTACAGAAAGTGCGGCGTTCCAGCAGCATCTCTCGTATGCCAAAACTAAGATAATTTAATATAAGTGTTATGTAGGACTTACAATGTGGTTGTAGCATTTGGGGCACTAAACAACAACAAAAAAGGAAATTACCATCGTTTCTTAACCGGTGCTTAAGACAAGTCCTAAACATTTTCTGGCCAAACTGGGTAACAAACGAACAGCTACTTTCACTTGCGAACAAGCAAATAACGCACAGAAAATGGTCATGGATTGGAGACGTTTTGCGAAGACATTGCTAAAACAGCTCTGGAATGTAACTTGCAAGGACAACGAACAATTCGCAGGGAAGGTGTAAAGGCAAATTTTTCCTGGGCTGAAATAAAATCACTTGCTTCTAATCGAGACTCATTTTAATTCCATACTAGTATGCATTATATCAATGTATAAATAAATAAAGGACATATATATGTTTAAAATATTGCAAAAAAAAAAACGAAATATACAGTCAAATATTTAAAAACGTTAGAACTGCACCCAAATTCACTAGGTCCAAACATTTTAAATTATGGTGGCCACAATCGCTTAAGGAGAAGAGACACTGCAGCACTCGCCCTATCAGAAGACCCATAAACAACTACATATGTGAACATGACGAAAGTTTTTTGTCTGGCACTGGCAGGACATAAAATAAAGTATTAGGAAAAGATTTGATTAATTATTGTTAGTTCATATTTCATATATGAAGTTTAAATAAATAAATACTGAAAAACCACATTTTTTCACAGCCAATTGTATACACTTAAAGATATAAAAGAGGTCATGAACAAATAATTAGGTATATAAACTACAAGTTAACATTTTGGAGGTATTTTATTCTTCAAAATCTGCCTCCCATACACATTGGCTTACTACATTGCAAACAAATCGGCACATAAAGCTTCCAACTTTGGTCGAAATATCTTGGTTATCAATACACAACATCTGACCAAATCTGGGCGGGAGAATTGGGCGTGGCACCTCTTATACAAAGGCCTTATAGATTTCTGTAGATCTGAAGAATAGCAAGAGTCAAAGTATCGCAAATAGGTACATAGGTTGATTTGCAATACACAACATCCGACAAAATGTGGGTGGGATTAGGGAATTGGGGGTGCCACAAAATACATTTTTTTTGTATCTAATGAATGGTAAGAGAAAACTTGTCCAAATTTGGTACACACAGCAGGGTTATGAACAACCCCTCTACAAAAAAGGGCTGGATTAGAAAAGTGGGTGTGGCACCTCCCATACAAAGATATTATAGATTTCTATATAACTGGAGAATGGTAACAGTAAAAGTATTCACGCTTGGTACAAACAGATTCTTAACCATGCACTAGACCTGTACTTAATAAAATGTACTTATTTTATTTTAATGATGGTAGCACACTGAGTTAAGCTTTTATCATATAAAATATTTTTTGCCAACAAGAAAACGGAGGAGTGGTAAAAATAATTCCATGAAAATATAACGTTAATTTTGATGTGGGATAAATTTTTTTCTACTAAATACTTACGCTAAAGCTGACGTGGTGGTAAAATATTTTCAAAGAAAAAATTACGTAAATGATGACGAGTGGTAATTTTTGCACCAGCATGTCCATAGCTCCGCTCGTGCTAAGTCGAGCTCAGCCACAATACGATGATCACAATATGAGAAGATACTAAGAGAATTAAATTTTGTAGAGCGCAATGGAAGAGAGTATTTTGAAAATATGTAAGGAGAGGGTAAAATTTACCAGCACCTCCACAGTTACTGAACTACCTAAATAAGAGCGGCAAGCGTTTCTTGTATGTCAAAACTTTTCATTTGCATAAAGTTTATACGAAAAAAACCTTTAGAACGAGAATTCGACACCCCCCGGCTGGAAAATGCTATTTGACAAATCGCTATGTCGATTTGTCTTATTGAAAATGTATTTGAAATAGAATTTTCATGTTTAAAAAAACGCTTGCCGCCCTTGTTTAGGTAGCTCAGTTAAAGTTTAATTAAACTTTATAACACCTTCTCAATAGAACTTTTTATGTCTCTTCAAATGTAATTATATTGAAATGCAAGTTTTACAATAAGCAAAAATCCTGTAGTTTATATATATATATATATATAATTTTATACATATTAAAAAAATTTTAAACTGAAAAAACGTCCAAGGATTTTTATATTAACACTGTGAATGGCCCACTTAATTTTTTTGGTTATTTAGTCATATATAATCGTTTCATATTATTTATTATTTGCCTATGCCTTCTTTGATTCCCCATAACTATTAAAATACATTTACAACTTAATATCCTTCATGTTAAGACCACTGTACGGGGATTTGTTGTTCGTCAATAACACTGGTGTTGGTTATTGCTGTTGGCGGGCGTATGGAATTTTTATGATTGTTCACTTTTTTTCTCTCTCTTTCTCTCTCTTTTTTTCTCTTGTTATATTTCGTTCGTTCTTGCCCAGATGGTTCGTTTGGATAAATGTAAATGATAGAGTTATGATGATAAGAAATAAACAAGTATTTCATTACTTTTATAAAGACGAACAAGATAATGTTGATGACAACCGTCCCGTCGAATGGTGATGATGACGGCAACGTTAATGGCGATGGAATATACAAGTACATATTTACTCTTTTTAAGTAAAAATACCTACACATTTATGCTTTACTGAGATATAGAGTGAGAAAGAGACTAAGAGGAAGTTTTTGTAATTGGTTTGTGTTGACAGTTCTTTAACAGGCAACAGCAACAAAACATATTCCTTAAGTATAATAGTGCTTAGCATACTAATTTCGAAGTTGTTGTCGGTGTTAATGTTGCTGGCTGTTGCCTTTTGAAGACTTTTTGTTGACATTGCTTTTGCTGGCGCTGCCGCTGCTTTTAATAATAAAGATTAGCCACTTGCAATTGCTCGAGAGCAAAAGATAAAGCGTTAGAAAAACGCAACTTTATTATAAAAGTTAATTTGTATTTAAAAAGGGTCGAGAACTGTATGTCAAAGTCGCACAACATTATGGGAGGTATTTTGTACGAATCAGCGAGTACTGGTTGGTGGTGCTTACAAATTGATGTCAAGAAGATGGGACTGATGATAATTATAATGTGATTATTTTGTAAAATTAATATTTTTATAATGACTTGAAATGCGGCAGAGTTTTATTTTAGTTTAAAAATAGTACTTGGACAGCATTTGAAGTAGAATAGGAAATGTTGTTGTTGAGCTGATTGAAGTTGATGCAACATTTCCGAAGGAAATTTTAGCATGGAAAATGGTGTTGTTTGATAGCAGTGAAATTTGCATATTGCGGAGGTCTCCTCAGTTTAGACTTGCCATTATATAAAATGATATTAGTTATTATTTAATACTTAAATACACTGAAGAATTTCATTCATTTATTTCACATTTAAAGGAAACTATATCGGGTGTTTTATAGTTGCCAAGGAACTTTCGATAGGGATAACTATGGTTTGACAGCTGAGGACATTTTTGTTCAGTAAAGTTTAGCAAGTCATCATAATTGTTTTAATGCTAGAACAACAATTCCAAATTGTGAAAATTTACTTTGAAGGAAATAAATTTGTTCGCAAAGGTCATAGAGCACTTCGTTCCTTTTACGAAGTTCATTTTTACGAACCTACGTCAATAAGCAAAATTGTCGTATTTAGGGCGAATACAATCCTTAAGCCTTTACCGAATCACCATTACATCCATTAAAATTGGCTGTTTGGGGCCGTTTACATGCTCCTTCGAAATGAGCAAGGAGGTGCCGTTACGAAGAATGGCGAGAGCTATCGGTCAATGCTGACAACATTTTTGTTTCCAAAATTAATCAGCTAAACATCAATGATATTTGGTTCTAGCAAGGCGTAGCAAGTCCGCCTGCATGCCAAACTCCAACCGAGGTTACAGGCACAACCGAGTCCTTAATGCGACATTTTAAAGGTTTACTTTCACCTGATTTGTGTATTTACCGCAGCTACCACATAATCCCCGAAGTTCCCGCATCAGTAACCAGTCCAGGGTCTATCTTAACTCCTGGGAACAGAAAGGACGCTGATCGTTCGTGAGTGTAACACTTAAAGGTATTATCTCAGCAGACGTACGTACATCTCGGGGAAGGTTGGATATAAACTTTTACATATTTAAAAACTCAAATCATCTACAAACTTCTTACTTTTTATTCTGTACTTCATAGAAATCAGCATTTACGTGCGCTGATGACCTTCTACTGGCTTTGATTGAATACTAGAAATTTTTTAGCAGAGAAGAAATTTCAAGAGAAAAAAAATTGGCGTCATTTTTGATAAAGTGATAAAATAGTTCAGAGACGAAAGCAGAATTCAATTTGCAACTGGTGAAGCCTTTATAGAATTATTATGAAAATATCTCTGACAACTGGCCATGTTTCCGCAAACGGTACCACCATGATCGATATTGAGGACAGGAAAAAAAAAAGTTTTGGCTGCATTCACCCAACTACATGGAATATGGAACACTTATAACTATATTTGTGCTATCTGCAATTTTTAGAAAATGAGTTTTTTATATCAAAGTGTTTTCTGGCTGAATTGTCATCTGTCATTTAATTTAAAGAAAAATAATTATTTCCAAAACGTTTTTTTTTTAATTGGTAATGTGCTATCTAACACACAATATTTGCATTAAAATATATTTGTGTATACAATAAACTTTTAAAAATTGTTTTAACAAAATATGCATGTATATTTATATGTACATATGTACATATGTATCTATGTATATGTACATTAGGGTATAACCAAAAAAAATACCTATCACGACGGGGTGGCCACTGATGTATATATCAAGAAAACAGTTTTTTGAGATCAATTTGGATAAAAAACCTCCCCCCCAAACCGTTTTTTTTAAAAGCTTCCAAAAATAATAATATTTGAATTTTTATTTTTTAAATACCATTCATACACTCATGTACTATATATATACTTTAGATACTAAAAATTATATTTGTTAAAAGAAATAAACTTTAAGTTCAAAGTGCGTGTTGATCTGCAATATTGTATTTTTAATAAGCAAAAAAAATCCAAATACTAAACTTCAAAGTGATTTGGGGGGGGAACTTTTTTAACGCCCGCGAAAAAGTGACCCCACTTTTCATCACAGATTTTCATGGTCTATATGGCATGGATAGGTATTTTTTGATAATTTAAAAAATTGTTCAAAAGTTATACCCCTAATGTACATGCATACGTAGCAATTTGGTTATCGGCAGTGCTGCCACGACTAGTGCAATTTTTACAACCAAAATTTTCGAAAAAGTTACCAAATGTGAAAAAATATAACTAAATTAGAAATGCCTTTTGTTAATTGAGAAAAACATAAGCATTTATTTTAGGTTGCATTTTAAGACAAAGGTTATTTGCACTTAATGTGAAAATATTAATTACAAATTAAGAAAACTAAACAAGAAATGTAATTCTTGTACATATTAAAAAATAAGGAGAAACTTTATTTAATTTAATTTAATTTAATTTTTATTTATTTATTTGTCTATGGAATTATAATCCTTACAGACTTCTTAATTAAATAAAAATAAATTTTAAAAAGTAACAAAAATTATGGATTTAAATAGATTAATATACTAGTTTTAATATCAGTGGAGCTATAAGAATAGTCAATAAATTTATAAAACTTGTTGAACTCGTTACACATCCTTCTTAAGGGGTCACCATTAGCATAATTAGCTCTAAAAAATTGAATTGATAACGGAACCAAGTGACGTGATGGGCGTTGAGGAACATTAAATGTTATATTGTTGATTAAGTATCCAGAGCAAACGTCGCCAATAATTATGTTGAAAATAAACGAGATGTTAAGCACAGTTCTACGGCTCTTTAGAGTTGGCAGCTTGATGAGGGCTAGTCTAGCAGGATAAGGCGGCAGATTCCATTGGTTAAAGTTCAACCCACGTAGACAAAAAGTCAGAAACTGTTTTTGGACTGATTCAATTTGGTCGGAATGTTTTTTATAAATAGGGTCCCATATTACGGATCCATACTCCAATACAGGTCTTACCAGGGAAGTATACAGACTTTTCGTAACATATGGATCCTTGAACTCTTTAGCCCATCGTTTTACAAAACCGATCATACCTCTGCCTTTATTAGCTGTCATTGTTATATGTGCAATGAAATTTAGTTTTGAGTCAAGCAGAATTCCAAGATCTACGAAGCTATCCACCGACTCCAACTGATGACTTTCAAAAAAGTAGAATGCAGGTATTGGACTCTTTCTAACAAAACGCATGTATTTACATTTTTTTAGATTAAGTTGCATAAGATTTACATTGCACCACGTGTAAAAAGAATTTAAGTCGTTTTGAAGAAGTTGTTGCTCAGATATTTGACGATAGCTCAGAAAAACTTTGACGTCGTCCGCATACATCAGAATATTGGATGAATAAATCACCTCAGGTAGGTCATTAATAAATAATGTAAAAAGAAGTGGCCCAAGGTGGCTTCCCTGAGGCACACCAGACAGAACATCTATGCTTCTAGAAATCGCGTTATTAAAGTTAATGGATTGTGTTCTGTTGCTTAGGTATGAGTATATCCATTTTATACTAATATCAGTAAAACCCAGTAAATGAAGTTTAACCTTCAAAAGGCTATGGTTAACTTTATCAAAAGCCTTGGTAAAATCAGTGTATATCACGTCAGTTTGTTGTTGTTGTATAAATCCTCGATGTATGGCAGTTGTAAGATGAAGGAGATTTGTTGTAGTAGAGCATCTTTTTTGAAACCCATGCTGGTAAGGTGTTATCAAATTTGATACTTGGTAACAAAGGAATTCGGTAATAATTTTTTCGAATAGTTTAGGTATTATACTCAATTTTGCAATACCACGGTAGTTTTCAACATCCGATTTATTTCCCGATTTAAACAAAGGAATAATAAACGAGTTCTTCCATAGATACGGAAAGTGACCATGCTCGATTGATACATTAAATAAAATTTCTAGAGGGATAGCAATACTGTCAGCACAGTTAATTAAAATGTTACTTGGAATGCTATCAGGACCAGAATTGAATGAAAATTTTAAACTTTTTAATTCCTTAACGATTGTTGCGATGTCAATAAATGGAATGTGGGTTGTTTGGTTCGCATTTATCTTGAATGGATAATTAACTGATTCGTCATAAAAAGCATTCGAATAAGTTGTGGAGAAGAAATCGGCAAACCAATTACTTATTGTGTCATTATCGCTGGACTCCATATGTTGGAACTTCATGGATGAAGGGAAGCCAGTTGTTTTCTTCTTAGAGTTAACAAATTTAAAAAACGATTTCGGATTACGCTTGAAATTATATTTCATTGAATTTAAATAATTTTCGTAACACGCTTTATTAAGCAAAGTATACTCAGAGCGGCAAGTCGAGTATCTTAGATAATCCACGGATGATCCGGATTTTTTGAATTTTCTGTAGTATTTGTTCTTTTTGTTTTTAGCATGAGCCAATTGTTTATTATTCCAAGGTGGACCAGTTATTTTCCTATATATTTTTTTTGGAATAGCCAAATCCATAAAACGGTAAACTTTATTATAAAATGCGTTACACATCTGATCAACGTCAGTAAAGCACGATAAAGTATTGTGCCAATTTGTATTAGAAAATAGCTCAATTAACATATTATAATTAGTATGTTTGAACGAAAATACCTTTTCATTTCTAATATACGAGGACACAGGCTTACATGGAATTGAGAAGAGCAGCTCAATTGTAGGATGGTAAATATCTTCAGGAGTTGAAATAGGTGATGAGCGCCTAATGAAGCAATCTGCTATATCATTGACGAACACTAAGTCTAAAATTCGATTACAGTTGTTGGTAATGCCATTAATTTGGTATAGGCTTAGATCATACAGGACATCAAAACATTTGTCATAGGTTGAACTATGCTTGGTTTGAACGAAGTATTTATCTTCTGGAAGATATTTCCATGTAACGGAAGGTATATTAAAGTCACCAAAAACGATAACAGAATCCCCATCTAAAGAACAACGCGCAATATCAGCAATAGACTCGGCATGTTTAGTGTACACACTTTGCGGGGACGTTGGAGGAACATAAGAACAAGTTAGATATACTCTTTTATAATCAAGTTTTATTACCACTGATATAAATTCTATATCACACGTTGAATCACCAGTAACCAATTCTGCGGAAAAGTTGCTAGAAACTGCAATAAGAACGCCACCACCAGTAGTTTTATTACCACGATCTCGGCGAAAAATATTAAAATTGTTGCAAAGTATTTCGGTATTTAAAAAGCTGTCATTTAACCATGTTTCTGTAAACACTAGGACATGATGATCTATATTAAAGCTTTCCATATATAAAGCTGAAAGTTTTGTTCTCAGGCCACGGACATTTTGGTAAACAATTGAAATGTAATCAGTAGTTTTAATTAGTTTTTTGACACATTAGGTTCACGTTGTGGGAGGATACCAACATTTTGTGAACTATTTCTATATACATATTCCCGTACCAGAGTATTTATTGGCCAGAAACTCGGCTTAATTAACATTTCATAAAGATCAGCAGACACTATAATCTTGAAAGAGGATATAGATCTTAGCTGTTGAAAATTGAATTTCTTTATTGAGATATCACATTCCTTCCCAATTTTATTATTGACATAATATTTAACTGAATCAACAGAAGTATCACTTGCTAGACGAGAAACAAAAATAGTTTTCCTTGGGGCAACAGCTCTTAACGGGTTATATACAACAGCATCAGTATTTAATATTAATGGAACATTATTAGCGAGAACATTTTCATTGGCTGTATTTAGAACAGCTTCGGCATAACTTATTTGCGAGTTATTACTAATTTCTTCAGTGTTTACACCAGGATATGTATTGAAAACATTTGTTCCAGATGATGTCGGATCGCATTGAACAGCAGGAGGTATATTGAGCTTATCTTTAGCTCCATGTTTATTATTATTGTTATTATTATTGTTTCTTGGTGATTTACGACGTTTTGGGGAAGGTTGAATAGGAGATTCTAAATCATCTAACGATTTATAATCATTAAACACTTTCCCGTAAGCAGCTATACGCTCATTTAACTGAGCAACTTCATTTTGAATTTCATTAAATTTTGATTTTTGACTTTGAAAAAAGCGGTAAAAGTCAACTCCCAATTTTCTACAGTTTTCACAACACCAGTGCAGTCCATTATTCTTGGTTGTGGCTTCTGCAACTAACCCAGATAATCCACTGCATTTAAAGTGACAACATTCATGACACAGCCAACAGACGATCATTCGGTCATCAACACCTTTGATGCTACAGTTTTTTACTAAACAGGCCATAATAGTAGAGCACAATTGTTCGCTGGGATATGATAAAAAGCTACTATCCAACAGATGGCACCACTATAATTTTATCAAATACACAAACCAATAATGTTGTAATAAAACGTATTGATATGACATGCAATCAGCTGTTATCACAGAAGTATTAAATGTTACTTATTATCAATTGTATTTAATAAAGCTTGTACAGAATCACATTAACAAAAGCAAATAAAAAGAAAGTTTGTGACTGAATTAACAGACGAACGAGACTGCACAAATAAACACAGTTTTATAAGCGTGTACAATTCTAGAAATTTTAAACCGATTATAAGAATTTTATGATGACAAAAACACTATAAATCTTTAAACTTTCACGGAGCGACAAACAAACACGACCGACACAGCACACTTGTCCCTCGCATCTAACTTAAATTAACTTAAATTAAAAGGTTGTACTTATTTGAGACTTTTTCATGAAAAATATTTTTATTTTGTAAGAGTTTTATTTTGTTTTCACAACACAAGTGATTGAACGTTTAGTAAAATTTATATGAAAAGCACTCAGTTTTATATTAATAACAAAAAATTCAAAAATTAAATTATTTTCCGCTTTTTACCTGTCAGTGGCTCGGTTGTGCAGTGTGGCGATTTTTAAATTCTTTTGGCGATGAACATTTACGTTTTGCGATGTGGCGATTGTCTTGGCGAAATTGGAAACTGTTGGCGATATGCGAAATGCATTTTTTGTTAATTTAATCTTAAATATTATTAAAATGGGTATAACTCATTTCTCTGGTTTGTTAATTGTATTTTTTTATTGTATAATATTATAACGAATATAAACAAGATCGATTTCAGTACGTTAACTCAAAGAGGAAAATGTATATGACTGACAGTTAAAGGCTTTTTTTATAAATTAAAAATATTGCCAAATTATTATATATTTTCTTAAAGTCATTTCCGCAAGTTCTCAAATTATAGATTTTATATCAATTTATTTTTGAAATATCTTTAAAATGCCTATGGGTATATTAATATATTAAAATATACTACTGGAAATAGTGCAAATTTAAAACATTTTCCTTATATTCAAGCTTTTAGAAACACCAAATCTACTTCTGTGTACTCTTTCAGTCATTTTCTGAAATCGATTCCGCGTGATTTATGCACTTATCTTTACTACTCTTAAAATCAGAAAAACTACGCTCGTTTAAAAAAATAATTGAAAATCTCCATCGATAAAACTTCATTTGATTTAAATTTCAGAACATGGCAGTTTCTAATATAAAAATCACATTTGGCAATTTTTTTCTTAGCAAAAATCCTAAAAAAATATCTGGAAGCTATTTTGAAAGGAATTTTTTGGTTGCGATAAAGTATAAAGAACTTCCGTTCATTTTAATCAAATAATGAGAAAATCGTAGTGCAAAGTACAAATTATTCGAATCGTAAATAATTTCCTTCGAATCCATATACGCAATAAGAAAGTTAAAAATTTAAAAAACCTAAATTGCAAGTGTATCAAGAAAATCATATTCATACGTATTTTATATTTTAGAAAAAAAGTAACCAAAATAAAAAAAATATTCACATCTCCACATTGAGAAAAATAATAACCAATTTTGGTTAGAAATAACCAAAAACGGCAGCTCTGGTTATCGGTAATATTCAGTGTTGCCACTTTGTGGGTAATTGCCCGAATTTGGTGCAATTTTAACACTCGTTCGTAGAGCGTGGGTAATTTCTTTGAGGTGTAGATCAGGTGTAATTTGAAATTCTTTCATTTTAAAACAAATAATATGTATAAGGATTTGATTTTAGTGATAAAATTTATACCATTAAAAAAATTGTTAATCTAAAAATTTACAGTATATGCAACCAACGTCACTGTTTTAAAAAAAAAGGTTTCCAAAGTTTTTGAAGCAAAAAATTAATAATGATTGGCGTCAAAAGGACAATCAGATTTCGATAAATATGAGCTTTATTGTGATTTAGAACCCGAAGTTTAGTGGAAAAAGAAGGTATTTATACTAAAAAAAACCCCTGAAAAAATTTTGTGTTTGCTTAACATTTAAAATGCTTTAGTTGAGAAATATTTACCGCCCTAAACATTTGTTAAACTGATTTGAGAAACAGACTGTCATCTGAAACCATAATAGGAACTGTATTTACTAAATAAAGTATACAAAGAAACGGCAATGAACATTTTGAACCTTCCCTAGATATATGGAAGCAAAACTTAATATTTAAAGCTTTTATTTAATTTATTCAAGATTTTTGATGTTATTGTTTGTTACTTTTTTTGTAATAATTATTAAATAAATAGGGTATTATGAGTTTGTATTGATACATGAAACACATACAAATATTTGTTGTAGTATACCGATCGACATAGAATCAGAATCTGAGTCGCCAGTCCTGCTGGCTGATTATCATTCCATGTAGGCCTTCTGCGCAAAGTACATGTCGCAATTTTTAAGATAATTTAATGAAATTTGGTTATTACGTTTTTTGAAAATTTTGAAAATTGGTCCGATCTATAATTTCACATAGCCCCCATACGAACTTTTTTTTTAAGAGCGTCTTTATGCCTATAAACCATCTGATATGTTGCTATTTGGACCAAATTAGGCGCAAATATATTTTATTTCAACTTAAACTATTTTACGAAGTATATTTTGGAATCAGTCCATATTTTACCATGACTCCCATACAAATACCACTTACGATAATAGCTTGTAATAGCATAACTGCTTTATAAATATTGGTATGTCATGACAAAATTTTGTGCTGGTAGGTAAGCCATATATAAACCCCCTCCCTTAAATCATTTTAAGACGAAAAAAATCTCAAATAGATGTAGTTACCTAGATAATATTCGACGTTAAGAATTCTTATGTTATTAGCCTTGAACTCATAATATAATTAAATTTTAATAAGTCCATAATTGCATATGGCACCTAACAAGGGAACACTCTACAAAAATTGTCTGTAAATATAATGATGTAGGGTTTAAAATGTTCGGAATGGACCGACTATGTACTTTCTAATTTGTTCTATTTTGCAAAAGAGTTTTTTTTATAATTAAACGTCAATTAGATATCAGGTGTAATTTAATTTAAATTGGGTAATTTTGCCTCATCTCAAGTGTAGTTTTGAATTTTGCTGGTGGTAACACTGGTTATATTTCATCTAAAGAAGATGAGGACGATCTTATAGCCGGTTCATCGTTAAAAATTCGCAAAAACTTATTATAGATTCCAAAAACGAACGAACATATTTGCCCATATCGCAGGAGTATTTTAAATTCGCCAGGCACGAATTAAGTCTCTTGTCGTAGACGAAAACGAGTCCTTTTTCTGGCAATAAGAAATTCCGTGTGAAGGGTCTGCAATATTTAGGATTTTCGACAGTATAGTTTCATGTAAAATTAATTAACTATAGTTTCTAATATATAGTTTCATTACGTGTTTCTTAATATTTTATTTTTCCATAACAACGGGTTATACATTTTTCCGTTTCAAAAGTAAAGTTAAATAAACACAGGTAAAGCTATGATTTCGAAGAAACTTTTATTTCATTATAATGCCAGGACGTTGTCATTACGATAAAAAATACTGTCATTTCAATGACAGCCTCTAGATTGGTTTTGAGGTAGTTTGCGACCACTTTTACTCACATTTCTGGCGGTATCTCGGCGATAACTTGACGAATGTTGTTTTTTAAATGCTCCAACGTTATGGGATTATCCGCGTATACACGGTCCTTGACGCAGATCTACAAAAAAATTTAACGAAGTCAAATCGCATTATCTTGGTATCCAATTGACGTTCGCAAAACGTGGGGGTACGCGTTCTGGAAATTTTAGATGCAGTAAAGCTGAAATCGGTCGTATTCTGTGGCTCGGGGCACTGTCGTGTTAAAACCACATATTGTCCAGTCTAAACTCTTGAATCGCAGGTCAAAAAAGTCGCCACAGCATTCTGAATTGACAGTTACAGTTCTTTCAGCGTCATTTTCCAACAAATACGGCTTAATGACACCTCCAGACCATAATGCGCACTAAACAGTAACATGTTCCGGAGGCAACGGCTTTTCCACAATCATTTCTGGGCTCTTAAAGCCCTTTACGCGACCATTTTGCTTATTAATGAAACCATGGAGTGACACACGAGCTTCATCGCTGAAGAAAATTTTATGCGAAAAATCAACATTGAAAGCCTGGCACCAATCAGCTTATCTACGGATTTGAGAATGGCCAGCCGCCTTTAATTGTTGCGTGAGTTCGGCTTTTTATGGATGAAGATGCAAATCCAAATGTAAAATATGCCATAATGAGCCGTATGATAGGCCTAATTGCTGAGAACGCCGTGGAATCGACAAATTCGGATTATCCGCCCCAATTTCACTAACAGAAGCGATTGTTTCGGCTGTGGGTGCATTACGATGATGCACAAGCCTGGCCACATCTGTAGCTCCACACTGAAAAAAAACCTCCAAAAATGTTGCCCCAGTTAAAGCATTACTCAAAAATAAAATCAGTTTTAATTAAATATGTAATCAAATGAATTAAACGTTTAATCAAGTGAATTAAATGTTTAATTGAGTGAATTAAAAGTTTAATTGATACTATTAATTTGCACCAGTAAACAAACTAATAGTTACAAATAAAAAACTGAAATGGCAAGCTGCTTTATTTAAGTAACTTGGTTTTTTTTAATTTTTGTTTTTTCTTTCTATCCTCTTACAACTACAATTTGTGTTGGAAAAAACCCAGCCAATTGTAGGGAAATGTAAGAAAGAAAAAATTGACGGTTTATTGTTGTGACTTTGTTGAAGCTTTGATATTGTTACATTTAAGACCAGAGTGTTTTAAAATTCTTATTCACTTTATGGTCTTACTTGTATAATATTTTTAGCTTTTCTAAAGTATTTGGAAAAAGTTTCCTGACGAGCTGGCCTAAGCAACCAGCGAAATGCGCATAGGAACTAGCTTTCCCACAACAATAAATTTCAGTGTTTTCATTTAAAAAATTGGGATTATTAGCACATCATTAATAAATGAACTAATTAAACGTTTAATTCACTTGATTAAACGTTTAATTCACTTGATTAAATTTTTAATTAAAACCGATTTTTTTTTTTGATTAATGCTTTAATTGGGGCAACATTTTATTCTGTGCAGTCTCTTAAAATTTCTTTATAATCTGACCGCTTTGTCAGACCGGCGATTTTAAAAACCACTAAATATAAAACCCTGTATTTTAAATATTATTTTCTTAATTTCATGTTGCTTAAGTTAAAGCCTCAATGGGTTTTCATTACAGCAAATTTTTATTTATGTTTAAATAGTGCTATCTGCTTATTTAAGTGTTTGAATTAATGAAACTTTAACTTGTAAAAACTGCTATCAAACATAATAGCGCGAGTAAGTTAAGTTCTTACTCTAAAAGTTAACAATAAAACAGTTTTTTTGCTCTCCTGTAAAATTGTGATTTTGCAGATAACACTTGTTGAACATATGAGAAAACCCAGATTTGTGCTGGAAACCGTAAAACAGAAAATGCGTGGGTTTATAACCGCGATCTTCGCCAAATTCTGAAAATATTCTGGCCACGTAAAATTTCAAACGAACAACTAAGACTGCCCTGCAGGAAATTTGTGTTAACTGTTCTTAAAGCTCTTATCCCGTGACCAATGAACACAATATTATAATAAAAAGAAACGACCCGTGATAGATGAAAAAGTACAGTTACGCCAGAGGAAAGATAATTAACACAAAACTAGACATGTGGCTAGATTTTATGAGGATAGTGGATGATTTCATCTAGTTCTATTACTTTATATGAAAGGGATTTATCATATTAATTTGGTTCACTCGGGACAATATCTCCGAAAGGCATTATTTTAAGTGAAATTGTATGTGTCTATTTAGTGACCTGTTACAAATTGCCGCAAATGTGCAAATTAACCCCCTTCTAGGGCATTGCCATGTTAAAGTGACAGGCTCCCTTCATATAAAATGTTAGAACTAGAACCGGTTCCTACCACTTAAGAACTGTCAGGTGACAAGTTTGGAGTTCGTACCCGTTCCCCTTGGGTGAGAACAGAGCTTGGTGACATTAACATCGAAATCCTTAAAAGAAAAGCATCTGAACAAATATGCCATCATACCTTAGTATACAACCCACATCGAAGAAGAAAACGAGAAAGTCCTAGAAACACTTGGATAAGTTCTAGATTAGCAGAGAGCAATTCTATAGCACACAACATTGGCAAAACATATGGCAACAACGGTCAAATAATGGCGATATATTTTCTGATAAATGGACTAGTTTTAATATTAATTAAGAAACTAAAAAAACATATGAATATTTAAGCGTCATTTTAAACACAGAATTCAACCTCTCTCTTACACAGAAAAAATTCAAAATTTTCTCTAATCACCAAATTTATACCAAATTCATAATATGAAGCAAACAAGTTGTTGATTTTGCACCTATTAACAAAATGATCATATTGATTACTAAAAATTTAAAAATTTTGAAATTTTTTTTCAATAAATGATATTTTTAATTTTTATTAAAAAAATTATCAAGAAACTTTGCCCTTTCAAACAATATGTTAATTTATTTAATTAAATATTGACAATTTCCAACAACAATTCTACAAGTTTAAATTATTTTATTTTAAACGAAAAAAAAATCAATTAACATTTTTTGATATTTAATTAATATTTTAATTAAAAATTTATTTCAAAACAACTAAAATGTTAATTAAATCCAAATTATATTTTTAATTTTCTTTCAACTAAAAAAATAATTGATTTAATTATCACATTTATTCAATTTAAATACCTTTTAAACCATTTTTTTAATTGCTAAAAAACTTTTTTCTGTGTAGTGGAATACCACTGTTTTATTCCACAACTCCATCATTCACGAAAAACAACAAAATCCCGCTACTTAAATCAAATTAAATTAATTATCCAGTATGACTTAAATACTAAATGAAAATTTTAACCAAAAATATTCGTCTATCTTTTAATCTTAATGTTAAGTGGATGAAACCAACGAAAAAAAACAATAAAAAACATAACACAGTGCTTTTCACAATCCTTAAAGTTTATATTTATCCACATATTATTAACATATTTTCACTCCTTTAGCAAATAATGAATAAAACAGAATACTCACTCGTACAACTTGCATTCATTGTAGTGCATTTTCATTTTCTGTTGTTGATTTTATTTTATTCAGTTTCTTTTCATCCTGCAAATCCTCATTTGTTTTAATAGTCAACATGCTGTTGTTCATGCTTTAACTTTATTTACACCCTTCACCACAGGTGGAAAGGGCATCATTATGTATATAAGTTTGTCATTCCGTTTGTAATTTCTACCATATTGATAGGACCCTATAAAGTATATACATTCTTGGTCCTTATAAGTTACAAAATTGATTTAACGACAAACTAATAGTCAGTTTGAATACCGTATTCGTCAATACAATTAATTTTTTTATTGAAAAGGCAACAAAAACCGAATTTGTAGATAAAAAAAATACTGGTGTTAATTCAAATTGTTCACATTCAACAAATATTTTTAACAATGAGTTCGTAACATTAAATAATATATTTGTTAGCAATCAAATAAAAATTGTTATTGCAAAATTTATCATATTAACAGAATGTTTTGTTGCTCATTAATTTTGAAAAATGTATTGCAATTTTAAAATGTTAATATAATTAATTTTTCATTTAAATATAATAAAAATCTCTCCACATATATCTTTAACATAAACAGACTTAGAAGTGGATACAGGATACAGAAGAAAGTCTTAACGTGCACAAAACGTATTCTTGACACAACCATCAACTTTAATTTGAAAACGAGAATAAATAATACCGCGTTTAAACTTCGCTATAAAGTTTTTAATAAACGGACTCAGTTGTCACAGTCCGATCGCTTATTCTTTACAACAATAAAACCAAACAAAATTTAATTTTTTTACTGACAGGCCCACAATTACAAATAACAAAAAACTAACTGCCTGGCCCACAAATGGGTGGAGTGCAATAATGCCTTACGAAATAAGGCCTTTAAGGCTTTATTTCACTTTCAATTGAGAAATAAGGCCTTTATTTGCAAAAAGGCTTTATTGCACTTTGAAAGTGAAATAAGGCCTTTATTTAAATTTAGCCAATTGTGCAATAAAGCCTTTATTTTATATTTTTTGATTCTCTTGCCACCTAAATCTTCACTTATTAAAGTTTTTCTGCGTGGCGGCCTGCGGCCGATCTTAGGGGTTTTCTCCTCCATAGGACGCGGCAGGTGGCTTCGCTGAACACAGTTTTCCTGCGCGCGTCTCATTATCTTCCCTAGTGTGACGCGCGCAAGGAAACTTTATTCAGCGAAGCCACCTGCCGCGTCCTATGGAGGAGAAAATCCCTAAGATCGGCCGCAGGCCGCCACGCAGAAAAACTTTATTAAGTGAAGATTTTCAATATTGTTGCGGTTAAATTAATATTTGTGCATGCTTTTTTTTTCTTTTTTTCTCATTTTGGTGGGATTCATTTCGTTTCCAGAAGTTGGATTAATTATTAATGTTCTATTAATTTTTGTTAAAATGAAATTTTTTTATAATTTTTCAATAAAATATAAGAAAAAAAAAATTTTATTGCTTTATTAAAAAAAAAATTTAAGTGCAATAAGGCCTTTAAGGCTTTATTTCACTTTCAATTGAGAAATAAGGCCTTTATTTGCAAAAAGGCTTTATTGCACTTTGAAAGTGAAATAAAGCCTTAAAGGCCTTATTTCGTAAGGCATTATTGCACTCCACCCCACAAATGTCGACAAGAACATTTCTTTCTTATATTTATAATGAAAACAAAAACAAATTTAAATTTTTTATTATTGTTTTCAATATAAAAATGCGAAAGAAATGTTCTTGTCGACATTGTGGGCCTGGCAGTAAAATTTGTTTTTTATTTCAATATAAAAATACGAAAAAAGTGTTCTTGTCGACATTGTGAGCCAGGCAGTTAATTTTGTATTGAAAATTATTGATAGAAAATTATTTTATTTTTTCAACTAAAACAAATTGTTAATGTGACAAATTACAAACAATTAAGGAGGCATAAGTTCAGCATCTTCTACCCAGATCTAAAGAAGTGAAGAAATTAAAATCCTCTAAGATGCGTTGCTGACTGCCCCTTTGGGTTTCGTGATGAATTTTCGCTGATTTGCAGAAGCCAGGATATTTAGGACTATTGAGTAGAATCTTTTCATCCGCACAAATTTTATTTTTTAGTCCTAAAAATCCTGGTTTCTGCGAATCAACGCAAAATCATCACAAAACCCAAACCTTAGCTCAAACGCCCAAATATATGTGTTAATCTTGAATCCAGGAGCATCAGGAGGCATAAGTTCAGCATCTTCCTTGCGACTACCCAGCTCTAAAGAAGTGAAGAAATGAAAATCCTCTAAGATGCGTTGCTGACTGCCCCTTTGGGTTTCGTGATAAATTTTCGCTGCTTTGCAGAAGCCAGGATGTTTAGGACTATTGAGTAGAATCTTTTCATCCGCACAAATTTTATTTTTTAGTCCTTAAAATCCTGGTTTCTGCGAATCAACGTAAAATCATCACAAAACCCAAACCTTAGCTCAAACGCCCAAATACATGTGTTAATCTTGAATCCAGGAGCATAAGGAGGCATAAGTTCAGCATCTTCCTTGCGACTACCCAGCTCTAAAGAAGTGAAGAAATGAAAATCCTCTAAGATGCGTTGCTGACTGCCCCTTTGGGTTTCGTGATGATTTTTCGCTGATTTGCAGAAGCCAGGGTGTTTAGTACTATTAAGTAGAATCTTTTCATCCGCACAAATTTTATTTTTTATTCCTTAAAATCCTGATTTCTGCGAATCAACGCAAAATCATCACAAAACCCAAAAGGGCAGCCTTCTGGAGTATAAGCTTTAAAAAATCTTAGATCTAACAGCTTAATGCAGCTCAAATTGGTACCGATTATGCACGGTAGCCAACTCTTTCCACAATATACATAGAGCATCGAACAAATATAATCATATGTATGAAGCGTATGTCGAAATAAAACAGCAGCTTGTTAGCAAAGATGCAACTCCCATATAAAACAATGATAACATAAAGATTTTTGCATAATTGTTTTTAAGTTGTTGTTGTTGAAAAATGAACAAAAACAAACAACAAAATAAACAGAAAAAAAACGTAAAAAGATAATCATGTGCCAAATGTTTTTAAGAGTCCATTTAAGAAGAAGCTGGAAAAAAACTGAAGTTAAAACAGTGCACAGAAACTACACCGAGACAAACGAGCACATGAGATGAGATTTAAAAAAAAAGGAGAAGAATCTTTTATACAATCTTTTTTTATGCATAAAACGAACATGGATTAAGTCCAACAAAATGCAACAACAACGAAAATCTTTGTGTGAAATAACAATAAAGAACTGTAATGAAATGAAACTGAAAATGAGTTTGAACGGAATTCGAGGGATAAAAAACATACATTTTAAATTTGTACGAGCTTGCAAGGGAAGAAGTATCTTTAATTGAAAATGAAGGATTAAAATTTAAACCAATTAATTTTGTAAATTGAGGGTAAGTTTGTTGTCGCCTTGTCTTTTCGCATTACGTGAAGTGCGAATAGGAAAAAACTGGTGTTTCATTAAAGAATGACACAATATTTTGATTTGTACAAATGAAGGGCTTATTTTTCATTTAAAAATGGGTTTCCCTTTTTTCGTTCTTAAGAAATTATAAACGAGTATTTAAACTTATTTTTACCGTCATTTCTAAATTCATATTAAAACTTTTATGAGACAACAAAACCAACAGAAAGTAACGTAATATTGTAAGTAACAAATAACAAATAGTTACCATTTGGATTACATTATAATAAAAGCATTATCAAAAGTTTAAACAAGATTGTAACATATGATAATAAATTTATATCCTTTGTAAGACCCAAACAAAAAAAATGCGAAGCAAACAAAAAAACATAGCGAAACGACATCAAATTAACAGTCAACAATTGACACCCATCCACAAAAAATGAAACGAAAAACTAAATGAAACTCATAGGAAAAAGTGGAAAACCCACCAACTAAACAACCAACTTAAATAGCGGCCAATACGAGACAGTGGTTTGAAAGATAGAAATAATTAACAAAAAAAAATTTGTATAACTTAAATAGTTTAAGTATCCTTAATACGCTGCCCATTGAGAAAGCGAAATATTGGATTAATAATTAATATTTTTTATACAAATGACCTTGGGCTTAAAAATTTATTACGAAGATTAAAAAGTTTATACTATCGGTACTTTAAACAAATATTTTATTTTTACATTTAAGTTCAGTAATGGTCAAGAATGCTTAAAACAATATTTTTGTACGTACCGCTTATGTATAACGGTTACAAAAATGTTTCAACGCCTTAATTATGAAAACACATACTGGTCTTAAATTTAATGCACCAACTCCTTGCTAAGAAGCATCCCACAGCGTGTTTCAACTTTGCTATAGAAAGTAAGTGCCCATTTAGATTGACCCCTTTTAAAAGAGTTGGTATTGAGGAACTAGCATTATCTCTTACACTTTTTTTACGAATGACCAGAAGCTTTTACTGCCCCGGGAACCAGTAAGAACTTCAGTACGAAGAAGTTGTTCGTGAAGAGTTTTTTCCCGTTTAAGTACTTTGGTACACGTATCAGTGTTTTTATTGTTACGCCAATTTCTAAATGCTTTCTCTCTGGATCTGACTGCTAATTTGCACGTCTGACTAAACCAAGATTTTGATCTAGGTTTTTTCGAAACTTTTTTAACTGGAATGAACATTTTCATTCCTAGCTTTATAACATTTTCCACCATTTTCGCCATGGCATTACCGTTATTATCCAGTAAACAGAGTTTCCAATTAAAATGCCTAAAAAATCATTGAGCTCAGCCCACCGTGCTTTTTCGTTAACGAATATTGAGCGTTTCGTAGCCCCTCGTGAAACGTTTCGAAGTTTGGAGAACGGAAAAGAGGCGGAAATGGTGCAAAATTATTTTTATGAAGACAGGCATTTGGCAACATGAAAACAATTAAAATCTATTGAAATTTTTTTATTCTTGACTGAGCTGAGAATTGAACCCAGGCTTTCACGGACAGGTTGCCCTGACTAGTTTCGATTGTAACTACACAATCTCTTCGGAGGGATTTGCCATTTTACTCACACCGCCATTGCAGATGGATGACGTTAATAGTCAAACATCAATCTTTAAACCAAATGGTATTTTACCTTGGTAGATCGAAATTTGCTTTGAATGTCTATTTTATTGATCTACATGTTCTTCCTAACTTCTGTTTTTTGTACTTTTTGTCAAGAATTCTTCTTGAAATCCAAAGTACATTAAAATCTTAAAATTTTTTTTAAATTCGAATTTTTTATAACAGGGGCAAAAAAGTAAGACTTATTAATTTTTTTAGAAAAACATACTTGTTATTATGTAAACTAATTAAATTGAAATACATAATTCGACAATATATGAAACTTTATAAAAATATATTTTTCCTTTTCACAAATAATTTTTTTCATCAATATTCTCAATATTAACAACCGATAATCTAAGATGCTTTTTTTAACATATTGTATGCCTAGAAATAATCATGCAATTTTGTGTATTCTAGACACTGTGTACAACAAAAATGTGCAAAACCAATAAAAAACAGGCTGATACAAAAAAAAAATTGTGTATTTTGTACAAGCAAACTTAAAGTAAAAATCATAATTTCTAAAAATAAAAAAATCATCATTTGAGAAAAAAAATCTTTAAATCATATTTTTGTCAAAAAAAATCAAATATATGATAAAATCATCATTCTGGCAACGATGTTTATATATTATATTCAAACTAAAGAAAACAAAAATTTGTCAAGTTAAACTTTGTGTGTCTAAACACGAAACAAAGTGTAAAAGAGAATTCAACATACTTTGTCAAAGTAAATTTTGCCTGTCTAACAGGGGACATTATACGATTTTGGTCGATGCGATTATTGTCGTTTCTTCTTTGAAGTCGCTCTTATGTTTAAATTGTGCGATTTTTGTCGTTACAACTTTTTGTGTGTGCATACATTTTGACATTACGAATGAATAAGCAAAACGAATCGAAGGGTATACTCAAGTGTGTGCCCCTTTTAAGTCCTCTCTCCCCTCTCGCCTATAAGGTAAGAATCGCAACGACAAAAATCGTATAATGTAAATGGGTGCTAAGAAAATAAGCCCCTTAACTAACATCTTTAAGGTCTAAATCTCCGCGAAAATTTATAGGCTCGGCATTATAGATTTTTTGTAAGGAAACGACAACGACTTGACTTAATCCTACTTCGTATAGCAGGGAATTGTGTCATTACAAACATAAATCAGAACGTATGATTGGGTTCAAAGTTGGGACTGTTCAAATAAAAAAAAAGACCAGCCTTTTTGATTAGGTTTAACTTAATTTCTTTACTCTTTCGTTTGCTATCAATAACTTAATTCTAGAACAACTGCTTCTTATCATTTTCTCTTTAGTAAATATGTCAATAAAATAAAACATTTTAAAAATTTTCAATTTAACATAACGAAAAACTACAGTTTCTGACTGAAGATGTTTTTGCCAAGCTTCAGATTTATATCCAGGGCGGTGGAGCCGTCAAAAAATAGTACAAACTCCGATTCCGACTCCAACCGCTCGTACTCTCACCTTGATGATTAATGTATATGAGACTCGTCTTTATTTGATTAAATGCAGTACCTTTTAAAAGGCTAAATATAGCTTGAAAATGATTTTGTAAAAATTTCAAATCGATATTTTAATTCTAACATTTTGAGCTTTAATAAAGTTATTTACATATGTAAAATACACTGGTCCTTCAAAATTCTGAATTCACCATTTTTAAAGCAGACCCTCATAAATTTTTTTTTGGAATATATTAGAAACTTTTTTTTATATATTTTATGCCGTGGTTATTAAATATATCGGTTGTTTCCCACAACCCTTTTTTGACCCACCTTAAGCTACGGTCACACTTATTAAATATTTGACCAAATAAGCATTACCACTACTTTTGTTAATAGTTAGTGAGATTTAACATGGTCTTAATATCAAAATATAAAAATGATTGCACTGCTAGACATAGAAAAAACTGTTTTTTGTACGATGTGGTATTATAATCATAATAAATATTGGAATTAAAGAAAATTATATTCTAGTTCCTGTTGTTCCCGTTTTTTCGTCAAATATTTGCCAATTGTGACCCTAGCTTTAATGTACAGTACTAGCTTTTTTTTGCCTATTCTTAACCAGATCCTCTGAAATGCTATGAAAATCACTTTAATTAGATTTGCAAATCTTGATCACAGGAATTACTCTTATGGTAACTTACTTTACACTATGGCTGCATTAGGATAACGAAATTGAAAAGATGGAACATAAATTTTAATGACTTGAAAATTTTGAAATTTTCCGGTTGGAAATTAAAATTAAACATCTAAGTTATAAGAGTTATAATTCCAAGCAACCAAAGGTAAATAGTTTCACGTTAAATGAGCTATTCAAAAGATTTCATTCTCTCTCATTTAGACTATCTACACCACTGTCCATCAATAGCACAATGATGTTAAAAAAAACTGTAATTGATAGGAAGGAAGTTATAGAAAAATACATTATAAAACTTTTTTTATGCAGGATATTTTTTTTATATATTTTTTATTGTTAAAAACCCATCAATGCTTCTTAAAAAAAAACAAGCGACGATGACACGAAATATACGACAACCAGGACAACTACAAACTTTAGGGGTAGTTGTTCATATCCTGTTACTTGTTTCCATTTAAGTGGCATACAATAAAGTGTTGTAAGCATTAAAAAAATGGAGGATAAATGACGAAGAGTGTACGGAGAAGGTTGAGGGAGTTTTTTTTCCTGTGTAATAGATATGATTATAAGCTGTTAATCTAAGTTAAAATATCTTTTTAGACAATTCATTTTTGGTTTAATTCTAATGAAGTAAAATATATTTACAGACATATAAAATGGACCAACCATTAGCACTCAGCTGCAACAACGTTGGCTGTAACATTGTCATCATCATCAACTGCAAACTTTAAAAAAAAAAAGCATACTTCCCATTTTAAACTGATAATTGGGGCAAGTTTTTAAATCTTATTGCAAAAAAAATAAAGTTTTTGAATATTTCGCAAGATTTTTGCAAAGATTTCATTTTACGTTTTGGACATATTTTGCAATTAAGCAAGGAATTTCTTAACTGATAAAAGTAAATTGTGGCTTTACCGACTGCATTAGAATTTCAACTTACACAGAAAAAAAATTTATTTCAATTAAAAAATTTGTGAAATTAATTGAAAATTTAATGAAATTTTCACCAGTTAAAAAATTAATGGCTAATAAATCAGTGTCCTATGTATTATATGTAGTTTAAAAAGTTACATGTTACAGCACTTGGATAAATGTTTTCACATGCATATGGTCTGAATTGGTAGTTTAAACGCCCAATTTTATGCGTTTAAAGGTGGTTTATAGATTTGTTGGTTTAAACACATTTTAAACCAAAAATAGAGTTTAACTTGCTCTGATTTATTACCCCTAATAGTATCAATTAAATATTATTTTTTTTAAAACAACATTTTCTGCAGTATTGTTGTTAATATAAGTTAACGTTTAATTCGCTTAATAAAATGTTTTATTAAAACTGATTTAAATTTTGATTAATTGTTTAACTGAAAAAAAAAATTGGCGAGAAGTTTTTCTTTGTATTACTTGGGTTTTCTTGAGATTTTTTTCCAATTCTGGGAAATCGGAAAAAAATTTTGAACTTGACAACAGATGGATTATTCCGTGTGAAATTTTTTCAATATTCATCTAAGACCCCATTAAGTTCATATATTTTGGGACCTTGAGTAATTCCAAGTTGATTTGGCCAAGTCCGTATGTCTGTCCGTTTATTTAAATCTTGCTCACTTTCGCACAACTGTAAAGAACAATATTGATGTAAAATTCTTTCCGGTTCTCCTAAGCAGTTTGGGATTGCATCCAGCACAATCGGTTCAGTAAAAAATTTAAATTTAAAAACTAACATTCTGCATTCGGCCACCAATTTATTAACATATACGCTCACTCTCGGTAAACCCTTTAGTACGCTTTAAACTGTAAAATTTGGTGTGTCATAGTTTATAAGACTGTGATGTACACTGCCAAATGATCGGTCTATAATTTACTTTATAAATCCCACTCGCAGAAACTCTATAATATGCCTAAAACTGTAACGAATAATGGTTCTGTAGTAAAATTTGGTCTGTAACAGTTTTAAAAGATTATAAATCACACGGTCAAATTTTGTGAAAATCGGTCCATAATTTACCATATGCCCCTATATTAAGCCCACTCTCGCAAAACACGTTAGTTCGCCTACAACTGTAACGAATTTTGACTGTCATGGTTTCATAACACAGTACAACATTTTTAAGGTGATTGATTCCGGACTCAATTCTGATAATTGTTTATGAAAGTAGGCCCAAAAAGAAGAACTTCTGCATCATTAGTTTGGTCAAGGTACATCAGGCGTACCATGGTTGTGCCTTCTTGATGGAGGACTAATTTAACAATAATATGTTTGTCGGTGACAATAGTATAGTTAAATTTAAACATAATATGTTTGCAATTCTCTTTAAAAATAGTTTTGTTGGAGGTGACCAAATTTAAACATATTTTTTCTCTGGGTGTAGGTAATATTAAAAAAAAAAAAATTTTTTCGCTCGAAAAAATAAAAATAAAAAAGTAATTGTTATTTTTGTTCAATTAAATAAAAATCAAAATATAACTGTTATTTTTGTTCAAAAAAATAAAAATCATAAAATAACTGTTATTTTTTATCGAAAAAATAAAAATCAAAAAATAACTGTTATTTTTGTTCAAAAAAATAAAAATCATAAAATAACTGTTATTTTTGATCGAAAAAATAAAAATCAAAAAATAACTGTTATTTTTGATAAAAAAAAAATCAGAAAATAACTGTTATCATCTGACTTTTATGAAAAAAGGAATGACTGTTACGGTCCTTGTTATGTACGAATAGAACAAGTCGGAAAACCTTTGTAGAAACCCTATTTTCTCAAGTGGAGTAAATAAAAGAATTAAAAAATATATTGTACAAATAGTTTACACTTAAAATTTGGCAATAATTCCGCCAGATATATACCAATAAAATGATTTTCAATCAAGTTATTGGTATGGCTATTAATGCTTTTCTTACATATTTTTAAGGGTATTTCCTTGTTTTTTTGAGCTTTTTTGCTTGCGTATTTCAAAGTTTTTTTTTTGTGCATAAAGAAAAACTTTCCCTGCAGATTATAAAGGACGCCAGGACTTAAATTTCAGTTTCATGAAATGCAAAAATTACGAATACAACAAGTAACAATGGAATTCGCTAAAAAAAACTAACTTTTTTTGATTTGAAAAATCTCTACAGTTGCAGTGGCAGCAAGAGAAGAAAAATTTAATTTTTGAAGACAGAATGAGGTCATGTAACAAACCAAATGTAGAAGAACTGGCAAAAGGAAACAAAACACAAGTAAGTAGGAGGAATATAACCCAACAACGTTACATTTAAACCGACATATATTCATTTGAAATCTACCACAATTGTTAAATTTAGATGGTCGGTTGCCAGTTCGTCTAACAAACACAAGCTCTCGCTCATTCGTAGTCATACATAAAATGGAAATGCGGTAAAGTCATTCATCCATCTGTCCGCTAAACCAAAACCAAAGACAAAAATACATTCAGTTTTTTTTTTTTGTATAATGATAGTATCTATAACAAATACATATCCTCAAGTACTTTTTTATGTAAGGGTCTGGCCAATCTTCTTATTTCCCCTTTTTTCGTTCATTTGGGATTAGGAATATTGCACAGTGAAATTGTAGGAACGAGGGAGTGAGTGGGTGGGTGAGTAAATGAGTTTGTTAAGAAAGGAGTGAGTCGTGTTGGTGTGAACAAGCATCAGCTGTTTATGGCTGTTTATATGGTGAAGAATGTTTAAAATGTGGCATGCAGCAAAAGTTTTTGCTGCTTCATTTTTCTTGGATTTTATTGTATTTAGCTGCTAGTGTTGTGTGTGTGTGTGTGTCTGCTGGCTCAAATAAAAATGTTAACAACTTTCGAAGAAGAAGTCAACCAAGTTTTTTTATTTATTTAGTTTCATGAATATCTTTATTTGCTGGATAGAAGTATTTCTCTTTTAAGGGATCGTTTGTTACTTTTCGTCTCAGTACGTCCTGAACTCAAAAAACTTTTATTGGATTATACTAATTTGATCATACTACCGTTTATATCTAATCAAAATAGACTATAAGACCATACGAATTATTTTAGTTGGTCCAAGTGGCTTTAGAAATGATATTGAAATACAGCGATATGATTTACGTTCGTTACAAATAAGACCCATTTTGCATACTGGATAGTTACGTTTTCTATTTTAATAAGCAGGGAAGCCGGAAATATGCTCTAAACAAAGCACCTTTTGCGCATTAAATATGCAGTGAAAGCTAGACAATACGCCCTTAAAGGTGTTAATAATAAAAAATTGCTTATTTGAAAACAAAATAGATATTCCACAATTAAAAAACAAGCCGAATTTTCGGGAATATAGCCGATGTGCAGTTATGGGCTCTCCAAAACAAAGTTATGTTATGAGGTTAAAATTCATAAAGCGATATTTGTACCAAATATTATACGGATATTTTTGTCTTAGGGTGTGAGTGAAATGGTAGCAAAGTACTCATGGAAGCAAAATTTAAAAACTGTTGAGATAAATAAAATTTTACTAGCCCTAAAATTTTTGACACTTTAATTCACCATAGAACTTTGCTGCCGTTTCACACTCACCCTTAATGGGATTTTAGGGACGGTCGCTAAATTTTTTATGGTCATATGTAAAATGTGAACCAATACCAAAAATAATTGCTGTTAAATGTTTTTAAACCGAATTGAATCTAAAAACGAACCTAATTATATGGTTTATAGACACAAAAGTTCTATTTCGGAAATAAGTTTATATTTGGACTATGTAAAATGATAGACGGATTCTTACCATATACATGATAGAAACTTTTTTTTTTTCTTTTCCATTATTTTTCAATTCTGTACACCACCAAATATTTTTATAAAATGACAAACTTTTCAGTTTTACTTTTCCCTTTTATACATTTCAGGTGTACAGATCTGACGTCATATTCTTTATGACATTAATTGAAAAGTACTTCAATATGAATTTAAAAGTATTTATTATATTTTTCTTTTTGCTCTAACACGGCCATCCTGTAAAATCATCGCTCTCGATGAGTTCGAACTTCTTGTTTTCAAAACAATCATTTGTTTATTACAGAAAGATCAATATAAAATCACAAAAAAAAAAACAAACAGTTAAGAAACCACGAATTCATCATTCCAAATTCCACAGCAGTTATCTGTCCCCTTGTGTAATTAACCACCAGATATACAGAGCTGTAAACAGAATCATTATTTCAGATGGTACTTTTTGAATCGCAACTCAGAGGCAATCTTAAGCTTGTTTGCAAATCAACACGTTATCACTTGAAAGTTATGACTCAGAGGCAATCTTAAGCTTGTTCAAAACTTCAACACCTAAACTGAAAGTTATGACTCAGAGGCAATATTAAGCTTGTTCAAAACTTCAACACCTAAACTGAAAGTTATGACTCAGAGGCAATATTAAGCTTGTTCATGAATTCGATTCTTATTGGATGAAGAATTTTTTTTTTTTTTTTTTTTTTTAAAAAATTTTACCTTATATAAGTTATTAATATCCTTCTCGTCTTCACTGTCATTTAAAGGACGAATGACCTCCCTTGCTGCAACAATAAAAGTTTTGCAGTTTTCTTTCTTCAACTTATATCGATCATTGGGAAGGACACCAACTATTTCATAAGGACCACGATAATACGTCTGTAACTTCGATTTACGCCTCTGGTTACTACAATAGACAACCTTTTGTCCAATTTTTAATTGAGTTGGTTTGCATTTATTTTGATCAAATCTGATTTTCATTCTAGTTGCATTTAACTCTACTCGTTCACTGGCAAGCTTCCGTATTTCTTCTACGTCGTCAAATTGTGGCTCAATTTCGAGCTCTGCTAATAATGCACTAATATCTGGAGTCCGTCCCGATATACCTGTTAATACCTTTAACGGAGAAAATCCAGTTGTTTTATTAACCGTTGTATTAAGAGCTAGTTGTACACGACTGATATAACCAGTCCATTCACCACATTTATCTAAATTAGTTCTTAATAAGTTAATAAGTTAGCAACAGTGTCCACATATCGTTCCACTTGTCTATTAGCTCCACTAGCACCAGGAGCAATTAAATGATGTGTTAGCCCCATAGACATGCAGAAGTTTTTAAACTCAGCACTAGTAAAATTAGTGCCTCTGTCACTTACAAGTTTGGCTGGAGCTCCAAATAGCATTACATAGTTATAAAACATGTGAACAGTTTCCGCAGCTGTAAGGGTTTTACAAGGGAATAAAACTGCAAATTTTGTAAAAGCATCAATCAAAATGAAAATATAACGATAGTATTTTCCGTCAAATGGTCCCATAAAATCAGCATGAACCACATCGAATGGAATTGGCTTATTTTCTATTGGGTGAAGTTCACACTGTTTCTTTCCAGACGGCCTTTTAGCCACCAGGCAAATTAAACAAGAATTCACGAACTTTCTGACATTTTTAGTCATATGCGGCATCCAAAAATGCTCTCGTATCTTCATAAGAGTCTTTTCCCATCCGACATGTCAGTTTTCTTCATGGAAACGCCTCATTAATGACAATCGACATTGTTGAGGTACATAAAGTTTGTTAGTATTTTCCAGTTTCTTGTATAACAATCCGTTTTTGAGTTTGAACTGTGTTGATGTGTTGGTATCGCCACTTTTAATTTTCTCTATGATTTCTAAGGTGCCTGGATCATTTTGCTGCTCAATATGTAACCATGTTTCGGACAAATTCTCAATTTGATAACAAGATTTTATTGGCACATTTCGGCTAAAGTAAGCTGCATGTGATAAAGTCTTCCCTTTTCGATATACAATCTCAAACTCAAAATCTTGAAGAAAAATCCACCAACGAGCAACGCGAGGAAGTAAATTCTTTTTTTCTTTTGTTGCCTTTAAAGCGTTACAGTCAGTAACTAACAAGAACTAAACACCGATTAGGTAATGCCTAAAATGTTTCATCGCATTTACCACCGCAAGTGTCAGGTTTGTTCTTTGTGTCCAGATTTTCCGCAAAAAGAACACTTAAATTTGGTTTCTATGGGTTTGCTTGGTATTTCCTGTCTTTTGTTTCCCCGTGCAATGAGCTCTAATATGACCCTTTTTGCCACATCCATAGCAACGTTTCTCATCCTCTACGCGCCTACGTTTCAATGGATTAGGTAACTTGTCCTTTTTCTCAATATTGGATACTGGTTTATCCTCTTGCAAACGGCGTGTTGTATTTTCTACTTCTCTCAAAGGTTTTTCACGTATCGAAGACAAATGATTGATCAAACTTTGCACAGTTGATGGCATAACAAATGTAAGAGAATTTCCCAAACTCACCTCACTAATGCATCCGATGACAATTTTGACCATTTTGTCTTCTGGAATTTCAAAAGGTAATTGATTAATTTGACAAACCTTTTCCATTACGAACTCCGTATAGGAAGCATATTCATTGCTTTCTGAGTTGGAAACCTTCCTGAGTTGTGTAATAATGTCTGCACCATTAGAAAAAGCGTGTATCAAAGAACACGTAAGTCCGGCCAGCTATAAAGTTGATATCCGTACTTATTGAACCATAATTTTGCTCTTCCAAGCAGAGAAACTTGTATTCTAGGCAAAATGTCAAAATTCTGCAAACCGTCTCGTTGTACCCTTACATCAATATCCGTGCACCACTTCTGAATATCAACGCGGGAGTGATCCGGATCAAAACCCGGAAAACCCACCAATGCGTCGGTTGATTGTGACCTTTGTGTGGATTCCAAAATTTTATTAGTTGCCTCCATCGTAATTACAAAATTGTTAGATCTCGACTCTGAACTTTCCTCCTGCAGATTCAAATTTTCCGGAATCTGACCTCATAGATTGGAGTCATCTTCAGCCATCTTCCCAATAGAGTGCGGTGTAGGCTAAATTTATCCCACTTCTGATGATAGAAACTTTTTTTTTTTCTTTTCCATTATTTTTCAATTCTGTACACCACCAAATATTTTTATAAAATGACAAACTTTTCAGTTTTACTTTTCCCTTTTATACATTTCAGGTGTACAGATCTGACGTCATATTCTTTATGACATTAATTGAAAAGTACTTCAATATGAATTTAAAAGTATTTATTATATTTTTCTTTTTGCTCTAACATACATATACGTCGACCTTATGACAATTAAAAAGTATTTCCTAAATTCTATCAAACTATCTACAAAATTTTTATTTTTACCGGTGCACAAGGTTTACATGAACAAACAACCAGCCAGACATCGTGAGATCACTTAAAAAAGTTATTTTGAGTCGATCGGTATACGAAAAGATGGGCCTGGATTTCTATGTATTGCACACATTAGCACAAACGTATATAATTGCTTTTTCCTTAATTTTTGATTATGTATAAAATTTGCCGTATAAAATAACGTGTATTCGAAATGCCAGCCTCCCAGTAAAAGCTTCGCCTACAAAATAAAATGTGCTGCGTAATCCAAAAAAAAAAATAAAAATACTACTTACAGCTTTATAACAGCTCGCAGTGCTTTATCTCGCATGACGGTTGCGTGAGTACTGCCATTAATATAAACATCAGTGTTGCCAGTGAAATTTCGAGAAAGATACATTTTAGTTTCCAAAAAGATACACTTTTCCCGAAAAGATACATTTTGAAAAAAATTTGATAATCCATTTTAAACGTTTAAAATTTATTAACATAACATTTTTATTTCATATTTCATAAATATTGTTAAGAAAATTAAATCATATAAATGGTGTCATTGTCAGATGCATTAATTTTACACGTCTGCCAAATACAAATGAGCTTACAATGTTCACACAGTAGCAAGACATTTTTAGTCAATTTTATTGCAATTTAAGCAACGCTGTTTACCAATATTGTTAGATCTGACCAACGTCTGTACGAAGCTTATTAAGTTGTTGAAATGATAACTTTAAAAAACTTTTTCAGAGACGGGAAGTTTGATATTTTATTTCTGTACATTTTGCGTACAGATTCAAAAGATACGAAGAATGTCAGGATTATACATGATACATGTAGTCATCAAAATGTACGAAAAATGTATCTTTCGTATACTAATGGCATCACTGAAAGACGTTGGAGTCCGTCAAGGCTGCGTCCAAGGCGAATTCATTTTTCAAGTGGCGTTGAAAGCACAGCTTTTTTTTCTAACTTAGAGAGAGAAATGTCAAAAGTTGCATGTGTTTTTGACATATCGATCAACGAAAGCAACAAAAAAAATACATTATTGTGTTTTTGGTGTTGTGGCTTGTTGTAGTATCGACACCACCATATTCATGAATTCGCCTTGGCTGCGTCTTATCTCCATTGCTATTTAAAGTACTTGACGTGGTGATGAGAAGCTCTATGACAGGGAATCATAGCCTAACTTGGGGTCTGTCTGGCAACCTTGACGATTTTGACTACGAGGACGATGTCTGCCTTCTATCCCATAGATTTTCGGATATGCAAGCCAAGATAGAATCATTTGTTAAATGCGCGGCTTAGGCTGGCTTAAAAGTCAACATTAGCAAGACTAAGTCGATGCGCATCAACACGTCAGTTGCTGAAAGTTTTCCGCTTACAGGTCAATCCATTGAATATGCCGAATGCTTCTGCTATCTGGGTAGCATAATAACTAAAAGCGGAGGCAGAAGGGAGGACATCCAAAGCAGATTATGCAAAGATAAGCAGGCATTCGGCATGCTTAATAAATTCTGGAGGGCCAGCTAGAGAATAACATACAAACAATTAATGTTGGGAGAATTTCAACTAATTGTAGTGGGGAATGTAAGAAAAGATAAACTAACTATTTTATTGGTATTTTGTTTAAGCTTCGATATCGTTGCAAATAAGACTTTTTGAGTGTATGCAATTCTCATTCCCTCTGTAGTCTTGTTTGCTGGTAGCTTTGGCTTTTCTAAAATTATTTAGGAGAACGTTTCCTGATGATCTGGCCTAAGCCGCCAGTGAAATACGCATAGGAACAGCTTATCCTCCAACAATAAATTTCAGTATTTTTTATCAATTATAAAAATAGGGAATTATGCACAACATACAAAATCTTTTAATTACAAATTTATTTTAAATTTCTGCAAATGTATAGAACGCAAAATACAAAATAAAGCGCAACCCAAACATTTTTGGGATTCGGAAAACAAATTCAAAATTTTGTTCTGCTTTCCTGGAAAGTCAAAAAGTCGACTAAAATCCCAACTAACAGTCAATGATCCTTTTTTGAAATAAAATCAGCTCAATCAAAACAAATGGCTTTGGTTGTCGGTGACAATATTATGTTTAAAGTTACTATAACATGCTTAAATACTGTTCCTTATAAACAGTTTTGTTGGAGGTAAGTAACCTATTCAAAAATGTGTTTTCTATACGTGTTAAATGCTCCGAAAATTATTTTAACATTAATCTTTTCAAAAATGTCTTGCTGTCCGTCTATTAAGAGCCCGAAACCCGGCTCCCATCTCTGTAAATGACTTTTAGAAGCCCCAGCTTAATTGGCCTCGAAAAGTAGGACCCTAATTAGTACAACAATCTTTTGTTTAAGCTTCGGTGCTGCAAAATGATGTAAAGGCACTTAATGAGATTATCACACAGTTGATTATTATTAAAAAAAAAAAAAAATATCCGCCGTCTCTGGATGTTCGATCTGATTTATATGAAATTTCACATATCCATAGAATATGTGTAGTAGGGTGGGTCAAAATTTTTTCTCGTAACGACTTCTAATAGCGTAAATATGTTGTATTTTTGTCTGCATTAGACCTCTGTAAAATATTATTAATTTATTTTTAGTGTAAGAGCCCGCACTTTGATCTTCATTTCGTTAAATTTGTTATATAACAGCATAAGCATTGTATTGCAAAAAAGCATATTACTGCATCTTAACGATTCTTAAGTTCTCGAGGATTCAGACACAAGCAATTCATTCATTGAAAAGTATATGTTCTTCCAGGAAATATTTTTGATAGAATACATATAAAATAATGCACAATAAAAAGATCAGTTTGGGTCTACTATGCGGGCAGTGAAGTTTGTGTTTATTTTTCTATTTGAACTGTTTTAACTTCTAACCGTTATTATGGGAACCAGAAGCCAAGATTATTTTGTGCACGAAATTCGAAAATGTAGAAGATATTAATGATACTGTTTTACCAACTTACGAATATGTTACGAAATACTATGATTGGAATAGGGAGCAACTAAAAATAACAAGGAATATTACCAAAGAACCATCGTTTTTAGATATTGCAAAACTTGTAGCTGAAAGGATAGAATGCGTTTGGAGAAAATCGTCTCTTCCTACAGTGTCAAATACAATAGTCATACAAATAATATACGGTTATCATATAAATTACAAAAATCTCATAAAGTCGTTGAAAAAAATGTCCGTTTATTAAAAAGAAAATTTTCTCCGAGGTAGCAGAGTTTTGTTTCATATTTGTTCCTGTAGATGTAAACAAATTAAGCTTTTTTTGATGTCCAATGCAACATAAGGTACGCAAAGAAGAACACGAGTTTTTGAGTGAGATGCGAGGGCGAGAAAGATGCGTATTGGAGGAGTAGTTCGAGATCTTCCAACAAAATTGCCCAAGCACCAAATACAGAAAAAAACGTAAATTAAAGTCACGTCAATATTAACTTAAAATAGAAGGAGTTATCTATAAGTAATTCCAGTGCTTCTTGTGACGACCTTCCACGTCGAGGGCAGAAAGAAAAAAATTTTAGTTTGCCTATACATATTGTCAAAAACTTGTTACCGTTACAGTGTTTTCGATAGCGCAGCGGCTGCTATTGCTTCGTCTGTATTGCAAGATATCTCTCCTAGCAGTGAACCAATTGATAAATAAAAAATAAGACTGGAAAGAAAAAAAGTACGCAATGAATGTATTCAAGACCAGAAGCAACTAGACCTATTAGCTTTATACTTAAACGGCCGAAAAAATAAGACGCTTTATATTACTTAAAAGGGAGCTAGGAAATATAGACAAATACTGATTGAGGAACATGTATCTGTTAAGGAGCCAGATTCAGTTTATGTTGGCTATGCAACACCAGATCGAAGTTCTTCTAAAAAAATTGAAATGTCAATTATTGCCCTTCCTTCGTCTCAAAAAAATTAATAAAGAAAATTTGATGGCAATTGGTTGTGATACTGCAGTCACT
This sequence comes from Pollenia amentaria, assembly GCA_943735925.1. NCBI lineage: Eukaryota > Metazoa > Arthropoda > Insecta > Diptera > Polleniidae > Pollenia > Pollenia amentaria. The sequence continues at coordinate 166,431,223 of OX031007.1, forward strand.
AACACTGGGAATTTTAACGGAGTAATAAGAGTATTGGCAAAAAGACTTAAGCCCAATGGATTATTTACATTTGAACGAATTGCCATTAAACATATATTTAACAAGCTATATGGTGTTACCAAGGGACCATATTCGCATGCTGATCCTATTGGCAACTTATTAGAAAACTGCGAAAAACTTTCTTCTGTCGATGTTGTTGGGTGAAACAGTGAGATAACTGGCAGCCAGACGTGTTCATGAAGCACGAAGCTGACCTCATACCCGAAAGCAACCTCGCGTCTTTGAGGCCCCGTCTATCAATTTTGACTCAAGTAACTACTTTGAAGTTATAAATTGGAATCAAAAGTTTTTCGATCCACCAATTCTGCGGAACAGCACTACTGAAGAAATAAATGCGTCAGTTGAGTGTCAAGAAGTGACAATCTAATTTTTTGAAATGCCCAGATTTGGCAGTCTACCAGCTTTTGTGACCAAAAAATAACTAATAAAACTTCGTGTTTATATTGTTTTATGTTGTATAGGAACCAAAGTTTTATTTATTTTATGTGTAATTAAAAATGTGTTCAGTTTTAATTAATAATAAATAATTTATAGTAAATAAGATGTTAAAATTTAAAAAATTTGTTTTTTATTTGTTTTAACGTAAGACAAAAAAATATTGCTATTAGAATATGATTCGAGTAGTTTTATTTTTTCGAATACATCAGTGATCCACCCTAATGTGTAGTCTTACTTAAGTTTTGAATTTGGACTGCTCCAGATTATGGAGCATTCGGTAAATGCAAATTCAATCCCACTTCTTTATTTTTGTTTAGATTTCACTACGTATTGTCTAAAAGATTAAAGTTTTCATTCTCAAGAAAACTTTTTTTCAACCATATTCACTTAATTAACTCTTAAGTATACACCTAATTTGTATGGCACAAACTGCCACCTGGGCCTGGCTGGAACCCCTTGTATTTTGTATGGAGTTTTTTAGGGCTATCGAAAAAACTCACGCTAACGAACCCCTGGGCCTGGTTGGGACTACTTTTATATTTATGGAGTTTTATGGCTGTAGCAAGAACATTTTGTGTTCAACTAGGATAATTCTTCGTACATATTTAATAGGGCAGGGCCTGGCCAGGTCCAGGTGGATACAATATGCACAACATTTTCATTAGGCAAATTGCCACGCCCGCGGTATTTAATTTACACTTTTTTCTCGTTTTTTTTTTTGTAAAAATACTTTGATTAAGGAATACATAAAGTTTCGTTCTAATATATTTAATAATTATATGAAAAAAACTGGAAAAAGTCGAAAAATGCCTGGCCCAGGTATACACTTAAGGGTTAAATACTTCCACTTAACTATAGAGGCTTTCAATAGTCGCTTTTAACCAACTTTAAATGTTTTTTCTAACATTAACTTAAAAAAAAAGAAACATTTAAGATTACAAGATGCAGCAGCATCAAAGTTTGCAATTGTTTCCTAAAGAAAAATGTCAAGGAACTGTATAAAACACGCTGATCATCATGTAAAAAACGCTTTACAATCGTCATCACTATCATCATTAGTCTTAATGTCACTGCCATGAAGTTTTATGTTGTAAGAACACATGTACGAACAAATGTTCGTTGCCATAGAAATTCAATGTGGATAATTAAATTTAATAAATTAAAGTAAGTTAAATGAATTAAAAGAAGTTAATAGTTAATTGAGAAAAAAATCTTTTAAAAATGAAATACTCGTACAATATAAAAAAATAAAAAGTACTTACAAGTTAAATTTATCCCGCGACTTTAATTTTCTGAAAAGAAATAAAGCAAAATTCAAGATTAATTTATTGTAAAAAAACTAAAATTGCAATTTGCTTACAAATTAGAAGCGCTAAAGCGAAAACAAACATAATCGGTGATCACTTATAGCCAACCATAAGCGGTGAGAGAGCGCGTGCTACTTGGTTTCGTTAGGGATCAGATTAGGACAGTAATATCGGTCATGACGGGTCACTGGGTAATATGGACTAATGCGGGGATAATGGGTCTGGATTATAACGACTACTATAGAAGCTGTCATGATGATGAGGAGGAAACGGTGTTTCTCTTCCTCTGCAAATGCCCCGATGTTGGGGTTATTAGGTTTAGACATTTTGGGAGACCGGAGCTGGCATTTTATGGATGATATGTCTAGTGTAGGACCTTAATTGATCTCTCTGTTTTAATTTTTATTTTTTATTTTTATGTATAAAGACCTAAAATTGCGATTTTCTCGAAAACTATTAGTGCTACAGTGAAAAAAGTTTAATCTTTAATTACTCATATAACCCACCAAAAATCGTCATTTTTAAAAATCGATTTTTATCAACGAAACTTAAGAATTTTTTGAAAATTATGAGGGCTATAGTGAAAACAAGACTAATCCTGGGTCACTTACATAAGCCCATCAAAAATCGGTTTTTTTTAACAAAAATTAAATTTTATGTATGAAGAACTAAGATTGCGAATTTCTCGTAAACTATAAGCTCTAGAGCGAAAACAAGCTAAAACTGTGATCACTCATATAACCCAACAAAAATCGTAGTTTGCATATCAAATATTGATTTTCATGTAATTTCGAATTTCTCGTAAACTAGAGCGAAAACAAGCTTAAACAGTGATCAATCATTAAATCCACCAAATGTCGGGATTTTTATACGTCAAATAAATTTTAATGCATTAAAAACTAAAATTTCGATTTTCTCGAAAACTATAAGTGCTAAAGCAAAAATAAGCTTTATCTATGATCACATTTTATTTACCAAAAATGATTTCTTTCATTTAAAAACTAAAACGCTTCCTAAGCATAACATTTGCAATCTTTAGCTATAATTAAGAATCATCCCAATAAACACGTTATAAAAAGCATACAATTTATTTACTTAATAACTGCAAAAGGAAGAAAAAAGATTTTGATATTAACAATTATTCATAAATTGTGCATCTGGGTTGCCAATTGAATTAAAATTAGATTTTGTAAAAAAAAAAATGTACGTCCATAAAAAATAAATTTTTAAGTAAATCAACTCGATGTAAACCAAAAAAAAAACGAAATTCGTACTATTATCGCTATTTGTTGTGTGTAAAAGAGATTATCTGTAAAAGTAACATAAAAAAAGTAAAGCAACCTAAATAAAGAATTTTAAGAAAAGAAGCACGTGCCGCATTAAATTACAATAAGAAAAGTAAAAAAAGAAAACCTTTGACCGCATCATTTAAGACAAACAACAATTTATGTAGACAGGCAGACAGACAGAAATACCTAACGTTATAAGAGATGGATGAATTGAAAGACAGGCTGACCGGCACAATTAGGGTAGGGGCAATAACACATCCCAATAAAAAATTGTGCTTCCAACGAAGCAGGTTTGTAAGGGAGAAACGTTAAAGTTTCGCTTACCATATCGCTTACGGATGACATGAATTTTATATGGCGAGTTCCCACATTGAAGCAATACATTTTTGACATAGAAAGCGCTTTATTCAGCGCATATAAAAATTGGTGAATGTAACGATGAGGTTTGCACACTGAATTTTGTGTTACCGTTATTCTTTAATATGCTCCCTTACAAACCTGCTTCGTAGGAAGGGAATGTCGTGGCTCTTCAAATGTTATATATTTATTTTTAAATTTATTAAGAATTCGTTCAATTACTTTATTGCATCTCTGTACGTCTTATTGCGTAGCGCATAAGTGTGTGCTTACTTTTTAAAATGTACCATTAGTGCTTCGCAAAATAAGAAAATTTTTTACTGGGATGGTACTGTATAGAGTATCCACACGCAGAGAAAGAATATTTTTAAAAATGGTCACCTCCAACAAAACTATTTTTAAAGAACATTTTTAAACATATTATGTTTAATTTAACCATATTATTGTCACCGACAACCATATTATTGTTAAATTGGTCCTCCAGCAAGAAGTCGCAACCATATTATGGTTGTCTTTAAAAATGCTTTCGTTAAATGTGGCAATAATTTGTTTTTAAATTAACAATAGTATTTTCCTCTCTGCCAAGAGCAACATGGTATGTTTGAAAACCAACCATGCTATTATAAGTGTTAAGCATATTTTAGTTATTATTAACCAAAACATGTTTGGAGGCAACCATAATATGGTTGTGGCTTCTTGATGGAAGGCAAATTTAACCAGAATATGTTTGTCGGTGAAAAAAGTATGATTAAATTAAACATAATATGTTTAAAATTTATCTTTTAAAATAGTTTTGTTGGAGGTGACCATATATAAACATGTTTTTTCTCTGGGTGCACACGAACAACGATTAATCGAAGAATGTCTTCGCCATTTTTTGATCGAATAATTAAGGTAGTCAATTTCAAATAACTAATAACTCGAACAAAATTTGTAAATTAATCGATTAAGATTAATTTTTCAGAAAATTCTACTTTTTTTAATATAAAAATAATTTTTTTTAGAAATCTAGCTGATTAAATACCTAACAACTTAATTACATGTTGATATATTATGTATCTATTGTGTTACATATTCCTCTGTGCGAGACAAATTATGTACACACAAAGAAAAAACATGGTTGTGGTAAACATATTCTAAGAGCAACATATTATGATTAGATTCATGATTATAGTCAACATATTACGATTTTTATTGAATCATATTATGACCAAATATATTCGTAATATTACATCATAATATTTTTCCCTTATTCCTAATTTGTTTTTATTACATCATATTATAATTTAATGTAATCATATTATATCATGTTAATAATAATAAGTTAAAAAGTTATCATATTATTATCATGTTAATCATAATAAGTTAAGAAGTAATTATATAAATATCATGTGAATTATAATAATATGTGGGTTAAGGGGGTTATTTTCTAAATCACTTCACCTTGCGTTGAGAAATTTTGCATATAAATTTTTTTTGAATTTATAAAAATTTGTATGAAAATAAGGTGAAGTTTTTAAGAAAATAACCCCCTAAATCTAAAACCGAAAAATATTTTTAATCTATATATAAATCGGCAAAGGCAAAACAGTAGAGTATTCACTCAATTAATCGTTGTTCGATTAATCAAAGAAAATTTTCGCCATTATTTGATCGAATAATTAAAACAGCCAATTTCAAATAACAAATAACTCGAACAAATTATGTCAATTAATCGATTAAAATTTATTTCTTAAAAACTCTACTTTTTTGATAAAAAAAAATTTTTTTTAGATTTCTTACGAATAGAAAACATAACAACTAAATAACATGTTCTTATATTCTGTATCTATTGTGTTACTCGCACCTCTGAACATATTTTAGTGGTGGCATGTCATAACGTCCAGTGTCATAGTGTCCATGGACGTTATGACACTCCAAAAAGTGTCATAGTGTCCACTGCGACACTTTTGAAAGTGTCATAACGTCCATGGACACTATGACACTTTGCAAATGGACATTATGACACTTTCAAAAGTGTCATTAGGTCCATAATTACTAAAGAAGTTAAATACAAAAAAATTATCTGCATACACGCAGAGAAAAACATGTTTCATTATGGTCCCAAATCCTTGCGCCCGGCCGCAGGCCGTCTGTGCAGAGAAGCTTTAGTTAGCGAAGCCGGTATTTGTTAAATCATAGAGAAGAAAATCCTTGCGCCCGGCCGAAGGCCGGCTATGATCCAAAATTTGTTTACATTCTTGCTTGTTGTGGACATTATGACACCTTGCAAAGTGTCATAACGTCCGCGGACGCTACGACATTTCTTTGATGGACGTTATGACACTTTTGAAAGTGTCATAATGTCCATGGACACTACGACACTTTCAAAAGTGTCATAACGTCCATGGACACTATGACACTGGACGTTATGACATGCCACCATTTTAGTTCCTTTTTAGATGTGGGTGTGTGTGAGACAAATCATGTAATAAACGATTACCTACTAATCCCATACGTAAGAATATTCGAACTAAAATATTGCTTTTGCATATTGAGTTCATTGTAACAAAATCTGTCTGTCAGATTATGGGTTACCTGTTTTTATCAGACCTTCAATTTCCTTATTGCCATTCCAAACAGCTGGATGAATTTTGACATTTAAGGTATTGTTAAATTCGTCTTAAAACCTGAAGTGTCCTTAGATAGGCAGTTGAAAATAAAATCACGGATTGTTGGCGCAAAATAGATTTTGTTAAAGAAAGAAATTACCAAGCCTATAGAGTAGAGCTTTTAAATTCAAAAAAATAAAGTTATCAGCCATGTTCGGTTAATCGAATAATTATGAGTAAAATTGAAATAGAACAAACTTTGAAAACGATCCAGTTTAAGAGTTTCTTCATGATTTGAGTTCTTTTCCAAACCAGAACTTCTCTTAAAATCAAGAATAATACGGTGTATAAAAAAATTATCTGAGAATCTCCAATGATTTTAATTTGACTTAATTTTCAGGAATAATAAATTGGTTAAATTGATTTACGAATAATAAATTTGTTTTAATATGCTGAACCTCTCATAAAAATGACGCGGTAAAAAAGTCTAAAATTAAATAAATAATTTAAAAATAATTTCTAAAAATATGAGATAAAAGCCCATGTTGAATTCCCGTATTAAGTATGGCAGGCGGAGCATAATTGCAAATTCTCTGAAATAAAATTAATGGACCCCAATTGCTGCTGAACCAAATCCTTTCAGATCATTTAATAGTCTGTTCAACCGAAAAAGTGTTTATTTTGTTTATAGTTTTATTTTTTCCTGAATCCTGTTTCGCCTGCTTTAGTGTCTTAAAAACCGTATGTTTTAAAGCAGGGTTTTTGATTTTTTAATTATTTATTTTATTTCAAAGTTTTAAATCTGTGTGCCTTTCATTTATACTGAATTGTTATTTTATTGTTAATTGTTTATCTACATTTTTATTTTACTGTTTTTTTTTCATTTATTAATATAATAAAAGTATCAAATCAAATAGATATGTTTGTTTTTCCCATTGGATAAAATTATTTGAATTATTCGAGTTACTCGAACATATTAAAACTCTTATTTGATTAATCGAGCAAAATTAAAATTCGAAAATCGATTAATTCCTTACTCGAACAAAACCAAAAGTCAAATAATTGGATACTCTACAAAACAGTTAAGAACATTTTCCTCCTCCGTTTGTCAACCGATTTGAACAAAAAAATACTCCATTTTAAAGGTATTTATTTACAGAAGAGCACAAAATATATATATTTTATTAAAATCTGAGCGGGTAAAAAGGGTAATAACGGGTAAATTCGGTAACCCTATATCTCCAAAACTAAGATCCAAAAAAAAAATTTTATACTTATCTTTGTTCATTAGAAAAATAAGCGGACAGGCATCAGGAACTTCTTCGAAATTCGGCCCTTATGGGGAGTAAACGCGTATAACCTGTATTTAAGAACTTCTTTGCCATTTAACTTTTTAACCCATAAACACAGAAATTAAGATTATAGCAAATTCGTATATTATCTAAAAAATATAAATTCGAACATTTAAGGGGTGAAAATCGTACCTATTTTTGGTACATTTTTACAACACATTTTTTTCTATGTATTGATATATACGTATTAAATTATAGACTTCAATGCGGAAAAAAATTATCAGATGTAAATAAATTTCTTTCTTTTACTTTTCCGTGCTTCATGTGGCAATTTTTGCCTTTCCTATAATATTGAACTTAGAAACATAAAATTATAGGAATAAATGAGAACATAAAAGATGAAAAATGTAGGCACTTTTTTGCTCTTCAATTGATCCTTCTTCGTTAAAATTGGGCCAATAAACATAAAATTAAACGTGCATGGTTCTGACTGAATAAGAATTTGTAAAGGGGAGCTTTTTCGTACCTTTTTCATGCTACAACTGGTACTTTTTGAAGTTATATTAATACTGACACTAGAATAATAAAATTCAAAAGAGTTCTGAGTGATTGAGAAACTATATCTAAGAGGGGATTTTTTGGTCCTTTTTTGTCTTTCAGCTGGTACTTTCTGATTTTCTTAATATTATTGAAATTACAATACTAAATTAAATATTCACGGACTTGAGTGAAAGAGAACATATGAACTGGAGATTGGTCGCTCACCTAATCGATCCACTAAGACGAATAAAAAACAAATGTTCGAAACATGTAAATTCATTTTTACTTATGTATATGTATGTTTTTCATCATATTTGCATAAATAATTATGGTCGAATTTCGACCAGTGGGCAAATCCTAGTATATATTTATGCTTATTTACTTACTGGCAACCTTAACGTAAAACTGTTACAGATATTTTACATCATAATATGATTCAACTTTTAACATAATATTTTAACCTATTTTTGTCTTAGGTCGCAAATTATTTTAAAGAATTTTCATTCTTTTTCTCTAAACTAACACCAAACAATGGTCAATATTTTTGCACCATTTTCAAAAAATATTTTTAGCATTGATATTTTATTTTGTGACACTTTAAAATTTTTTTTTTATGTACCAACAATTTCTTTATTTTTTTAATTTCTTTAAACTTGGTTTTTTAATGGTATTTTTTTAAAATTGTTTAACCACTGAATAACAAATAATTCTATAGGCATATGCAAAAAAAACGACACAACTGATGCAAAATTATTTTACAAATGGCGATAACAAAATATTATTATAGTAAAGATATTTTGTTTGCATCTTAAACATACTCGTATAGAAAGTTATCATGTTATGGCTATTAAATATCATTAAATGGTTGTGAGGAATATAATATGTTTTCAAAGTTATTAATATTTAGTTGATATAAAAATGATTATTTTTCAGTGAACCATACCTTAGTTTATAATTGCGATAAACATTAACATGTTTACAGTAACTATAATATTGTTGATATTAAATAAAAATAACAATATTTTGTGTACGACAACAATATATTGTTACAATAAACATAGTGTAGTTGCCGTAACCATGCGCAACCATATTTTTTCTCCGCGTGTAATAAACGATAAAAGTCTACTTCCATTCGTAAGAATTTTCTTCTTAAAATTGCGCATTTTTTAAATTTAGTTTCACGTTTATTGTAAACAAATCTTCAGCATTTATAAATGTGTTAACAATGCACTGTCAGATTATGGGTCAGCTGTTTTTACACGACCGTCAATTTATTTATTATCTCGTACCGTACAAAAGGCTGGATGGATTTTGACATTTGAGGAATCGTTAGACGTATCTTAAAAGCCGAAGTGTCCTTAGATAGTATTTGAAAACAAAATCACGGTTTTTTTGGCGCGAAAAAGTAATACGTTAAAAAACAAATTAACCAAATCTATAGAGTGGAGCTTTAAAATTAAGAAAAATAAAAGGGCATTAACACATACTTATATATACTTTATATATATTCTGTAAATCGAATAGATACGAGTGAAATTGAAATCGAACAAATATAAAAAACGTTAATATTTAAAAGTTTATATTAAAAGTATCTTTTATATGCTTCATACTTGAGTTATTATCTTTACCAAAACTCCTCTTAAAATCAGGAAAAACTACTGTGATTTTAAACAAATTTAACTGAGAATGTCCATTAATTACAATTTTACTCGATTGCCAGGAATAATAAATTAGTTCAATTTAATAACGAATAATAAATTGGTTTAAAAAGTTTTTCGTAACTTAAATGAAATAAATAATTAAATATTATTAAAAAAAAAAATGTGAGCTGAAAGCGTATGTTAAATATTCGCATTAAGTTAAGCAGTTGGGGCACAATTGCAAATTATACCTTAAAATAAAACTAATGGATCCCGTGTGCTGCTAAACCTAATGCTTGAATTAAACTTTGGTTTTCAGATAATTTTATAGTCTGTTAAAACGAAGAAGTGTTCACTTTGTTTATAGCTTATTTTTTATTTTGCTTCCTTAAACTGGTAATGGTCCTTTAAGTGAATTAAAAACTGAATTTTTTGCATCCAGTGCCCATGTTCTGTAACTCCTGCGTCGAGAAACTTTTCGATAGAAATGTGAGGAGTAAAACAAAAATGCCATAAATTTAAACAAACAATTGTTTTCTTTTTTTAAGTTTTTTGAATAAGCTAAAGCGTTTTTGAGTTACGCGAATATATGTTGTACAACCTCCTCCATTTTCGAAATAACGGTATATCTCGAAAACCAGAGCCAATCTTAAAAAACCGCGGGTATCCACTGGGTTCAGCGTACCCGAATTATGCTAAAACGCCATGTGCCCGGCTTGTCTGTTTTTTCAACTAGCATAGTGTTATTGTTAGTTCATATTTAATATATGAAGATTCAATAAATAAATAATGAAAAAAAAAAATTTATGTTATAATTGAATCAATTATTTTTTTTTGTTGAAAGAAAATTAAAAATTTAATTTTGATTTAATTAACATTTTAGTTGTTTTGAAATAAATTTTCAATTAAAATTTTTATTAAATAACAAAAAATCTTAATTGACTTTTTTCGTTTAAAATAAAATAACTTAAACATGTAAAATTGTTGTTGGAAATTGTCAATATTTAATTAAATAAATTAACACATTGTTTGAAATGCCAAAGAGTTTTGATCACTTTTTTAATTAAAATTAAAAATATCATTTATTAAAAAAAATATTCATAGTTTTACAATTTTTAGTAATCAATATAATCATTTTGGTAATAGGTGCAAAATCAACAACTTGTTTGCTTGAAGTTATGAATTTGGTATAAATTTGGTGATTAGAGAAAATGAATAATTTTTTCTGTGTACGAATGTTTTCAAAGCCATTTTGTATTCAACAAACATTAAAGTCGCATTTTACATTTTTTGGTATAGCCGACGGCTGTATTTTCGCCGCCGTCGTTGAAAATGTTTAAATTTTGATCGCCGTCAAAGAAATGTTTGACTGGCGTTCTCAACATCTGCAATTTCATACCGGCTTCGAGTGGAATATTATGGCAAATATGACGTTACGACGTTATCTCTTTTGATAGTTTTCGACATGAGTTATAGACACACTTTTTTCTCACTTTTCGAGAAACGATGGAATATTTTGTTTTGCATGTTTTCGATGCGTGAAGTTCTCACCAAAGTTACAGAACATGGGTACAGGGGCCTAATTCTGGCAGTCGTGATCGAGTACTTTCTCGATTCGAAAGCAATTTTATTTCTACTTCATTCAATCGATACGAATCGAAATAATTTTTTCAGTATTGTGAAACTCAAGTTAATGCTTTACAACACTGAAAAAATAATTCCGATTCATTCAGTATTGACTGAAATAGTGAGATATTAAATTGCTTTCGAATCGAGAAAGTACTCGATCACGACTGCCAGAATCAGGCCCCAGGTTTTGATTTTTTTATTTACTTATTTCATTTTAAAGTTTTTTAAAGTAGTACAAATTAATTGTTGTTTTATTGCTTATTATTTAACAACGTTTTTGTTTAATTGTTTTTTTCTCGGTTTATTTATATAATAAAAGTATCAAATCAAATAGACATGTTTGTTTTTTCCATTGAATTAAATTGTTTGAATTATTCGAGTTTTTCGAATAAATTAAAACTCCTATTCGATTAATCGAGCAAAATTAAAGTTAACAAATCGATTTATTCCTTACTCGAACAAAACCAAAAGTCAAATAATTGGATACTCTAGTACTGTAATAGCCTGTTTACACTTGAGAACATTTTTCACACTTGTCAACAATTAACATCTACCATGAATTTGCGAAGATGTTGAAATTTTCCCAAAAGAAATACATAGAGCTACAAATCAACATCTTTAAACGATGTTCCTATCTCATTGTATTCCATTCTACATCGGCCTTCTTATTTTAGTGTTATCGTTCTAGTGGCAATAATTTATATTATTATTGTGCTATCACTGCCAAAATGGCATTCGTCTTGCAAGCAGCTTTACCACTGTCACGTTTTTACTTTTTTGCAAGTCTTTTTTCAATTAATTGTTTTTTTTTATTTTTTATTATTATAAAAAAAATGAATTCCATTTACATGTTGATGTTTTTTTTTTAAATTTGGCACTTTTGTAGAAAAAAAGAATTTAAAAAAAAAGTTTTTTGTTCAGAAATGGTGACATTTTTTCATTGATAGAAGATGTTAGATGTTTCAAGTGTAAACGCTTGTTTCGCATTTTAAACATCTTCCATGGGTTCCTCCGCAATGTATACAAGTGTACAAAGGGTATAAGAGGAATGCGTGGAAGATGTTGAAAATGAAAAAAACTTGTTTACATTAGCAACATCTTTACCCTTTCATTTAAAAAAATTTTAATTTGCACGTGTAAGAACGAATAAAAACTAAATAACTAACATTGCTGTTCTGCTCTTTTGTATTTTTTCCTATTTTTTAACAAATTATTTGTATTTTCTAGTGAATACACTAAGATTATCGAAAGATGTTGAATGAAGCAAGATGAGTTAGGAACATCTTCTAAAGATGAAGAAAGATGTTGATTTTTAGCCCTGTACAATTCTTATGGGAAGATGATAACATCGTTCCGATATGATGAAAGATGTGAGCAGGTGTAAAAAGCCTTTAAGTTGCAATATTTTTAATTGAGGAAAGTCCTTTAACAATTGATTAAATGTGTTTTCGATCTCAATGAGGACCCATTGAGTTTTAATTGGGAGGTTAATAAAGAACTTCAGACACTTAAAAATGACATTAAAAAATAATAAAATTATAATTTGAATTTCTATTAATCCTTCAATGCGGTTTTTAGACTCTCATTTCATTTCCAAGTTGTAAGATCTCCCCTATTCGTAACGCCCCACATTAGCCTTTTCATTATTTATTATCTTCAATTTTAATCTTTTAGTCGTCCTTAAAGATAATATTTTTTTATTAGAGAAATTTACCTTTTTTAATTGGTAAAATGAATTGGCTACCTCAATGAGAATCCATTTTGTATTAAAGAAACTTTATCTAACTGGAAGGTTTCTTAAAAAATCCAAATTCTTTAAAATGAAAAACACTTTTCGTTTAAATAAGAGGAAAATTATCAAAAAGTTGTTTTTGGGAACACATAATTTTTCATTAAAAGATTTTGTTTTTGTGCTTAATACCCTATTTTTATAATTGATTCAAATACTAAAATTTTTTTTGGAGGATAAGCTGTTCCTATGCGCATTTCACTGATACCTTAGGCCAGATTATCAGGAAACGTTCTTCTAAATAATTTTAAAAAAGCCAAAGCTATCTGCAAACAAGACTGCAGAGGGAATGAGAATTACATACACATAGTGGGGAATGTAAAAAAAATTATTTAGGAGAAAGTTTCCTGATGATCTTGCCTAAGGAACCAGTGAAATGCGCATAGGAGCAGCTTATCCTCCCACAATAAATTTCAGTATTTGTATCAATTATAAAAAGAGGGAAATCTAAACTCCGCACGTCAATTATTCATTTGATGGGGACTTTTAGACTTAGAAGCACATAAAAATTCATAAGTACATTATAATCCCCCCCCCTATTTTGTTACCCCCTATTTAAACCTATTAAAATAGTGTTAACAATAACACCAACAAAAAAAAGCACAAAGGCAATAACGATAAACACGAGTGTTTCGTTACTAAATAAACCCAACAAAAGTACAAACTTAATAACAAAACAATAGAAAGCTTAAGAAAACTAACCATCATCATTATCATTATAACCATTCTTATCATTAACAGCAGCAACTGATATCAGTCCAAAGCACCCAAACCCAAACAAACCGAACCGAAACATACAAAACCAAACTAAACCAACGCGTTAAAACCAAACCCCAAAGCAAATACTACACCATGTACTTGTATTTGTATATGTGACAGTTATGGGAAAAGTAAGGCACTTAGTAAAAAGTACCACAATAGTACCGTTAGTAAAAAACTAAAGAACTAATTTTTATTGAAGTCTTGCATAAATCCCCCAAAGCCAAAATAATTCCTTAACTTTTTAACACCCGCCTTTTTAGGACTATCTGTTTAATAGGACCTTTCGTTCATAAGACTTTTTTGAGTACAAAGATTTATTGATGTGATTTCAGTTAGTAAAAATAATTTTCGAGAATAGTTTTTATTTGGATGCTTTATGTCACTTACGTCATAAAATTCTTTTTAAAGTTTTAAACATACCCGCTTAGTTTAAGTATCAAAAGATTTTTATAAGTAAAAGTAATGGTAGTAAAGGGCCTTTTATGGGGACTATTATCAACTGTGAAGCAAGCGGTATTATTTTTATATCCAAACCAACTATTAAAAGTAAGTTAATTCTCCGGCGAAGACTTTATTAGGTCAATAATAAACTTACTGCCACAAAAGTTGACAATTACGAAAGCACTATTTATATAACTCCTACATAAAATATCGCATACAACTAAAACTTTAATTATTGAACTAGGCTGCTACCAACAATCATTTTTCTGGAAGTAGTTCTTATATGGGTGCACGGATTTATAAAGAGCCTTCCCTTACAAATACGGTTGAAAGGTTCATACTAACGTGTTTAATTTTATTACAGTACATGGTTATCCACTTAGTAGATTAAAAACTGCCGGTTTGGCAAGGCTGTCAGCTGTAAAATATCTGTCATCTGCAGTGGCTTATTTAAAGGTTTGCCATTTACAAGTATGGATGGTTTAACAACCGAAGAGCGCGGAAAAATAGTTAAAAACTTACTACAAAAGTGGTAGTTTAAACGTTGCCTTATGAGGCCGTCATAATCGACCTACTGTGCAAGGAATTGACAAGACTATACAGAAATTCGAAGAGACTGGAAGCGTTACAGATGTGGTCAGCCCTGTGCATCCTCGCAATGTGCGCACTGCCGAAATTATCGCTTCTGTTAGTTAAAGAGTGGCGGATAATCCGAATTCGTCGATTCCACGGCGCTATGGCCGTATGTAAACCGACTTTTTTTGGCCTGGAATTAAAGATTATGAACTGGACGACATATGGTTTCAACAAGACGGTGCTACGAGCCACAGATTTTGGTTTAACTGCATGGGAAGTTTCCACAACACGTAATTTCACGTTTTGGCAACGTCAATTGGCCACACAGATCATGCGATTTCACGTCGTTAGACCATTTTGTAGAGCTGAATCAAAGACCGTATCTACGCAAATAATCCCCTAACGATGAGCATTTGAAAATCAACATTTGTCAAGTTATCGGCGAGATACCGCCTAAAATGTGCGAAAATAGTGGTTAAATACTACATGGTAAGGATCGTCTGCTGTAATCAATCTAGAGGCAGTCATTCAAATGGCATTGCAGTTCGTTTGTAGGCGTTATATTGAAATAAAAGTTTGATCGAAATCATAGCTTTATGCACTCATAGAAAAGGCCATATTCATATTGATGATCCCCTAACGTCAGAATTCTGACATCAATGTTATTACAAATGGCATCAATAAGGCAAAAAGGGACATCAATCAAATGACGAACGTCAGCATAAAATAATGTCATATTTTATGCGTCATCCATGCTATGACTACAATGACATCAATTCGATGCCATATTTTGTGTATTATTAACATTATTTTCATGTTTAAAAAATAAAAGCAAAAATTCCCATATTATATTTTTTTTTAAATTATTAAGTGAAATAAATAAAATTTTCAAAGTAGACTGATTACGAAAACCATATGGGGCATGCTACTGTTGTTCTATAATTGAGAGTTCTTCTTTTAACAAAGGGCGGAATACAACAAAAGTGAAACAAAGATGTGTAACGGGTAAGTTAATAATAATATTCTCTCACTTTGACTTAAGTCAACCCTAATGACAAACTGTCATTCAATTGAGTCTTATGAGTCGTTTCTTCGAGATTACTGAGTCATCGCACTGATGACATGCTTTATTAAACTGACTCCGATTCGTCATTTCTGTGATGCCGAAGTGTCAACCCATTGATGACGTTATTTAAATTGTTGACCCTGATGACAAATGGGGCAAGTGATGTTAAGGCTCTCATCACATTGATGTAAAGTGTCATGGGGACAAAAACGAAGATACTTGTCATAGTGCTGATGTCAAAATACATCAGCGTTATAAAACTTTTTCTGTGTTTTATTCAACTTTACTTTTAAAACCGAAAGATGGATAACCCTTTACCATGAAATTTAAATGTAGTAAGAATGCTTGCACCATTGAGCCTAATATAATGGAAATGCTTAATTGTGCACCTACAGACAATAATTTTATACTGAAATCAACATTAAGGAGTAAAACTATTCTCTGAAGTTGGCATTTGGTGGTCAATTATGGACTTGTTATTACAAAAGTTCCCGATTACGAAAGTTTTATTAAGCCACTGTTAGGATTGTTATAACAACTGCTAATGGTTTGCATTGCCGATAAAATAAGAGATCCCAAAGTAGTTTTTAACAGAACTCGGCATATCCAACAGGTCAGATTTAAGGTATTTTCAGTAGATCAGGGATTTCTCGACTCTGCCGACATCTTCTAAGAGTATGAAGGCAAAATAATGCTGCCGAACCTAAAAAATATTACGCCAGGCAATCGCTCAATATAAAGTAACACAGAAACAATCAGAGAAGAAACTGTCACCTTTAAGCGACCAAGTCCCTGACACATTTAAATTTTTAATTCAAAGATTCTTATGTCTTATAAAAGAAGAGATCACTTTTTCGGAATGATACACTAACTAAGACACCACATAATGTAAATCATTCGCAGTTTTAACTTGGACTAGCCCTAAAAATTCAGACAGAAATTGGTAATTTTTAAGCGACTGATTTTCCGACGTAAATTTCATTTGAATTATTGGTATAATTTGTAATAAAAATGGATAGTTTGAACTGTCGACCGAACAAGATCTACTGGAGAAACAAAAAAGAGAAAAATGCTATTTGACCAAAGGCATACGCCTCTAGATTACACAATAATCACCCTTATCGCGGTAAGCGTTTTTGTGGCGAAAGTTAGGCCTTTTAAAAAAATAGTTTCGTGGTTAGCAAAAACGACAACAAATACGACACTGCTTGCAAATCTATTACAAAAAACGTTATCGTAGTTTTTTAATCACGCCGGCTAAGACGTACAAATTTTCGTCAAAATACGCCTACGCCAACCACGATAAGGGTGAATGTAAACAAGCATTTGAACAAAATGAAAGAAGCGACTATTTCCACATACGTATTCCTTTTCCCAACGGAAACTAACACAGTACAACATTTTTCAGTTAATTGATTGCCAACTCAATTCTGTGAACTGTATGTGAAATAAGACCCAAAAAGAAGAATTTCTGCATCATTCGTTTTGTCTTCTTACCTGCGATTTGAAGTTAGTATCGATTTGAAGTTAGTACTATCGTATAGGGGAATTTATCACGTTTTAGGCCCTGTTGTTTGACATAGCTCGACAACCACTAGCCCAATTTAGTTGAAATAAATTTTAAAAAATTAAGAATTACAATTCCCTTAATATGTTCATATATTGTTTTCCTATACAAGTAACACTTTCGAAGTTAAAAATGAATGTATAAAGGGAAAAAATTATTTTTTGCCTAAAAATTTAAATTTTTTTTTTTAAAAATACATAAAAAATGCAAAATGGAAAAAAGTTTCAATGAGCAAAATGAGACAAAGATCATAAAAATCGATGCACGCGTTTCGCTTTTATTCGCAATTGAGTAAATGTATGAATTTCAAAAATTTGCTCGAGATATGCACAACATTATTTGGAGAAAACATTGACACCTTTTTCATGATTCTGAGAATTAAAAAAAAAGGAATAAACAAAAGGTTATTTGATTTTTATGATTGCGGTAATAAATGTACGTGGACAATTAAACGGAAAGTGGACCTTTTTATTATTTGGGTTTTTCCGGTGGCTACCTATATGATTTTTTTACAGAAATTGCACCCACATTTCAGGGTGGTCATTATTTGGAAAGTTTTGCACAGTTTGAAACGTACAAGTGCTGAATCAGGTATATAGCCAGCCGCCCTTAAAATATGCGCCCATTTATAAGTACCTGGCAGTAAAATATTCAAAAATACGTAGTATTTATAGGTGTGCATTGATCGATTTTTGGCATTCAGCCAGTGCCGACGAACGCGAACAGTAAAAGTGATTTTTCTCCAGTTTTTTAAAAGTGAATAACAACAAAACATAAAATATATCAATATGGAATACTGTTACGTTTGTGGTCATATCGCCCGAAAAATACAGAAAAAAGATCGAAAAAATTTGTTTACTGAGCAATTCAAAACCGCGTATTGTAATTATTTCGATGAAGCAGATTTAAGTGGTGCAAATTTTACGCCGAACACAGTGTGCAACAGTTGTTATACTACCCTTCTAAAATGGATTCACGGAAAAAGTAGAAAGTTATCTTTTATGAAGCCAGTAATTTGGGTGGAAGACACAACTGGACATGATGAATCCAGGTGCTATGCATGCATAAATTTTCGTCCTGGATTAAACAGACAACAATTGAAAACAAAAGTATACACTGCTGCATTTACTGCCACACTTCCAGTGCAACGCCCTGCTGATACCGATGCACCTAAACCTCCGAGTGCGGATACTGTGTCCCTGCTAGCCGAAACCGTTTTCACCAATCCGACCGATTTGGATGATGCTGATTGGATACCCGATATTGAAAATAGTGCACCACAACCGCTACCACAAATCGAAATGGATTACATTGTGGCCAAGCTGGGACTATCACAACACGACTCCGAATGGCTGACATCATTTTTGAAGAGAAGAAAACTCACACAGCAAAATGTCAGCGCAACATCATACTGACAACGCCAAGCTGATTTTCAGAAATTTTATTCCGTTGACGAAGCAAATACGTTCACGTACTGCCATGATATCCCAGGTTTAGTGAAAAAATTGGGAATGGATTATATCGCTGGCGAATGGCGTTTATTCATCGATGGTTCAGTTACTAGTTTGAAGGATGTGCTGCTGCACAAAAAAAATAAAAAACCATGCATTCCATTGGGATTCAGCACAACTATGAAGGAAACGTATGAAGCATTGGGCGAAATTTTGAAGAAAATCAAATACGATGAACACAAATGGAACATTTGTTGCGATCTGAAGGTGGTCAACATACTACAAGGGATTATAGAAAAGGGCGGATATCCAAAATACTTATGCTTCCTTTGTAATTGGGATTCACGATACAAAGGAAATCAATATCAATGTAAAGATTGGAAAGGAAGAACTCCCGAGCTCAACAAACAATTAAAATTACGCAATGTACCTATGATAAAGGACCTGGATGATATTTTGTTGCCATCGCTCCACATGAAACTGGGAATAGCTGGGAAATTCGTTGAAGTGGTGGTCAAAAAAGTTAACGGCGCCTTTGACTGTTTGAAATCCATCTTTCCGAAACTCAGTGATGAGAAAATTAAAAACGGTACGTATCGTACTCTGTATTTCAATATTGTCATATCTAAATTTGTTAATTTCTATACATTCGCATTACCAATAATTTTTTCGTTTTTCTTATGTATTTAAAACAGGTATTCTCAATGGACCTGATATTCGGAAATTGATCAAAAGTGATTCTTTCACACATTTGCTTTCAGAGCATCACGACCACCAACATGCATGGAACGCATTGAAAGAAGTAATAGAAGGCGTTCTAGGAAAGAACCGTGTCCAGCGAGAAGAGATACAGCAACGAGTGGACAGGTTGCTGTTTTATTTCGAAAAAATCGGTGCATCCATGACGCTGAAATTGCATTTCTTGCACCACCACCTCGATACTTTTTTGGCACAATCACCTCAGGAATCAGACGAACAAGGAGAGAGGTTCCACCAGGTGACCATGCCATTTGAAAAGCGGTTCAAAAGCAAAAAATTGGATGCATTGCTTGCGGAGGTTTGTTGGTGGAGTTCCACAATTATGCAGTTTGAAGAAAGCACCGAAGATGAAGACATTGAAATTGGTGGACACAGTGAAAGAAACACGCCCTTGAATAGTATGTGTATCTCGGATGACGATACAGACTCAGACCATGAATATGAACAACCTACGAAGAAAACAAGATCATCAGAACCACAAGCGTCAACTTCTACAAGGATGGATATTGCCAATAATTGAAAAAATGTTCTAAATTTTGTTTTTATGCATATTATAATTGCGTATTAATTGCATATTATTTTATTTTCATTAAGTTTTTATAAATAAAGTTTTTTTTTGCATGATAATTTTTTAATTTATATTTTTATTTTTATTTTAAGAGTGGTGGCTATAACTGATTTTTGAAATTCATACCTTTACTCAATTGCGAATAAAAGCGAAACGCGTGCATCGATTTTTATGATCTTTGTCTCATTTTGCTCATAGGTTATGTGACTTTGCGAAAAAATAACTAGACTTGAAACTTTTTTCCATTTTGGATTTTTTATGTATTTTTAAAAAAAAAAATTTAAATTTTTAGGCAAAAAATAATTTTTTCCCTTCATACATTCATTTTTAACTTCGAAAGTGTTACTTGTATAGGAAAACAATATATGAACAGATTAAGGGAATTGTAATTCTTAATTTTTTAAAATTTATTTCAACTAAATTGGGCTAGTGGTTGTCGAGCTATGTCAAACAACAGGGCCTAAAACGTGATAAATTCCCCTATACGATAGTACTAACTTCAAATCGATACTAACTTCAAATCGCAGGTAAGAAGACAAAACGAATGATGCAGAAATTCTTCTTTTTGGGTCTAATTTCACATACAGTTCACAGAATTGAGTTGGCAAATCATGTGTTGTACTGTGTAAGCAAACACTACCAAGTTGGGCCGTTGTCTGATATTTAGGTCTCAAATATATTCTTAACATAAAGCTTGTATTCTAGGAGCGTTGCTATGGGTTATATTGAAATCCCAATCATTAAGGCATTCAAGCTGTCAAATACTAAGGAAGATTCTCATCTTCAATTCAAAATGTATAAGTTCAACTTTATAAGTATATCCTGCGGGAAATTTATGTCAATTGTTTCAACAGACTTGCCCTGGGTTTTGTGAAAATAGAAGAAGTACAAAAAGAAAGAACTTATGGCCGGTGCAAGGAGAACCAATCATTTAACTGGTATATTAAGAACCGAAAGGTAGAAAAAGTACTTAATTACATACAGTATTCACCGATGGTGTGACACATTTTTTTTTTGGAACTTTCTAAAATTTGGTTCTTAATTTAGGACTTGTTTTATTGAAATAATACTCAATTGTAGTAACTAACACTAAACACGTTTATTGAGAATAGCTGTGTGACCCCCTCCAATGACAACCCCATGCCCCATGTAAAAGTGATATGTCCCCTTCATATAAATTGTTAGAACTAGAACCGGTCTCTACCACCTACAACGGGACTACCTTGGTATCAGTTTCCTTCCCTTTAGGGTAACTTCTTATTGTCCTTTATCTAATAAATATTTTGTAAACTTTTGTACCTTTCACTTGTGCTAAAAAAAAAGTACCAACTAATTACACACTCCCAATTTTTTTTATTTCTGCTAAGAATTTATATATAAAAGTGGCCATTGTTTACAATTGTATTGTGTGTAGATGTGTGTGCATACATACTATTTCGCCACACACATTTGTATTTGTATGTAATTAAATGTAAGTGTGTTCAAGTTTCTATAAATAAATGAATAAATGAATTTCAGCTAAAGAGGACTTAATTAGAGTAAAAGTTACAAATAAACGCTAATGACTCAGGGCACCCGGCCGTCAATAGAATATTAAAGCGATGAGTTCTTGTTCTTGTGACAGTCTTTAGTCAGGTTGGGGTTACACTTTAAACAAAAACTGATGGTAGTGAAATCACATCATCATCATCGCAATAATTACTATTGTAATATTTTTTTGTTTTTATCACTTCAGTGGAAAAAATTCACAAAAAAACAAGTAAGAAAGTATAGTCGGTCAAGCCCGACCATTTGATAGCCTACAACACAGTATTTCAAAAAGTTTTTGAGAGTGTACCCTATTTGAGACCCATGGATAATCATGGACCCGTTACAACCAAGTTATGTTATGAGCTTAAGAGTTATGTAAAAGTTGTTTTGTTTGCCGAATATTATTTAGATATTATTATCTATATGAGATTTGTTTGCCTTTTAGTAATTTTAGGAAGGAGGTTTACATGGGACAGATGGCTTATTTTGGCCCTTCTAGCTTAACATTTTGCCATGACATTATAGCTATCGTAAATTTTTTGTTGCCAATTTGTATGTCAATACTAGGGTATTCATTCAGTTAACCGTTAATCGGTTAATCAGTTAATTACTACCCAATTAACTGATCGGTTAATTTAAAATTGGCTATTTTCGATTAACGATTAAACCGGTTAATTTCAGTCGATTAACCGATGTTACAAAATTTTAAATTTTTTGTAGTATTAAAACATATTTTTTGTGTTTCTAATTATTTGTTTTGTATATGAGACAAAAGGTATGTGTTTAGAAAATATTTTTCATACAAAATAAGTGTTTGCAATACATTTTTGTTTCACGTACTTTTTATATCTGAGTGAAAACATTTCAAACCATCATGCCGTTCGAATACAACACCTCTGATTTTAATGAAATTCACCACAACTGTTGTATGTTATTGGACTTTAACAAAACATAAATTTTCAGACCCCAGATTCGGCTACCGAAATATAAAAAATCACAAAATTCTCCTTACAAAAGGGGATAGAACTTTTGAGCTATACAAGATAATTTAGTTTTTTTTACATATCGTTTTAAAGGTGAAAGTGTGCCCTTTAAAATAATATGCATATTGAGTTTTTTTAAGAAAAGGTCAAAGGTCATTTTTTGCGGTCTTGAGTTCAAAGGTCAATATCTGAAAAAGTATATTTTTTAAGATTTATAAAAAAATATATGTCAAGTATTAGACCCTCTTCTACATTTGCAAAATATTTAAAGGTGCCTTCTCGATTGGTGTCAGAGTTATAGACGTCATATTTCGGAACCAGAAAGAATCTGGGGTAAAATTTTTTTTGTTTACTTATACTCTTATAGTGTATGACATTTGTGTTAAATTTCATTGAAATCAGAGGTGATGATGCCGAAAATGCCATTTGTCGTAATGGTTTAACGTGTTTTAACTCATGTATGTGTTTAGTTATTTGTTTCTTCTCATATCAATCTATTAACAGAATAAACGAAACAGAGTTAAAAATTTAAAAAATATTAACAGGACTCTAATGGCATAATAGAATATTTTATATGTTACGCGAAATCCAGGAAAGTGACTGAGGAAAATAATATTATGTATTATGGATTGCTTTTGATTTCTCCAACATCTACGATAAATGAAAGGATTTTTTCCAAGTCAAGTTTTATCAAAACTAAAGAAAAGAATCCCTTAAACTACTGAAATAAGTATTAAAATGATTTTATAGTTTATTTTTTAATGAATACATCATCAAAAAAATATGTATGTATTAGGGAAGCGTACTGACACTAAAGTAGTCCCACGTTCCTTGGTGGCAGAAACCGGTCCTAGTTCTTAAACTTTATATGAATTGGGCCTATCACTTTTGCATGAGGTTGTCATTGGAGGGTGTTAATTGACATCTAACAGCCACCATTTGGCCAGTCACACATCTTTTCTCCAAATGCGTGTATAGTGTTAAGCTACATTTACACGATTAAAATGTTCTTCAAAATTACTCTTCAAAATGCTTCAAACTCGTGTAAACAGCAAAATTTCTTCAAAATTTATTGATCAAAATTTATTTCAATAATATTGATCAATAAATTTTGAAGAAATCTAGCTTTAGTTACTACAATGCTAGTCCTAGAATTCATTTTTATGAACAAAATTTTAAATAGTCCCAAAGAAATGTATCACACCACCGGTGAATACTGAACCTGTTACAAAAATGGTCCTAATAAATAAAAAATCATTTGTATAAAAAAAATTTTAAAACTAAATGAAAAATCTACCTTTTTTACTTTAAATACCAGTTAAGTGATTCGTTCTCCTTTCACATGTCATTAGTTATTTCTTTTTGTTCTTTTTCTATTTTTACAAATCCCAGGATCAGTGTTGGACCAATTGACACAAATTTTCCACAGGGATATTAATGAATTATTTTTTGTTTGTTCAATCGTTTTAGCTCAAGAATTGTTATGTTTTTTATGCTATTGTATTTTTTTTACTAATAAACTCCAAATAATAAATAATTTATAAATTTTTATTTATTGAAATTACTTAATTTATAAAAAAAAATTTATTAATCGGTTAACCGATCAGTAAAAAAATTAACGGATTATTAACCGATTAAATCAAAACCTCGTTTAATTAATCGAGCGATTAACCGATTAAAGCAAAAGCCCGATTAAATTAATAACCTAGTCAATACCAACATTTATAAGAAAGCTATTACGGCATTAAATGCCTTATTCGGGAGCTGTATTTGTATGGAAGCTATTACACAAGGGAACAAAATTGAACTTTTTTGTGCGGCTATAAATTCTATAGCAAATTTTTAAAAGTTTGAGATCGCTGACTTCAAATCTAATCTCCATTTTTCTCTATCAGCTCTTTTTCGAGATATACCGCTATGTCCAAAATTAAGGTACTTTCACTACATATATTGAATAAACGTGAAAACGGTTCACCATATTCATTATATTATAGCCGTGCTTACAAAACTTGAAATTTTGTTTTGTTTTATAACTACTTTATATATCAACTATTAATTCGTGAGTTTTAAGAAAAATATTCGTTTACAAAAACTTAAACAAACAATACGAAATAAAACCAAAACTTAGTACTGAAAAAAATAACGGCTCTAAAGTTTTTTAGGTGCTGCCTCAAGGTTACCACAGCATAAAAATAATTACAACTGCATTCACACAAAATAAAATATGAATAAGAAAAGTAACTGCTCCAAAAATGGAACATTAGGATGATACGGGTTAACATCTTTTGACCCTAACAAGTTCTGCTCGTCTGAAATTCGGATTTAACTAAAATATAGAACCTGGGGAAACATTTAATAACACATCAGATATAAATTATACAGTGATGTTACGAACCATTTCCTAAAGACAAATATGCCACTAATATAATAAAAAAAAATTCGGCCAATTATTGATAACAGTTTGCGAGAAATCATAATTTAGTTTTGATCAAATTTTCAAAAATTTAATTTTTCTAAGACAATATAAAATATTTGTTTCCAGCAGCATGTCACACCCACAATTATCAATAGTTTAATCCAGTTTTTTGGTTACCTTAGTTCTAATACATTTAATATCGAATGGCATTTTTGATGTCGGCGATAACAAAAAACTTGGACTTTGGCCGATGAAATTGCATTTTCAGCCACTGTGCGTCGAAGATTTCTGACGAGATAGTGTGGTTACTCATGTCAAATCTACCTGACCGTGAACGTTGGTTCGATTTCCCGGTCAGTCAAGAATGAAAAATTACCACCAAATTTTAATTAATTTCATGTTGTAGAATTCCTTTCTTTATAAAAATAATTTAATGAAAATTTAATTTAATGACCTTGAGCCTGATTAAAAAATAAGAATTTGGATTAAAAACCATAAACACTTCAATAAAAAAACCACAATTCTAATTATTTTAATTGGAGCCTTTATACAAAATTTCATTAAATTGTTTCCAAAATTGCAACCTGTATTTTGCGCACAAGGATCACGTAGACAGCCAGCCGGACGGACATCGTTAGATCAACTCAGAAAGTGATTCTGAGTCTTTGGTCTACGACCAATATTTTAAGGTGTTACAAATATCAGCACAACTGCATAATACCCTCTCCACTTTTGTGATGTAGGTATAAATACATACATACACATTATTTTTTTCTAGGGATGTAACGAATATGGATAACGATATATCGGCGATACTTCACGTTTGCCGATATATCGGTATCGGCGATATTTTACTGTCGATACGCCGATACTTTTTTTAAAGTTTTTTGAACAAACGATTTAATTCTCAATGCTAATTTTTTGCATAACAACTAAGAGCAAAAAATCAAACTGAATAATAAAGTGTATATTTTAGTTCTTAAGCTGGAGGTCGGTAAACACCACGCGTTTAATGCGTATGTTTTTTTTTGAAGTTTGTTTTTGAGACGCATGCTAAAGTAGAAAGTAATCCTACTTCATGCTTTCGATACGTAAACGCGCTTTACGCATTTGCTCTGTAAATTGTCAATACAATTTTAAACTACGACTTTTTGGACTGATGCATAAACGCATTGAAGGCTTGGTTTGGACCTGCAGCAGAATTTTCTGCTAACTTTTAATGATTTTTGTGAAAACAAAAGTCACTTCGATTTCCATAAGCAAAGTCCCCCTGCTACATTTTCTGACGCTATTTCGCTAGTTAACAGTCGTCGAAAATTATTAGAAAACTCGATTAATGAATAAACTGAGATGCAGAATAATTTAGAGTCCAAAAAATTGGCGTTTTACGTAGCATTTGCTCTGAATAAAAGATTTGTGTGTTAAGAGAATAATCAAATCTATTGTTTTTCTAAAACTCTCTACCTTCCATACAAAAATAGAACATTTTAAAGGCAATAGGTCGAAAAAACGTCTTATTGAGTTGCTCAACATGACTCTTCATTCCGAAAGTGTAGAAGACACGCTCACCCCTACACCTAGTAAAAGTTCTGATGAGTCTACAAGAACTTACCTTTGGAGCGTTTGTGATGATCCTCGGTCGACCCTACGCTGCAGCGCGCTGTGGCTCAGCTAAAGATGAAGTCTAGATATAACTTAGATTTTCTAATTTTTCTAGAGCCGCAGATCCGTTTCTTTACTGACGCTATTAAATATTATACTCAAAATTTAAGACCATGGCGCAGCAGAAATACTTAAGTTGTCAAATGAGTGCAGTCACATCTGAGAGACGATTTTTTACTGCAGGTCTGCTTCAAACGGAGTTGCGAAATTATATCCTTAAAAGTTGAGAATACTTTTTTTAAACAAAAATCTTATTAATACTAACTTTTAATGCTTATAATCTTTTACACTGTTTTTTTCCACGAACTTAAATTCATTTCGTTGTTTTTAAAATCTTAAATATTAAAAATCTCTTACACTGTAATGTCGTATAATAAAGAAATTACTCTACTTGAGTTTTGTAAATTTTACCTTAAATTTAAATTTATATTCGTATCGGTATCGATATCGACGATATTTCTTCTTGGGTGTCGGTATCGTATCGGCAAAAAAGCGTATCGTTACATCCCTAGTTTTTTCCTTATGTAATTTTTACTTTTTGAAAAAACGTCTGTTGGAAGTTTTTTCGGCGATAGACTAAATGATAAAGAAGTTTTGTCCTTGTTAAAAAAAAGTAAGGTTTTTTGTCAATGGGATTAATTAGAGGAAAAATTTGAAAGTATCTAGTTTCTTAAAGGGAAGTGTAGCTAGAAGAAAATGGCAAATATGTGGGTGGATGTTGGAATAGTTTTACGTTTAGAATTTATTTTACCTTTAAAATGATTATTAAAGTTTGTATAAATTATTAACCTTTTCTTTAATTCAACTTTAATTAAATTTAAAGAACAAAATGATTTGTAACCCTTTAAGAAGCTAAGCACAGCTTGCAATAAATATTTTTTAAAATTTTATTTTCTACTAACTTGCAAAGTTTTCAAAAGCTGCTCTTAAAAAAGTCCACAAAGTAGACTATAAAGTTAAAAATCTTTAGATTAGATACCCGTAAATAACACCATGTCAATTATGCATCTTGGGTAGCTTTCTTTGTCACTAGTGACTGGTTTGCCTGCCAGCTGTGTGGTGTGGTATCGTATCATGACAGAATATCTTACTTTTCGTTTTTTCTTTATTGCAGAAACATTGACGTCATTGCCATCATTATCATTTGGAAGGCTCAAAGAAAGGGAATACTGTTATCAAAGCAACAAAAAAAACAGCAACCAATAGAGAATACATTATGGCCTAATACCATAACATCAAATACTCAAACAAAATAAAAAAAAAAAAACAAGAAAAAAAGTATTTCACTTTGCAAAGGAGCAGAAAAATAAAAATTTATAAAACAGCTGGAAATAAGGAAAATAGCAACATCAGCATCAACACCAACGCGTCGTCATCCTCATTGTCATCTTCTAACCTATCGAAAATCTAGTGCATTGTCATTGCCTTCGAAGGCCAACACTACTTATTTAGTTTTAGTGTATATTTAGTGCACTCTGGTGTAAAAGACGGGATTGGAGTTTTGAAAGGTATAAATAATGGATCCAGTAAAGTGCTGTCTTGTTATCCAAATTATGGCTAACAAATCAGT
Source organism: Pollenia amentaria (assembly GCA_943735925.1). NCBI lineage: Eukaryota > Metazoa > Arthropoda > Insecta > Diptera > Polleniidae > Pollenia > Pollenia amentaria. The sequence continues at coordinate 166,459,506 of OX031007.1, forward strand.
GAGTGCTTAAACGCTGGTTTAGTTCAACTAAACTTAAATGTATATGTAGTTCAAACTCAACAGTTTCAAATCAGTGGTCCATGTATTTTATGTAGTTTAAAAAGTAACGTGTGGCAGAACTACGATAAATGTTATCAAATTCATATGGTCTGTATTGGTAGTTTGAACGCCCAATTTTTTGCGTTTAAAGATGGTTTAAGTGTTTACTGATTTATAGAGTTGTTGGTTTAAACACATTTTAAACCAAAAAGAGAGTTTAGCTTGCTCTGATTTATTAGCCAATTTATTGTATCTATATATATAAAATAGGATGTGTGTATGTATGTATGTATGTAGGTATGTAACGTATGGACTCCAAAACGGCTGGGCCGATTTTGATGAAATTTTCAGGGAATCTTCAGAATATTCAGGCGGGTGACACTGTGAAGTCTGATTTTCGGTCTGGGGTCGGAGGATCGTGGCAAAATCCATAACTTGAGAACAACTTGACCGATTTGAACGATTTTTTCTTTAAAATGATCGCCATGGTCCAACTTAGGTTTTTCCGGAAAGAAAATTTTGCCCCGCCCACTTTTTTCGATTTACCTAAAATCAGAAAACGGCTCCATCGAGTTGACTAATTTTTCTTTCAAATGATCGTATTAATCAACTTTAAGTTTTCATCGAAAGAAAAATTTAGCACGCCTACTTTTACGCCCACTTTTTCTATTAAGCGCATAACTGGAGAACGGCTTGACCGATTTGGACGATTTTTTCTTTAAAATGATCGCCATGGTCTAACTTAGGTTTTGCGGAAAGAAAATGTTGCCCCGCCCAATTTTACGCTCATTTTTTTTGTAAGATTCACAGCATATATATACATACATACAACCATATGTATTTTCAAATCAAATGTAAATCAAACATATGTATATGAACAACATTTTAATTTATAATATTATAATGATGAAACAGAACTGGGGATGAACGATGTTTTACATGCAGTTTGACATGAAATTTTGCCAGAGAATGCAGTTTCATGAATTTTTATTTAAAGGCCGTAAATTTCGTTTAAAGATCAATTTAAATCGTCTGGTAATACAACACTAATGTTTGATTAGGGCCAGCAACGCGGACCGGGTCAGCTAGTTATTCATAAAATTGGTATTAGTCATAAGTACAATGGTACTAAAATTAGTATTTTGGCACAATTTGAAAACTTGCCCAGTTTGCTTAGTACAGATAACTTCAAAGGAGCACCTTAAATTTTTCTAAAATGTTTTGCTAAGGTACCACTTTTCTACGATGTGTTCAAAATTAACGTGAGTACACTCAATGGTCGGCCTAAACGTACGGTGGTCTTAACACCCGGTAAAAGAAATGCTTCTACCAAAGCCCCGATGTGAGATGTAGCTTTATATTATCCACTGCAAAGCAGCCTATATTTGTAAAGCATTCCTATGTAACGGGCGAAAATTAACATCTAACATTAAAATATCTTATTCTCCGCGATTTAGGTTTAAGCCACAGCCAGCACGTGAACTTTGAATGAGTCTCACCAATAAACAGTACAGGGCTTATAATCGGTCGGGAATCGAAAAGAAATTTTTTCTAATCATCTCTAAGTGTTTGGACAAAATCGGAAAAATCGATCTCAAGTTATGATCAAATGTATCAGCATTAGAGATGAGCGATATTTCTGTACCTGTGATTTAATCACTGTTACTGAAAAATCACGAATCACAGTTGTGACCAAATTTGTCAAGTAACAGGTACTTTCTAAGTCGTTCTTTTTGTATTTTGTTACATATACAAATTTATGATATTTCACTGTTTGTGTGGGTAATAGCGTTTTTTGAATGAAATGTCGAATGATAATGCTGTTCCTTTCATTCTCTCTTCTATCATATTATAATTTTTTTATGCCAAAATTTATTTGTTCAAGTATGTATGTATATGAAAGTAAGCAGATTTGAGAGGTCTTACAATTTGTTGTTGTTTCTTTGTAAAGTGCTTACAAAAGCTCGTGCAAAAGCTCGCGCATTGTACATATAGCTTGGCCGCAATTGCTTTAAAAGAACAGAAAACTGATAAACCGTGATCACAATCACAGTTTAAAGGAGCAGTGATTTTTAAATCACATTCACTAATCACGGTGATCTTTAAAAATCACGGGATCGCTGATCTCTAATCAGCATAAACGTCTTATTTTGGGCGAAATATTGGTCTAGCCCAAAAATCTCTAAATAGATTTGGATTCAGCTCGCTATAGTCAATTAAAATCCCATACAAAGTTCTTGCTCCGACGCTTTTTGTATTTTACTGACCAGTGTTACATAAAGTTTTTTTATACCATTTATAAAATTTTATTTGCAATTTAAAATAAGTTGAACAAAATACGTGGAAAAAACATAATTTGGTGTACTTAATTTTTTCTTTTTCACTTTTGTACCACTTTTTTGTAAATATCCCCTTTTTTGGTACTTTTAAAAAATATCCAACGATAACGCTGCCTCACATAAACGAACGTCAGCACTAAAATTGATTGCGGTTTAGACCTGAATTAAATTATTGACCGACAATAAGAAAATTTTATGCGTTTCTTGTTAGAAATTTGAACTGGGTTGAGTAAAATATCATGAATCGTAAAAGTTTTAGCCGAACTAAAATAATTTTTAGGAGGGTAATTTGTATTGGACCCATGGTAAATTATGGACCAATCATCCCAAAATTCTGAAGACTGATTTGTGGTGTTACAAAAAATAAATTAGAATAAATTTCAATACAGCAGTGTAATTAGTTTTAGCGTTAACAGTGGATTTCACAAAATTGCATGATATTTTTTCTGACCATATGAATCTAAGTTGGAAGAAGTTTTACCGCAATATCTATATCTGTTATGGTTTTAGGCGAATTTAATTATTTTTCCAAAATGGGCTTTATTTGATTTTAGGCGTACTAAACTGTTTTCCGGGAGTAGGGCTTATATGGGGCCTAGGGTTAATTATGGACCAATCTTCACGAAATTTGGCAGTGTGATTTCTCGTCTTATAAAACTGTAGCATGCCGAATTTCATTATGATAGCATTATTAATTACGGTGTTAGGCGTTCTAAACGGTTTTGCGGGAGTAGGGTTTATATGGGGCCTAGTGTAAATTAAAGACCGATCTTCAAAAACTTTTACAGTGTGATTTCAGGTCCTATAAAACTGTGACATACAAAATTTTAGTATGCTAGCGTTATTTATTGCGGTTTAAGGCGTGCTAAACTGTTTTCCGCGAGTAGGGTTTATATGGGGCCTATGGTCAATTATAGACCGATCTTCACGAAATGGAACAGTTTAATTTTTAGTCGTATAAAGCGAATTTGTGCAAAATTGTATATCAGTCCGTGCAGTATTCTACCACTTATGTTAGTTTTTGTATTAAAATTATCAATTTTTTTAGGGTGGTGGTTCCAAATTTTGATTCATAGTTCTGATCCTTGCGAACCAATGTTGCTGGATTTTTAACCCAAACGGCTCGAATAATTACAAGCAATTTGAGACCTAGTGTGTTCTTTTCTTTTGCGTTTTTCGAAAGTGAGCGTGTTTTTAACAGGCGGACACATGGACAGGTGGACAGACAGACAGGCATTGCTAAATCGGCTTAGAATCACTCAAGGAGCCAGAATATATATACTTTATGGGGTCTTAGATGTATAATAAAAAAGTTTCACACGGAATGACAAACTTAGTATACCCTCATTCACCACTAGTGGTTTGGAGGTTATAAAAATAGTTCAGAATATTCTAGATCTAACTTTTCTTCATGTTCTTATATATTGCACTAGAAAAATTACCACGTTCGAAGAGAAACATCTAGAAGATAACCTTGAATGAGTCTATATTATTGAAGTGTTGGCTCTTTTTCCAAACAGCTTTCAACCTAAATACCATGAATACTTTAAGTGAAAGGAGATTTAGTACACCCTTTTTGGAGGGGAAATCAGTTGAATCAGCGTTACATGAGATTTTTGTGGAAACCGGTTTTAGTGAACACTCCAAGTTAACATTAATTTTTTTTGCATAAGGTCGTAAGGATTTACGGGACCCTACAATTTAATTTTTTTTTTTTTTTGTGGAACCTAAAACTTTTTTTTTCTATACTTTGTTAATCTATACAAATTCAAATTAAAAAAAAATTTTAAAAAAGAATATTTCTTGTATTCTCATTCGTGGCCACCAGGGGTATGTAGGAAAACATTGTAAGGATATTCCATCTTTTGGTCCAACATCCTCTGGGGAAATCAGGTGCAGTCAATACTTGGAATTTGGTAGAGTGAAAAATTTATAGATCTCTGGAGATCGCGGCTGACCAGAGATTATATCTAGTATAACGGGATTCAATAGCCCTGCAACTTCGATCACAGCTGACTATTGTTTGAGGAACCTTCAGCGGTCACGTGGTGGTTTGGAACCGAAATCGCTAGAAGGGAGATATAAGAAAGTCAACTTCAAGGGCTAATTTTAGACCACATGAGCGCAATATCGTACTGCCGACGGATGTGCTCAGGGTTGTTGATTTAAAAAAGATGCTGCCAATATACCAAAGAGCAGCGGAGGTTAAATAGACTAGCTTCAAGACAAGGGCAAGTGTTTAATTCGGAAGAGATATATAATTGTACCTAACAATACCTATGAACGTCGGTTGCGCTCACAAACAAGGGCCGTTGGTAAAATAATTGCTTGTCACCCAGTGATTAAGGCCACCATGTGATTAAGCCAGCTCGGCTGGTGCTTATCTTCATCTTTTATAATTATTCTCATTAGTATATACCCTGGAAATCTGTTAGGGATCCCAAGAGTTTGGAAACTGTTGCTTAGAAACCACCTCTTTGATTCTGAAGGAAGGTCAAGAAAACCCCAGAGAGATTTTAGCAAGTCAATTAGAATCCTAAAGATGTTAGCAAGTTTAGAGTCTATGTTGGCAGAACGCAGCACTTAAAATATGTATGAATGTAGTTTTTTTATCTACCACGTGTTTCAAAAGTCTACTTCTACTGATTAACACAATGCTCATGACATTGATGATGATGAGGTTTTCTTTAAACCGCAAAACAAACAAAATAAAAACATAAAAAAAGGTAAAAAAAAAGCCAAGTGTAAGTATAAATACTCATAGCCAGCATCAATTCCATTCCCAGTAAAAATACTCACCATTCTTCTTTACATTCGAAGAAGTTCTTTTTTTAAGTTTTTCATCATTTTCAATGCATTTTCTATGTGTATATATGTCGTATTATTTCATCTAGTCATATTGTTGTTCTATGAATTTTCTAAAAATTTCTTAGATACTCAAACACATTCATGATATGTTCGAGTGTTGTTGTTGTTGTCGCAGTTGTTGTAGTTGATGTTATTGTTGTACGTTACCATTGTTAGTTAATGTAAAAACCACAGTGTGTCCCCATTCAGTCTAGTTAGACACAATAAAAAAAGAAAAACTTTAACCAAAAAATTGTTAGAAAAATCGCTTGAATTTTTTGTTTTAGAAAAAAAACAACTCAAATAAACTTATTGTTAGAAATGTTCTGACATACACATATAAAACCCTGGCAATAGATGAAATGCATTCATGCAGTTGTTTTATATAAGCATGAGTAGTTGAGTTTAAATACACTGAAAAAATTAGTAGCAGGAAATTAAGTCAAATTATGGGTGTAAGAATAAAATGCCAAATAAGCTGAGAAGCTTTCGAACAATATGGCAGAAAGCATTTTTTCTTTAGGAAAGTGGTAATACACTCGTAGAAAAATGCGTCTACATATTGATGATGCTCTAACATCAGAATTGTGACATCAATATTACTACAAATAACAACAACAATGAGGCAACGAACTTCATCCTAAAATTTTGCGTCATCTACGCTATGATTTCAGTGACATAAATTCGACGCCATCAGTACAGACAAACTGTCATCAGTACGATGACATAATATACCATGTCATTAGTGTGATCACAAACTGTCATCAGTGCAATGACAAACTGTCATCATTGCACTGACAAAGTCTCATCAGTGCGATGACGTAATATATCATGTCATCAGTGTGATGACATAGTGTATCATGTCAGAATAAATTATTAAAATTATTTTTAAGTATTGAAAAGTAAAATTAGAAGCAAAAATTCCCATATTCTATTTTTTTAATTATTTATTTAAATACATCAAATTTTTAGGAAAGTGGTAATACACTCATAGAACAATGCGTCTTCATATTGATAATGCTCTAACATCAGAATTGTAACATCAATATTACTACAAATGACAACAATGAGGCAACGAACTTCATCCTAAAATTTTGCGTCATCTACGCTATGATTTCAGTGACATAAATTCGACGCCATCAGTACAGACAAACTGTCATCAGTACGATGACATAATATACCATGTCATTAGTGTGATCACAAACTGTCATCAGTGCAATGACAAACTGTCATCATTGCACTGACAAAGTCTCATCAGTGCGATGACGTAATATATCATGTCATCAGTGTGATGACATAGTGTATCATGTCAGAATAAATTATTAAAATTATTTTTAAGTATTGAAAAGTAAAATTAGAAGCAAAAATTCCCATATTCTATTTTTTTAATTATTTATTTAAATACATCAAATTTTTAGGAAAGTGGTAGTACACTCATAGAACAATGCGTCTTCATATTGATAATGCTCTAACATCAGAATTGTGACATCAATGTTATTACAAATGGCAATAATGAGGCAACGAACTTCATCCTAAAATTTTGCGTCATCTACGCTATGATTTCTGTGACATAAATTCGACGCCACATTTTGTGTGCACTGTACGCTGATGTATTTTGACATCAGTACAGACAAACTGTCATTAGTACGATGACATAATATACCATGTCATTATAACTGTCATCAGTGACAAAGTCTCATTAGTGCGATTACATAATATATCATGTCATCAGTGTGATGACAAACTGATGACATAGTGTATCATGTCAGAATATATTATTAACATTATTTTTATGCTTGAAAAGTAAAATTAGAAGCAAAAATTCCCATATTCTATTTTTTAAATTATTTATTTAAATACATCAAATTTTTAAAGTAGAATTATTACGAAACCCACATCGGGCATGTGGCTGGTGTCTCATAATTGAGAGTTCTTCTGTTAACAAAGGGCGGAATGCAACAGAAGTGAAACAAACATGTGTAACGAGTAACTAAATAATAGTATTCTCTCAATTTGATTTAAGGTCAATTACAATTACTCAATTTGATGAAAGGTTTTCAACGCCCTGATGACATGCTTTATAAAACCGACTCCGTTTCGTCATTTCTGTGATGCAAATGTGTCATCCCATTGATGACATAATTTGAATTGTTGATCCTGATGACAATTTGGCCAAGTGATGTTAAGGCTGACATCACAGTGATGTAAAGTGTCATGGGGTAAAAAACGAAGACACTTGTCATAGTATTGATGTGATTTAGTTTATTCACAGTAGTACATTTTCTATCTATATAACTAATATAAATCATGGTTACGACGGAATTATGGTACGATCATTCATCTGATGAAGATGAACGCTTACTGGAACTGGCCCGTATCTGTAGCCTGAACTTTTGTAAAAATTCCTTTAGCCAACAAAAGATTTGCTTCCATAAGGGAAACAAGCTTTTCCAACTGCTGCTTACTACTGTCGACTTTAGACCTGCATAAAATTACCAAAAATACTAAATTAACAAAAACTTACATCTTCAACAATTTTTTTTTTAAATTATTTACACCGTCGAAAGCAAATTTGTTTTCGTTGAAAAATTCGATGCACAACGAATTTTTCGACAGTGCTCCCAACTCATAATACCAAATTAACATTCGATAGTCGATGTTCGATAAACAGCGAAAATAGTTTATCGAATGTAACTCATTATAGGGGTCATGGTGTCCAGGGTTGTCAGATTGATTTTGATCTTTTTCACCAAATTCAATGTCAAAAATCGCCAAAATCGCCAAAGCATTTATTTTTTTCGATTTCGACAATAATATATGTATTTTTAGAATAATTAAAAATATTTTTTTATAAATCCCAAAAAAATTTTTTTCCGTATCCCTAAAATCCGCCAAAAATTCAAAAAAAGTCGCCATATATTTTGTTTAATTTTTATTTAACAAAAAAAGGTGCAATGTTTAAAATATTTTATAGTAGTCTACTTAAAGTAACAAAAAAGGATTTTGCGGTAAGTATTAAACAAATATTGGATGTACAATATATTTGTATGTAGTTGCAGTTCTATTATATAACTTCTTTTTTAAAATACATTGTGAAGGTAGAAAAGAAATGCAACATGTGCTATTTATATTCATATAACTTTTGGCTCGTAAAAACGTGTCGAAAACTTCATATCGCATTCTACTTCAAAGCAGATATTTAATGAATTTCAATATTTCAATACAGGTACCTGCCGTATCCTTGTAGCTATAAATTGTTGGCCAAAACTGATCTTAATTAGATTGAATATCATCATTACAATTTTCTTTTAACAAACTGTATTTTTTCTATTGTATTTCATTAACATCCAAGGGTAAGTTAGGAATCATAAAAAATCTTTAAAATATATTTAAAAACAACAAATTTTATGTGATAATTTGTCACATTTTATAATGGAAAAATTTTCATAAACTTTCATTATATTCATTTTTAAAGAATTCTACTTATTACTTCTTTCAAGAGCACATTTAAATGTGAAAAAAAAAATTCTCGAAGATTATCTTCATCAGCCATTTCAACATTATTTAGTTTTAAATACTGGTCATACATATGAATGCATCAAATTTCATACATTGAAATACTAGAATAAAAAAAATATTATTTCTTCGTTTTGAATTTAACAAATTTCAAAACAAATAGATGGCTCATCAAAACTAGCCAACAAAATCGCCAACTATTTTATAAATCGCCAAAAAATCGCCATGTCGCCAAATCGAAAATTAGGTCGCCAAAAGAGTTTGAAAATCGCCACGTTTGGCGAGAAATCGCCACATCTGACAGCCCTGATGGTGTCTTCTGCAGCGTTACCGTTATGCGACTAAAGTCGCAATTTGCCCTTTTTTTGACTGCCTTGCCACTTTCTTTGTCCCTTTTTTCTAATCCCCTTTAGTATCATTTTGTATTTCTTGGTATCCTTTTTGCCCCCTTTTTAACTTATTTGTTTATATTGGTCGTCAATAAACGCAGATGTGCCTGCCAGCTTTTATGTCTTCGTATGTTTTTATTTCACCTCATATTCGTGCATCCGCTGAGCGTTTTTTTTTTTAATTTCCTTATACATAATTCCTGATACATAATAAATTTCCATACCGTAAAGTTTTCTTTAGAATGATCCAATTTTTCAAATATAAATTTGACTTTCATAAATTTTTGTGTCCATATAATAAATTATTTCAAAAAATTTTCTATTACGCGATACCCAAAGATGAAACCAGGAATAAAAGAAAAAGTGATGAAAATTTTGACAGCAGTCGCTCGTGCTCAATGAAAGAAAATGTAGCAGCATTTATTTAAAGAAAATTTGATCAGTTAAAGTTAAAGCAGTAACACATAAAGTTTTGTATCTAAGCAGTAGATTCTCCAGCACTTTATTTAATAGGCAAATCTAAAAATGTAGAAACAAGCAATGAAGAACTAAACGCAAAAGACTTCCACCTTGACCTTTTAAGGATATTAATGAAGCAAATGTCAAATCGATAACCGCCGTACGTGGAAGTGTAATCGAAACTAAAATACCGGTTTTTATAAACAAAAGTGAACAAAATTAAAGTTCTGTATAATAAGATTTCTATATAATGAAGTGATTTTCTGGTCCCATGCAGATTCATTATATGGAAGTTCGACTGTATATGTATTTCTCAAATAATATGTATTTTATATTATATATGTACATACAGGGTTTCCGCCGGGACGGTATACTATTTTGTTTTGCTGCCATATTGGTAAACATTAGTCTTGATAGTTCGTATTTGGCAGTCGTGAACATAGATGGGGGTAGTGCACTAACTTTGCAGTTTCAACTCACAGTTAGTGATAGTGCAAAATTATTGCAATCATTTTGTTGGTGTTGAGTGATGAATTGAAAATTGGCAGCCTCACTTAACATGAGTGATAGTGATGTTAAAAAATTTTGCACTCAAAAAACAAATAGTTTGATTTAAAAAAGAGCAATCATCAGTTTATTTAAAATTTTTTGTTCTTCAGTCATTTGAGTGCAACTTAAAATTTTGCACTAAATTTACAAACAAAAAACTTGTTTTTTCATGATTAAAGCCAGGAGATATTCCGTTATTGAAAAATTTCATGTTGCTTAATTTCACAAGAATCAAAAAACACGAACATACAAAATTTAATTGTTTAAACTTTGGTAAGAGTTTGGTTGTATGCAGCTTTTTTGATTGCAAGTACAAATTTTGCACTATTTGAATTGAGTACAAATATTTTCCATTCAATCACCGTTAGTGGTAGTAAAACATTGGCAATACCACTCAATTTCTTTAGTGCTAGTGAAAAAATAACAATCATCACTAAAACTGGTAAAAAAATAGTGCAAACTAATTTTTTTTGCAGTTTTATTTAGTGATAGTGCAATGTTGATTTAAGTCAATATTTAGTGCACTACCCCCAACTATGGTCGTGAAGTAGACACGTTGCAAATTTATTATGGCCAACGTGTTTAAATCGTTAAAACATCATTTTATCAAAATCAATCATCGATTACTGTGACGATGAGAAAGTTACGTGAAATTTTTGGCAGAAACAACGTGCCAAAAAAACGCACTATTTACCGTGTTGTGAATGATTTCGAAGAAAGAGGGTCTGTAGGTGATAGGCCCAAGCATGGAACACAATGTACTGCAAGATCGGCTGAAAACATTACTGCTGTTTAAGCAAGTGTTTAAAAAAATCTATCAACCTCAATTCGACGCCGTAGTCAGGAGCTTGGTCTTCAAAGAAGAACTTTGGTTACAATTTTGCACAAGGCATTTGCATTTGTTTCCATTTAAGATTCAATTGACACAAGAGCTTCTTTCACAAGACCATTTACGTCATTTACAAAAAAAGTAGAATACCTTCCCGGCGGACACCCTGTATATAATGTATTATTTATACATAAGAAGTTTATTTGTTTTTATTTTTATGTGTTCAGTGAAAATAAATTAATAAATATGTTTGATTTTTGAAAATGTTCTTGTTTTCAAGTTGCCCCTTTTTTCTCAGAATTTCCCTTTTTGTGCCACTTTTTTGGGAAAAATTGGAACGGTAACGCTGGTCTTTTGTGCTACTCTGTGTTTCTGGTCTCTGCAAACTTAATTTCTGGTGAGAGAAAACAGCAAAGACGAATATGCACTGACGAGAAACTGATTGACTATCATTTGATCTGCAAAATTCCGAAGAATTGTTCAAGATTGTGATTATTTTGACACTTAAAATTGTGGCTAACAATTTTTTAAGCTATTTCAAATGTTAGAGATAAAAATAGTGAATTGTAACGATACAAGCGATAATATTTTTTTATTTAAACCCGCTATATTTGGCGAATTTTTCAAAAATATACCCAGTTTTCTCCAGTGTACTTTCCTATAAATACTCTATGCATAACCGAAGTTATAAAGGAGCATCAGTAACTTCACAATAAATACGAAATAGACGAAAAAGCAAAACAAAAGAAAAAAAAACACCATCTAGAAGATGAAAAACGAACTGTAAAGAAGAGATGCATACATTAGATATATACCTTTCGAAGTTTATTTGTAACCACATTATGTGTAACAAACTCCAGCAGGAAAGAGATGTGGAAAAAGTAACAGAAAAAATGCAAAGATTATCTCAAAAAGATATAGACTTTGTGTCTTATTTTTTTTTTTTTTTTTTTTTTTTTGTTGGGTTTTTTTAAGGTATCAAAACAATAGTGAGGTTAAAGTTTTTTCTTTTCGTTTAACAGATTTTCATTTTCTTTTCCCTGCTAAATTTATTTGTTTTGCCTTAAATTTTTAGTGCACAAGTTTAAAGTGTTTGAAAAATGACAGCGAGTATAGAAAAGCGAGTGCAAAATTTTGCAGAAATAAGAAAAAAAAAGAAATAAGTTTTGGCATCTTAAAATAAGACTTTTTATGGTAAAAAAAATTCGGATTTTTATAACAGTTTGCATGAGAAGCAGCCAAAAATAGTGAAATAAGCAAAACCATAAGCTCTAATTTTGGTAAGAATTAAAGAATAAAATAAAAAAGAATCAACCTATAAACTCTCAAATTAAGATTTATTTAAAACAAAAGCAATTATTTTGCTAACAAAAAAAAATAATAATAAAAGTTAAACATCTTTGAATTTTAAACAAACTCTGCAAAATTGCATTTTATGTTGTTTATGGTACCTTTTAAAAACTTTAAACTAAAATTTAAACATCTGTTTTAGTTTAGAAAATGTGAACATGCACTCGTTGCACAATTCTCAAACTGCTCTAAAGGGATTTATGCAGCACTTAAATATTTTGTACGTTCGAATGCAATGAGTGAGTACTCGTAAATATATGTATGTACGTATGTATGTATGTATTTGTTATGCATGTTAGTAAGTTATGTATTCAAGTTAAAAACTAGTGTCCAATTTGTCTGACCCAAATTTAAAACCAAAAACAAAAATCGAATAGCAAAACAAATTGCTTTTATAGTTCTAAATGTTATTTAATAGTTGAGTGTTAAAGACAGCAGTAGCTAAAATATTTTGCTTACTTTAAAATTGCAAATATCCAATTGAGCTATAAGGACATAAATGCTAAAGAACACTAGTTCCGATTACTTATTGGACACAACAATCAATATTATTCAAAGGCTTTCTGTTTGAAATGCTAGTATTTTCCAGGTATCGAGAATAACGAAACCATTCAAAGTGAATAAGATTTTGAATAAGCCAGTCAACGTGAGCAGGAATTAAAAAGAAAATAAGTGCAAATATTATCTTAAGACCCTTTTCTGTTTATGATTGCATTTTTTTTTTAATGTTTCTAAAGCAGTTTTAAATTCAAAGTAAAATTGTTGAATCAAAACAAAAATTAAGACAAAATTAAAACCCATAAATCACAGTTAAATGATTTAAGGGTAGAGTTTGTTTCAATTGTTTTAGATTCCCGCTTTTGATTAAAAAACAAGTGAAATAGTCTTGCGAGAAATTTCTTTAAATTTTTCCATTTGACAGAAATTTGTGAAAATAAAATAAGAAAAAAAAGAGATAACTATTGACATGTGATAGAAGAACTAATCACTTAACTGGTATATTAAGTAAGAAGAACAAAAAGGAAGATATTTTAATTTTTTATAAATTTTGTTTTAATAATTTTTTTATATAAATTATATTTAATTTATAAATTAGGACCGTTTTTGTAACGGGTTCAGTAGTGATACATGTATGGTGTGCTATATTTCTTTGGGACTATTTAAAAATGTGTTCTTAAAATAATTTCTAGGACTTTTTTATTGGAAGAATACCAAGCACTAGCATTTTAGTAACAAAAATTCAACACCTTTATTGAGAATAGATGTCTGACTGGTCAAATGGTGACTGTTAGGTGCCAATTAACCCCCTCCAATGAGAACCCCATGTAAAAGTGATAGGTCCTATTCATATAAAGTGTTAGAACTCTGCCACCAAAGAAACTATCAAAGAAACTAGGGAGGTGAACCATATATATCCTTTACCATAGTATTGGAAAAGCCAACTGTTCCCTAACTCACATCTGTAAAACCAATTTTGTTAATTTTCAATTCCCGTATTCAACTAAGTTTGCTTAAGGTGAAATTAAAAAAGAAAAAGTCAAAAAGTAAGGGTTTATGAGTAAAAATAACAGGCAGTTGTGGTTTTTACTCATATCGTAGCCATTTGTGGCCCGATCTGGCTGTATTTCAATAATTATCTATTCCGGGCTATATGTAATATAATTATGTAACCAACTATTCCCCTTTATATCTGGGGTTTTCGGAAAACCCATTTCAACATACGCACGGACTTACGGACATGGTCTGCCGTTTTTAAGTTATAAATCAAGCTATTTTGAGCCAAGCCCATTTCTTCAATGCCGCATATCGTCGGTCACAGGTTGACAACTCTTAACATGTTTTTTGTACTTTTCAGGAGACAAAAAAAAACGTTATTACTCCGTTACTAAACCGTGTTGGAAGTAAATAAAAAAAAAACCAAAATTAGTAGGAGATATTTATTGTAAGATGGTGTAAAGAAAACAAAGGTATTGAAATAATTTCAGATTAAAAAAAAAATTAAAATAAATAATACGAGTTGACAATTTCAAAAAATTTAAAAGTGAGTTAAGAGTTGTCAACCTGTGACCGACGATATATTTCGTCGGATATTGTGTATTGATAACCAAGATAAATAGTTGTACTTAATTTGGACACTTTGGCTCTTGCCGTTCTTTAGATGTACAACCAAAAAAAAAACAACAACAAGTGATTTGTGGGTAAAATTAGAGACAGGCGTAGTTTTTGGTTTATATCTGTTCACTTTTCGAGACTATATGTGCTGTAAATGTATAACAACATAGTCGCCACCAAGTATGGGGGCTTTCGGAAACCTAATTTCAACGGACACACGGACATCATTTAATTAATTTCGCTATTCATAAGGACCCAAAATATATCGTTAGCTAAAATGCAAAAGGCTGATAAATTTGTCATATAAAATTCGTTTTATAAACCTGTTATAAGCCTGAAATATTTTTTGTGAATCAGGCCTTTTATCTTTATACGTAACATTATGGATTTTTGGTGATCCATTACACTGCCCGGGAACGCAAGAAACAGTTTTAAAATGTAAGAACTATGTACGATATGTCCGTGTAATTGACACAATTTTGTTGCGAATTTATTTCCAAAGTCCCATAATTCAATTTTGATATATTGGAAGGTCTTTGAGGCTTTTTGACGACTGATGTGTATTCAGACGGAAGTTATAGGAATTTTAAAGGCAGTGGAATTAAAATGTGGTAACATTTCTGGGGCTCGAAGGCAGTGATGCCAGTAGAAATTTTAAAAAAATCCCTACGTGTCTAAAAAAATCCCTCTTTTTCTCTACAACCAAAATAAATTTTCCCTACACTTTTCCCTACGTTAAAAATTTAATGTTTTTAGCAACAGGCAAGCAAATACATATATTGTTTACATTTTGTAAATAATATAATTAAATCATTTATTAACATTTATAATGAAAGAAAAAAAAAACCAAAATAAATATGTACATGCTATACACACACATATAAAAAATTAAATTTCAAAAATTACACTGTGTGACAAATTTTATTTGTCTCTAGAGATAAAACTGCGTGCATGAATTTTTTTTATACCTCAGCTTTTGTCCTTTTTCAAGGACTTCATATTTTTCAAGAATACTTATTTTAAGTAACATTTTTTTAATGTAAGTTTCTACTATTTTTTAGCACACTCGGTTCCAATTAAAGTGAAGGATCTGTAGAATTTTAAAAAATATTACCTTCAGCACCCCTGAACATAAATATAACAAAATGTTCTTTTAAAAATATATCCTTCCATATTCTTAAAGGTGTTTATTAACAATTTTTCAAGAATTCGATATTGATTTTATTTCTCTTAGTTTAGAAGGTGTGATTGCTTTTTTCTCGTTTAATAACACTATGCTAGTTGAAAAAACAGACAAGCCGGGCACCTGGCGTTTTAACATAATTCTGCTTGGAGCACAACAATATTTTTTTAAACATATATATTTGCGTAACTCAAAACCGTTTTAGCTTATTCAAAAAATTTCGCAATAAAATTTCCTTTAAGAAAAGTAAAACTTCTTTCTAATATCCTTAATCGTTTTAGAAACATAATTTTTTTTGGAAAAAAAAATAATTTTTTTAACAAAATTTCGAAATTTTTGTTTTGTAAAAATTCATAAAAAATTGGAAAATGTAGCTAATTTTTTGCAGACGTATAAAAACCGCAACTTTATTTTTCATTACCATCATTTATTTCTAAGGCCTAGGATTCACCCCTAGGGGGATAAAATGTATGACCGACCTCCAATGTTTTTTGTTCTTAACATTTTCTTAAAACATAGTTGGCATATATATCCACCCCTTAGGGGGCTCCCATACAAATATGTCCGTTTAATGAAATTCTTAAATTTGGCCCCTGCAGCGCCTAGGAGGCCCCTAGATGGGTCAAATGTATGACCAACCCCACTTTATTTTTCATCTCAATCATTTATTTTTAACATAGCCATCCGCTATCTCCATTCCTTAAGGGGGCTTCCATACAAAATGTTCAATTCAGACTAGAAATATATTGAAGAAAAAGTCCCAGAAATGCCCAAGAGTCGCCCCTAGGGGGATAAAATGTATGACTGACCTCCATTAGTTTTTTGTTCTTAACATTTTCTCAAATTATACTTTCCCTTTATCACCATCCCTTAGGGGTGCTCCCATACAAATATTGCGTTTTATGAAATTCTTAAATTAATTAAAATTTGTCGACTTTTGTGAATAAAATCAAAAGTTGCAAACAGATTTTAATCATTTATGGCTTGTTTTGGCGGTTTTTATACGTCTGCAAAAAATTAGAAGCATAGCTGTATTTTCCAATTTTTTATGAATTTTTAAAAAACAAAAATTTCGAAATTTTGTTAAAAAAATTATTTTTTTTTCCAAAAAAAAAAATTATGTTTCTAAAACGACTAAGTATATTAGAAAGAAATTTTACTTTTCTTAAAGGAAATTTCGGTTTATTAAGTTTTTTTAATAAGCTAAAGCGTTTTTGAGTTACGCGAATATATGTTGTGCAACCTCCTCCGTTTTCGAAATAACGGTATATCTCGACAACCAGAGCCAATCTTAAAAAACCGCGGGCACTACTGGATTCAGCGTACCCGAATTATGTTAAAACGCCAGGTTCCCAGCTTGTCACGAAAAGAAAGTGTCAATTTCTTGCACAGTGAAATTAATTTCAATGTAGAAATTTCATTCATTAGATATTTCCCTTTTAATATTCGCATACATTTTAGCGAATGTGAGTGCGAATGCAAATAGCAAACATTAATGAATAGTTCGTAAATGCGAACCCGTATATTCGTTGCCCCCTTATACATACGTACATGCTTTTGGCACTTGTTGAAGTTGTCAGGCTGTTAAGACTCATAGTATACGGTTTTTTTGAAAATGTTAAAGGAAAAAAAACGAATATTTACGAATTTTTACACAATTGGGTGATTTACAAGGTGTGCTATCAAGTCATATCATTATAATGTCCAAAATAATATTTTACAATTGTTAAAAAAAAAAATATTGTTGTGTTCCAAACAAAATAAAAATGTTAATGCTTTGTATAAGCGGTTGCCCAGAGAAGTCATATATATTTCTTGTAATTATATTAATAAATATGACTTTACAACTTTATGACTTGCCCCAAATGTATTGAAAATGAGATAATATTTTGAAAATTCCCTTCATTTGTTTTATTGTAAGGCAAATCCTACGCTTGAAATTTTCCGAAAAAATCCCTACATAAAGGGAAATATTAATACATTTGGTGTCACTGCTCGTAGGTGATTTTATATCTGGACAGCCAGGTGGCTCTTAAGGCATTGATGGGCTCTAAGAGAAATCTTAGGGGAGTATCTAGTGAGGCTATGCTGGATGCCGGTAATGAAATTACCGATAAGTTGGCGAGACTTGGCTCGAAAATAAAATATTCTGACTATGTGGAGACAGTCAGGCCTCCAATAGGCTTTTAGTTTGGAAATATTATGGAATGGGTTTTAAGCGGGAATAATCGTGCCTGGAAGAACTAAACGGCTTTAAGAGTATCGCGGACGTTATGGCCGATGCTTAGGAAAGCCGATTATAAGTCACTACTATGCAGGAACTAGGCCCGCGTTAGAATAGGCAGGATGACGGTGGTAACGGGGTCTCTCTGGCCGGATTTATGTAGGTTGTGCGTTGTGTGTCGCAGAGCAGATACAGACAGTCGATCACATTCTATGTCACTATCCTAGGCTCCAGAATAGCAGGCTGAGATGTCTAGGTAGAAGGGTAATAGGCGAATTGGGAGATGTCTCGGACTGTAGGCTCTATAATCTGACGAGATTTTTAATTGGCATGGCCCGGTTGTATAACTGGCGGACTGGCACTAGTTTGCCGTGCTTGGGAAAGGAGCAGTAAAGTGTACAAATGAAAATCAGAGAAATCTGAAAATTAAATTTTGTATATTGTTATTAATTTAAAATATTTGAAAAAATTTTAAAATTACTCTTACTTTGATATAACATTTTTAATGATTTTTTTATCATTAGTGAGTGGAAAAGTATTAAAGAAATTTATTGGCAACAAAATTAAAAAAAAAGGCAGCTAGTAAATTTTACTGACTTTTCCTTAAGCACGGCAGTACGGTGTTAAGAAGGATTGTTTTTCTTTGGTCCGATATTATCTTCAATCTTTCTTCCAATAGTTCTCATGCTTTCACTCTAAATTTTTTTTTTTTTCTTAGTCCTCTTTTATTACCTATGGCGTCACTATGGATCATATTGCAGGGACCGTAACGGTTATAAGCGATATCAAGAAAGTTATGTTATTATGAATTAAAAAAAAACTCCATCTTTAACAGTTATTTTCCAACGTAAAAATAAAAGTTCGAAAACTCATTTTACGATATTTATTTTTTCCGGCTAAAGTGAAACTCATTTGGGGAGTTTTATGTTTTCCATCAGAAAATAAAACTGGTTTGAGTTTTTTTTTTCCGTCAGAAACAAATTTGGATATTAAAACAATTTATTTTGCACTAAGTTCATTACAAAAATCAGATTTTTTCAACAAATAATTTTGATAATTAGTTAATTTGTTTTTGACATTTAAAGAAATTTTCAATTATCAAACACCAGCAGATTGGATTCTGATATTCAGAAATGCCTGTTGTTTTTTGTATTGTTGCATTGTTGTAGTACGTAGGTCACTTTATCGAAGATTGTTATAAAAACGCTAGGCTGCATTGAGCTGACAGAGAGAGCGTCATACAGGTAAATACATTAATTACTCATTGTATGCGACAAACTAGTATTAATGGTTAGCGTATTCGGCATCATGTTTGTTAAATTAAACAAATAAAAAAAAGAGTCTGTTAAAAAAGAAGAAAATAAACAAATGAATTTTAATTCAGACAAAAAAATAAATCTCTCAAAAGGGTTTCATTTTATGAAGGCGAAATGAGTTTAATTTTTGACAAAAAAAATGTAAAATGAGTCTAACTATATACTGTAAAACTAAACATCCTAAAATGAGTTTTATTTTAGACGGAAAAAATAAAACTCCCAAAATTAATTTTATTTTAGACGGAAAAAATAAAACTCCTAATATGAGTTATTTTTTAGACGGAAAACATTTTTAAGATAACCACAGATTCTGAAAGAGCTCGTCAGTACAAATCTATTGATATATACCACTGTAGGTCTCCGTTGGCTCTAACATATAGAGTTTTTATGTTTAAAATTTCCGGATAACTGTTATTTACGGTGCCTGCCATATTGGACTCTGGGTAAGCGCGTGAAGATCGACTTCCCTCCAGTCTTACTTTCTAACCTAGTCGAACTAATTTTTGCAAAAA
Source organism: Pollenia amentaria (assembly GCA_943735925.1). NCBI lineage: Eukaryota > Metazoa > Arthropoda > Insecta > Diptera > Polleniidae > Pollenia > Pollenia amentaria. Next base: position 166,479,170 of record OX031007.1, read on the forward strand.
TCTGGACCAATAATTACACCAGCTGAATAAAAATACCGAACTATTCTTTTGTCTGGTCATCATGAAAGTACTCAACATTTTTAGTTATGTTATAACAGTGTGTAAGTAAAATGTTGACTAAATTACTTGTGTCTTAAAATATGAACGAGTAAAATATTGTTAAGTATCTTTTCCCTAATTTTCTTAATTTTTACATAAGAAACAAACATTTTGCGCAATTCCCGCATTAAATTCCCTGAAAAGCGGATATTTAAAACGATTGGATTTTTCAAGAAATCTGGGGCAAGTAAATTTCGGAGAAAATCCCAAAGCTTAACCAACAAATGCATACATTATTCAAATTCATCATACGAAATTTTGCTAGATTGATAATTCTTTGTCTAGTCCAATACTTTCCTTTAAATTTTTTCGACATTGATAAATAGGCAAATAATTTCCAAAATATACCAACTATAATTTCCGGGAATTTCCATGATTTTGCTCCCGGGAAATTTTACCCAAATAGGAACCCTAGTGGTTACGTATATCTGGTTAAGTAAAACTTTCTATATTTACCAATTGTATCTTAAGGGTAGTATTTAACAAACAAACTTTTTTTTGCTCTTTGCAAAGCCATTCAAATAACATTCGTCTTAACTTAACTTAAAAATTAAACTGAAAGCAAAATACTTTTAAACAAAGTATTTTATTTATTACATTTGCACTTCAATGAACATATAGGTTTGTTGGTTTGTCGGTTGGTTGGTTAGTTGGTTGATTACAGAGAAATTTTGCATTGTCAATTTCACAACAAAATTTATATTTTTACTTCCCTAATAATTTGTCTTTAAATGCAATGCGAATTCAATACGAAATATTTATTAGTAGATTCATCAATTTGTTGTTGGTTTTTGTTGTTATTGTTATTGTAAACTTAACCTATAATAGTTTTGTAATTTATAAAGCTGCTGTTATTTTCATTTGTTTGCGTTAAATGGTTTTATACACATACATACACACATACCATTGATTTTTATTTTAAAATCGGTTTTTTCCTTGTTTTGTTACAAATTGATGATTTTCCATTTTATTTTACAACGGCAACCTCTCTATACACTTGATTACCCAGTAATTTGAACAACAATAAATAAAGTCGTTTAAAGATCAGACAAATAAAATTTTTTTTGGTAAAATTGCCAAAAAAAAAAATAAAAAAAAAATGAGAATAAATGAAAATTTGAAACTGTCTAACGGTTTAAAAATTTTAACTTAAATAGATACAAATTCGCACACACACATACACCCAGCCATTGAAATAAACAATTCTAAACAAAATAATACCACAGAATATTTACTTATTCATATGTATTTGTTTATTTATGCATGTGTGTATATGTGTGTTTGGATTTGAATTTTCCGCCGTATCTGTATTTCAATGAATGAATAAATGAATGAGGAGTAACCATGAAGTATTAACAAATAACAACCAACAACAACATTTTGCAAACGTTTTTGCAAGTGGTGGTACGCTGTGCTTTACGACGACAACAATGATGGTAAAACCCATACAATGACATAAAAATAAATTGTCTAAGTCAGCAATCAATAAAAATACTTTAAAAACATTAAATTTTAGGTCATCATTACACAAAAGTAAAATACTCGTACGAACGTTCACTACAAACATACTTGTACTTTTGTACGAATGTGAAATATTTACATGCATATAAAATTAAAAACATTTCTGATTATACGAGGGTTGTTTGAAAAAAATTGAGGAATGTTTTTTTTTCTTGTGTCCATTTCACAAGGCCATCAACCGCACCATTATCGACTGGTAAAGCGTAATCCATTTCGAGGTTCCCTACTTTTTTTAAGAAAATAACACAGAAAATTCAAATTTAATGGGTAATGTTTATAATCATTTGAAAGAACATTCTTTAGCATTTATTTTTTGAAGATTATGTCTATCAAATGTTGGCCGTTGCTACGTCGCAGATGGTCCATCCGTTGAGTCCAATTTTCGATGACTCGTTCGAGCATTTCGACTGGTAACTGGCAAATGACAGGCGTGATGTTTTCCTCCAAAGCCTGAATCGAAGCGGGCTTGTCCGCATAAACTTTAGACTTTCCATATCCCCACAGGAAAAAGTCTAACGGTGTGATATCACACGATCTTGGTGGCCAATCGACCGGCCCAAAACGTGAAATTATGTGCTCATCGAAGTGTTCTCTCACTTCATCAAATATTCGATTATCGTAGCACGATTACAGTCGCCATTGACGGTTACGTTCGCACCGGCATCATTTTTAAAAAATATTGACCGATGATTCCACCGGCCCACAAACCACATCAAACCGTTGTTTTTTCTGGATGAAATGGCAGTTCTTGAATCTCTTCAGGTTGCTCTTCGTCCCAAATGCGGCAATTTTGTTTGTTTACATACCCATTGAGCCAGAAATGGGCCTCTTTGCTGAAAAAAATTTGCCTTGAAAACGACGGATCTTCTTGGAACTTTTCAAGAGCCTATAGATCGAAGCGATGTCGCTTGGGAAGGTCGAGCGGCTTAAGTTGTTGCACATAAAAAAGGGCTAAGTCGTTACATACGTCAGTCCGAGTTGCTGCGAACGGCGCCGAATCGACTTCCCACGGTCTTCGTGTACACTCTCAGCTACGGCCGCTATATTTTTTTCACATCGTGCTGGACGTGGTCAATTCGTTCGAGTATTATCCAGTAATGAATGCTGGGTGTCGAAATGGGTGATGGTGTTGCGAATAGTTCGCTCAGTAGGCCGATTATGTTGACCATAAGTTGAGCGAAGTGCACGAAACACATTCCTCACAGAACGTGAATTTTCGTAATAAAGTTGAACGATTTGTAAACGTTGTTCAGGCGTAAGTCTTTCCATTATGAAATGCCAAACAATACTGAACAAAAATAACATGACACGACTCACACGTGATCTGTAAAAAAAGGCTATTGAAAAAAGTATCTCTACTTGAATCACCCATTACTTCAACCCTTCAATCTACGCACGAAACTACTCGACTTTCACGAAAAGCCAGCATCACCACTTCATCAATTTTAGTCTTCTCTGTCCATTTCACCAGTCCGTCGACCACATCGTCTCAACCAACATGGTCTCTTGAATTTTCTTCTTGTTGCAACGACTCCATGTCTCACCCTCTAGCCAACCTAGCACGCATTCAACGGTTCCTCAACTTTTGATCCGATCATCGCCGTATTCGGAACAACCGGTTCGACCGGCTCGACATTTCACTCGACATTTCACTCGACATCACCAACCAGCCTTAACCATCAGCGCAATCCGTACCACTTCACAACCTCTTTTGACAACGTAAAATGTATAAAGCACAAAACTTATCTCAAGCACAAAGACCTTGCTTCCAAGAATGCATGCCTTCGAGGACATCAACCAATACTCAGTCCGATACCGAAGTAACGGGGGAAACTGCTACATGTTGCACCAAAATAAAAAGGACTATGGAAAATCCTTGTATCCCAAGAAATCACGAAGACTTCAGGAGACCTAGACTTTGAATCTTTTTCCCCTATACTTATCCCGCTAAACTCTACGCTTGTCTGCAGGAAAGAAACCAGAGTCTCTGGCGGTAATCGAACCCGCAACGCTGATAGACTAGCTCACTATCAACTAACCTACCGGGGCACACCAGTCCAGGCAGATTAGACCTCAGTTCGCCCAGATAATTTCAATGTTCGAGAAAAGAAGATCGACACAACTGAAATGTAATGCTTCTCAAGTCTATTAACCATATCTCTCTTAAAAGGACATCCATGTACCTGCGCAAGGGGCAGATGCTCTAGGAACAGAGTGACTAAAATGCGATCGATACACACACAAATGACAACTCCAATAACTGACTGAGTGGACTATGCTTTAACGCCTTGCTTAGGAGCCTGAGCTGCCCTGTCCTAACTAATACCAACTGCATACAAAAACCCGATAGTAAGCCGAACTTTGCTCTAGCACTTCTAGACCAGAAGCTTTAAGAAAAGGCTACTGGTTTCCATGGCACTAGATAGGAACCTGCCGTTATCTTGGGAAATCTGCCAATTTATATATACACCTGAAAGTGCCACGGCAAGATAAGTTACCACACTAGCAGTAAAGAGTCCTCATAGAAATTATGGGTTATTAAAATATCTTATATACTGGAACTGTACCCAATATTAAACTTTGTTTAAAGCTCTAGTCGGTTAAGGATCCCCTAGGCGTTTTACTTTTGTGACATACCAGGGCACATGTGTCCAGGATTAAAGTTGTACAGCAAGAAATCAGAACCAGATCAGTCAAAAAATACAGATCACAATTTTTAAAGTCGGAAGAAAGTGGAATCCTAAAACCGGATGAAAACAACGCCAACCATGTCCATAAAATGAATTCCCGCACATGCCTTCCTAGTTCATGTTACTAAATTGCTTTGAAGTCAGGACTAGATTAATTTCTAACCAACATCTTTAAGATTTTCTTGCCGTAATTAAAGTTTAAGCCACAGTTTTCATGTAGTTCCAAAATAAATTCTGGCTAGTCTAGGATATACCGATCCAGACAGCTAAGGTTACAGAATTCGCTGCGAATATATATATTTACGACAATAGAAAGTAAGGACTTCACCCCCGGATGAAATAAGCTGATGAGAATGATATAGGAGGTGCTTATGCTCTAATAACAAGTTATAAAAATTTGTCTTAAGTCATTTCTGGAATTGAAAACTGAAAAGCAATTTTGGCGTAGATTTTACCTATTGTATGAGGGAATTAAAGTCGAAGCTAAAGATGATTACAAAAATTAGCGAGAACTTTTTAGTACAGCATCTTTAGTAAATGTTTAACGAAATGTATATAGAACATCATGTACTATATAAATAGCACTAGTGAATCGATAATTATTTGAATTGTATATAATCTTAATGGAACAACAAATTATCAATGTATTCGTAACTTATAATCTTAATTCAACACGGATCAGAGTAATATTTAATGCACAGTAATCTTTATATAATTATTAGGTTGAGTTCAACTCGATTTCAATAAACATGAAAAGTTCAAAAGGTTATTTATCCTTCAATCTGCACTATGACATTTACAACAGGTGCAAATGTAAACTATCTATAAAAGCTTATTTTTAAGAAAGCCAATCGAAATTTGTTGTATTATAGGCTAAGCAAATTGTAGGCAAAGCAAAATATCCAAAGTTACAGACATTCTTTTTGCTTTTGTGAAGCTTGAAGAAAACACAACTATTACAGAAGATTACAAGAAAGACTATAGGGTTTGTTATATCGAGCCGGTATTGAAAGTTCGGTATTTCGGAATTGAAATCTTTAAAAAGGCGAAAGATCGGTATTCACATAAATACATATTGTATTATAAATTTAGTATTTAGGATATATACAAAGCGGCGCAAAAGTTGTCCCCCGATTATCTTTGACTGTTTGTAGATTGTGTTTATTTGATGTCCTAATTGTTTTGCATTAAGTAGAAAATGTGGTATCTGTCAAGAGGACGCCGTATAAATAAGCACCATACGGGCCCGATTTATTGCATTTTCAATCACCATTTCCAGAAATTCCGGAATTCCTCAAGGATATTCTTTGAGGACTTAAAGAGTCTGATGCCTGGCGGCTAGTTCTAGATAGCTTTTTGTGGGTTTTTTGAAGTCACGAGTCTATGATAACAGGGGGCTTATTTTGGCAGGCCTGATCAAATACTTTATCGATTCGAAGGCAATTTTATTTCTAATGCTTTCAGTCGATACCAAAAGAATTGAAATTATATTTTCATTGTTGTATAGCATTTATTTGAGTTTTGACAACACTGAAAAAATTATTTCGATTCGTTCAGTATCGACTGCCAGAATAAGCCCCCTGTTGTCATGGACTCGTTAAGTCTAGAACGGATAAATCACAAAAACAGGAAATTAGGGGACCCAGAAATGCAGAGACCTTCAGAATTTTGGTTGTATTTCGCGCAGTTTGCACCATATCTGCATCCTGTTGGAACAACATGTTCTCCAGTCCGAATCATCCAGTTTAGGTAGGAGAAAGTAGTTGAACATGTACCTATACCGCTCGCCGTCTCAGTAGTCATTTTGCCCGCGGCTACACTGGGGCTAAAAGCGCTTTTTTCGCGGAAGAACTCATATCTCCTCAGCTACAATAGTGAGGAACACTTAATTTTATGTGAAGAACTCTTAGAACAAACTTCATGTTCCAACAAAATCTTGGAAGTATATGAGGGGGAAGACGGGTTCCCCCATACAAAAAAAAAATATATTTTTTTTCTTATATCTGAAGAACTAAAATAGTGAGGCACACTTAATTTAATGTGTGTAACTCTTAGTACAAACTGCATTTTCCAGCTAATTCTTGGCGTTGTAGGAGGGAGAGACGAATACCCGCCATACAAAAAATATTAATTAGTTAATAAACGTGATTTTTAAATCACCTACGGTTCCGCCGAATTTCCTAGCATTAAATAGGTTCGGCTACGAATTACCCAAACAATTTTGTTTTCATAAACACAGAAAAAAGTGTTTTATTAATTAAGAAAATGGTTTAAAAAGTATTTAAATTTAATTATTGTGATAATTTTTTTTAGTTGAAAGAAAATTAAAAATTTAATTTTGATTTAATTAACAGTTTAGTTGTTTTGAAATAAATTTTCAATTAAAATTTTAATTAAATAACAAAAAATCTTAATTGACTTTGTTCGTTTAAAATAAAATAATTTAAGCATGTGGAATTGTTGTTGGGAATTGTTCATATTTATTTAAATAAATTAACACATTGTTTGAAATGGCAAAGTTTTTTGATCACTTTTTTAATTAAAATTAAAAATATCATTTATTGAAAATATTTTTTCAAAATTTTAAAATTTTTAGTAATCAATATAATTATTTTGGTAATAGGTGCAAAATCAACAACTTGTTTGCTTGATACTATGAATTTTGAATAAATTTGGTGAGTTCGTGAGTGCGTGAGAAATTTATTTTTATTTATATTCACGTACTTAATTTTTTTAAAGCATTAGACTCCTTTCAGACTCGGCAAGTTAGTTGCGCAAGTTGCTTGCCGAGTACAACACAGTCTGTACTAAATTATTTTTTCCTTAACCCATCCTTACCGCTGACATCAACAAACCAAGATTTGTGCAAGAGACTTGCGCAAGTTACTTGCCGAGTCTGAAAGGGGTGCCGAGTCTGAAAGTGACAGCAAGAGCAATAAAAATTATAGCTGAAGTCATGAAGCGCTTTTTGTTGGTAAACTAATTCGTGCATTACTTCCAAGGCGCAATGATGCGGCAGCATTATTTTTTTGAAAACAGCGCTGATTTGTCCAACCTTTAAAATAAAGTTGAAATCTCTGCTTAATTGAGCCCAATAAACAGTTAATGACTTCTTAAACTGAGAAAAGTCCATTTTTTTGCATTTTCCATATAAACTTAAAAAAATAAAAACACTTCCACAAATATTTTTTTTTTTACAAATTTAAGCTAAACATTTGAATAAATACCTGAGTTTGATGGCTGCATGGATTTAATTACGAAAAGTTTTTAGCTTTTTTTGCCTATTTTACACTTTTCTGGTACAATGTTTAATTTCAACGCATCACTCCAAAAGCACCGTTACATATTTGACATTTATTTGTTTGCCTAGTGATGTAGAATTTGGTGCACTTTAACTAAGTACTTATCACGGGTCACTGTATGATAGGCAGGATGTCGGCGAGAATGGGACCTGACTTGTCGGATATATGTAGGTTGTGTGAGGACCCAGGGGAGTTGGAGACAGTTGAGCATTTTCTGTGCCACTGTCCCAGATAACAGAACACCAGGCTGAGGTGGCTGGATAGCAGATTCCTGCACGAATTGGGAGATGTCTTGGGCTGCGATAGGAATGACCTGGCTGCGCGGCAGGAGAGTGAAGACTGGGCATATGTACGGTAGTTTTCTATTTGGTAGGATTGTTTTTGCTTGTGAAGTCTGATTTTTTATCTTCCACTACTTTTTCACTTTCTGTGATTTCACTCTTAACTTCTCCTATTCTTTCATACTAGAATCCTTTTACTAAATAAGGCGGCACAGTGGACCATATTGGTCTCTGGGCGAGGGTGTGAAGCTTACTTCGCACGAACCTTTCTAACCTAACCGAATACTTTTAGTTTTCACGGTACTTGAACTTTTTTTAAAATTAATCCGTGGAATCAACGCCTTTGACACCTGAGTTCGGCGTTTTGAAAACGCCTCAAGCGTTTACAGCACACCATATTTTCACTTTGAGCGCCTATAATGGCCTCCGTGTATAATACACGGATTTTCGGTGCCCTAGAAGCGATAATTTTGCTTATTCGCGTATCCAATGAGATAGATATGAGCCTCGTCGCTAAAAATGATTTTTGATGAAAAGTTGTCTCCCTCTTTCGCTTCCTCGACATTCAGGATAACCTAAGCGCATGTAAGACGCCCTTGGCGGTTACTTTATATCTGTTTACTTTACAAATGTCAAAGCAGAACAGACCTTTACCACCATTTGCAAAAATTATGGCCTATTCTGATAGGATAACTTCTGCACCATCATCGGTGTGTTAATTTTGGATTGTTTCTCCCATAATCACACCCTCGTATTTATGTTTTGAAATCGTATCTGTATATTCGTTGATTTAACTACATGCAAACAAAAAAAAACTTATATGAATGTAAAGTATTCCCATTGCCCCACAAATTTATTTCTTTCTTTCATTTATTTTAACACTCTACTTTAGTTTGGAGATATGAGGTTTTTGAAGTACTTTCCATCAGTTTCAGAGTAAAAACAAACTTCAAGGGTTATTCAATAGGTTAAGTAAGTACATATTGATTTAAAAAATTATCAAGCATAAATTCTTATAAGGATTTATATAAATAATCATACGTTTAAGCTAGAATGGCATTAGTGTTTTGTAAATGATTTAAGGAAACGAATTATTTTTGGATCGTCGACTCATATCTCAATAATGTATGGACTGAGCTTCAATAGCAATATGTAACGTAGTAAATGCGACATAAATATATTACAACCTAGTCCCATCATTTCTGGGGTCTTCGGAAATCGATTTTAATTGTAAATATTTTCTATCAATTGTGAATGACTTCTTTGGTTTAGTTTACAATAAACACCTGCATGAACATTATAGACATTTCTAGAAATGCAAATGGAAAAAATTAAAACAAAGACTTTCAAGCAAACAAAAATAAGTTGCTTTACTTAATTTATTTCTGACGATTTAGTCTGATAAACTGAAGTTGAAGATTATCACATGTACGTGCCACTGGTCTAAAGCACATGTGACTTCCAGCAAAATATGCTCAAGATAATCGGGGGTATATTTCTTGGGGTCTAATACCAAGAAGATTTTCTTTTAGGTAACAGATAATCCGTTTATCAACCGTTCCTGACGGGACACCTACACACAGTTGGCAATTTAAGGAAATTAGTAAATGGACCACACACTAACATCTTGCTTATAAGTGGAGGCAATCTACCATCCACTACAAGGTGGCATGTCATAACGTCCAGTGTCATAGTGTCCATGGACGTTATGACACTCCAAAAAGTGTCATAGTGTCCATGGACACTGCGACACTTTTGAAAGTGTCATAACGTCCATGGACACTATGACACTTTGCAAATGGACATTATGACACTTTCAAAAGTGTCATTAGGTCCATAATTACTAAAGAAGTTAAATACCAAAAAATGATCTGCATACACGCAGAGAAAAACATGTTTCATTATGGTCCCAACCAACAAAACTATTTTTAAAGAAACTAATTTAACCATAATATGGTTGTCGGTGACAATGATTTGGTTAAATGAAACATAATATGGTAAAAATAAATTTTTTAAATGGTTTTGCTGCTTTTTCTCTGAGTGTTTATATTAAATATATAACGAAAACACTTTTGGGCGCAAGGATTTTCTCCTCTATGGTATAACAAATACCGGCTTCGCTAACTAAAGCTTCTCTGCACAGCCGGCCTTCGGCCGAGCGCAAGGATTTTCTCCTCTATGGTATAACAAACACCGGCTTCGCTAACTAAAGCTTCTCTGCACAGACGGCCTTCGGCCGGGCGCAACGATTTTCTCCTCCATGGTATAACAAACACCGGCTTCGCTAACTACAGCTTCTCTGCACAGCCGGCCTTCGGCCGGGCGCAAGGATTTTCTTCTCTATGGTATAACAAATACCGGCTTCGCTAACTAAAGCTTCTCTGCATAGTCGGCTTTCGTTCGGAAACAAGGCATATATTAGAAGCTTTACTTAGCGAAGCCGGTGTTTGTTATACCATAGAGGAGAAAATCCTTGCGCCCGGACGAAGGCCGGCTGTGCAGAGAAGCTTTTGTTAGCGAAGCCGGTATTTGTTATACCATAGAGAAGAAAATCCTTGCGCCCGGCCGAAGGCCGGCTATGATCCCAAATTTGTTTACATTCTTGCTTGTTGTGGACATTATGACACCTTGCAAAGTGTCATAACGTCCGCGGACGCTACGACATTTCTTTGAGGGACGTTATGACACTTTTGAAAGTGTCATAATGTCCATGGACACTACGACACTTTCAAAAGTGTCATAACGTCCATGGACACTATGACACTGGACGTTATGACATGCCACCCCACTACAAAGCAGTTGCTGTTCAATAGCAACAGTTAGCAGGAATGATAGTCAGTATGCTGAACTCCATGTTTTCGCAGTTGGCTTAAATCAACTACTAATTCTGTCTTTTTATAAGAGTACACTCTCTTCGATTTGGGAACAAACCAGAGTTATAATTTGAACTTTAAAGAGGTCTTCTCTAACCCTTTAGTACTGGATAAATCCTGTGCTTCTACACAGAAAAAATTGTTAAATTTCTCCAATCACCAAATTTGTTCTAAATTCATAATATCAAGCAAACAAGTTGTTGATTTTGCATCTATTACCAAAATGATTATATTGATTACTAAAAATCTTAAAATTTTGAAAAATATTTTCAATAAATGATATTTTTAATTTTAATTAAAAAATGATAAAAAAAACTTTGCCATTCAAACAATGTGTTAATTTATTAAAATAAATATTGACAATTCCCAACAACAATTCCACAATTAAAATGTTTTGTTATTTAATTAAAATTTTAATTGAAAATTTATTTCAAAACAACTAAAATGTTAATTAAATCAAAATTAAATTTTTTAATTTTCTTTTAACTAAAAAAATAATTGATTCAATTATCACATTAATTAAATTTAAATACTTTTTAAACCATTTTTTTAATTAATAACACACTTTTTTCTGTGTAGCTGTGCTCTATTAAAGAATTCACAACTTAAGATCCAAGAGCCAATAAGTAATATGGCCAAAATAAACTTTCACGTTTAAACAATCTAGACCCCTTTTAACCACTAAAGCTTTCCAGCAACCCTGAGTTAATGTACTTTGCTTCCAAACATTCTCCCCCTTAAAAGTACAAAAACACAACATCTCACTCAGCTTCAATTGTTGTAACAATTAAAAAATGCCAAGAGTTAAAAGGTTTGCTGATGCCGATAGGTGTAAAATAGAGTATGTCATGGTCGTTTTTACCCCAACTATTGGTGTTTTTTTTTTTTTTTTTTTTTTTTGCCAAACAATACGTATGCATTGTATTCAGTATGCATGTTTTAAAAGTGAGGTTCACCATGAACCTATTCACTATGTGTGTGATTCACTTAAATAGACGAGAATGAATGGCAATCAGGCTGGTTGTTTGGCAGGCTGGCGATATAACTGACAGAATAGTTGAAAAATATTCTAAACAAATAAAAAAAAATCCCTCTTCTTTTTTATAGAAAGAATTTTGAAATTGTTATAGCGGTTATAACCACTGAAAATGAAATAAAGCAAACAAAAAATTAAAGAAGAATATAGTAAAAACCAAAAGAAAAAAAGAAGACTGTTTGTTAGTAGCAGATAACTGAGCTGATATGTTCATTACACTTACTTAATTCAGATGTTAACAGTGATGATCATAAAATGCCGAAAAAAAATTATATTCATAGCCGCAAGCTTTTGAAGCAGTATCCTGCTCTTGGCGTTGCACTTTCGGGTGTTAAAGGTGCAGCCGATACTTACTACCTGGTCATCTATTTCCGAACGCAGTTTAACTTATATTTAAAACAAAAACAAATTATAAAAAAATATTGTTTTTGTTTTAGACGTAAGTTAAAAGAACGAAGTGTTCTTCGAAACCGATTAATAACTTTTAAAAAGAAATAATGCTTACATTCTGTTTTGAAAATATTTTGAATTTTTTTAGCTGCTCCATAAATGGGGTACTTTCGATATATAAACTGAGTTTAATATATTTTAGGGCGAGGTCGGGCAAGTTTGCTGATATGATATTTCAGCTTATATATCCAAAAAAAATCTTGCGGACTTACTGCGTTTTTTACTAATTGCAATTATTGTGTTCAATAAATGTGCTGAAAACGGCCGTATATATTAACAAGTAAGATTGCTATATTCAAATATGCCGAATCTTATATACCATTCACCATGATGCGATAAGAACAGAAAGTTATATGAACACCGTTCTTTAGATATAAATTTTATGCAAGTCCCGTCATAATTTTGTAGGATGTTGGGTATTGATAACCAAGATGATTGTACCTTATTTGGGAACGCTGTCAAGAAATACAGAAAAAAAACAGCAACAATGGATTTATTGGATAAATTTGAGAAATTCGTGGTTTTTGCTCATATCTCAATAATTTATGGACTGATCTTCAATAGCAAACTGTAACGGAGTAAATGCGACATAAATATATTACAACCTAGTCCCATCATTTCTGGGGTCTTTGAAAATTCATTTTAATCGTAAATAATTTCTATCAATTGTGAATGACCTCTTTGGTTTAGTTTACAATAAACATCTGCATGAAACTTAATAATGATGTTCATGAAACCTTCATTATAATTTTGTAGACGCTTCGTTTGTATTTAGTAAGATGAATAACTATGAAATGAAAGCAACAAACACTTGAAATTTAAGAGACAAGTATGATGCAGTTAGTTTGTTTACTTAAACAAGAGAATATGAATACTAACAACTCTGAAACAAAACAACCACTGAATAAATGTTGAATAAGTTCAAAATACATTTATTTAAAAGTCAGTATTGCCAGTTGAAGGAATTGAAAAACGTTAGGAAAGATAAAAAAATTAATAACCATGAAGAACAAAAGCAACAAGATTAGGAAGTACATTAATATTAAAATAACAAAAATAGTACAAATTTGTCTTTGTTTTCAATGTAAATTAATTGTTTTTAATGTTAATTTTTAAACTTAAAAAATGTTATTTTATTTTCAAGAACATTTTTCAGCAATGTGTTTTGCTTAGGAAAAAAATTCAAATTTAATTAAAAAAATGCTTTACAAATTACATATATTATTGTAAAGGTAACAAAAAAGAAAAATTACATAAATTTACTAAGAGAGTGAAAACTGTAAAACAAAAGTCGTTTCATTGAACAAAGTCCAAAAAAAATCTTTAAAGAACAATTATCTGCTGTCCACTTTTTATTGAGGTTATTCCGTTTCATTCGTTTTTTTCCCATGTTAATATTTTTTTACTTTTTCTTCTTAACTTTTGTTTTGTTATTGTCACCAAAGTAAACCAAGCCGATAATCTTTGATCGGCTTCGGCTACAGAACAAGCGGCTTTCGAAGCCGCCTCAGCTTTTGAGCATAATAAAATCAGCGGTGGTGGGTATGCGTACGAATTAAGCGACGGCATTTAGCCACAGAATGCAAGTCGATCGGCTTGATTCACTGATTGTTAGCTGTCGGTTTCCAATCAAGTGTTGCATATGTCGGGTAAATATAACCTATTGCTTTTAAGTATTGCTTATTTTGAAAAGAGTAACAAGTGCATTGCTGTATATTTTGTTAGTGTAGAGTAAAAATATACTATAACATTTTGCAAATGCTACGAGTACGATGCAAGACCATTTGCACAAGACTGTGAATTGAGCTAGTATATCGTCATATAATTTCAAAAAATTTAAAAGGAGAAGCAAAAAAACTCTTTAAAATAACAACTTACAAAAATTAAAAGATATGTTTTTTTTAGAAAAAACTAGGACATTATGAGGGAAGTAGCAGAGATTGCATAAGTGGAGCCCAGAATTTGATGTCGGATTAAAAAGTCTCCAAAGGCAAAAATAAATGGAGGCATAGAAAAGGCATGATTTACGTTATGCAATATGCCACAAATGGCGACGCAGTGTCGGTATGCTAAGGCATGGAAAACATATTAAAAATCAATTTCTGGAATTGTTTTAACCTAATTTTCAATCATAGGAGGTGACAGGTTTAACTTAATTGTTAGAACCACCCTATTGCAAAAACATATATCGTCACCTAAAATGCAAAAGGGCGTAACAACACTTTATTTTTTTACAGGAGAAGCAAAAACCTTTATAAAATCAATAACAACAAGTAAGAAAGTATAGTCAGTCGGTCAAGTCCGACCATTTGATACCCTACACTACAGTATATAAGAACAAATATTTGCAAGTGGACCTATTTGGGACCTAGTTTTGAAAAATGCATAGCTAGTGTGAATAGGGATGTATCTATGTTTTTAATTTCATTAAAATCTGTTCGATAGTTTCGGAGAGGCAGAAATTGCTCCAATCTCCGCTCGTGGTTCTATATATAAAAAAATGCATAGCTTATGTGTCCATATAAGTATGGATCTATCGGTTTTAAATTTCATTAAAATTGGTTTGATAATGGGTACAAAGACCCTATTCTGGAAAGAAGATTGGGGCTATATGAAATTATGTACCGATTCGCCCCATTTTCAATATGCCAATTATAACCTATATACCAAATTTAATCAAATTATCATCAAAAATGCGGCCTGTACTTTGCGCACAAGGTAACATAGACAGCCTGCCAGCTAGCCGGACGGACATCGTTAGATCGGCTCAGAAAGGGATTCGGAGTCAATAGGTATATTTTATGGTGAGCCTAGGGCCAATATTTTAAGGTGTTACATACATCAGTACAAATGCATAGTACCCTCTCAACTATGGTGGTATGGGTATAAAAAGGTGTACTTGGCGTTTGAATTTCTTAAACAAAGTTTTTGATCCTAGGGACCTAAAACTTTTTGTGAACATGTAGGTTAATAAAACGAACAAAAATCAATGAAAAACTCTATTTAAAATTTTTTTTTTTTTTTTTTGTTATTACGCCCTTTGGCATTTAAGGCGACGATGTGTATGAAAGCACATATAATTTGTCTGTTTTAAAACTATTTTATTACTAAAAAAGATACAGTTATAGTTCCAAAATATATAAAAATAGTATCGATGATAATGGGTCTCCCTGAATATATCCTTAGTTTATATATATTTCAAACCACAGTGAGGGGCTTTAAAAACTCTCCTTTAAGGGAATAAGGCAGTAATGCCAACTCTTCACTACAAAAAATGGCTAAATTTTTTGAAAAAAATGGCTAAGTAATGGCTTAACAAGATTTTATTACAAAAAACGCATCAATATTTACAAAAAACTTAAAAAAAATAAAAATTAACTTCACTGAAATTGCACATAAGAGATTATTTTATGTGTATTAATACATTTTCGTAACAATAAACTAAACATAAGAAAAAGCTTTGAATAATTACAAGGTCAAATTATCGATCAAATAAATTTTTTTTTAAAGACATTTGCGTTAACTTATTAAGACAAATTCAAAGTTCCAGCACAACTAATACTGCGTTTATAAAATTTTTTGGTCTAAAAGTTTGTAAAACTTGAAGAAAATTTGGCCAAGTTGATTTTTTCCTGGCTAAACGAGATGAAACGTTAGCGTATTATAATGAATCTTATATATTGTACATCGTTAGCTGTGACCTTTTCTGCCAACATATGAACTGCGCACCAAAAGAACAGGTCATTTTTGGAGATAAGTGTTGAAATAAGAGCAATTTGCTTTACACGAATTTAATAGTGGAATGGCGCAAGATCTAAACTATATGGCGGGTAAGGCCAAATCTTTATCATCGCTATTTTCTAAATAGTTTTTCTCTTGTCTCACAACATGTCTGATTTCGCATTCTACAGGTTTTGCGGTCACTGCTCGCTTCGAACGAATAAATTGTATTTGATGCAGGTCCCCAGTAATCGTCTAATCCGATTTTAGCAGCTTATAATAGGGGTGTCCAATCTAGTCCCACTAAACGCCGAGCTTTACGTTGACGTCATGTTGTTTACGTTATTGTGTCACCTTGTTAAAAGGTACATGTATAAAATGTCTTGCCGACCCTGTAATAATGCAATTTTTTATTTGACGAGAACAAAACACTATATTGGACCGACCTGTTTTTAACAGCTGCCACAAATTTTGTTCTTCAAAATATAAAAAAAATACACATAAACCAAAATTTGTTAATAGATTGATATTAAATAAATAAATAAATGAACAAAATGAATGACGAAATTCCAATTTCTTTAGTTTGTTTTTTATAAAATATGTAAACAAGATTGCTGATTTATTAACACCAAGGTTTTCAGATTTCTTGATTTAACGTTTTTTTTTTCAAAAACAATTTTATAACACCGAATTCACTTAAATTTTATATCACTGACAACCTATCATTCACAATGTAATGCTTTCTTATGTTTTTACTATATAATATAAACAGAAAAAGTACCTATTAAAATTTTTACTGTCCTGATTCGAGGCGATTTTTTCCCAACTTCGTCTGGTAACCCTATATATAAACAGAAGCCATCTTTTTACAGGGCATTATCAACACTGTCGATTTATACGGGGCGTAAAGTGAATTGCCTTATGCCATTAGTAAGGGTGCATTTTTTTGGAATAAAACAAGCCACCCTTTTAGAGAGCGAATAATTTTAAAGAAACGCTGACCAAATTGCATTATTTTAAATAAAATGTCACATTTTTTGTAGAAAAGAAAACACCATAAGGCAGAATAAATAGCCATACAAAATACAAAAAAAAATTATTTAGACTCCTGATTCAATTTAAATTTTCAAATAAATAAAAATAAAGGCTTGCACAACGCCAATAAAACAAAAAGTTTTTAGAGAATTATCTTAATATTATGACAGAAGGAGCTATGACAATTATGTGCGAAACAAAATATCGGTAAAATGCTCGCCACGGCTTCGGTGGCATACCTCTATCCGATGGTCCATATTTTCAATGACTTTGAGACATAATTGAGGTTCAATGTCGTTAATGCGCCGAATTATCTCATCCTTAAACTCTTGAATTATTCTTGGATTATTGACGTATACTTTTTCTTTTAAATATCCCCAAAGAAAGAAGTCCAACGGTGTCAACTCACATGAGAGAGGCGGTCAATTAACATCGCCACGACTTGAGAAAGCACGGCCATTTAATTTCTCGCGAAAAAGAGCCATTGTTTCGTTGGCTATGTGGCAAGTGGCACCCTCCTGTTGGAACAACATATCGTTATGGTCCATATTCGCAATGAGTGATGTTCGTGAAATGTTTAATTGTTGGGCACAACGACGAGCCGAGGTAGAAGGCTCTTCTGGCACACTATCGCAAGCAACAGCAATAATTTCTGCAGAACAAGCTGTGCGAGACTGCACAGGTGTTTTCACATTTCCTACAGACACGGTTTGCTGAAATTTGCGCACAATTATCCCGAATCACGAAGTGCACGAAACTCATTTTGATTTTAACGCCTATTTTCGTAAAAGACTTCTACAATCTTAACGCGCTGCTCAATTGCGTACCTCTCCATGGTTGACTTTGTCTAACACTGAGACAAAGAAATGTCAAATTAAGTTGCGCAAAAAACTTGACGTTAAGGTGTGACATCGTGCATTATCATTGGACCATCCTTTAACTATCCCTTTAAACAATTTTCCTCCACACTGTATATACATATGTACGTACGTATAGGTACTGTATGTTTGTTATAAATAGTTAGTCAAACATATCTACATCCGTAAGAGCACCTAAGCAAGTAAATATGTGTGCCATGATGCCAATAGCACGTATTTCGCATTTAACATATGATAAGTATCTAAATAGAAGTGCTTAGAAAAGTGCAGGAAAATTTGCGAATAAAACGAAAGAAATTTTTAAACCAAAGAAGAAACTTTGTCACACAATCTTTTGGCATTTTTTTTCTCTATTTTTTAAAATAGTTACGAGGCATTCAAGTCATTCACTCACTCATTCACTTTGTCACTGTGTTGTTAAATAGTTAGACAGAGCTTTAACTTACGCTAATTTAGGTTTATTTTTCTTTTCGTTTTTCTCTTCCTTTATTATTTTTTTTTTTAATTTTTTTTTTTTTTTGTAAAATACTTGAATTTGAATTTATGCAATTACGTATTCATGAAATAAATATACTTTTTTTTGTGAGCTATTAGGTTTAGGTTTATTTTTCACACGCGTCCCAAAAGTTAAACTTTGTTTTTAACATATTTTATTAACTTTGTTTTTAATTTTTGTTTTTTTTTTTTTTTTTTTGCTTAAAAATAAAGTTTGTTTTAATTAATAAAATAAGGTCTTTTTTTAAAATTAAATTATTTACAAAATTAAAAAGTGAGAATAATTGATAAGTTCTAATGAACGGATGAAATATGGGTAACCCGATAAAGAGGTTAATTGGCTGGATCTGGTTAAAGTGAGCAAAGCAGCTATCTGATTATAGAAACTAATTGAGATCAAGGTCATTAGTTCTCTCGGGTAAAACTAGAAGAAGTTTTCATTCATCGAATCAAAGTAGACAGACTTACACCCAATTCACACGAGGGCTTTTACGAAGTCGTTTTTTCTTCACTCCCTTTCGAAGCAACTTCTAAAAAATCTTTGCGTTCATACGATGATTGTTGGTTGCATGTATTTTTTTATTTACAGTAGGGCCTTTATAATCCGTAATTCGATTAACCGGCAGCATTGATTAACCGGGAAATAAAAAGAATTTGTTTGCATTGATTTACATTTTTTTTTTTTTTTTTTTTTTGCAACGATTGCCTCTATTATCCGGCATTATCCTTTTTGCGATTACTTTTAAACAATCAAAAAAATGTAAATAAACGAAAAAAAAATTCCCCAATGTACTGGAAGCATGTTCTGCCAAAATTACTTTTTTCCTCATATGTGACGCGCAAAATAGAAAGGGACCTAAGGGTTTTGTTCAGGAGAGCCATTTTAACTGCCGTATTCATAAAAAATAAAATAGATTTCAAACGTATTTTAAAACAAAATTTCCATACAAATTTTTCTTAAAAACAGATTTCATATCCATTTTAGTTTTTTATGAATACGGCAGTAAAGATTTAAATACGTGTATCTTTGGTGTACCATCGCTGAGCGTGTTGGTATTGGTCTCATTTGAAAGCGACACATCTCATGACGTCAGGAACGTGTTGGTCAACCTTGAAAACGCGCGTAGGTCGTCCCTACCTCTTGTTTTGTGTAGTTGGTGTTTACTGTTCCCTTTACCTTACTGGTCCCTTTCTCTATGCGCTGTCACATATTATTTAAATATTTACATTATAATAATTAGTATTGTGGTTATTTTATTGAACTGTTAATGGTTGTTAATCCAAATTTAGGTATTTTTAATTAGGCTTAAGTTCATTGAATTTAATTTTCATTAAATAATTTTTATGAAGACAGGTATTTACAACATGAAATTAATGCCCAACCTGTCCGTGAAAGCCTGGGTTCAAATCTCAACGCAGTCAAGAATGAAAAATTATCAATAAAATTTTAATTTTTTTACATTATATATTTACATAAAATAAAAAACGCAGAATGTTGCTGGTCCCGTTAGTAATGGATAATCGAGGCCGCACTGTATTTTCATTCTGAATCTTCAGAGTAAGGCCTGGAACAGAATAAAGTAGTTGTAGTAGTAGCTGAAGCTGACGAATGCTCTGTAGCGCAATAAAGTTAAAAATTTTGAACTTTGGGCCTTAACTTTAACTGTAACGATTGCTACAACTGCGTATTCTGTTGACACTACCGATTTTAACTTTTCACAGTTTGCACCGCTATTCGTTACGTTGTACTACAGCGGCCATTCTGTTCCCCACTTAAGATAAAGAATAAAACGTAACAAGAATAAGTTTTAAGAGACATATAAAAAACGACATGATAAACCCAAATCGAATCTTTTTGTTTTCCACACCGTTCGGCACCAAACAAAAAGAAACGTCGAAAAATCTACGTCGTAAAAGCCCACGTGTGAATGGAGTGTTACATACCATCAATGAGTTGAACGACGCGTTATATACATATTGTTTTCTTTCGCTCCTTTGAAGAGCATAAGACCTCATTTTAGCTGCCCTGCGGGAAATTTGTGTCAATTGCTCTTAAAGCACTTATCCCGTGACCAGTGAACAAAATTTTATAATTAAAAGAACGAATTGTTAAAGGTGAAGACAAGACCTATCACTTAACTGGTGATAATGTGTTTAGAGTGTAGTTGGTCCAGAGGAAAGGTAATTGGCACAAAACCATTCATGTGACTGGATTTTGTGCGGGTAGTGGCTGATTCTCTCTAGTTCTATTACTTTATATGAAGAAGATCTATCATATTGACATGGTTCGTTTGTGACAATACCTGCGACAGGCATTATTTTAACCGAAATTGGATGTGTCCCTTAATGTTATTTCAGTGACCTGTTACAAAGTGTCAAAAAGGTGCCAATTAACCCCTCGTTGGACATCGCCATGTTAAAGTGACTTGTCACGTGACAAGTTTAGTGTTAGTTCCCGTTC
Organism: Pollenia amentaria; assembly: GCA_943735925.1. Classification (NCBI taxonomy): domain Eukaryota; kingdom Metazoa; phylum Arthropoda; class Insecta; order Diptera; family Polleniidae; genus Pollenia; species Pollenia amentaria. The sequence continues at coordinate 166,500,011 of OX031007.1, forward strand.
CCCTTGGGTGGTTAACAAAGATGAAAATTTTGATTTTTTTTTTTTTTTTTTTTTTTTTTTTTAGGACACTTACTAAAGCATTGCATTGTGGTGGAACTAGAAAAATAGGTAATGGGAAGGAGGATAGAGGGATCAGTGTTTGTGAACATTCGTCTTGATTTTATTCATGTTAAAAGTGAGACGGAAGACTTCAGCAGGAATGTTATTCCAGATAAGAACAGTCTGGTCAAAAACGAATTTTCCCTGTAATATGCTGTACGATGCTCAGGGCAATCGACCACAAAAGGATGGGCTCTTGGGGAAAACTTATATTACGAACCAACGTACTGGTTTCGGGAACCAGATCCCTAATTTCATCAGAACAAATCTCACTCATTGTAGTAACGATAAAACAGGCAAATACAACGCACATTGCGACGATGCTCAAGGGAGTCAATAGAATTGGATACCCTACTGTCACCAATGAGAACCTTCGCCCTCTCCTGCACGCAGTCGAGAGGCTCATAAATATACTTTGAAGCACCGCCCCACAAAAGAGAGTCTTTTTTAGCCAAGATAGAAAACATATTAAGCATATTCAACTAATACTGAAATTCAGAAATTAAAGAGCAATATTTCTAGGACAATGATAGTCCCTTATAGAATAAATCAAAAAGGGCAAATGATTTTCTTACTTTTAAATGTCTCTTCATTGCACCGATTGTTAATTTACCTTAAGTGTCAAGATGAATGTACAATAATGAATCACGAAAAGAAAAAAACCTGGTTGTGGTAAACATATTCTAAGAACAACATATTGTGATAAGATTCATGATTGTAGTCAACGTATTACGATTATTATTGAATCATATTATGGCCAACTATATTCGTAATATTACATCATAATATTTTTCCCTTAATCCTGATTTGTTTTTATAACATCATATTATAATTTAATGTAATCATATTATTATCATGCTAATAATAATAAGTTAAAAAGTAATCATATTATTATCATGTGAATCATAATAAGTTAAGAACTTATTATATTATTATCATGTTAATCATAATAATATTATGATTAAATCTAAAACCGAAAAATATTTTTAATATATATTTATGCTTATTTACTGACTGACAACCTTAACGTAAAACTGTTACAGATATTTCACATCATAATATGATGCAACTTTAAACATAATATTTTAAATCTATTTTTTTCGTAGGTCGCAATTATTTATAAATTATTTTATAGAATTTTCATTCTTTTTCTCTAAAATAACACAAAACAATTGTCAATAATTTTGCATCATTTTCTCACAATATTAAAATTTTTTTTAGCATTGATATTTTATTTTGTGACACTTACAATTTTTTTTTTATGTACCAACAATTTCTTTATTTTTTTAATTTCTTTAAACTTGGTTTTTTTTTAATTGTTTAGCCACTGAATAACAAATAATTCGATAGGCATGTGTAAAACAAACGACACAATTGATGCAAAATTATTTTACAAATGGTGGTAACAAAATATTATTATAGTAAACAGGGCTGTGGAGTCGTCCGAAAAAAGTACTAACTCCGACTCCAAACGCTGAAATTTTTTAAGTGCGACTCCGACTCACGACTCCGACTCCTACTCTAACCGTGATGCGAAATGAATGAGACGTAAAATTATTTCTCTTTTGTGTAGAAACATCTTTATTAAACGAATTATGGGAATCTCCGCGTAATGTGCATAAGAAAAACATGAGTGTTATGGTAGGAATTAAAGGTAGGCCGATAAAGATGTTTCTACACAAAACAGAAATAATTTTACGTCACAATTTTTCAAATACATACTAGTATTTATGCGCTATAGCAACACTTATTCTGTACAATGTTGAAAATATTTCAGCGTTGATGGTTAAAAAATTCTGATATTAAAATTATTGGCAATTCCTGTCATTAACATTTTTTAGCATGAGTAAATTATTAAAAAAATCTCACATCTTTTTCAACTAGATCAATAACTGAGTATAAGTTTTGCTAATGAAATTTAGACTTTTTCCCGCACGTATAAAAAATATACCTAAATATACTTAAATAGTAAAGTACTTGAATCAACTATTTCTCATAAAATAAATTAAAATCTACTTATTCATATTGATCTGCAAAATATTGCATCGCCAATTTCGAAGAATTTTTATATTGGAAAATATTAGAAATTTTTTTAAATTTTTTATGCCGAAAAATTTTGGAGTCGGAGTCGCTCGTTTTTTTGGGTACTGCGACTCCGACTCCGGTACAAAAACCTCAACTCCGACTCTTCAACTCCGACTCCACAGCCCTGATAGTAAAGCTATTTTGTATGCATCTTAAACATACTCGTATTATGAGTACACGTATAGAAAGTTATCATGTTATGGCTATTAAATATCATTAAATGGTTGTGAGGAATATAGTATATTTTTAAAGTTATCATTATTTAGTTGTTATCAAAATGATTATATTTCAGTGAACCATACTTAAGTTTATAATTGCGATAAACATTGACATGTTAACAGTAACTATAATATTGTTGATATTAAATTAAAATAACAATATATTGTGTACGACGACAATATATTGTTACATAGTGCAGTTGCCGTAACCATGCATAACCATATTTTTTCTCTGCGTGTAGAAATCTCATAATTTCAAACTCGCAAATTCAAAATGGTTGATGTTTAATTGTTGTTTGCTCTTACAAAGTGGCTGGCTTTTACAAAGGGCCTAGTTCTTATAAAGTGCATATATTTTTTATAAAAAAATTGGCGAATCTTAGGGACTTTTAGACTTGACAAACTTTGACAGAGACGAACTACGTCATCTAACGGAAAATCATACCCATGGGCTAGGGTTGCCAGTTTTGAGATCAGAGAAATCAGTACATAAGAGAAAAAAATCAGTACAATTGCATAAAAACCAGTACATATACCTTTTTAATATAAAATTGACTATTAATAACATGAAAAGCATAATCTTTTTTAAAACAAAACTTTAATTCATGCTATAATTTGAACAGTGACAAAATTAAATTAATAAAACTGAATTTTTTTTTAAATAATAATTCAATTCCTTATATATATATATATAGCGGGAATACAAATTGAACAACAAAAAATCTTAAACACAACAAGTTGTTAAAAATTTGATTCTTAATTTCTTGTTAGCTTTTTCAAAGAAACATTAATTTTATTAAAAGCAAAATGTGGGTTCTTTAATATTTTGCTATTTTGACTTAATTGTTGCATTAGGTTTTTTCTTAACCTACGGACACACCTAGCAAATATTTGTCGAAAAAAAAACGTGACCAACATGTGAACTAAAATTTTATTTCCTTTATTCTATTATATTTCGGCATAAAATTAAATAAAAGTAGTTTTTTGCTATATCTACCAGCATAATTAATTTAATTTTGCAATTAAAAGGTCATGCTTAATCTCTTTTATTTTGCGGCTAAAGCCAGTGTCTAATTAAACCGAGAACAGCTTCAAAAGGGGTTTGCTAGCCAATTTCACTAAGAACTCTTCTATAAAAAACTAACATTTAAATTTTCTCAAAACTGAATTATTTGACATTGGCCTTTTTAGCCCCAAGCTACAGATATAAGGACAACAATGTTAAAAAACAAATTAAACACTTGAAATAACGAAGCTTGTTATGGATTTATTTTCAAAATAATTTAAAAAAAATATTTAAAAGTGATTTACAACTAATTACTATTAATAATTGTAATTATTGTAAAAGGCACAATCGTTTTTCAGACGATCTTGCACTATAGATTTTTATAAATAATATATTTACTATGTATGGACATATTTACAATGTTACAAGTTAAAAATTTGTATGGCCTTTTTGTACATGGTCCACAATTTCTTTCCTGCCTTCAGTCTTCAAGAAATTGTAAAACACATTGCAACTATAACCAAAGTTTGTCTTTATCTGCAAGTCACTCTTTAGGTTTTATATTAGGAGCCTGTTTCTCTCTTTTCTCCACTTAGAAAACTACAGACTCGTTCTGTAAAAGCGTTTGAATGTGGAATGGAAGAAATAAAATCCACATTTCGTCAAATTCGTAAACGCACTACCATGTAGAAACACTTTCCATTTTTCTTCTACTGTCTTCTTTTTTCGTACTGACTCGGCAAAAATCTTGTTAATAACTCATCGAACATCTATATTAATATTTTTATAACAAACAATTTGACAATATGCCAAACTATATACTGAACAAAATTAATATATAATAACAGTACAAAAACAGTACATTAATGAAAAAATCAGTACATTTGCGTACTGATTTGTTAGTAATGCATAAATCAGTATTTTAAACAAAAAACAGTACATGTACTGATAAAAACAGTATGAATGGCAACCCTACCATGGGCTAATCTTTATTTCTATCATTCTTGATGAAGATAAATGAAATGGCTTCGTAGAGGACCAAATGCTGCTTTTTTAAGTTGTGGCTAGAACATCTATTAAGTGTTGTCACTAAATATATATCTACCTGTTTTAAATGGGTTAAGCAGTGCTTTACTTTCACATACTCGCACATTTGAATACATCCTCCTTATCCACCACTTATTTATATGCCTCATTTCAGATTAACGCTTAAGTTTTCTCTTTTTTTCTGTATTTCTTTAAACATTCTTGTGGTCTTAATTGTTGCTAAATTGTTCAAGTGGTACTTATGCTGTCATTGCTTTTGCTGCTGTCATGTCTTGTCTTGCAACAACTCGAATGATTCCTTAGTTTCGACAACTTAAGCTACTTACAGTCAATCTTACTCTAAACACAAATACTTTCACACCCAAAGCAATTCACCCACATTCACACATGCATACATCTATAATCGTGTCCCAAACACAGAAACATTTTTCAAAAATCATCTGTTTCTAGTTATGTACGTACGGGTGGGTACATTTTCTCATACCTAAAACAAAAACAAGAAAAATAATAGCACAGATACAAATACACATACGACTACATTCGGTTATGTAGAGCTTTTTGCCTTATGTTTTTTATAATTCTGCTGACGACGTTATATGCTTGTTTAAAACTAAAAAAAAAAAATCTCAAAGGTGCCATCATCATTTGTGCTTCAATTTCGTTTTTGTGACTTTTGCGAAATCCGTCGTTGTCGGAGAGTGAAAGAGCGTATGAGTGTGTGTTACATTTGACACAAAAATGATGGAAAATGAAAAGGTAAAACTTTAATAGAAAACTCCCACTAAACCCCACATCCTCATCATTTTAATTTCCCTTGTCCACAACACCTTTTCTTTCCCCCAGCTGAATAAGAAGCATATTCATTGATATAGTAACACTTTAAAAACACGTTTTACTTAAGCATTTGATGCAACAAAAAAAAAACATTAAATGTAAAGCTGCCACTACGACTACTCTTATTGACTGTGTCACACATGATGCACATACCCAACGTAGAGTTTTAGAACAACAACGTAACCAACATAATTGTATTACTAATAGCGGTTTTTCAGGGAATATACCCAATCGATCGTAATCTAAAAATAAAGGATTTGTTAAGTGTATGCCAGCCAGCCATACGGACGGAAATTATTAGATCGATTCAAAAAGTGATTTCAAGTTGATTGGTATACTAAGCAATATTTTTATTTAAAACACATGTCAGTACAATCGCATAGTAAAAAAAAAAGAAAGATTTAAATATCATAAATATTTAGTTTTCTTTTTAGAAGGGTTGTTACTTTTATACCCCACCACCTATTAAACATAATGAGAATCATTCCATAATTTCACAACGCTCCCATACATTTACAAAATTTGTTTCCGTAATAAAGCTGTGTGCCCATAAATTAAATTTGGCTCAAATATATTTTATTGCAACCTTAAGCATCTATAGCTTTCATACAAATAACACTTACAAAAATATCTTTTTTTTTCAATTTGTAAATCAACTAAAATAGGTAATCATTCATTCAAAGCAAATTTAGATCTACCAAGGTTAAATACCATTTCGTTTAAAGATTGATGTTTGACTATTGGCGTCATCCGTCGTCAATGGCGGTGAGTGTAAAACGGCAAAACCCTCTGAAGAGATTGTGTGGTTACAATCGAAACTAGTCACGGCAACCTGTCCGTGAAAACCTGGGTTCAATTCCCAGCTCAGTCGAGTATGAAAAATGATCAATAAATCTTAATACATTTCTGAAATACTCATGTCGAATCTTGTTTTATTGTTAGTATGATTGCAGTTTATTGCTTTTATATTGGATCTTCCAAAATTATGTTGGAAGATTGGAACACCGTTTTCATTCTGAAAAGCACATTTGTTATCAATGTATAAAAAGGCCTCGGGCGGTACAAATCCCGTTATAAAAGTTTTGGCTATGTACTCTCCATCACAATAGTATGGAACCATTATTACATTATTTTCAATACATGTGGCGGATCTTAAAATATAATTTCTTATTAAAAATATAATTAAATTGTCTATTCTTGTAATATTGGAATAGTTGTTCTATTGGATACGCACTTTATAAAATTGCTTTGCTTTGTCCTATATAAATTCGTACACGCTCTTAAGCATTTTCTTTCGAAGGTTTTTATCTTCTCCATGAAGGATGGGGATATATTAAATCATATGGGACAGACATGGGTAATAATGGGTCCAATTAATGATTGGTACATTATTATTTTAACTCTACGTTTTATGAACCTTGAGTAAAATAGTGATTTGTATGCAAAAAATGCTTTTCTTGCTTTAATTAAAATTTCTTTTACGTGTTGATTGAAATAGAGAAACTTGTCCAAGTAAATTCCTAAGTATTTTAGCTTTTGTCCATTTGGTATGCTAGTGTTTGTTAAACTAGATTTGATATCAAAAAGTTTCCAGTTTCTTTTTATATCATGGTTGCATTTTCCTACTGGTGGTCTAAACAAGATTGTTTCGCACTTTTGTGTATTTATCTTCATGTTCAAATCAATACTATATTTTTCAACCATGTTGAACGATTGTGGTAAGCATTGGTTTATTTTACATATTTTATTGTCATCATGATATATGATGATATCATCTCCAAAATATGTATATTCAATTCAAGGCTATACAAACTACAAAGTATGGGTGCATTGACAGTTCCCTGTTGCAGTCCATTTATAATATTATAAGTTTTCACGATTTTGAATTTTTGATGCATTATTTGAAGTTTTCTATGGTTTATCATGTTGTAAATAAGAATGACTAGGTGACTAGGAAATTTTTATTTGATAGGTTTGAAGATAAGTACTGGAATCAATATGGTATCAAGCGCCTTCTCCATGTCAATTAGACATGCACCAGTACATAGTTTCCTATTCCAATTCCAATTAATATCTGAATTAAGTAGTTGAATTGCATTTCCTATAGAGTGTCTATGTTTAAAACCAAACTGTATATAACTTTTAAGGCCATTTTCGTTACAGCATGCTCTTATATTGTCGCTTATGCAAATTTCAAATACCTTGCTTATGTTAGGGAGCAGGCTTATGGGCCTCAAATTTCATGGATTGCTAATATCTTTGTCTTTTTTTGGAAGTAATACACCTTTAGCACTTTTCCAAATACTAGGAAAATATTAATTACACTGCGGAACAGCCATTTTGCGGCCTGGAACTTTGTGTAATTTTTTACTAATTTGAGGTCGCTGATTCCAAATCTAACCTTCATTTTTCTCTATCAGCTCCAGTTTTAGAGAAATACCGTTATGTCCAAAATTAAGGCACTTTCACCACATATATTGAAATAACATGAAAATGGTGCATCATATTCCCTTAAGATTCGGGAATTTTTTTCCGCAGAATATTCGGTACATTATCAATGCCTGATGATAGTTTACCCCTCAGGTTTGAGCAAATGTATAGTAATTTATTCTTTTAATTTCTGTTACGAAACGGTTTGTCAGCGAGGTTTCCAACTAGCTCATGTGTGGCTCTCAGGCGGTTCCAACCCTTCCCGCTAACAGCGTATCCGAACTGAAAAATAACTACAGGAAACAAAAAAAAACAACCGGATATAAGAAACACAACACCAACCACAACCACATTAAACAAGTTTTAGAGACAGATGTTCGTCTCCATTCTGCCCTCCCAACCTAGTCGTAGAAGCATCCACTTCATCTTTTTATCCACGACCCAATTCCCGATTCGACCTCTTCCAAACTTACCAATCCATTATTTCCTGTACCCCTAAATTATTCCCGAAATTCGCTAACAATATTATCTTTAAGACGTACTAACATTGTTTTAAATTTGGCCAGTAATTTCAGAGATATCGTTGAAGTTTTTAAAAAAACAAATAAAAATTTAAGAAAAAAAAATTTTTTTGTTCTTTAAAAATTCATAAAAAATAAATGTGCATCGAAAATCACAGTTTGGGTCTAAAAGCATTTAGTTCAACATATTTCGAATGAAATGAGCTCTATTTCATTGCAATCGGTGCACAACTTTTGATTGTGTTCACAATTTACCGAATTGATAAAAATTGCGATTTCAATAAAAAAACGTATTTTAATGTGTATGTGTGAACAAAAAAAAAAAAAAAAAAAAAATATACATTAAAATATGTTTTTTTTATGGATAAATTGTGAATACAATCAAAAGTTGTGCACCGATTTTTTTTTTCTTAAATTTTTATTTGTTTTTTTAAAAACTTCAACAATATCTCTGAAATTACTGGCCAAATTTAAAACAATGTTAGTACGTCGTAAAGATAATATTGTTAGCGAATTTCGGTTTTTTTTCTTAAGGGAGTATGATGCACCATTTTCATGTTATTTCAATATATGTGCTGAAAGTACCTTAATTTTGGACATAACGGTATATCTCTAAAACTGGAGCTGATAGAGAAAAATGAAGGTTAGATTTGGAATCAGCGACCTCAAATTAGTAAAAAAAAATTACACAAAGTTCCCGGCCGCACAAAAAAAGTTCAATTTTGTTCCGCAGTGTTATTAAGCATATTATTAAAAAGAGTACCGTAGCTCAAAATCATAGATTCGGGAATTTTTTTCCGCAGAATATTCGGTACATTATCAATGCCTGATGATAGTTTACCCCTCAGGTTTGAGCAAATGTATAGTAATTTATTCTTTTAATCTTTTAATACCATAACTTCCTTAAAAATTTTGGTATTAATATTAATATATCGATTTACATGACCAGTGATTCTCACAGTTCCGTTGGGCGCTTTATGAGATGAAATATACGGATTGTATTAATGCATGTCCTTTTCCATGTTTTTTCAAGGACATGTATTAATACAATCAGTATATTTCATCTCTAAAGCGCCCAACGGAACTGTGAGAATCAATTGTCATCTCGCATTTTAATTTTGTAACGACCGAGTTTTGCATCTCACCTACTCAATTGTTTAGTCGATAATGTCGCGTTTTTTATCGATAACTTTCAATTTTGGGGGGGTAATTAAATTTCTAAAAGTGACAAAATGATCTATCCAAGTCGGCTTATAGCCTCATTTCAGAAGTATTTTTTAAAATACTTCTGAATGTAGTTTAAAAAAAAATCAGTTAATCAATAAAACTATAAATAAAGCTATAAATACTTTCAGATTTGGTTTTGTTCACTCTTTTTGCGCTTTTACTTAGTAATGCCCTGTGAGAAAATATATTCGCAGATGCTGCAGCCAGAGTTGCCAATTTTACACTAGAGGCGATTTTTAACTGTTTTTAACTATTAAAAAAGGCGCATATTTTTCCCTTAGCGCTTTATTAAAAAAGAGCGCTAAATAAGTGCTTTTTGTTAACATTTTTTGATATTATAGATACCCAAAATTTTTGAACTCTTATTTGCATACATTAAAATTAAGCCACATTAAACTAAAATTAGTTACCGTTTTTCAAATACATTTGATATATTGTCTACTGAAATGTATGCTTAATAACTACATACATATCGTCTGGTGGTTATTGGTATGCCGCTTGGCATAAATCAATTCTATATAATAAATGTGACCTCTTTTTAAATCCGTAATCCATTTTGCGTATATCTCGAGCATTCATATGTATTAAGTGATATCGAGATCTATCATTGACTCATATCCACAATTTAAGAGTTCGGCAGATTTTGTGCTATGAAGCAAAGAAACAATGCAAGAGTAAAAATATATTTTAAATTTGTGATTGTAATGCTGCGGGTTCTATTTAAGGAATTTAGATCAAAATATTTTATTTTGTTTTTTCATATAGAAGACTTATTTGTATACTTCAATTTTAAAGAACTTGAGAATTTTTAAATTGTTTGTTAATCCTTTCTTTGTATTATAAATATTTGTTGATATTCAAATGCGTTTTCGATTTCCAGAACACCCTAATTATTTTATTTTATATTTCATATTAATGATATCTTTACTTTGCCTTAACTATCAGAATAAAGCTTTGTAAAAATGTGAATGTTTAAATAACACTGGTCGGAATAGAGAACTTTGTTATGTGATTTTAATTGATCTTACCGTGTTGGAACCAAATCTGTTAACAGTTTGATTTAATCACGTCTAGTTATCATATTGTTTTCCTAGTTCTTCTTGATCATTCAAAAGCATTTGACACGGTTGACCACAGTATGCTTTCCATGAAACTTGTGCACTTTTTAACTTTACAGACACATCAACACGGCCTTTATTTTTCTACCTCTCAAGTCGTTCGCAATTTGTCCAATCAAACAATGTGCAATCTTCTTCATTACGTTTATCTAGAGGTGTACCTTAAGGGTCAATTCTCGGACCATTGCTTTTTACACTTTATATAAACGACTTGCCAAAACATCTTGTTCACTGCAATTTACATATGTACGCAGATGATGTGCAGTTGTACTTAAGTAGCCCAGTACAATCTGTTTCTCAAACCCTAATAAGTCGAAGGACATAATAATATCACTTGGTTCTTATATCGGTCTTGATATTTTAACTAATGGGGAAAAAATCAATATTGTGAATGCTGCCAAAAACCTTGGGCTAATTTTCAATGATAGTCTTAAGCCTCTAGTACACGGCATGTAAAAAGCCACATGCGCATGAGTTACATATTCACTCCTTTGTCTAATAGTATTGGCTGGTAGAAGTGTAGGGAACCAACATCATATTAGATTTATATTTTATGTTCCCACATTTTTTCCAGACAGTAATATTAAACGCTTAAAATAAATATAATATTACAATTTTCTATTCCCATAGTTTAGCTTTTTTACAAATACAAAATTATTTTTAATTAAAAATTTAGTCTTAAGATTCATTTAAAATAAATAAGACGTTCTAAAGAACGTCAGAAAACAAATACTTATATATTTTGTTTTATTTAAAAACTGTTTCTCCCCAAACAGTTAACTGGCGCAGTCGGTTTCGCGAACCATATTTAATAATTTTGGAAAAAATTAAGTGTTAAACCTTTTTTTTAAATTAACAAAAAATTAGAAAGAGAACTTTAAAAGAATATATATTTGTGAGAAGAAAGAAACCCATATTTAATAATTTTGAGAAAAAGTAAAGTGTTAAATCCTTATTTATACAAACAAAAAAAAAATTAGAAAGAGAACTCTAAAAATATTTGTGAAAAGAAAGAAAATTTTTTAAGGAAAAATAAATAAACATATTTTTTTTATAAAACGTTTGAATTGTTCAAACTAAAAACAACAAAGTGATTTTTTTAAGGAAAAATAAATAAACATATTTTTTTTATAAAACGTTTGAATTGTTCAAACTAAAAACAACAAAGTGATATTTGTTAAAAGATACTGTGAAAAGATGAGTAGATTCGATGTAAACAGGGATCTACAGCAAGCCGACCGGGCAATGCAGGAAAAGATCGCTGAATTAGAGGCGGTCCTGCGGTTGCAAGAACAAAAAATCCTCCAGCAGCAACAGCAGTTGCAAGAACAACAGCTGCAAATGCAACAGCAGTTGCAAGAACAACAACAGGAACAAATACAACAGCAACAACTAGAACAAGCTCAACAAGAACAGCAACAGCGTCAACAATTACAAGAACTTAATCTACAACAAACACAACAGCAACAGCTACCCCCACAACAATATCCTCTGAACGATGAGTTCGGATTTAATATGACGGCCAAGGACGTCATTGAACAGTTCCGGCGTCTAAAGCCTCTTGACGAAAGGCATAGCCCAAGAGCATTTATACATGCCGTTGAGGCAAATCTTGCTCTCTGCAGGAACAATGAAACTCTGGCTCAATTCTGCATTAGGATTGTGGCAAACGAAAAAGTTCTCGGAAATGCTGGTAAAAGGGTGAGAGAACTACCAAACAATGCCTCCTGGGAGGAAATTAAAGCAAGGATTCTACAAGAGTACAGACCGAGAAGGACCTATGCGGAAATCTTCAATTACTGCCGTACAATAAAAGTAAGGAATCTAAATGAATTATTTAATATATTTGAAAAAGCTAAACTCGAAATAAACGACATATATTTAGGGGATCAATTCAAACCAACTATATATAGGCCAGAAAATGTCGACAGGGATCTGGTAGATATTTTGCTAGAAAAAATAGACGGACCTATTAGGGCACACATAGGAGAACATGAGACTTTGACCGACATTATTCTTAAATACACAAGACTTAAATTATTGGACGATACAAGAGCCATTGCTTTCAACCATAGGACTAAGGGATACAACCAAGGAGTTTCAATCATTAACAAAAACCAAAACCACCAAATACGACAAAATTATAGCACAAAAAATTACAATAATTTAAGCTCACAAAATTCTAACCGAACACGACAAACCTATCATGCAAATAACCAAAATATTTTTAGCTCAGAACACACAAATGGAAATTATCAAACCCGACATAATTACCAACCAACTAACTACAATAATTTAACTACACAAACTAGTAACAGAAGGCAAAGCCATGAAAACAGACAAGAGTACAACCCGAATAAAGATAGATATAGCAATCAAACAAGGACTAGTCGTACTGACAGTCGTAATAATCAGTCCACGGACGAACCAATGGAAATAGGCAACCTTTATAGGGAAAATGAAATAAATTTTCTGATGCAGCCTCAAAATCATCACTGCCCATAATAGTTATTTCATTGGGAAAGCAAAAGGTCAGGTGCCTTATAGACACCGGATCAACAACTAGTATTGTTAAGAAAAATATATTGATTGAAAATTACCCAGAACAGAAACTGGAAACCCCAATTAAATATCGAACTATCAATGGGTTTAATGAAATATGTTTTCGTGTGGTTACACCTTTCCCCAAGGAATTTCAATGTAAGGGAACACTTAGTTGGAAAATAGTAGATTTTAGAAATGATAGATACGACGCTATAATGGGTCAAAATTTTCTGATACCACTCAAGGCTGTAATAGATGATGAGCATGGTTATGTGAATATTTTAGGTAATAAATTCCTTTTTGAGAAAATAAACCATCCACTCCATACTGTTAACATATGTGCATTGGAACCTATCTCAAGAAAACATGTTTTAGATAAGCTCGATTTTAGTCATTTAAACGAAGACAAAAAAAATACAATGATACGTTTGCTTAGGGATTTCACGGACTTATTTTATGTCGAGGGAGACAACCTTTCGGCAACAACTGAGATAGAACACCAAATAATTACTAACATTGATAGACCTCTTTATTCAAAAATATATAGATACCCCCAAGTTCACGAAAGTGAAATCCAAAGGCAAATCAAAGACATGCTCAGACAAAATATTATAAGGGAAAGTAATTCTCCTTATAATAGCCCCTTATGGGTCGTACCGAAAAAGCAAGATAATTCGGGAATAAAAAAATGGAGAATTGTCATTGACTACAGAAAGCTTAATGAGAATACAGTCGATGATAAATTTCCCATACCAAATCTAAACGGTATTCTGGATAAATTGGGAAAATCCCAATATTTTACAACCTTAGACCTTGCCAAAGGTTTCCACCAAATTTTGGTAAGAGAAGAAGATCGCAAGAAAACAGCATTTTCAACGCCTTTCGGACACTACGAGTTTATTCGTATGCCCTTCGGCTTGAAAAATGCGCCATCAACCTTTCAAAGGCTGATGAATTCAATTCTGCGTGAGCAAATTAATAAAACATGTGTTGTCTATATGGATGACATTTTGGTTTTTAGCACGTCTCTAGAAGAACATAAAAATTCTTTAAAATCAATTTTCGAGGCCATAAGAAAAGCCAAATTAAAAATCCAGATAGATAAATGCGACTTTCTGAAGAAAGAAACGCAATTTCTAGGTCATTTACTGACCAATAAAGGCATTAAACCGAATCCCGAGAAAATTAAAATAATACAAAACCTGCAACTTCCTCAAACGACCAAACAAATCAAATCATTCCTGGGAATGACAGGTTTCTACAGAAAATTTATTAAAAGTTACGCGAAAATCGCAACCCCTTTAACAAAAGCGCTTAGGAAAAATGGAAAAATTAATATATTTGATCCCAATTACATTTTGGCTTTTGAAAAATTAAAAGAAATCGTCACCAATGCACCAATCCTAAGATATCCAATCTTTTCCAAAAGATTCAAGATAACCACTGACGCAAGCAATTTCGCAATTGGCGCCGTTCTTTCACAAGAAGGCCACCCAATTGCATATGCCTCTCGAACTCTGAATGTAAACGAAACAAACTACTCAACAATTGAAAAGGAATTGTTGGCGATAGTATGGGGCGTTAAATACTTCCGACCATATATCTATGGAAGAGAGTTTGATCTTGAGTGTGATCATGAACCATTGAAGTGGTTACAAGTAAAATATACGGGTAAGGACATCAACCCACGTCTTCAAAGATGGTTGGTTCAATTGGGAGAATATAATATGAAAATCAATTATATAAAAGGTGAACTAAACAAAGTTGCCGATTTCTTGAGTCGTATTAATTCTGACACTAATGAAATTAATTACTTAACAGAAAATGACTCCGATGATACAAACGATAATAGGGATCAAGATTCATTGTTGGTACACACTGATCATTCTCTGGATGAAAACTCAATCGAAAGTTTACGAGAGTTTAATGAGAAAGTTTCAAGGATTCAATCAGAAATCTTTTATAAAACTGAAGATGTTACAAACATCAAGATCAGAATGTATAACAAATTTGAAAGTATTGTAAGTATTGACTTAGTTAACGAAACATCAAACTTCGGTGAAATGCTTTTAAGGTTACAAAAAAGAGCTAACAATAATGGCATTTATATTATAGAATGGGCAAAGAATGATCCATTTTTTTCTATATGCTCTGTTCAGGACTTTAAAAACCATTGTAACAAAGTACTTACTACTTTGAAAATTTTGTTGGTTGATCAGTCAGAAGACGGTGAGACCATACACTCTCAAGAGGAAGATCTCGGCGATAGTGTTCCAATATTAGATACGGTGGTAAATCGTTTTAAAACTCAAATTATAATACTAGATGTTAAGGAGGTAGTCACTGAAACAATTTTTGGTAAAAAACGAATTTACATAGACAGAAACGACATCGCGAATAAAAATATTTCAAATATTTTAAGAAGGGAGGTTGCTAAAGGAAAAATAGGAATATTTTCCAAATTGAATGATCACGAATATTACAAGGTTCAACTGAAGTTGATAGAAGAATTTCCTGACAAAAAGAACTTTAAATTTGTTAAGTGTTCTAAATTTGCCAAAGATATTGTTGAGGAAAACGACCTAAAAAAACAAATAGCATTGTTTCACAAATTCGAAACGGGCCATGCTGGCATAATTCCAACTTACGAAAAAATTAAACACAAAATATACAACCCTAATTTGAAAGAATTCGTACAAAAAGTAATAAATAATTGCGAAACTTGTTCCGGGGCTAAATACGATAGAAACCCAATAAAACCAAAATTCAAAATAACTGAAACCCCTTCCACCACGAATGAAATAATTCACGTCGATACTTACGTAAACAGTAAACATTCATTTATAATTTTTATCGACAAATTCTCAAAACATGTAATTTCATTCCATTTACACGACAGAAACAGTCAAACCCTAGTTGGTAAAATTCGAGCATTTTTAGCCATCAAAGGTAAGATTACTAAATTTGTTTTAGATAATGAATTCAATAATGCGAATGTAAGGGACTACCTTGATCAAGAGGGAATCCAATATCATTTTACAAAACCAAACAGCCATACCGGTAATTCGGATATTGAAAGATTCAACAATACAGTCACAGAAAAAATCAGAGTTTTTAATTTGGAAGAAAAACTCCCAATAAATTCCCAAATTCTTAAAGCAATAAAATTCTACAATAGTAATTATCATAGCACAATAAAATGCAGTCCTTTAGATGTTCAAAATAAATTGATTGATCATAGCATTATAAAAGAGAGACTAAAAAATGCTAAATTCAAAATAGTTCAAAAAAGAAATAAATATCGTGAAAACTATGTAGAAAATAGAAACGTAGGCTTTATAAAAAATTATAAAAGCTTAAGGCATAAAGAACAACCAAAGTTTATTAAAAAACCTTTAGAAAATGTTCATGTATCAAACATTAAAAGACCATTCAAATTTTCAGACAATATCACTGATGCTTCTGCTATCGATGAACAAATCACTGCATCATCTGAAAACTGCGGTGGAAAACGATAGAAAGGAAATAAGAATATTTTTGCAGAAGATAAAGAACACGAATAATGAAATAGTGAAGGAGATAATTTACTTAGACCAACTTACAAAACTTAAAACTTTAGAACATAAAATAGATCAGATTCAGGATAATGTAGTTTCAGCAAAAAGTAATATTATACATCCAAGTATGTTTACTACACAAGAAATAGAGAAGTTTGAAATTGATTTTTATAAGCTTAGGATGTTGAAAGTAGGCATAATGACTTATAGTGATCATTCTTTGATTATCGCGGTACCAATTCCTGACAATTACATTAAAACTGATTTAAAAATGATTACCCCTATTCCAAACAAAAACCAAATTGAAATAGACGCAAATGACGAATACATAGTCGAAATTGATAACCAAACTTTTACATACCAAGATAACGTACCTTTAAGGAAATTGAAAATAAATAATCATTGTACTTATTATAATACGTGTAAATTTAATTTTAATAACATTACATCTATATTAAGTCTTGACGAGGAAACAATTATTGTAAAGAATGTTTTTTTCGAAAAGGTGAATCAAGATTGTGATGATAGAAAATTTAAATTGGAAGGAAACTTTTTTATAAATTTTAATAATTGTAGTATAATAATTCGCAACCAAACATTTTCCAACAAAAAATTTATAATAAAAGAAAAATATTTTTATCCAAACTTTAATAAGTTTGAGAATTTAAGTATATCAAATTTTAACCCAAAATTTACTAATATCATAACAGAGCATTTTGAGAACATTAAGCAAATTGAGGCGCTTAAATTTCATAAAACAGTTTTTTATGGTATAAGTGCAACGCTAGTAATTATAATCGTTGTGATATCTGTAGTTTTGTATAGCCTTATTAAAAGAAATAATGTAAAGGTAACCATTAAAGAAAATGTTGCAACTAGAGGTAGCAGAGCCGAATTATCAGGTTCAAATGAAGTAGGAGAAATATTAAAAAAATATAAGTCATAATAAAAATCTAATAATTTAAATTTAAGATAAAATTTTTATAAAAATAAAATAAACTGGAAAAATGCAGTATATTTACAATGGAATATTGACAAAATAAAAATTATAATAACACTTAAAGTTTAAAATCTATTTTATATTGATAAATTACAAAAACAATTATTTAAAAACCATAAGAAAAATCAAGTATAATGAAATCCAGGAGTATTTCAAACAAGGGGTGGAGGAGTTACATATTCACTCCTTTGTCTAATAGTATTGGCTGGTAGAAGTGTAGGGAACCAACATCATATTACATTTATATTTTATGTTCCCACATTTTTTCCAGACAGTAATATTAAACGCTTAAAATAAATATAATATTACAATTTTCTATTCCCATAGTTTAGCTTTTTTACAAATACAAAATTATTTTTAATTAAAAATTTAGTCTTAAGATTCATTTAAAATAAATAAGACGTTCTAAAGAACGTCAGAAAACAAATACTTATATATTTTGTTTTATTTAAAAACTGTTCCTCCCCAAACAGTTAACTCATGTGGTGCTGACGTAATTTTGACGTCAATGCAAAGCCACAATAAGCATTGCGTGTTGTGTGATCACGTCAAAATTACGTCAGAATCACATGCGCATGTGGCTTTTTACATGCCGTGTACTAGAGGCTTTAGATGGACAAATCATGTCAACACACTTGCTGGTCAAACTTAAAGTTAAGATGCCTTTGGTCGATACAATACTATACTCCTTTAAATATTAGATTAATGATTGCAAAATCTTATCTTCTTCCAGGTTTAATGTATGGTTGTGAACTCTTTTCAAATTGCGATTCCATTAGTAGAAGGAAGCTAAATGTCATATGTAATAATATTGTAAGATATGTGTTTGGCCTTGCATGTGTCACATGCCTCTTTAAAACTATACGGCGTTTCATTTGACAATCTTTTAAATATTCGTGTACTCTTCCTATTACATAAACTTATCTATTCGGAGACTCCACGATATCTTAGCGATAAAATTAGGTTTGCCAGATCACTTAGAGGTAAAAGAATTATAATTCCCTTGCATATCCTTCTTGTATCTGAACGGAATTTGTTTATATGTACATGCATACGTCTATGGAATTGTCTTCCTCAAGTTCGGCAACTTAATAGCAACGCAAGTAGTTTTAACGCAAGTATTTTTAAGAACTTCTAATTAAAATATAAACAAATTAAAATTTGTTTTTGTTTTCAATATAAATATAAGAAAGAAATGTTCTTGTCGACATAGTGGGCCAGGCAGTAAATCTTGTTGTACAGGAATTGAATATATAATAAATAAATAAAATAAATATATAAATAAAATAAAATATTTTTTACTAATTTTCATGATTTCCTTTAATTTCGTTCATCCTTAACACTTATTATTGCGACTTATTGTGGTCTGATGCATTTAATGATAAGGAAGGAACATGGTTCATTTTCTGGGTTCATTCTATATAATAATCGGGTGAAAAATAATCGTGGATTTCCCAACATTTGGAAATAATCAAAAAGCACGTTTTGTTCTGCGACTTCTCATTTTGCAATAGTAAAATACGAGCAAATGGAAAGAAAGCAATGTAAATGGAGAACTAGTTAAAGCAAACTTTTCAGATCAAGTTTTATCGCAGGCAGTAATTTTAACTAAAATTTTTTGTACTGGTTTAAAGTGGTTTCAAATAAAAATTTTTTGCACGCTACATTAAGACGTACCAAGGGGTCAATATTGTTCAAGATTCTATGATCATGGGAACATGGTGCTACATTGTAATTTATAACAAATAAAATCCTAAATTAATTTGTGCAAATTTTGCACCATCTACTTTGATAATAAACAGTCGTATTTGATAAAATAAAGACAGTCTAAAATACAGCCAGAGAAAAAATATGGTCACCTCCAACAAAACTATTTTTAAATAAAATTGTTAACACACTTTGGTTATTTTAACCATATTTTTGTCATCGACAACCAAATTATGGTTAAATTAGTCCTCCATCAAGAAGGCACAACCATATTATGGTTGCCTCCAAACATGTTTTGGTTAATTATAACTAAAATATGTTTAACATTTATAATAGCATGGTTGCTTTTCAACCATAGAATGTTGCTCTTGGAAAAGAGGAAAATACTATTGTTAATTTAAAAACAAATTATTGTCATATTTAACCATAAAATGTTTAGAGGCAACCATAATATGATTGTGGCTTCTTGACGGATGACTAATTTAACAATAATATGGTTAAAATTTTCTTTAAAAATAGTTTTGTTGGAGATGACCATTTTTAAACATATTTTTTCTCTGCGTGTACTATAGACAAATCTGATAACTAATTCTCATATAAAATAAATAAATAAAAAGCAATAATTTACTTATTTAAGTGCATTACCGCGGTAACAAAGGATGTTAATGGAACCATTTTTTTTTATAAATTTATATAATTAAAAAAAATTATAATAGATTTCAGCAAATAATTCAATAAAAAAATGTTTAATAAATATTTATATGTATACAAGTTGACCCGGCAATCCTTGTTTTGCCATACTTATTTCTAGTGAATATTTTGGTTTATAATTAAAAAATAACGAATATATTGTGAGTTTGTGGCAATGGGATTTATATCAGAAAGAGGAAGGAAGCGCGCTTAATACCATGATCTGCGATGAAATAAAAAAACAATATCCATTTATTTCTTTATTTCTGATCGATACATATTTAAAAGTTAAACAAAAAAAAAGTGATGTATTTTTATCCTGAAGTATGAAAATCAAATAAAGATTTTTTAATGACCAATCGTGTATCATTGCACAGTCGTGGTGGAATCAAATTCCGAAGTAGAATAACTGGAGATCCAACTTTCAGTTGCAGAAGATGTGGTGGCATGCCTGGCGAGTCCAGGGAATTCAAAAACTCTGTTGGATAATTTACAGCTTCGTTAACATCGCTAATTGTAGCGGTCGATTTGTATGATACTAAGTCGCCTGGCAATGACTGATGTATCTTAAAGTTTAAATCGTTGCCAAAATAGCTCTTTGAGAAGGTATAGGAGGGGGTTTTCCCCTTTTTGCTTTATTTTACGCCCTAAATGTAAAGAATTTATAGCCTATAGTTTCTTCTTTTTCGCCTTAAATGTTGGAATTTCCAAAAAATTAATATCTTTAAGTTCCTTTCAGATGTTACAGTGTCTGCATGCCACATTTTAAGAAACCCGGTTGATTATTAAAGAAGATATAGGAGGGAAAGCTTTTATCCCTCTTGCCCTATTTCACGCCCTAAATTATAACAATTAAAGGCTATAGTTCCTTCCAGATGTTACACTATTTGCCTGCCAAATTTCAAGAAAATTGGTTGATTAGTTCAGAAGATATAGGGGGGGGGGGCGCTTTTACCCCTTTTGCTCTATTTTACGCCTTCTAGTTAAGAAGTTTGCTTAGCCCTAGTTAACGCCCGCTAGTTGATTAGTTAAGAAGATATAGGACGGGGGAGATTTTATCCCCTTAGTCCTATATTACGCCCTCTAGCGATATGAAATATACTTTACGACCTATTCTTATTCCTAACAAATACACATACAAAATTTCATAAAAATCGGTCAATGCGGTTCGAAGGAGTTCAATTACAAACACCTTGACCCGAGAGTTTTATATACGAGTATGTACAAAGATATAATAAATATTTATATAGATATAGAAAATAAGTAAAAGTCATTACAAATTTACTTACCTTTTCGATTTGTAGTTATATGCGAAGCGACGTTGAGTTTTTTTTAAAGAAATTTTCACGGAAATTCCAAAAAATATGTTTTTTTTTAATAAAAAAAAATTGTCAACTCCTTAAGTAATCATTCCAATTAGTCGACAAGTATTGTTTCGTATCGTAATAAACTATCACGTACATATACATAACAGAATTAATACTATAGTTAATAACCATGTATCCGGGTACGTACTTGAACTTTAAATTCCTTGAATTTTTTTTTTTTTTTTAATAATAATAAGGCGATCATGTAACTGCGAAACTTGATTAGAAGCGCTTGAAAATGAAAACAAAAGCAATGATGACAACTGTTAGAGTAAATAAACAAGTATCTGAGTAGGTACCAATGAAATTGAAATATATTTTGTATTATAGCTAACCTTTTTTTGCATTAACTTATGAATTATAGCTCATTAATAATCAAAAGGCTATTTTCCACTATTATACTAAAGCTGTATCTATTCAACACGTAACCAATTGTTTAAAAAAAAAGAAGTTATTTGCTTTTGCAAACGTTTGGCTAGATCAAACAAATAAATTCAACACGTATAATAGTGTGAAAACAATTTGTTATAAAATGTCAAATTATGTGACCGTAAAGCAAACTAACAGTCGTAAGGCTCTCACTGTTTTTTGAAAAATTTTCTTAACGATAAGAGGTTTTCTTTTATCAGAGTTGTATATTTCCAAAAGTTGTGCTTCTATAAAAAAATCAGGGATGGAAAATTGGGATTTTATTCACAAATTTTCACTTTTATGTTTTTTAATAACTATATGCAAAATGATAAAAAAAAATAAATATCCAATTTCAAGTGCTTTAAAATTTTAAACAAATATCTTATGTATATTGCAGTGATGGAAAATTCAGTACTATTGTACTATTTTCAGTACTTTTTCTTTTCATAAATACCACAGTACCCCCACGTCAGTTTTAGTACTCTTTTCTTTTTATGCTTAGAGAAAATCAGGATGAAATTTTTTTATTTGACAACATATTCTGCGTGTCAATAGCATACAGGGAACACAAACAATTTATTGTTATTTTTCGTTTCATGTTTTCTGTTGCAAAAATATTTGTATTCTGCAAGCACCAATGATATTTTAAATGCATGTTTCGATAACTGTATAGCGTAATATGTATTCACTATTTTTACTCACCAATAGCTAACAAACATATTTTGAACACCACTAGAACATATGTACTAAATGTTTTGATCGGAAATTAAGAACGAAAATTAAACGATGCACTGAAACTTTGCAAAAAAAAAGAAGGCATACATACACACAGAAAAAATACCAATGTCAAACTAACCAGGCGCAATTGAAAATCAGGGGAATGCGTTCACAATCATTCTAAAATTAAACATATGTTGTCTTCTTTTCACTGTTTTTCACACCCAAACTAAATTGATTTTACATTAAATTCACGTTGCTTCAACTTGAAATAACCTTAGAACAACGTGATTCGTAGTGTTATTTCAATATTAATGTAATTTTGCTCTCAACTTTGCTGAAATGTTTTTTTAAAAGAAAAAATGTTGTTCGCAAGTTATTGTAAAATCATTTAAGATTAACATGAAGTAACTAGTAAGTGAAATCACTGCAAAAAAATGTTAAATCAACCGCGTTTTAGACGATTTTACATTGATTTTTTTTTCTGTGTGTATGTTCTTTTGCATTTACATTTTTATATCAAAATGAATTAATTTTTTATTTTTCGTTTTAATTTTTTGTGTTTTTTGAGTATATTGTTTTATAAAAAGTACCAATATGTTGAATAAAGTACTCTTTTGCTTGATGGTGAGTACCATCTCAATTTTTTAATTTTCCATCACTGGTTTATTGTAAGACCGAATTAAATATGTACGGTAAATATTAAAGATATTCAACTACAGGTGGTGTCGAAACGCTATCTGACTTTGACAGTTCGAACTAATTTGTTTGATTTATTAGTGTTTGATAGGAATGGTTAACATTTCAAACCGTAAACACTAACAATTCAATTCAAAAACCCTATGTTGTTTCTCTTGCTTTTCGATTGGATTGTTGTAGTTCCGACGCCACCTGTAGTTGAATTCACGTTGGTTCAGACCCAAAATGTTGAAATGCGCATAGGAACAGCTTATCCTCCAACAATAAATTTCAGTATTTTTATCAATTATTAAAAAAGGGAATTAAGCACAACAAACAAAATTTTTTAATAAATATTTGTATTCCCAAAAACAACTTTGATAATAAATTTTTGCAAGTGCACGTGCATAAAAAACTGAACGGATAAATTGTTTTTATTTTGTTTTCTTGCGAAAACAATAAAAGTACTTTGTTTTTAATATGTTTTTTCTTTACACACTTACAGCTACAATTAATGTTGGGAGAATTCTAACTAATTGTAGTGGGAAATGTAAGAAAAGATAAAAACTCATCACTGTTTTATTGTTTGGTATTTTGTTTAAGCTTTGATATCGTTGCAAATAAAACTTTTTGAGGGTATTGTAGGTAATTCTCATTCCTTCTGTAGTTTTGTTTGCTGATAGCTGTGGCTTTTCTAAAATTATTTAGGAGAACGTTTCCTGATGATCTGGCCTAAGCAACCAGTGAAATGCGCATAGGAACAGCTTATCCTCCAACAATAAATTTCAGTATTTTTATCAATTATTAAAAAAGGGAATTAAGCACAACAAACAAAATCTTTTGATAAGAGAAAATTTTTAATTTTTTCTGTGTAGGACGTCAAATATTTAATAGGCTTTAGTAGTAAAATATCCTTGTAGACCTTGTAGATTTTTCCAATATAGTTAAAGAACTAATATACATAAATAACACCGCAATAACAACATGTATTAAACCACAATTTACTACGCTGTGTTTAAAAAAAACACACAAACAGCTGTAATTTACACAAAGGACATTTCGTGCCGGACAGACGATGTTTGTAGGCGAGAGAGGAAAAAAGTGTGTCACCATCAGGGCTGCCAGAATTGACGATTTTTGGTTCCAAAATTAGCAATGTGCCGATTTGCTGATTTTTTTCTAAAAAGTGTCGAATCGATCTTCAAAATAAGACAATTTTAAATCTTTTGATGTTTGTTATTAGGCAGCACAGAAAAAAAAACATTTTTGTTCTTTTCCATAAACAATTTTATGAGCAAAAGCAAAATTTTGAGTCAAGTCAATTTAAGTTAAAACTCGTACCAAAACCTTGATTGAGATTTTTTGAGCTATGGACTGATTTGGCTCATTTTTAACATTTATTACTCTATATATGTATATGAAACATTTTTAAGCCAAGTTTTATCATCCAAGCTTCATGCCAAAACTATAATTTCGTGAAGAAAGAATATTTCAGGTAAAAAAGAAAAAATAATAATAAATTTAAAGAAGATATAAAGAAGTTAAGGTTTACAGGTCAAAATAAGAGATTTATGGGTATAAATTACAGGCAGTCGTTGTTTTTTGTTCATATCTCAGGCATTTGTAGATCGATCTGGCTGAAATATAATAGCAAACTATTCCGTACTATATCTAATATTAGTGTATAGCAATGTTTATATACGAGTCTTCGGAAACAATAATAAAAAACTAATACTTGTTTTTGTTTTCAATATAAATATACGAAAGAAATGTTCTTGTCGACATTGTGGGCCAGGCAGTAAATTTTTATTTAATTAACATATTAGTTGTTTTGAAATAAATTTTCAATTAAAATTTTAATTAAATAACAAATAGTCTTTATTGACTTTTTTTGTTTAAAATAAAATAATTAAAACATGTAGAATTGTTGTTGGGAATTGTCAATATTTATTTAAATAAATTAACACATTATTTAAAATTTCAAAGTTTTTTGATCACTTTTTTAATTCAAATTAAAAATATCATTTATCGAAAAAAGTTTTTCAAAATTTTAAAATTTTTAGTAATCAATATAATCATTTTGGTAATAAGTGCAAAATCAACAACTTGTTTGCTTAATTTTATGAATTTGGAACAAATTTGGTGATTGTAGGAATTTAATAATTTTTTCTGTGTAGGAACAGCTTATCCTCCAACAATAAATTGCAGTATTTTTATCAATTATTTAAAAAAGGGAATTAAGCACAACAAACAAAATCTTTTAATACGTAATTGTATTCCCAAAAACAACTTTGATAATTTAACAAACAATTTCATTAACATAGGGGGATATATGTGTGTATATAATATGTTTTTGTTTGCTTGTTTTTAAATAAAAATCGAACAAACTTTGTTTAAAAACTAAATTTAAATTATCCGATTTTTTTTGACGATTATTAAAACAGAAAAAGACGATTTTTTTATTTTTTCTCAGGAAATTGACGATTTTTTCACAATTTTTTCTGGCAGCCCTGGTCACCATGCTTTGTATAATAAAATCGTAGGAAATATAAGAGAGTTTTAAACTTAACATAATTAGTGAAAACTGCTGATATCAGTTAAAATCGCCCCCAACAATTAAATAGCTCCTAAAACAAAAAATATTAATATTTTTTAACCTGAACAGCTATTTATGTTCTACAACCATTTTTCGTTATATTTGAAGTGCGCAAAATGTTAGGAAAAATATTTTCTATTTAATTTTTGACAATTAGACCAAAAATCATTGAGTTTGTGGGAGCAAAAATGTTAAAGCTTGTAGAATAGTGTAAAGGTTCCTAAATACATACATATCGATGCCTTTCTTTCTCAACCTCGTAACTTAAAAAAATACCGTTATGAATTTTTCATATCAAACGATTGCAATTTTTGTGTTCTATTATTGTAACAATTTATTATTTTAATAATTTATTATTATTTACAGAATTGAAACAAAATATTGAAATAATAAGTTGTTGGAGTAATAGAACACAAAAATAGCAATCGTTTGTTATGAAAAAGTCAAAACCGTTTTGTTTTAAGTTACGAGGTTGAGAAAATAAGGCATCGATATGTACATACATATATTTTTAATCGGTTAAAGTTATTTTTTGGGTACACGGTACCATACACTATTTCATTGAATTTTGCTTTACAACCTTCCTTTAAATTGTTACATTTCTTAATTATTGACAGAAATGCCTATTTCGTCATTATGCGGTAAGTAAATTTTGACGGTTTTTTTCGTCGAATATTGCTAAACGTATCGGTCGAATAATTTAGCCTATGGAATTGACATGAATTCAAATTAGATCAACTTACACACTTTTTTTATTAAACATAATTATGCTCTATTACTAAAATTCACTAAATTTAGTATTTTTTTTACAGTAATCAATTATTTAATATTTCCTTTCGTAAATTGATGGTCTATGTTGAAACAATTTCATATTTCCCTTCGTTAATTAATTGAAAAAAATGGAAATTATTTAAAGTTCATCACGCACTTTTTATTACTTCAAACTCTCTTCCTTAAGATTCTCTTACACTCACTCACCAGTTTGCTCTTATAATCACTCACTAGTTTGCTCTTATAATAACAACAACTTGCTCTATCTAGTAAACAAACAAAGCAACAAAAGTTCGCGTCAACTGCGCCGATGCCAAAAGTTTTAGCCAAACAATTTTTATCACAAATTTTTAAAACTTTTTACTACACTTTTTTTAACTTTTTTACAATAAAAACATTTTTAATAAATACTTAACACATTTAATAATATATTTCCTATAATTTCTTTTTAGTTAAAACGGTTTTTTTTAATTTAATTAAGTATTATTTACGCACTAAGAATTTCACGTGTGATTAATGTCGAAAACTGCACTTGAATGGCAATTGTTGTGATTGTCGGTGATAAACAAATAAGAGGGAGATGAAGAATAGGGTGGCCATATTTCTGGCGAAAATTAAAGTGATATCAAAAGGGAAATTTGCGACATTTTGTTATAAAAAATGAAAAAATAAGAATGTGTAGGTATTTTTATTTTTTTCTAATGGTATTTAATATACAATTTAAAAAATACATACATAAATTTTAATTTTCTTTTTAAATAAAAATAAAAATAAAATTTTTTCTTTGGGAATTTACATTGAAACAACAAAAGAAAACTGAAATTTATTTTTTGTTTTCAAAAGGTATAAATTGCCTAACGAAAATTTTAATTTTACTTTAAAATTTTTTTTGAAATGTTAGTTAAACGAATGAATTTTACGCTCGTTTTCTAAAAACAGACACTAATGTGTAGTTTATAGAACACGAGCGCCTTACTCGTCCGTTCAAATAACATTTTAAACAAAAACAAATTTCGAAATTTTGTTTTTATTTTTAATGAAAGTTGAACGGACGAGTAAGGCGCTCGTGTTCTATAAACACCACATAAATAAAATTTACACAATATTTGGAGTTGTTATATTTTCCTACAAATGAGTATAAAATATTAACGTTATAGGTTTTACAGGTTAATGAAATTTTTAAATTTAATACTTTGTAAGTATTTAATTTTTCTCCAACAAAGTTATCGTCTTTGATGTCATCAGTGAGTTTATTGGTGAGAGGGGTGAAAAGATTGGGGAGTGGTAATCGGCTAATGTACTCTGTACTTCTGTATTATTTTGTTCTTCTCACAGTTTTTAACTTGAGTTGGCTGTCGGTGTATTGGTATTTATATACAAAATATAAAAAGGAGAAGAGGAAAGACCAGATAAAAATTGCTAAACTATAATTTTATAATCTGGACACTAATGAACTTTTTAAAAATTGCAAGTCTGGATGATGACTCCTAATAATTGTTAACAGATTTTATAAAAGAATAAAATAATTACTGAAAATTTGCATATGGAAATTTTCACAAAGAAGTCTACTTTTTCCACTTTTTTTTTGTATTTTAATAATAAGAGCAAATAGGTTATATAGAGCTCGTGAAAGAGGAAAAATTTTAACAACATGGCACACTGTAAGGTTTTAACATTTTCGCTTATCAAAATCCCATTTTTTGTTTGTTTTTTTTTTTTAAAGACTTTTTACTAGAATTGATTGATAACAATCCTAACTACATATAATTGCATTTGGAATTAAAAAAATTAACAGCGTTATGAAGTAACAGCACCTTAAACTTCACTGCAATTGCAGACTATTGCTAGACATAATCAAGTTAAGGCGCGTAGCCCAACTTTGAATGGTTGTAACTTTTTTATAAAATGCAATATCTTCAGGATTTTTTTTTTTTTTTTTAGTTTTGTATATTTTTTATTAACAGAATTAATAAATTGTAAAACACGTGATCAGAATAAAAGTTTGAAGGTTTTTAAATATATCTCTTTTTAGAAGTTATTTTGAAAAATTTATTTTTTCATTGGACATAAAAATATATACACAAGCAAGCAAAAGTAGTCGCATTATTTGCATCAGATTACCTATTTTGTTTTCTTTCTGAATCAACCAAAAAAATCTGCCCCAACTTGCCCCCCCAAAAACGGATCATGAATTCTTGTATTTCGCGCCAACAAATTTTTGATGTTTGGCTGCTTGCAGAAAAAAATGAAAAATGTCTGCGTGTATTTGAATTTATTTCAGGAAATATTAGTACTGGTTCAAAACAAACTCTTAATTTGCAAGAAATAAAACTTTTTTCTCAAAAAATTTGCGCACAAATAAACTCAAAATGGCAGATATCGAAAAGAATAAAACTTCGATTTTTGAAAACGAATACTGGTTGGTTGACTCTAGAAATTGATTTATCACAATTTATTTGTGATAAAACCATTTCTTCTTCGGTTTCTACTAGTGGAAGGCCAGAGAAAAAATTCCATGAGTGCTCAGAAGTAACAAGAAAAAGGAAAGCAAGAGAACTTTTGAATACGGTTGATCATAATCAGTTATTTATGGCAGCCGAAATGAAAATGCACTTAGATGGCAAGCGAACTTCGGCCTCAATTGTTCGTGAGCTTATAACTGCTTCGCCAAAAAGGGCAACACTTTTACAAAAAAGTAGAATTGTTTCAGATAAGCCCATGAGCCTTTCTGCTGATCAAACATTAGCAATGATAATAAATATGGGTTTATCTACACATGGCTACCCATTGTTGAGACAACATACATCGTCTATTAACTCTAAAATGTTTCCCTGTTATGATTCTATAAAAATTTCCAAGCGTGCATGTTATCCAAATGGAATAACTGTAACAGAATCATTCGCGAATGTCAGCCTCTAATCACTTATTGCATGGGTCTGAAATACAAGCTTGATGGCTGGCTGGTGTAACGTGACAACAAAAATACTTTGCTGTGGATATACCCATATAACGATTATTTAAAATAAGTTTATGAAACCTTTTCCTGCGGTTTCCAATTGCACCGCATGAACGATAACAAAGATGCGTTGTCAAATTATATATTTCCAGCAAAAAGTCTACTTTTTGTAACGTAAAGCCAGCAAGCAAATAAGCTTGTATTTTAGGCCCATGCTATTCAAAGGTATCCCTTTTGTTACCAAATGTAGAGCTAGTTGCGCTTTATACCAAAATATAAAAAAGTAAATTATTGCTGGCATTACGTTACAAAAATTAGACTTTTCGCTGGAAGTGCCCATATTTAAAAATTATGTAAACGGAAAAAATCCAATAAAAAAAACATTGCCTAAGTTTGGAACTTTCTAATAATAATATTTTTTTAAGAAAACAAAATACGCTTACGAAGAAATCGTAGGTGTATAGAGCGTGTTTTAAAAAGTTTACCGCGCTACAGTGATGGAAAATTTAAAATTTGAGATGGTACTGACCACTAATCAAAAGAGTACTTTATTAACCATTTTGGTACTTTTTATATAACCAATTTTTTTTTTAAATATAAAAAAAACAAATATATAAAAAAATAAAATATTAATTATAATTAATATTAATATTAAAATTATAAAGTTTTGCTTAACAAACTAAAAATTAATTCATTATGAATTCCCGAACAAAAATGTTATTACATATTTTCTAGTGGTGTTCAAAACATGTTTGTTAATTATTGGTGAGTAAAAATAGGAAATTTATACTAGTATGTTATGCCGTTATCGAAACTATGAGGTTAAAACGCGTTTAAAATGACATTGATGCTTGAAGAATATCAATATTTTGCAACAAAAAACATGAACGATAAAGAACTTTAAAGTGTATGTGTACTCTGTATGTTATTGGCAGGTAGGAAATATTAAAAAAAATATCAACGGATTTCTTAACAAAGAAGCATAACAAGAAAAGAGTACTTAAACTGACGTGGGGGTACTGCGGTATTTATGAAAAGAAAAAGTACTGAAAATAGTACCATAGTACTGAATTTTCCATCACTGCCGCGCTAGGTCCTACTTTTTAACAACGTACAACTCTGCTCTGTTCTTATCATAAATTATAATAAAACGCATTTTTTCGTTAAACTATCGTCTAGTATATCAACCAATAATTTCTCTACTTCAAAATATACTTCTCAATATAAATATCTAATAAATTTAATTCTCTTAAATAAACGTGGAGATTGTTGGAGAAATTTATGGGATTCTTTTATTCGAGTTGGTCCCATTTCTATTTGCGCCTAATTTATACGAATGTAATGTCACATGTGCATATTTTCTAGCCACGTTATAGCATTGGTAACTATGAGATAATGTAACATATACCAAACAGCAGTTGGAAATACATATTTACATTTATACAATATGAAAAATACCTTTAAAAAAAATTAATCTAGCAACTGTTTTTTTACACAATACGCGTTCATTTATGCTTAAGTCTTTAAGATGAGTCTAATAACAAAAAATCGCCAAACAGTTGAACTAAAAACTAGTCAGTCACTAACTAACACATCTACTAAAAATACGAGACCAGCATTTAAAATTTGTTAAAAGTGCTATGTTCACCAGAAAATACTTATTGCTACTTGGAATTTTGGTTTAATTAATATTTAAACATTAGCCCAATTTATAATCTTGTGCAAATGCTATGATATTTTTACTCTACACTAACAAAATATACAGCTTACTTCTCTTTTGCAAATATGCAACGCTTAAAACCAATAGTTTATATATACTCGACGCATGCAACACTTGATTGCAACCGCGGCTTTTTAAGCCACCTCAGCTTTTGAGCAAAAAAAAGTCAGCGTTGGCGGGTAAGTTGCGAGTAAAACGATGGCACTTAGCCACAGATTGCAGGCCAATCGGCTTGGTTCACTGAGTGCCAGCTGCCGGTTCGCAATAAAGTGTTGCATACGTCGAGTAAATATAAACTATTCGTTTTAAGCGTTGCATATTTGCAAAAGAGTAGCTAGTGCATTGCTGTATATCTTGTTAGTGTAGAGTAAAAATATCGTAGCATTTTCAAAATGGTTTAGAATTTAATATAATCCCAAAAACATACTATAGTATTTACTATACCATTTTGCAAATGCTACGATGCGAGACCATTTGCACAAGATTGTGAATTGGGCTATTGTGTTATATAAATATTAAATTATTATTATATAGTTAAAACTATCGAAAATATTACAGTCAAACGTGCAAGAAATCACCCAAGTTGGATAAACCTTCGTAGTTTTTGGCGATTTTATATTTTTGCGTTTATATTAATTTTAAATATTACATTTTTCATCCTATTCGATAAAACCCTGCAACAATATTCGAATACTCGTGCACCTTCAAATGCTATGTTCCTATTGCAAGCCACAAGCTACAATTTGACGTGTAACTATTAAAATCGAATTTAAATCTTGCATTTGAAAAATAGATACGAAACATATTAAAGAGGAATATCAAATTGTTGCTTCATTTTTAATATCGTGGTAAATTTTTTACCCCGGAAGCGTCTCTACAACCGTCGTCTTAATCTTCTGTTTCATGAAATATTTCTGTGCAACATGTTCCATAATGTTAAACAGATATATGGGGGATTTCATGTCAAGTGACCCAACTTTTGAAATCGAAATCGAAAACGATGTGCACCAAGGTTATTCTTATTGGATAGTAGTTTAGACACAAATTTTCAACAAGATCGGTCAAAAAGTTTCTGAGTTAGAGGGGGTCAAAATTTGAAATTTTGGCCAAACCGGTGTTCTTTCTCATCCATGTAACTTATTATCTATTGGTGTTAGCAAAATTTGTCCGAAACAATTTAGATAGCTATTTCTTCAAGCTTTTGAAAAAATTTTTTTGTATTTTTTTTAAAATTTTTAAAAATTTTTTTTTTAAATTTAAAACTTATTTTTATTTTTTTTGAAAACGGTATTTTTTTTTTTTTTTTTTTTTTTGCTTATGTATTTTCCTTTTAGGTAGTTCTGGTCGCTTAGTGGGATGCGAGTGGGATATGTATAAAAAAAAATAATTTGTAAGTCAAGACGTCAAATGCTAAAAAAAATAAAAATCCTTGTCTTGAGTTAGAAATTATTTTTTTTATACATATCCCACTCGCATCCCACTAAGCGACCAGAACTACCTTAATGGAAAAGACCTAAGCTTTCTTTTGAGCAAAAAAAAAAAATAAAAAAAAAAAACATCCTTTTCAAAAAAAAATACAAAAATAGTTTCAAATTTAAAAAAAAAAAAAATTTATTAAAGGACTTATGTGATTAAGATTTAATTTTTTAGATTATTTATCTTTTTGTTTTTTTTATTATTATTTTATATTAATTAAATTATAATTACAAATAAATAAAAAAAATTTAATTTGTCAACATCTCTATAGAAAAAGTGATTTTATTCCTGGGATTAACATTTTGGCCAAACCGGTGTAATTTCTCATCCATGTAACTTATTATCTATTAGTGTTAGCAAAATTTGTCCAAAACAAATTAGATAGCTATTTCTTCAAGCTTTTAAAATTTTTTTAAATTTTTTAAAAATTTTTTTTTTAAATTTAAAATTTTTTTTTATTTTTTTTGAAAACGGTATTTTTTTTTTTATTTTTTTTTTTTTGCTCAAAAGAAAGCTTATGTATTTTCCTTTTAGGTAGTTTTGGTCGCTTAGTGGGATGCGAGTGGGATATGTATAAAAAAAATAATTTGTAAGTCAAGACGTCAAATGCTAAAAAAAAATAAAAATCCTCGTCTTGAGTTAGAAATTATTTTTTTTATACATATCCCACTCGCATCCCACTAAGCGACCAGAACTACCTTAAAGGAAAAGACCTAAGCTTTCTTTTGAGCAAAAAAAAAAAAAATAAAAAAAAATTTATTAAAGGACTTATGTGATTAAGATTAAATTTTTTAGATTATTTATCTTTTTGTTTTTTTTTTATTATTATTTTATATTAATTAAATTATTACAAATAAATAAAAAAAAATTAATTTGTCAACATCTCTATAGAAAAAGTGATTTTATTCCTGGGATTAACATATTGTGGGTATTACAGTATTGAGGGAATGACATGCTAGTTAGGTATGTTATATACCGTCGGAAAGGATAATTTGTCTAGTTTCTCAGCATAAGTTTTATTTTTAAGGTTTTAGAAACACTTACACACAAAAAGGAAAAAATTCAGAATAGTGCATATGCTAAAAATTGAAAAACCGACGTCTTGAGTTAGAAATTATTTTTTTTTATACATATCCCACTCTCATCCCACTAAGCGACCAAAACTACCTAAAAGGAAAATACATAAGCTTTCTTTTGAGCAAAAAAAAAAACCGTTTTCAAAAAAAAATAAAAAATTTCAAAAAATACAAAAAAAATTTTTTTCAAAAGCTTGAAGAAATAGCTATCTAATTTGTTTGGGACAAATTTTGCTAACACCAATAGATAATAAGTTACATGGATGAGAAATTACACCGGTTTGGCCAAAATGTCAAATTTTGACCCCCTCTAACTCAGAAACTTTTTGACCGATCTTGTTGAAAATTTTTGTCTAAACTACTATCCAATAAGACTAACCTTGGTGCAAATTTCATCCAAATCGGAAGACATCGATTTCAAAAGTTGGGTCACTTGACATGAAATCCCCCATATTTCTAATTTAGAAAATTACAATTTTATTTTGAAAATTGTTGAAGCCATTTTTTAAACTTTTTTATTTCGATTTAAGAATCGAAATATGGGTTCAATTCCCAGCTCAGTCAAGAATGAAAAATTATCAATAAATTTTAATTAATTTCATGTTGTAAAATTCCTTTCTTCATAAAAATAATTTAATGAAAATTAAATTCAATAGATTAATAGCCATTTACAGTTCGATAAAATAACCACATGAAAAACAAAAAAATGAACTTTGGATTTCAAGAAGATTTCTTGACAAAAAGTACGAAAAACAGAAGTAAGGAAGAACATGTAAATCAATTAATATAGGTAATCATTCATTCAAAGCAAATATCGATCATCCGTCGTCAATGGCGGTAAGTGTAAAACGGCAAAACACTCTGAAGAGATTGTGTGGTTACAATCAAAACTAGTCAGGGCAACCTGTCCGTGAAAATCTGGGTTCACTTCCAAGCTCAGTCAAGAATGAAAAATTTTCAATAAATTTTAATTAATTTTATGTTGTAAGATTCCTCTCTTCATAAAAATAATTTAATGAAAATTAAATTCAATGAATTTTAGCGTGATTAAAATATCAAAATTTGGATTAAAAACCATTAACAGTTCAATAAATTAAGCACAATACTAATTATTTTTTATTTCTTTAATTTTTTTTTTTTTTTTTTTTGGATAATATATATTTATTTATGAATAGAACTTTTGATGATTTTTAAACTATTCTCAACGAATATGAAATCTTCACTATTTTGGAAAACTCAACTAAACCGATTTTGAGCAGGGACCCGAAATAACTCTTATTATTTTTTAAATATCTAATAGGTTGTGGAAAAAATAACTGAAAAAAAATTGGTCCTGTAATAATAATTATAAATTACCCAGAAAATTGTAGTTCTGCGATTAAAATTATGAAAGATTATTATTTTTTTGATCTTTGATAACCGTTATAAAAGATTATTATTTTTTTTGGTCTTTGATAACCGTTATGAAAGATTATTAATTTTTTTGGTCTTTGGTAACCATTATGATAGATTTGTATTCTTATTGGTCTTCTATAACCATTATAAAAGATTTTTATTTTTTCTGTCTTCTATAACCACGCTACAGTTCGCAAATCTTAAGATATTTTTATAAAATTTCGCACACTGACTTATATTTGCACAAGGACGAACTTTTTTTTTATTGATTTTAATAAGGATCCGCAAATTTTTTGATATTGGAAAACAAAAATGTACTTTGGATTTCAAGAAAAATTCTTGACAAAAAGTACCAAAAAACAGAAGTTAGGAAGAACATGTAAATCAATTAAAATAGCTAATCATTCATTCAAAAGCAAATTTCGATCTACCAAGGTGAAATACCATTTGGTTTAAAGATTGATGTTTCAGTATTGAAGTCATCCGGCTGCAATAGCCGAGTGAGTAAGACGGCAAACCCCACTGAAGAGATTGTGTGGTTACAATCGAAACTAGTCAGGACAACCTGTCCGTGAAAGCCTGGGTTTAAATCTCAGCGCAGTCAAGAATGAAAAATTATCAATAAAAATTTTGATTAATTTCATGTTGTAAAATTCCTGTCTTCATAAAAATAATTTAATGACAATTAAATTCAATGAACTTAAGCCTAATTAAAAATATCTAAATTTGGATTAAAATTCATTAACAGTTCAATAAAACGTGTTCTAATTCAATTGGACTAATTAAACTATCTATATTTCCAAAAATAAATTCAGGCCTGATCTCGAGGGTTCAAAAACCCAGAGTTTTTTTTCCAAATTTTAGCAGAAAATATTCCTTATATCATTGAACATTGTTTGTAAATTTTGCTACAAATTTAGCTAATTCAATTGAAATTTCAGCTAAATTCAAAGACCGGTTTAAGCTTAATTAATTTTGAATATTTACTAATTTTTTTCTAAAATTTAGCTCATCTAAATATACAGATAATGATTCTTACCTTCATTGATTTTTCTACAGCCGAAAATACTGGTACTGTTACCAGTTATATCTGCAGAGGTTTCGCTATTTCTACTGACATTTTTTTATGAGTGTAAACAAGAGCTTAAAACTGATGAAAATCTCATCGATTCTAAAGTGAGGGTGAAGAAATCTTAAAAAAAACCGCAACAAATGCAAATATTGCTAGTAATACAAATGGTAATAAGAATCATAATTTAATGAAGTTCTTTTTAGAAATGACTTTTATGAAACTGTATCATAGATTCTATAAAATGCTTCATTACCTGACAATTTATTGTTTCTGTAAAGAGTTTCATTAATTCTATGAAGCTTTTCATAAACATTGACTGTAGCGAAACCTGTTTCATAGATTTTATTAGGGTGTCATTTGCTGCTTTTCATAAAATTTGTGAAGAAATTCAGTAATGAAATGAAGATAATTCCCTAATAACAGAAACGAAAAAAAAAGAAAACAAAATTTTTTTGAATGGATATGGAAGACCGAAAAAAATAAAATTCTTTTGTAATGGTTACGGAAGACCAAAAAAAATTAAAATCTTTTATAATGGTTATAGAAGACCAAAAAAAATAAAAGCCTTTTGTAATGGTTACGGAAGACCAAAAAAAATTAAAATCTTTTGTAATGGTTATGGAAGCCCTAAAAAAACAAAATGAAACTATAACGGTTATCAAAGACCAAAAAAATATTGGTTATTTGTAACTATTATTCAGAGAGCAGGTTTTAAAAATTCGTGATAAATTATTATATCAGGATTTTTTTAAATATTGGTTATAACGGTTATGTCCCTGATTTTGAGACCTTTTTGTAAAAAAAGTGACGACAGTTTACGGTATCTATATTTAAAATGAAATTCCAAACTTTTTGAAAATGTTTTCGATGTTTTAGGTATCTATTTTACTTTTTACTTTTGTTGAAATTATCTATTAACAAATATAAAATTAACTTTTAAAACCCGGCTTTTCCCGGGGTCAAACTATCATGGTATTTAATAAATAATCATAAAATCATTTTTCTTTTAAAAAATATTGTAAATTATGACATTCATCCTTATATTTGTGCATATTATTGATGTCAATAGTTCAATTTTATTTGCTTTAAGGTACGTTCAGACTAATGAAATATTTGACGAAAATATTTGTTCTGATATTTGCTTCAAACTATGTGAAACAAAAAAATATTTTGTTTAATGTTCAAACTAAGTTCAAATATTTGACAATTTTTGTTTGTTAAAACAGTTGGCAAATAGTTTCAAATAAAATAAATTAAGTCATGTTTGCCATGCGTTCAGACTAAAACAAATATTTGCATCAAATAATTATTTAATGAAAGTGTTCAAAAATAAAAATATATTTAACAAATAGTTAAAATGAGCCATATAATTTATTAAAAGTGCCTTAAACTATATGGAATGGCAAAAATTCGATAAAAATTGCTAAATTGTCGGAAATTCGCAAAAATTTGCTAATAGCCGTATGATAGCAAAGCCTTATAATTATTAAAAATCGTTAAAGCTCTAAAGATTCACAGTGAATAATTGCTTCTTCGCGAGCATGGCTAAAATTCGCGAAAAATTTCAAACTTAGAAACAAACCCTAAAATTTATTTGAAATTTGTTAAGAAAACAATTTGTCGGAAAATAACTAAAAAAAAAAAGTTTTCCCAAAAATAGCGAAAATTCGCGAAAATTTTTGATATTTCAAACAAGCCATAAAAATGATTAAAAGTCCCTAAAAGTATAAGGAATGGTAAAAATTCGGTAAAAATTGCTTAATTAGCGGAAATTCCCAATAATTTGGTGATAGCGGCATGATATCAAAGTTTAATACTCATAATTATTAAAAATACTTAAAGCTGCAAAGAATCACAGAAAGAAATCGCTTATTTTGCGAACATGGCTAAAATTCGCGAAAAATTGCAAACTTGGAAACAAACCCTAAAATATATTTGAAATTGCTAAATCGGTTAAAAAACAAAATGTAGGGGAAAAACAAAAAAAAAATGTTGCAAAAATAGCGAAAATTCGCGAACCATTTTAATATTTAAAACAAGCCATAAAATTTAGTGAATGTGCCTAAAACTATAAGGAATGGCAGAAATTCTATAAAAATTGCTAAATTAGCGGTAATTCGCAAAAATTTGCTAATAGCGCCACGATAGCAAAGTCTAATAATTATGAAAAATCTTTAAAATTATAAAGAATCCGAAAATTTACAGGAAAAATTAAATTATTTGTCGTTGTTTGCTCTTACAATTTTTCTGTAATATCAAATAAATGTTTGCTCAAAAATTACTAAAATATTTGATTTTTTGTGTTCTCACTATGTTCACATTGGACAAATATTTGTTTGCCGGCAAAAACTTTTATTTGCTCAAAATCAGCTGTTATTTTATTTGATACTCAAAAATATTTTGTTTGCTTTCAAATATTTCATCAGTCTGAACGTACCTTAAGTTTTTAAATTTTCTATTTTACCCTTTACAGCCCTTTTCTTTAACGAAATTTATGTATAAATTACGTTATTAAGGTATTGAACTTGCACCTCCATTTTGAAGGTTTTTATGACTTTTTATTTTAACAATATATACCAAGAGTTTAACGTATGGTTAATCATCTCGGTTTTGAAGTGATTAGGGCTTAATCACGTCCGATATCCTTAAACGCGTTCCAAAATCCAAGACCCCATAAATGGAAACTTATTTTATACTGATATAATATCCCATTTTAAAAATGAAACAAGTCCTCACATTACAAAAACTAACACGTAAATTTTAATTTTCAGGGAAGCTATACATTTAAGCTTTTGTTAGCAAAGCCAGTGTTTGTTATACCATAGAGGAGAAAATTCTTGCGCCCAGCCGAAGGCCAAATATGTAGAAAAGCTTTAGTTAGCAATTCGTTATTTTTAAGTTCTGGATTTTGGTAATTTACATATCTTGATCATAAATAGAGAATTGATCATAAAGAGGCTATTAACATAAAATTTTTATTTCTTCCCTTTTTGGCTAATATCGACACGTAATAATCATATCTACCCGATGTAAAAATACCGCGCTATTTCGTCTACTTTTTGGTAATGAAACGGTTGGTTTAAAAATTATTTTTCATATGCCTTTAATATTTAATTACAAATAGTTTTGCTTCTACTGAAAATTTTTATATTTTGAGTTAATACCTTCTTTCTGATCAATTGCGATATATAATTTTTGAACTGTTAAATGAAATGTGAATAATATATGAAATAAGTCCCTACAAATATTAATTAAGTTTGGGGACTTATTTCATTATGAAACAATCCCCCAAAATTAAAAATTATTTCATAAAGTCGTTGTTGTTATTCTCTATTTAGAAAATTTGAAAACTAGTTCAGTTTTGATTTCGGGACTTACTGTCAATTTCACGATGTCGAAAGAACGCTTTCTTTCGCACAAATACAGCGCTCGTTCGCATTAAGTGAAATAGGCAGTTAGTTCATTGGAGACTTAGTTCACAGCGCCACATTTTACACTTCTTGCACACTTTTCATCCCGCCCTTCGACTCCGTCATTTAGTCTGCCAATCTAGTCAACCAGTTAAATTTAACAACTACAGTGTGAGTGAAGCATTCACACCATTTCATTTAAACACACATACCCTTGTTATGAAGTGCTTCGCTAACTGGATGACTGCCTGCTTGCTCTACTTTGCTGCCTTCTTCCTAGAGTGACTGACTCTCCTCTTGATCTTTGACCTAATTTGTATTGTATTGTTCAAGTATATATGAATTTTTTTGTTCGTTCGTTTCGTACATTTTTCTACTACTACATGTATGAAGAGGAAAATGCATGAATAAATAGTTGACGGAAAATCTTTTCACTGCAAGCTTTTCAGCTTAATTTTCTGCTCGACTCAATCTATTTTAATTCTTTATTTTATTTTCATCTTCATTTTGTACCCAGTGCCAAGAGTTCGAGCAACAACAGCAAGCACATGTTTAAAAAATGTCACTACACTTCTAAGAATGAAATGTTCGAAAAAATTTAGAGGAATATGTAATTTGCTTAAGAAATAAATTGTTTTTGGTTTATTTTTTGCAAGCCTTTTTTAACAATCATTTTATTGAACTGTTGCCGTACTTGCCAAATTGTCCATTAAATTTTCCAAAAAAAGGAAATTTTTAACTGATTTTTAACTTTAAGGCAGGCATAAAAGAAAAATAATAAATTTTTAAAATTTTATAATCATGTCCCAAACTTAATTATTGAAATTTTTGGCCAAGTACTACAAATGTAGCACTTCTGTTAAGTCGACTTATTATTCCATTTTAAAGTTACTACACATCTTAATTGTTTTTCATCCTTGCACTTTTATTAAATCCACCTTTTTTTTAAATATTAGTGAATGGTAAATTTCTATACTACGAGTAGAACAAGAGTTTATAAGCATTTAATACCTTCATATCCAAGGAACTTGGAAAAAAAATATTTTGTACTTGATTTTAAGCTTAAATAGAGATTGGTTTTTATTTATTTTTCGTGATTACCAGCTAAATGTTAAAATACTTTAAGCATAAAAAAAAAGTAAAATAAAAATTTAAAATAAATACAAAAATCCACTGAAAGAAAATGATTTAATTCATATTTTATTTGGAATTTTTGGACACAAAATTTTTCAACTGAAACAAATTGTTAATATGACAATTCACAAACTGTTAATAAAGAAAATTTTTGAAAATATTAGAAAAGTTTTAATAATAAACGTTAGTCTTGTTTTATTTGACCTTTTATTTATTGAATCTCAAAGAAATAAATACTCAAGCTCGAGGTCATAAGTTTTTTTTTAAATAATTTATATTTAAATAGAATCTGGGAATTATTTCTTTTCATAAGCTACTTTATTTTATTCAACATTTTTAATTTTTTCGAATTTATTCTATGAGCTAAATTTCAGTTATGTATTTATAAAACTTTTTGTAATACATAGTTCTATTCCTTAAATTTTTAGGAATGACTTTATACACTACCAGACTATTATCTTGTATCTTCCTGTTACATTTTACCTTAAATAAATAAATCCAATATTTCGATATTCCTTGAATATCATCATCAGGGATAATCAAAAAACAATAATATAAGTTAAGTTAGACATCAATACAAACACAAAAAAAAAATCACACAAAATTCAAACATCTATAACAATAACAACAAGAACTTACTAAATTATTAATAAAAATCACAAAAAAAATTATTTTCCTTATTGTCTATGTGATGTAGTGTTTACTACCATCGTCATGATTGTACTAAATTTGAATTATTCTTTGTCTTATTAACTAGATATCACTGTTGCCAACGGATTTCCAAAGAATATCGCTATAACAGAAGGAAAAATAGCTAGACAATAGCTATATTTTTAACTTATTAAAAAATTTAGCGATATTTCGCTAAATACACGTTTTTGCTTTTTGGAAATATTTAAAAATTTAGCGACAAATCGCCTTTTTGCAAATAAAATCAGTAACTTATGTCGAGTTTTATAAAATTATGAATGAATGCTAATGCATCATCAAATGCTATTTTTAAGAACAAATTTTATGAAGCATGTAGACCATACATACATACATGCATACATAGGTAAATAAAAAACTAAAATAATCACCCCTATCGTGAATAATTTTTCCCTCGTAATTTGTTCCCTTTTCACGTATTTGCGATCATGAAAAACTCCCATGAAAAAAATTAATTCATAGCAGAATAATAACGTGAAAAAAATGTTCGCAGGAAAAAATTCCCCTTATCGTGAACAATTTTTTCCCTTTGAATTTCTCACTTTATTTTTGCTGGGCAACAAAACATGTATGTAACTAATTCTTCTCATAATTCGAATATTATAACAAAATGCAAAAAACAGGTCGATTGCCTGAGGAGTTATGAAGCTTTTCAAAGACGTGGTGGCAGAATTTTAGTTTTTTTACGGCATAAAAGCGCAATAAGCTAATGTTGCAATCACTCCAATACAATATATTTCATTTTGTTTTTTTTTTTAACTTTTCTTTAAAATATACGTGTATATTTTTGAACACAAAAATTTTTTTTAATGTTTTTTAATATTTCTTCTTTTTTTGCATTCACTGAGAACTGTTAGCGCGAAAAATTGTTTACGTGTGTTTCACGATAGCATTTTTTCCTTCGAGGGGAATAAAAATTTCATGGGAACAAAAATTCCACTTGTTTTTCACGATAGGGGTGAATATAGCTTCGCTATATGCCTTGCTGAGATCAAATTTTAATAAAAATTTCAAATATACCCTCTAAGTCTAAAGTAATCAATAAAAAAAAAAATTGCTAGGATTTCGTTGACGAAGTTAAGCTAAGTTTTATTTAAAACTTATGAGAATTATCGTAATCGTCATTTAGAACTTTATATAAATTTGTGCTTTAGTAGAAGAAAGTAGTAAAAAAGTTTTTCAGTTCTTTAACACAACTTCAGTTACATTTTTGTACTTGAAATAAAAGTAATTTATATAAAACACCTTGGAAAGATACAAGACATATGGAAAACGAAATAGCTGCTTCCATTGTGAATCAGGCTTTAAATTCATTATATTTTTTTACAAATAAGAACTAGATATAAGAATAGGATAACAAGATAACAAATTTGTAATAATCACACAAGCACGATTAATGCTTTTTTATATGTTTGTGCAACAGTTTGTGTGGTTTATTTGGTCCTTTTGTTTATATCAAAGCAACTTTTTAACAAAAGTGTCAAAAAAATTTATTAAAAACGAACAAACCCATAATAAAAAATGGCTAGATTTCCCGCTAATAACTAAAAAAACATTTTTCCGCAAAGTTTGACAAAAAAATCGCTAGATTTGAAGCAAAAATAGCTAAATTGGCAACAATGCTACATATCTATATTGTTTTGCACAGCCACTCTCTACATCGCTCTTAAAATTCATAGTTGTTGGTATATTGATATTCGTCGCCAAAAAAAAAATATTGGTGTATATGAAAATACACACAATAATAGCGTCCGGCGAAATTAGTCATACGCGACGTTCTTGCAATAGACTTATTTCTATTTCATACGCCGTCGAAGGACGAAAAATCAGTACCAGGTGACCATATTTGGTTTTAGTTCAGAAGTATTTTAGTAAACTAGAGTTTGCCAAGTGGTCGAAATTCGACCATAATTTTTTATGCAAATATGAAGAAAACATACATATGAGTATATGTGTATTTAAATGTTTAGAGAACTCGTTTATTTCGTCTTAGTGGATTGATTTGGCTAGGTACCAACCTCCGAACCTAATGTACTCTTCTACTCAAGTCCGTGAATGTTTAATTTAGTTTTTTAAGTTGAATTATATGAAAAAAGTCAGAAAGTACCAATTTTATGTTTCTATGTTCAGTATTATTAAAAATTCAAAAAGTACCAGTTAAAGAACGAAAAGTACCAAAAAGCTCTTCCTTACAGATTCTTATTCACTCAGAGCCATGCATGTTTAATTTTATGTTTCTATGTCCAATACTAACGGAAATGCAAAAAGGACCATTTGAAGACCAAAAAAGTTCCCTCTTATAGATTCTCACCCATTCGGGACATTGCTGGTTTAGTTTTATGTTTCTAGGTCCAATATTAAAGGAAATTAAAAAAAGTACCAGTTGTAGAACCTCTCCCTTACAGATTCTTATTCCCTCAGCACAATGCATGCTTAATTTTATGTTTCTAAGTCCAATATTAAGAAGAACAAAAAAGTGCCAAAATTTTTCATCTTATAGGTTCTCATTCACTCAAGACCTTGCACAAATAATTTTTTTATTTCTAAGTTCAATATTACAAAAAATTTAAAAATTACCACACGCAGCACGGAAAAGTAAAAGAAAGTAATTAAATTTCCCGCATTTCACCTGTCTAAAAATTATTTCACTCCGTTAAAGTATCAAAAATTTCAGTGTTGCAGTGGGAGACCATAATTTATTGCGTTATATGTAAATATACAGAGAAAAGTGCTTTTAAAAAAACGTACCAATGGGTACGATTTTATCCTTAAAACGTTCGAATTTCAAAAAAGTACCAAATTTATATTTGTATTTTTTAGATAAGATACGAATTTGGCATATCCTTTATTCCTATACTTATTGGTTTAAAAGCTAAATCGGGAACCCAAAAGTTCCAAAATGAGGTTAAACCAGTTTACTCTCTTAAAGGCCCGAATTGCAAAGAGAACCAGACACCTGTCCGCATACATTTTTTTTTTTGGGTTTTTATTAGCTTTGGAGATATGAAGTCACCGAATTTTTACCCTTTTTACACTCTTTAATGGTGTATTTTTTGTTTAAATCGGTTGACAAACAGAGGCGGAAAGTGTTCTTAACCGCTTTGCCTTTGCCGATTTTTATATAGATAAAGTTGCTTTTATTTTAATAATTATTTTTTTTTTTTTATTGTATAACATTTAAAATTAATATACAAAATACTTTGCTATAAATATACCCCTATATTCATAAAAAATATTTTTGATTAATAAAAGGTTTATTAGACAAATTTTCATAGAAAATTCGTTTCATAAACCTGCTATAAACCTAAAATATTTTTTATGAATATGGGGGATAGTTTTAAGTTGTATTTATGATT
Source organism: Pollenia amentaria (assembly GCA_943735925.1). Taxonomy (NCBI): domain Eukaryota; kingdom Metazoa; phylum Arthropoda; class Insecta; order Diptera; family Polleniidae; genus Pollenia; species Pollenia amentaria. The sequence continues at coordinate 166,544,937 of OX031007.1, forward strand.
GTTTTCATGGTCGCATTATTTCTCCCTCTTGTTAGTCGTCGTTATTGTGCTGCACACGACGAATTTACTCAGCGAATTTTCACTGAAAAATTCGTCGTGTTGAGCGAAATTTGTCGTTCGTCCCACTTGTGTTCCTAGCATAGAGCGTCGTTTGTAATTTTGTTCTTATTGTTATATTCGTACATTATCAAAATTTGGCGAGTGATTTGTACCAGCACAATGGGCTGAGAGTGCAGTTTTTTGTTTTCTTTGAGATTTTAGAAAAGTTTTGAAAATACATTTTAGTAAATTAATAACGTTTTTTATTTCTTTATGTGTGCTGGTATGATTATTGCGAGAAATACTTCTTGTCTTTCGGGAAGAATGTCTTTACGAAAGCCTTGTCTTTCTTACGAAGGGATACTTTAGCGGATCAAGTAGTGGCTGTGGATTATGCCAAAAACCGCGGGAAGTGGCCATTCACATGGAAGGGTGATTTTTCACGCTTAAGGGAAAGTTCGTCCAGTTGAGGTTCCCTACGTAAAGTTGCTATTCGACAGATGATGCTGGATTTTAATATAGCATTGGATAAAGCACCGGTTCCTAAACAAGAAGCGAGTGTATAATTTATATCGGACTTATACACTCAAAATTGCGATCTGTGTGTAAACTATTCGTGCACACACAGGGGCACTTGGAAAATGCATTAATGAAATGCATAGTGGCTAAGGTCCACCATGGGAGTAGGCCAGAGTTGTAAGCCATTGTCTGTAGTTATTGTAACAATTTTATGAATGTTAATCTCGTGTTGTTGTAGAACTTCTAATATGACTTCTTTAAGATATTCGCTAGTATGACTTAATTTTAGTTGTTTTACTGCCAGAGTTTTAATTTGTATAGCCGCATTTTTTATATACTGTACATTAATACCGAGAACACTTAAGTCTTGCCTTGCTGCAGCATCAATCTTTAAAGAAATGATTTTGTCTTGAACTAATACAGGCTGAACTAATATTTTGAAAGCACGATCTTCCGCCATATGCAGTGGTCGCCCATTCCTTGTGACCAGATCTAAAAAATTTGTACAGCCAAATCTCGCATTATACATGGCCAAAAAATGCTAAAAATGATTTTAAAAAAATGCTTAAAAAATAATGCAAAATTTTTTTTTTTAATATTTTTGACAAATAGAATTGGGAATTTAGTTCTCATGGTGAGTAACAAAAATATTATAAATTTTCATATTAATTCGAAGGTGTGTATTCTAAGTCAAATAACCATTTATTAAGCTTTCACACTTTAATTTGACTTAGAATACACATTCGAATTAATATGAAAATTTGTAATATTTTTGTTAAAAATGTATTACCAGTATGACATTTTATTCGAAACTAAACATATCTAAGTGACTTATTTTTTAACGAAATTGATATAAATTGTTATATTTAAAGAAGTGGGTACATTTTGGTACAACATCTGATACATATAAATATGTAGCACAGGTAGTTGAGAATTAATTTTTAATTTACAGGGTCCCGCAAAACCCTGGCACATGCAAAATCTAAACGATTTTTTTTCTATGCTATACAACATTTCTTAGAGCCTTTTATTTCTTATAGTTGAAGGTTATGCAAAGTTGAAGTTTTAAAATTATCATTCAAACATCGAAAAACACAGAATTTTGATCTAAATACAAAATGAAATTTCTTTGTACTTTTGTATCACAATATCAAAGGGCAAATAATATTTACAATCAACATGATGGCATTTCTAATATCCCTTTTTTACCAAGACAGGTGAGATATTTCTTAACATAAGAATTACCCATTTTCATGGGTTTTTTGGGTACAACTATTTTAAGTCAAAATTTATTATAATTTATAAAAAAAATTTGGAGTTAAATTAATAAAACTATTTGTCCACAATTCTAAAAATACTAAATAATATGCCAAGTGCTAAATAAAAATTTTGCAGCTAAATAAAAAATGTTAATGCTAAATTTAGCTGCAACAATGCCAAAATGGCCACACTGCTTGAGAACAATTCTACAACCGCCAATTCAATATCAGTTTGGTTCATTAAATCAAATTAAAAAAATTAGATTTCTTATTTTCTTTACCATACATACAGAGAATTTATTATTTTAACCCGTTTCTTTAAAAAAAGAAGTGAAAAACATATCACGTTAGCTAAAAGTTCACTACGTGTTCGCAAAAAAATACAGAACAATTACCCTAAAAAAAAACTCTACATGTACTCTAAAATAAGTTCGGTAAGGTATCTAAGTGTTTGTGTTCGTCAGCTCACAACAGTTGTGTACCATATTTTGCTTGTGTACAAATTCACAAAAACAAAAATAAAATTTAGAGTTTGAGTTTAAAAAAAAACTACACTACGTTAGTTTACAGTTTTTTCTAACTCTGAATTAGACCATATGACAGATGATCATTTAAATCATATCCGATTTTGTTCCAATGCTTAAAACTTTAAATTTAGCATCAAGACTTCAAAAATCAAACTATTTTGATGCATCAACTAGTTCATTTTTATCTTGATTTTGTTCAGTGTTTTTCTTTCTTTAAACCAACTCTTGAAATTTTAAATCAATAGACAATTGACTCCTAAAAGAAGGAAAAAAAATATTGTAAAAAATCTAAATTACCTAATTGGGCAATGTAAAGTTTAAATGAAAAGTTGTTCAAAATGCATAAGGGAACTGTTAGTTTAGGCAAACGAATCGTGTCATGTTAAAAAAAATTAACAAATGTTTTTATTAAAATGTCAATTTAAAGTTTTATTTTATTTATTTTTTTAACGTGGAATTTTTTGTAATTTAATTTTAGCATTTAACTACATTTTCCACTAACAAGTACTAACCAGTAAATAAGTTTTTTTTTTTTCTTTTTGCATAAAATCCAACATTTAAGTTGTCATCACTAATTTGTCACTTTTATTTGTTCAATAAATTTTTTTATGTTTCTGGTGTGTTTTAGTTTTGTTATTATTACAATGAAAAACAAATACCGATAACAACAACACCCGCTACTACATATGCATGTCAGAGCAATAACAACAACATCAAATAAAGTGGAAAAGTAAAAGCGTTACCCTAGAATATGAAGCACTTCAATCTGTATGACAAGTATTGACAGATGTCACATAAATCTGTGAAGTATCACAAATTGCAGTTGTTCCTACGCTTTTACTTGCCCCTCATGTTGTGTTTCCTTTAACCATCATCTTGATAACAATATCGGAGAGTCCTTGTTTACAATAATAAAAGCAAAAGGAAAATAAACAAAAAATTATAACAACAAGAATAAAATCAACATATGAGTGGACAAATTAATCGTATTATTGAATTTTATGGTATTGTAAAAAGAAGAATTTAGTTTCGTGGTAATGAAAAAAAGTAATTTTCTTGTGGCCATTGGTAATCCATAAATAAGGAGGCCTTTCAATCAGAACCACAAATATATGAACATACATGCATGTACATTAGAGCCCGTTACCCCCTAGGATTAAAGAATAGGTGAAAATAATTCCAGAAAATGTTGTTTTAATTTTTAGGCACGCCTCTGGATACATATCAGATCATAACATATTGCGTATCGTAATTTACGGCTTATCTGTTGCTTCATTTTTTAATTTGGTAACTTTTTAAACCGACATCGACTTCTGCCCGCAACTTATGTCGCCTCGGATCCTTTCCAACAATATCCAATTTTTTAAACGTGGCAAGAATGCCCTTCTTAAACTAAGAATTTCCAGGTTTTAATATGTTCGATTTTATGCCACGCCCCAAAATTACGCCCCATTGGCCACCAGAATTTAATGTCGGATTAAAGAGTCATCAAAGGCAAAATTAAGTCTTAGACAAGCCATGAATTTCGATATGCCATATGTTATGATCGGAGTAAAAATGGCGACGCAGTGAACAAAAAACTAAAAGGGCGGGACCTAGAGGCTTGGGAAAAAAATGTAACAAAAATTGTCTGGAACTCTTTTTAACTTATTGTTAATCCTAGGGGTTGACTGGCTCAACCTTTTCTTCGAACCACCTTAATGTACACACGTATTTTGAAACAGTATTTTCAATAAAAAAGGATCCTTAAGCATTAAACTTTTCTGGAGCACAAAATACAATCCTCTTCAGTACTATAAACCTCAGGCAACTCTTCAAGGCAGCAGATGTCATTGTGTTTTCAACGTGGATCAGTTATGCGCATAAAATATATTAGATATATGCGCTCGCGCTCTGTAGACTTATGTCAAGAAAAAATTAAACTAGTGTATTTTTATAGAACAAGTTACACAAAAAAAATTTTGACGCGTACACGGCTGAAAGTTGGTTAACTTTGAACTTTTTAGCGCGTTGTGTATTTTGGACAAGTAATCAGCTGACAACAAGAAAAAATAATTTAATAAATTTGTGAATCATGAAGAAAAAACTTATTGAAAAGCTTATAAAACATACAGTATCGTATAAATATATGCTGAAGCTTGAAATTATTTTAAAAAAAGTGTTAAACAAGTAAAAAAAACAGCTGAAAGATAAGGCTTTTATAACGCGTATTGTGTAACTTACCATTTTTCACGCGCTAAAGTTTTTAAGCGCACTCGTCGACGAATTAACGCGTGTTATGTACTTCTACCTTAAAGGAGAGCAGAGAGTATATTTTATTACTCTGTTCCTCATTTGGGTAACAAGGTTACCGTTTTCCCGACTAAAGCCGGAATTCGACCCTTTTTTAGCGGTCTGCAACTATTTGTCCGACTTTTTTATCACCGACTTTTACGACTTATTTAATTTTGTTGCGACTTTTTACCCTCTTTTTGTAAAGTTTCTCACAAGAAACATTAAATTTGCAGTAAATTAAAAATATTCTTATTTTTTATAAAAAAAAAAAAATCGTCAAAATAACGTCTTTAAAATTTTAAAGCAATTCACAGATTTTTTTGTTCATTTTGTCAGCACTTTTATCACTTTTTTGGAACCTTGTCAGGTTTAAAATGTATTTAAGAAATTTTTCGCAAAATTTCATGAGGGCTTTTCATGAAATTGCTATTTGTGCAAATGGGCAAGTTTGCGAGACTCGTTTCAATAATCGCCTTTTCAACTTTTGTGTAACTTTGACAATTAATGAAAATATTTAAGAAACGCCAATACAAAAATAAATTAAACAAGTTAGAGTGCTATATTCGGCTGTACTGAATCTTTGATACCCTCAACCGACAGGAGTGGGCTTATGAATATTAGGTCAAAGACCATTTTGTTCCACTTTGTATTTTTCATAACTCGTTAGACATCAGACTCATTCAGTGTGACCAAGTCTAAAAAAATTTTGCAGCTAATTCTGGCATTGGACATTGCCCAAAATGATTTTAAAAAATGCTAAAAATAATGCTAAAATTTTTTAAAGATTTCTGTTAAAAATTTATTACCAGTATGAAATTTTATTCGAAGCAAAATACATTTTAGTGACTTATTATTAACGAAATTGAAATATATTGTGATATTTAAATAAGTAGATATATTTTGGTAAAGCATCTGATACACATTAATATGAAGCACATCTAGTTGAGATAAAATTTCAAATTTAGGGACCCGAAAACCCCTGATACATGCCTAATTTAAACGATTTCTTTCTATGATATACCTACACACAACTTTTTTTAAATCATTTAATCTTTTATAGTTTAAGAAAAGTTGAAGGATTTGAATAATTTTCTTTAATGTTTTAGAGCAAACAATTTTTTCACACATATACACTATTTAGTTTTTATCTTAATACAAAGTGACATTTTCTTGTTCCCGATACCATAACGTTTGTTCGTAATACACGTTTTTCCTCAAGATCCCATTCTTTTGTGGACGATTGGCCGGTGAATCGTACAACGCATTATAGGGGAAATTCGTTTCTTGGCCGGACTGTTCGTATGTGGAATAATCTTCCTGCTGAAGGTTTCCCTCTCACTCCCAACAAGAATAAATTCAAGTCGAATGTCCACAAGCACTACTCCCACTTTCCTACTTCTCATAACCTATTTTCCTAATTCCAACACAATGCAATGCATTATTAGGGATCATCCCCTGAGGGATGATCCTAAAAACAAATTATTGTACTTTTATATCGTTATATTAAAGGGCAAATTATATTTAAAATCAACATGATAAGGCCATTTATAATATTCCCTGAATATTCTATTTCTTTTAACAAGACAGGTAAGATGTTTCTTAACATAAGAATTATCCCTTTTCATACGAAATTTTTTTAGTTACAACTACTTTAAGTCAAAATTTATTATCTATATATATAAAATTGTAACGTTACTGACTGACTCACTGACTGACTGACTGATTCATCATCGCACAGCCTAAACGCCTGAAACTAAAAACTTGAAATTTGGACCAGGGGTTTGCCTCTCCCCAAATCGATCCACTAAGACGGGATTTGTGGAAATTCGAATGTTTAGGGGGTAAAAAAGGGTAAAAACGGGTAAATTTGGTAACATTATATCTCCAAAACTAAAAGATATACAAAAAAAATTTAATACTTATCGTTGTTCCTTAGAAAAATAAGCGGACAGCTGTCTGGTACTTTTTGGAAATTCAGCCCTTTAACGGAGTAAACGGGTAAAAACTGTATTTTGGTACCTTTTTGTCACCCCATCTATCTTTTAAACCCATAAACATAGAAATAAGGGCTATATCACATTTGAAACTTATCTAAAAAGTCAAAATAAGAATTTGGTATTTTTTCGAAATTCGGACGTTTAAGTGGTAAAAAGCGTAACTATTTTTGGTACTTTTCTTTATAATTTTTTTTTTTTTTTATTTATTGACATATACTTATTAAATTATGGTCTCCCACTGCAATATTGAAATTTTTTATGCTTCAATGGGGGAAAACAGTACCAAAAAGGGGAAATATTGAGTAAACGGATAAATCTGTATTGTGGTACTTTTTTGTCACCCCATCTATCTTTTAAACCCATAACACATTTAAAACTTATCTAAAAAATCCAAATACGAATTTGGTACTTTTTCGAAATTCGGACATTTAAGGGGTAAAAAGCGTAACTATTTTTGGTACTTTTTTTTATAAATTTTTTTTATTTATTGACATATACTTATTAAATTATGGTCTCCCACTGCAATATTGAAAGTTTTTATGCTTCAATGGGAAGAAAAAAGTACCAAAAAGGGGAAATAGGGAATAAACGGGTAAAATCTTTTTTTTGGTACTTTTTTGTCCCCCCATCTATCTTTTAAAAACATAAACATAGAAATAAGGGTTATATCACATTGGAAACTTATCTAAAAAATCCAAATACGAATTTGGTACTTTTTCGAAATTCGGAAATTTAATAAAAAAAATAAGCGGACAGGTGCCTGGTACTTTTTTGATATTCGGCCTTTTTGGGAAAACTGTATTTTAAAACTTTTTTGCTATGCCATCTATCTTTTAAACCAATAAACATTAAAATAAAAAATATATCACATTCATAACTGATCTAAAAAAATACAAATTTGAATACCAATTGTGAAATCGTACCTAATTCTGTTATTTTTTTTTCAAAACATTTTTCGTCATCTACCTATATAATATAAAAATGTAAAGTTACTGACTGATTCGTCATCGCACGTCCTAAACGCCTGAAGCTAAAATGTTGAAATTTGTCCGGGAGGTTGGCCTCTCGCTAAATCGATTCCCTAGGATGGGAGTTTTAAAAATTTTTATGGTTAGAGGTTAAAAAAGCTAAAAACGGGTAAAAACGGGTAAATTCCCTCACCTCATGTTCAACAAAAAATAAAAATATCACATTCGTAACGTATCTAAAAAATACAAATAAAAATTTGGTACAATTTCGAAATTCGAACGTTTAAGAGGTGAAAATCGTACCTATTACAAAGTAGCGGGTTAAAACCTAGAAACATAAACTTTGACGTAAAAATATGTCCACGAAAGAGAAGGAGACGCTAACGAAGTAGCGGGTTAAATGCTAGTAATTTATAAAAAATTTAAGTGAAATCAATAGAACTATTCGTCCAAATTTTTAAAATTAATAATGCTTAAAAAAAGCTAAAAACCAAGTGCTTAATGAAAATTTTGCAGCTTAATAAAAAATTTTAATGCTAAATTTAGCTGCGAAAATTCTAAAATGGCCACACTGGACTCATTTACAAAGACTTTCGCAGAAGACCTGAGTACATACATGTTAAAAGGAACAGTCAAAACTAAAAACCTATTTGAAGCAGAGTTATTGACTTAACAATAACCTTCGCCCTCAAAGTGTGTACCTTCTACAAGCAGTAAAATAAAAATATTAGCTTCTAGGAAACGGGGAATTTGCTGTAAATCCAGATTTGATGCCAAATGCACTTCATTCAATAGTTTTGTATGCCAATTAAATCGGACAACGATTTGTTCACCTTGCTGCGACAATAACAATGAGCCATAATTATGTTTTCTTACTTTTACTCATGTACAAAATTAAAAAAAAAAAATTAAATGACCAAAATGGTCCATAAACTACGATTTGTATTTTTTTTTTTAATTTTTTTATGTTCTATTTTATCTTAGACAGCTAAAAACTTATTAAACAAATTAAAATAGGAAAATAATACATGAACTGACGTTTTAAGTTGAAAATTTAAATAAAAATGTAAAAAAAAATTGACCAAAATGGTCCACACCTAACCAGGGTTAAGTGTAAATAAAGCTCAAGAAAGCGCTGTACGTTTTAGTTTATTTTAGAAGTTGTATAGTTAAGATCGTAAACGTGGTCTTAAACTATGGTTTTGTTAAGTGTCACGCAATAAAGATTGTTAAAGTTCATGTTAATTTTTAATATGCAGTAACAAGATCTCACAATTTATTTAAAAAAAAAAAATTAAAATAACCAACACTGTTTGTGAATGATAAAGCCGTAGATTTAAATTATTTCTGCTCTTGAATCGGGCATTTAACGCGTTTTTGAAATATAAGCTTTTATGTTACACCAATGTGATTTAGCACGGAGATTTTGACAAAAAAAAAATGGTGCTCTTTGATTATCAGGATATGTTGCATTTTCACTTCACCTAAGACACGTCTGTTTATTTCGAGTGGATTCTAATATTTGAAATATTCAGAAATGAGTTATTTTTATTTCACTAACATGGATAAAGCAGAATGTATAGTTCGACTTAAGTTAACAACCTGATCATCAAGGCTTCAAATGTGACCTCTTATTTAGTTGAAAACTAAAAAACTTTATTTAGAACTTTAAATGGTGAAACTACTTTTTCCCCTGCCTTATAAACTCGTAAGTACATTGGAATATTTGATATCTGGCTTTACTCTGGTATGCTTGCAAAAAGTGAAGTACATATTTATTGCTATTATTTTTATACCCTTCACCGACGGTAAAATGGTATATATAAGTTTGTTATTCCTTTTGTAATATCTACAATATTAATCTTAGACCCTATAAAGTATATATATTCTAGGTCCTTATAAGTAGTTAATTAAACGATGCCCGTCTGTTCGTGTGCATGTTGAAATGGGTTTTCCGAAGGCCACAGAAATTATGGACATTAGGTTGTAATAAATTTATGTCACATAAAGTTTGCTATTCAAATTTAGCCACATCGGTTAATAAATGTCTGAGATTTTAGCAAAAGCCAACGACTGCCTCGAAGTTTGAAAATGTAGCCGGGATTTGAAAGTGGGCGTGGAGCAAAATAGCTTTATTTATTTATTAAAAAACGGTAAGAGAAAATTTGCGCTAATTTAGTAAATATGGCAGGGTTACCAATACACAACCTCTTTATTGGGTGTGATTGGAAAAGTGGGAGTGGCACCTCCAATACAAATAAAAATATATATTCTGTGTATATGGATAATTGTAGCTGTAAGTTTCCAAATTTGCTACAAATAGCTTCGGAGTCAATGCACGACATCTGGCAAAAAGTGGAAGGGATTGGAGAAGTAGGGTGGCACAAATTACATTTCTTTATATCTGGACAACGGTATGAGAAAAGTTTTCCAAATTTGGTTAAATTTTTGATTCAATTACCATTCTTATATAACTGCTAAAGAAAGTAACATAGATGGCTTCGGCTCTTTCGTATAAAAGATAAGATAAACATTTCACCAGTGTGGCCATTTTGGCATTTTTGCAGCTAAATTTAACATTAAAAATTTCTATTTAGCTGCAAAATTTTCATGTAGCACTTGTCATTTTATTTAGCATTTTTAGAAAATATTTTAAGCTTTTTTTAGCATTATTTATTTTAAAAATTTGAAGGAATAGTTTTTTTGATTTAACTGAAAAAATTTTATAAATTATAATAAATTTTGACTAGAATAGGTGTACCAAAATGAAATTTCGTATGAAAATGGATAACTCTTATGTTAGGAAACCTGTCTTGTTAAAAAAAAAACAAAATAGAATATTCAGGGAATATTAGAAATGCCCTTATCATGTTGATTATAAATTTGATATAACGATATAAAAGTACAAGGAAATCTTACTTTGTATTTATATAAAAATTAATTGAAAAAATTGTTTGCTCTAAACTGCTGAAAAAACAATTATTTTAAAGATTCAACTTTTCTTAAACTATAAAAAATAAAATAATCTAAAAACATTTGTATATCATAGAAATAAATAGTTTAAATTTTGCATATATTAGAGGTTTGCAGGCCACCTATATTTAAGATTTAGTCTCGGCTATTTGTGCTACATATTTATATGTATGCTTTACGAAAAATCTAGCCACTTTACTAAAAATCTAGCTACTTGCTTGAATAAAACAATTTATTTCAATTTCGTTACAAAATTAGTCAGTAATATGTATTTAGCTTCGAATAAAATTTTATACTGGCAATACATTTTTAACAAAAATCTTTAAAAAAATATTAGCATTTTTTTAAATAATTTTTAGCATTTTTTGGTCATGTCTAACGCGAGATTTAGCTGAAAAAAATTTTTAGACCTGACTACACTGCATTCCGCACTCGCTTCTATGAGAAGGGTGAAGAGAAAAGTAAAAGAATTTTTTTTGCAGTTGCCATTCTTTTGTACCAGGCAAAGCAGCGAGATGGGTAGGCACACCCCGTAATGATAACGTGTGTAAAAAAGATATGAGTATGGAATGGAGCGAGCAGGCGTTGAACATCCAAAAGAAGGAGTACAGAATCATTCTAAAAGGCATCCTTACCCCTTCTTTTATCTGCTGGATAGCTTCGATACCAATACAAGTCATCCGAAAAAAGCAAGCGGTATTAATGTATATGTATAACTTTCTGTTCTTATCGCAAGATGCTGAAAGGTTTATAAGATTCGGCTTAGCCGAGTGTAGCACTCTTACTTGTTTCTTTTTAAATCCTGTACAATATGCACCGAAAAATTATTACAGTAATACAACAGAGTAGAGTGAAGCAGAAAAGAGAGTTATGCAGATGAACACCAGCTGTTATTGGGTATTAGCGTGTGAAATACAAATAAGTTAAACAATAAACATATTAAAACAACAACAATTTCAACTAAAAAACAGTAAAAATATAATACGAAACATAAACATAAAAACACAGGCATACATACATACCCATATACATCGTTATATACATACATAGATGTTTATAATGTACACTCACAATATTATTACAGTAACGTACTGTAGGTTATTTAAAGGCTGAGTTAGGCGAACGTTGCTGTATCCGTAACATACTGTAACGGACTGCTTGCACGTTGGTTCACTTATAGAACATCTAAAAACGTGTCATATGTTTTTCACATACATAAACAAAAAAGTAATAGTATAAACAAAACAACACACCCAGTAATGGGAAATCAAAAGTTTTAAATGGTGACCGCTGTGCAGAAAAAGTACCAAGTGATTAAAATGGTATTAAAACAGTATTAAGGGGGTTATTTTCTAAAACACTTCACCTCACTTGAAAAATATTTTCATACAAATTTTTAAAAATTCAAAAAAATTTTATATGAATAATTTCTCAACGCAAGGTGAAGTGATTTAGAAAATAACCCCCTTAGTGTATGTAAAAAACATTAATAGTTTAATATCTCATATTTATATTAAAGATTTACAATAAAAAAATATGTATTTTAGCATATACATATATACACATTTACATGTATTATTTTGTAAATGTGCATAGACAAAACAATATTTTGTAACCATTTAAAGCCTTTTGTATATTTCTCATTTCTATTGTATGTGCATATGCATTTGTTTATTTTGTACATCTAAGCATATGTATATTTATTTATATGGAAATATGTTGTATTGTAAGTCGTTTTGTCAAAAGTCCATAGATATACTGAAAAAAAGTAACAAAAAAAGATCGAAAACACCCGCATTCAATATAACATAGAATCAACCCATCATTGTTTTACAAATGTCAAGTAACAACGGTATGAAATTCTAATTTATACGGAATGAAACGTTACAACTACGGTACATTACATATCGGTAAGCTTTTGTATTGCTTTTCATATACCAAAAGGCGAACAGCTGATTGATACAGTACAGATACGGTACAGCAACGTTCGCCTAACTGAGCCTTAAGAAGTATTCCGTTCAGTCATTTTTAAATAAATAAACATTTAAAATTCCAAGCAAATTTATTTTTAACTGATTCTAACATTTATTAAAAAAACTAAGTGCACATTAATACGGATTTTCGGTTGCATTTAATATTGTCAGTTGAATAAGTAAAAGTATTCTTTAGGTAAAATTAAATGAAAATGAAATTTAAAACAACTGTAAATTTACTTAAAAACCGATTTACTTATTTTGCATTTTATTTTAACGAAAAGTTAATTTAATTTTTACTGTCAAAAATTCAACCGCAAATTCCATATAAAAATAACCACAAATTCCATAAAAACAAATGAATTTTCAGTTATTTTATATAATTTAACTAACAAAAAATAAATTTTTAGTTATATATTTATAGAACTGTGGCAAAAAGTAAAAGTAAAAAACGAATTGCTTGTTTTGTGTAGAAAATTCCCATATTCTGTTTGTTAACCCTCCGACGCGCGGTAAGGTCCCTATGGACTTTTTACATTTTTAAACAAGTGCCATTTAAAAACGGATGTGGAGAATGGCCACATATTTCATGACTTCTATTATTGGAGTGTTATTAGTGTTTTAATACTAATTCCAGGAGATTTCTTATTTGCAGAGTATTTTATTTTTTATTTTAAAGACTTTTAGTACGCTGTTGAACAGTAAGGTCCGTAGGGACCTTGTATGAATTTTCATATGAATGACTAAAAAATGTACTAAATTTCTTAAAACAATTGTTTAAAATGCATATTCAAAATAATAACAAAGTAAGCATTCAGATAAATTTGATTTTTTTTTTTTTTGCAACTTTTAATAGGAAGATGTCAGTTTCATTGTAATTTTCTTATTTCAAATATTTGAAATGCAAAAAAAAAAAATAAAAAACAATTTAGTAAGCGACGATATAAATTTGAATTTGTTCCATTATCAATTTCTTATTTCAAATATTTGAAAAGCTTTTAAATAAAAAAAACGAAGTAGGCGGCCAAAAAATCTGGAATACGTTGCAAATTTTAGCAGGAAGAAAATCAGTTTCATCGTGAGTTTTAATATAAACGAACGTGTTTTAAAAAAAAAAAAAAAAAAAATGAATTGGGAGCGTGTGAAAACTACACTAAACCGTACATCAGCTTTCCAACAGCTTAGTGTCAGCGATCAGGAAACTGCTAATAACAATTTAGCTATGTTCCTTGAAAATGAGGAAGACGAAGAACCATTTGTTAATGACGATTATGCAGCAAATGATGAAGCATCTGATGCTGACTCCGACATCGATATTGAAGAAGCTGATGAATATTGTTCAGATGACGACAATAATAGTGATGATTTTAACATATTTACTTTAAAATTCATATAAGGTCCCTACGGACCTTACCGCTCAACGACCGACTAAAAAGTTACCGCTCGTCGGAGGGTTAATATTATTTAGTTAAATACATCAAATTTTTAAAGTAAAATAATTGCGAATACCATATCGGGCATGCTGCTGGTGTCTTATAATTGAAAGTTCATCTGTAAGCAAAGTGGTAAGTACAACCAAAGTAAGACAAACATGTATAAAAGGGATGTTTAAGTTGGTACAATTGTACTTTTTTTTGACCTAAAGTACCGTGGTACTACCGTGACTCATTTGGTACAATTTTTAAATTTATCATAGTTCCCGCTTTTCTAATTTTTAGTATAGCAAACAAATTATTGAGTCTTTTTCATTGCATTTAGTTTTTTTAATTATTATTTCTTTCATCAGGATTTAAAAATCCTTCTTTTAAATTGCATTTTTTTATGCATTATGCACTTAAAATTATTAACATGGTAAATTTAGAAATGCAATCAGAAGATGCATGTAATTTAACCAAAGCTAACTTTTTTCCGCCAAATAGCACGTTATTTCATGAATAAAAATGTTTTGAATGAATGTGATATATCTATCGTAGACCTTTACAAGAATCACGTGTCCTCTGAAGAAATTTATTGCGGAACAGAAGTGGATATATATATTTCTACAAATAATATCAATATTGATATTGTTAGAGAAATGAAAGACAATGCAAAACAATTTTTTTGTATTTTTTTTTGTATTTGTATTTATTAATTCGATTTTCTAATACAACAAGACACAATATCTTATAAATTACAGCATTAGAATCAGACAAGTTAAAGTATACATTGATAAAAAATATTTTTTTAAAAACTACATAGATTATATTTAAATTTAAATAGAGTAAAATATATAAAGTAAAGGTTTATAAAAATAAAAAAGTTTACATTTAAAACATTAAAAAAAATTTACTAAAATTTACGAAAAATATTCCATTAGTAATTTTCTAAATCTTATAGCGTTGCTATTGATTTGCAAATCATTTGGAAGTTGATTCCAGAGAAGTATGCTTAATATAAAGTATTGGCATTCAGAAGCATGGTCACGATGACGAAATTGTATTAAATTTTTCCCTCTACACGATCTAGAAAACTGCAGACGTTCATAAAGATATTTTGGCTCCTTTGTCGTTATTATTTTGTGAAGTAATATTAAGTTTTTGAATTGAAGATAGTTTGAAAATGACATATTAAATAAACGACAAGAGTATTGCGATATATGATCAAATCTTTTTAAAGAGAAAATGTAACGGACGATATTGTTCTATGTTACGGTCAGCTTTCTCATATCATTTGTGTTACAACCAGTAAAAATTTCAGATGAGTATAAAAGTGTCGGAAGAAGATATGTTTTTGCAAGTAATATTCTTACTTGCAGAGATGTAAAGTGCTGAGTAGCCCATCAACTTCGCAACATGCCATATACTTTACCACAAACTTGTGTAATGTGATTCGACCAGGTTAAAGTTTTGTTAAATAGTACTCCTAAGTTTCTTGCTGAATCTACAACATCGATTCTTGAATCACCAAGAAATAAATTTACCTCAAAATTTATATGAGAGGCTCTTTTACATATTAATATGCATTTGGATTTATTAGGATTAAGTCGCAAACCGTTAGCCGATGCCCACGTAAGTATTTTCTGAAGATCATGATTTAACTCCCGTATTTTCATATTAGCTGACTCTTTAGGACTACTGTGATACAGCTGAACATCATCAGCATACATTTGTATACTAGAATACGATAGTTGGTTTGGGAGATCGTTCGCATATAAGGAGTATAGCAGTGGTCTAAGGATGGATCCCTGTGGGACACCTCTAGTTACTTGTAAAGAACGCGATATAGTTTCGGCATTTGCAACTGATTGGCATCTACTTGAGAGGTATGATGACAACAGTTTCACCGCAAACGTGGAAAATTTAAATAATTTGGACAATTTCATGCACAAAATTGAATGGTGCACTGTATCAAAAGCCTTTGAGTGGTCCAATAATACCAAAAACGTTATTTTTTTCTCATCTAGGTTACTACGAATTTCCTCTATCACATCGGTAAGAGCTAAAGTACAGCCACGTTGAGGTCTGAATCCAGATTGACGATCGGTTAACAGGTTGTTGTTATTAACATGGTTATAAATTTGTTTATGTAACAACTTTTCAAAAACTTTGGAAAAATAGGGGAGAATCGCAATCGGACGATATTCATTTCCTGCTTTTGGTACTGGAACAATTTTAGCGTGTTTCCACTGCATTGGAAATGTACAGGTTATAATTATAGTATTAAAAAGATGTGTAACATATCGAATTATCCAGTGTAGAATAATTTTTACAAATTTTGGGTTAATATTATCTAATCCAATTGAATTAGATTTCATTGCATTAAAAGCGTTAACTACATCGCATGCGGCTAGGCATTGGAAATTAAATTCACTACATGAAATCAAAGGCAACATTCCTCATAAAAACTAGACTGAACAGTTGGATAATCAATTTTAGTAAAATTTTCATTAAGCAAGTTAACATCAACTTCCAATGAACGGTCAACTGAGTCATTAATGCCAATCTCTCGTATATATTTCCATTTACTTCAATCAACAATCAACAGCTGTGTTAATTTTTTATAAAATTTTGCGAAGTTTTAAGAACCAAAGTCAACTTTAATAACGAATGTGGTTCCATAAATTTACTCCTGAAAATGTTATTTCAGGTAAAACAAGTAGTAGTAAAAATTATCCCGAATGAAATTGTAAATTTTGATTCAATAAATAATCAATTAAGAGCTTTAGCTGAAGTCGAGCAACTGCAGTCATTAAAAACTGAAAACATTTGTAGTTTTAAAACACGTTTAAACGTTTAATTGTAGCTATTAATTTGTTTAGTGGTTAAAATTAATAGTATCAATCAAACTTTTAATTCACTTGATTAAACGTTTAATTCACTTGATTAAAAGTTTAATTCACTTGATTAAATTTTTAATTAAAACTGATTTTTTTTTTTTTTTTGATTAATGCTTTGATTGGGGCAAAATTTTTGGAGAATTTTTTCTGTGTATGTTTTTTTATGTACAATTGAATTTTTGTTGTTTTAATAAATTAAAAAAAAAATGGTAACGTGAAGGTACAACAAGTACAATTTTTTTTTTTTTTTTTTTTTTGAAAGTTGGTACAAAATTTAAAACCCGACTTAACATCCCTGATGTATAAAATAAAAAAAATATTCACTCTCTTTCTTGAAAAAGCAGCGGAAATTCGAGTAAAACCTGTATTATATAAAATTACTGAATTACAAAAAATAACGGAAAATTCATTTGTTTTTACGGAATTCGTCGGGATAGTTAAATTTTATAAAATAACTGAAAATTCATTTGTTTTTACGGAATTCGCAGTTGAAGTTTTGACAGTAAAAATTAAATGAACGTTCCTTAAAAATAAATGAAAAATAAGTGGGCCGGTTTTTAACGGAATATTCATTTATTTTATATTACAATTTCAGTTAATTTAACGTACAGAATATTGTGAGTGTACATAAGTAGTACTTAAATTATTAAAAAAAAAACACCTAAAGTAAAAATAAAAAATTAACAAGATTTATTTCTACTTAAAGGAAAAAAGATATATGACTAGAGAGTATTACTACCACATCGTCTTAATCATCGTTAGTCATCCTTGGCAAGTAAATAACAACAATTTTAGCAACAGTTGGCAACATAATACTCATTTACACACACACACAATCTTTATAAAATGCCGCCGTCATTCCATAAATAAAAAAAAAACCTTCAAATGAAATGATTATAAAAAATAAATCCTTAAAATCACTCACACACACTTACATCATCATTAAGCTTCATATGTGTTTGTACGAATACTTTTCTGGGTAATTGTATTTTGTGTGAAATGATCTGATGAGATGCGTCACGATAATACGAATGAAATAAATTATATCTATATGATTTCGTTATACACTGAATCACAGCGTGTCCTGCTGCATTAAACGAAAGTTGTGGATTCTGTTTTAGGAGCAAGATTCGGGATAAAGTAAGATTTGGGATAAAGGACCAATTTGGCGATCTGTATACCCTGCACCACTAGTGGTGAATGATAGTATGCTAGGTTAATCATTCCGTGTGAAACTTTTTTAATAATTATCTAAGACCCCATAAAGTATATATAAAAATATGGCTCATTCAAAGAAAAGTTTTTTATCAATTAAAAAAATGGTTAAAAAAGTATTTAAATTTAATTAATATGACATTTGAATCAATTATTTTTTAGTTGAAAGAAAATTAAAAATATAATTTTTATTTAAATTAAATTTAAGTTGTTTTGAAATGAATTTTTTATTAAAATATCAAAAAATATTAATTGACTTTTTCGATTAAAATAAAATAATTTAAACTTGTAGAATTGTTGTTGGGAATTGTCAATATTTAATTAAATAAATTTACACATTGCACTATGTTTCAAACACCTACTTTTTCCGTGCGAAATTAATAACTATTAAAATATTAAACTTTTTTGAGCCACATTGAGAGGAAGCTAAAGACAGGCATTTTTGAATGAATCTAAGAAAAAATTAACCCATTGGTGAACAACCAGATGCAAAAAACGTCAATTTATTTCATTATTATTATTTTTTATTAAAAGAAAAACTATGTTACTTTAGTTTAGTTTAGTTGCCAATATGTATAAGTAAATTTTGTAAAGCGTCATTTTCTTTTCTTAAGTGCAATTCTTCTCTCAAAATAGATTTCTTCGTTTCCTTAACGAATTCCAACTTAATTGGCCGACAAAACCTTGTTGACTGGGGCGTATTTTTATTCCATAGGAGATTACGAGTATCGGCGGTATAATTTTTGTGGCTAGAAGTGAAGCGTCAGAATTATTGGATGAATCTGTTGTATGAAACATCTGCTTATATTGCGCATGGCGTGTGCTACCTTTAAGTCCGTAGCTAAAAATTAACTCACATTTTAAATGATCAGAATTTTCAGAATCCATTACGGCTTCAAAAACCTCCTTTGGCATTTCAACAATTCTATTGGCAGTATGTAACACAACAGATTCTAAAGAAGGAGATAGAGGAGTTCGTTTAGGTTGACTTTCTGATTACATTCTTTTTAATTTTGGAATGGCATGTTGGACTTGCTTTGGTTTCCTTCCGTCCTAGCAGAGGTTGCTACTGCATGTTCTAGTAAATCATGCCCTAATATAGCCGTTAAAAGCTCCGCTGCTGCTCTTCTTTACCCATATTCCGACTTTTTGCAAAATGGAACCTTTGGACGTCCCACAGTGAAAAAAATAGTTTTAATAGCTGCTTTTTTAATTTGGAAAGATATGTCGCTATTTAGCCATGTAAAGTTTTCATTTCGAAACTGATTTTCTCTTCTTCCACTTTTTATCCATTTTGATTCTAGATACTTGCAGAAAAGACGTACCTTCTTGACCAATAATTTCTCGCAATCATCGTCAATCTCAGACGCATAAACTTTATTTAAGACATATTGGACAACGATATAATTTTTTGAGTTTTTTGAGGGTTGTTTTCAAAGCAATTTTACGCAATATGAGAAAAATCCTTGTAAATGAACCACACTTTAGTGTATTCAAATATGTTTACATTTGGTTCGCCAAACGTTAACATTTTTTTTAATAGCTTACATGAAATTAAACTTTTGAAAAAAACTCATTTTAGAGGTTATCTTAAAAATTTAATTTTTCAAAAAAAATTTTAAAAATTTTCAAGAATTTATGAAACAAATTTTAAGTACTTACATGACAGATTATATTCCATTACAATTTTTTTATAAAATTTTAACACACCTTTCACAATAAATACTCACTTTCGATAAAAAAAAAAAGTGATATTTTACAAAATTGTTTCAACCAGGGACCGAAAATAACAGTTATTTTGAAATTTTAAAACAAAAATAGCATATAGAAGTAAATGCTGGCAACCTGATTCAAGTATAACATATTGATCCTTATGAACTTTTCTATGATAAAATATTATGATTTTTAAAGTTTTGATTTTTATTTTTTCGATTAAAAATTACAGTTATTTTTTGATTTTTATTGTTTTGGACAAAAGTAACAGTTATTTTTTGATTTTTATTTTTTTGAACAAAAATAAAAATTATTTTTTGATTTTTATTTTTTCGAGCAAAAATAAAAATTATTTTTCAAGAAAATGTACGTGTTATAATTATTGAGTTGTCTTTAAATATTTATTAAATATGTGATCATCAACATAAATATTTAAAGTCAACTAAATAACTTTAACACGTACATTTCTTTAAAGAATAATTTTTATTTTTGCTCAAAAAAAATAAAAATTATAAAATAACTGTAATTTTTGATCGAAAAAATAAAAATCAAAAAATAACTGTTATTATTGTTCAAAAAAATAAAAATCATAAAATAACGGTTAGTTTTGATCGAAAAAATAAAAATCAAAAATTAACGGTTATTTTGTTCAAAACAATAAAAATCATAAAATAACTGTTATTTTTGATCGAAAAAATAAAAATCAAAAAATTACTCTTATCATCAGACTTTTATGAAAAAAGGAATAACTGTTACGGTCCCTGGTTTCAACACGTATGGGAGCAATGACTTTGACTGCTTACTGTCAAACAGTGTTGTGTACTTTTCAAGAAAAATATCAACTTGTTTGATTTGGAGTACTAGTAACTGGTTAGCAAAAAAACAAAGCAATATGGATAGTTTGCAAATTTGAATTTCGCACGGAAAAATTAGATGTTTGAAATATAGTGCATTGTTTGAAATGGCAAAGTTTTTTGATAATTTTTTTTTTAATTCAAATGATATTTTTACATTTATTAAAAAAAATATTCACAATTTTACATTTTTTAGTAATCAATATAATCATTTTGATAATAGGTGCAAAATCAACAACTCGTTTGCTTGATATTATGAATTTGGTATAAATTTGGTGATTAGAAACAATTTTTAATTTTTTCTGTGTTCAGTAATTCTTAGGCTGGGATTTGGAGAAATCAGTTAAACTAGGTTTAGTTAAGCTGAAACCAGATTTGTGTGTATTACTAAGTTTGTATACAAAATTTTGCTTTGTTTTGCTTAAAATGTTGATCTTTTATAAAATAATAAAAAAAATTACATTTCTCCGGAAAAATCCGAGTTTCAGAGTACGTTCAACTAAGTTTAAACTTAATCCACATCTCAAAAATCCAGCCTAAGTCATTTAGCCATGTCCATCTGTCTGTCCGTCTCACATAGGAGTATTTTGCCAATCTAGCCGGACATTACTTTTTTATTACGCTTATATTGCTGCTTAAAAGCTATTGAGATCGATGCTACCTAGATCGATGAAACTTGGCAGAAATATGTGTTTTGGTTATAGGCTGGTAAAAATCAAAAATAAATTAAATTTGACCAAGGTGGAAACAGTTCCTCTTAGATGAACTAATCCTGCCTTTGAAAAATGCAATTTTTTTTAAGTTTACTCATACTTTTGTTTAGCAAATGCAAATGTTAACGTCGGCGAAAGTAAATAAACCTAAAAATCCCACTCCACGGAACGACACTGCCAAAAAAAAAATTTTGTTATTGCTTATTTCAATATTATATTTTCATATATTTTTATCAAGCTTTAGGTCACTTTTTTCATAAAAATCAATTAAAATATTATTTATTTTTCAATATTTCGATTACCGTTGGAAGTCTTCTTCAGGAAATCTTTTTAAATAATATAAAATTACAAAATTGTTTTTGACAATAAATGGAAAAATAAAAATGGAAAAATAAATTTAAAATTTCAATTAACAAACTTAAAATAAAAAAAGAGGAAACCAAACAAATTTTTTTAATAATATTCAAAACCTAAATGTTATTAAGTCTTATTTGACCTTTATTTTTTATAATTATTATTAATTATTTCAGCTTGAGTTCTTCTTATTTATAAAAAATATTATATTTATTTATTTTCCCAATACTTCGCTAACCTTCGGTTAGCATCTTCAGGAAATTAACAAAATTTTATATAACGAAAAAACACACAATTACAAAATAATAATTTTAATATTCAAAACCTAAAACCTATTTTAATTTCCCTTTCCGTCAATGTATTTATTTTTATCTAATATAGTAGAAAATATAGTCTGTGCTGTGCCATCTGAACTAAATTTTATAAATAATCAAAGAAAATACCTATTTATTATTTTCCCTTCCATCAACCTATTTATTTTTATTCAAAAAATGTCTATAAAGCAGAGCTAATCCCTCAGTATCTTTCTTAAAATTAATCCTTTTCTCAAATGGAACATTATAAATCTGTAACATTTCTAGCATATATGTACGTTTCTTAAAATTTCCTATGTTCAAAATAGATGTGCTTTCAAAATCAGGATAATGATTAAAATCTCTACAATGTGTTGACAATTCCGTTCCATGGGCTGAATTATAATTTCTATATTTTTGGTCATGTTTATGTCCTGCTAATCTAGTTTTCAGTTTTGTCCCAGTTGTTCCTACATATATTTTCCTACATTTTTCATTATCATTACCACCACAATGAATTTTATAAACTAAATTAGACATATCCGACATTTGTAATCCATCCTTAGTTTTTGTGAATAATCTCCCAACATCATTATTCACTTTATGTGCCATCCTGTATTTCCCTTTGTCATATATACTTGAGTTCTCTAATCTTTCAGCAAACCCAGGTACATAAGTAAATGTTTTATAAAGTTTTGGTTCCAAAATTTCATCAATATGACGAGATCTTCTTATATTGTATTGTCTTACTAATTTGGAAATAAGTTTGTTAGGAAAACTATTATTCCTCAAAATATTTCCAATAATTACCAAATATTTCTTATGGAATATATTATCACTAATTGTGAATATCCTATCTATTAGATTCCTAGCTGCATTAATAATAATTCTCTTCGGGTGTTACGAGCAGGGTTGTCAGAAATCGCCAAAGCAGCTTTTATTTAGTTTTTGACAATAATACATGTATTTTTAGAATAATTAAAAATATATTTTTTTATAAATCCCAAAAAAAAAAATTTTTCCGTATCGCTTAAATCCGCCAAAAAATTCAAAAAAGTCGCCATTATATATTTTGTTAAATTTTTATTTAGAACAAGGTAAAAATGATAAGTGAACATAAAAAAGATGCAATGTTTAAAATATTTTATATTAGTCCACTTAAAGCAACAAAAAAAGAATTTTGGCGGTAAGTATTAAACAAATATTGGGTATACAATACATTTGTATGTAGTTGCAGTTCTATTATATATTTTAAACGCTATATAGTCCACCGAGAAGACTCCCTTTTTGTCTTCTTTTTTGTAATACATTGTGAAGGTACAAAATAAATGGGGGTGGTAATTTTTTATGATACAAAACAAGTAAAACATTTGTTTTTAAAAGTTTATTAAAAACGATATGTTTATATTATATTAAAAAAAAACTCAACAATAAGGTAAAATAGAATATAAGATCAGTTCAATAAATAAAATAAATTAATCTTTTTAAATAACGTTTTGGCTATAAAAATAATTGTATTTATTTTTAATGTTTTTTTATTTGAAACAATTTATTTGACTACATCATACTAAATTGTTTGACCAATTTTTCGACCAAAAAAAAAAACATATGCAATTGTTAACAAAATTTTGGAAGAAGGAATATGCTTCACTAATTTTAAAATTAAGTAATAAATTTAAGTCGAACTGTTTGGGTTTTAATCTAAAGATACATATATAATTATTCTGGTTTAAGTTGATTACAGCTAATTTTTTTATTTCAATTATTTTTATTTAGAAAGGAATTTTAAAGCTTATGGAATGGAAATTTCCTACCATACTGAATTTACAGAATATAAAAGTTTTGCCTCGTTCAATTTGTATATATGAAAAGGTAAGCAAAAATTAAAAAAATGTTAAGTTTGTATTTGAAAATCTGAATTTGTAGTGCTATGAATAACAAACCATCGAACAAAATGGCAATGTTGCTTTAAGAAACATTTAGGAAATTTAATAAGCTTTCTAATGCATGAAATGATGTTCAAATCCATTCAGAACTGCTTCAGTTTGAGACAAATTACTAAATCAAGTTTTTTTAATTTTTTGAAAAACAGGCATTTTGCCTAAAAAAAATGAAAAAACGATTTGAGAGACAGACCACTTCCCATTCATCAATATTTAAGTGCTATACACCAAAATTCTTGGTTTTTATAGTAGATAAAGAAAATCGATGTCCATAAAGAAATTTCGAAAAAAGTATAAAAACTGAGACGGTCTACTAAACACATACATATAAAAAGTACGTTACGCAAAAAGCTGTTGGCTTCTTCGTTTGTATAAAAAAATATTTTCTAAACAAATAGGGTACGCTCATTAATGCATCACTGCGCTGCATCAGAAAAGAAAACTTTATTTGATGCCGATAAAAAAGTAATTACTGTGTAAGTACATATTATTTTTGTGGAGTATTTGACAATTTTTTGGTCCACATCTTCTTCATTGATGTGTATATAAACATTTGAAATCACTGATGCATTTACGAACGTACCCATACCTTCTGTATATGAGACGAAGCAAATAATTAAAAACACAAAAAAATATGTTATAATACTACAATAAGTAAAAAATTTTGTTACATCGGTTAATCGACTGAAATAAACCAGTTTAATCGTTAATCAAAAATAGGCAATTATAAATTAACCGATCAGTCAATCGTGTAGTAATTAATCGGTTAACCGATTAACGGAATGAATACCCTAGTTTAGTACTTTTTGAAGAATTACCGCTTAAGTTATAAAAAATAAACCCTTTATTAAAACGTTTTATTTTTTATAACTTCTTAGGCCGTTAATGTTTTAAACTTTTAAATGGCAATTATTTCTTTGATAGCACCTATTGAAAATATACATGTTTAAAATTTAACACGTTTTCTTAAAAATATTCTTAGTAGTTGCAAGTGCGTTTTAAAACACAAATTTAATGATATTTATGCGTATTTTGCCTTTTTCGTAGAGTTTTTTTCTAAGGCTTAAATTAGCGAAACAATCATTGCCAGACTGTCCTATAAGTCTACAACGATACGCCTTTTAAATCTTTTACAAGTAAATACCTTTTATAAAATACTTTTTGACGACAATAAATAACAACAAAAGTACTATCGTTACAACTTTTCCATCGCAGGGCAACGAAGAAGTATATTTTACTTAAGAACATTTAAAAAGAAACACACACACCAACCTAAAAAGGGCTTTAAATATTCCCCCTTTAGAAAATATTCGCATTTTCTAAGACGCCTCTTCCTGCTGCTACTTTATGTCTACCCTTTTTCCAACTGAAATTTTTTAACTCATTATTAACCCCGTTTTTATTTTCGTTTATTACTTTTAATGAATAATATTTCTTTCACTCCTAAAGGTTTTATCTATTTTTTATCTACACACACACACACTCACACATAAACACACACACTTTTACTCGTATACTGACATTTACGCACTAAAATTTTCAGGATATTATAAATTTTATTTAATTTATTGTTGTA
Organism: Pollenia amentaria; assembly: GCA_943735925.1. Lineage (NCBI taxonomy): Eukaryota > Metazoa > Arthropoda > Insecta > Diptera > Polleniidae > Pollenia > Pollenia amentaria. Next base: position 166,570,442 of record OX031007.1, read on the forward strand.
TAAAAATATACGTTTTTCTCACTTGCAGTTGTTCATTTTTATTTTTTAATTAACATTTTGTAGCCCACCTGTTGTTAAGTTTCTTCATTTATTTTTTTTTTTTTTATTTTTTTTTGTATCAAGATACTCATTAAAAATTTCAAAAAGTTTTGGTTTTCCTTGGGATTTTATAAATTCAACGAATGTGTATATTTCATTGTTTTTTAACGAATAAAAAAGCAGTTGTGTTGTTTTAAAATAAAAACTTCTATACAAAAATGCTTGTTAACTCTAGAAGAAAAGAACCTTCATGCTAATTGGCAAAATATTAGAAAAATAAACGAAATACACAAAAGTTATATAATGAAAATATTAAATTAATCTATTTTTCAATATACCCCATATTACGTGAACAAGAAAAGAATAAAATTTAATTATAAAAATTCTCGCTTACTTACAGCTGTCCCTATTTAATTGACTGTCGCCTGTGCAATTCACATACATACTTATGTACAGGGTGGCTCAGAAAGACCGAAGTGGTGTGAATTACTTATAACTTTTTTATTATAATTTTTTTTTTCTTTTCTTTTCAGTATTTTGTAAAGAAGACTTGGACAATTTATAATGGAGCAATACACAACTGAACAACGTGCCCAAATCGTTGAAATTTACTTTTCAAATCAACGGTCCATTGTGTTGACTCAGCGTGCATACTGTCGTCAATTTAATGTGCGGGTTGCACCCTCTCAGTCAACAATTAACCGTCTGGTTGCAAATTTTCGACAACAAGGAGCAGTAAGGAACCTTCCTGGTTCCTGTTTGGTGCGGTGTTTCTTCAGTAAGGATCATTGGCCCATACTTTTTTGAAAATGAACGAGGTGTCGCCATTTCCATCAATGGTGATCGATATCGGGCCATGTTGGAAAATTTTGTAAGGCCAGCCGTGGAAAACCATCCGCAAATATGGTTCCAACAGGATGGAGCCACAGCGCGCACTGCGAGGGCCACAATGGCTCTTTTACAGGACATCTTTGGTGAAAGAATAATTTCGCATAGAAGCAATTTTAATTGGCCTCCGCGTTCCCCGGATTTAACCGCTCCAGCCTGTTTTCTTTGGGGTTATTTAAAAGGGAAAGTTTATGTTAATAAGCCTAGGACTATTGAGGAATTAAAAACCAATATTCGAGACGAAATTAACAACATAACACCGGAAGTTTTGCGAAAGGTCATGGAAAATGTGTTGGAAAGAGCACATTTGTGCGAAGCAGAAAATGGCCACCACTTGCGGGATATAATTTTTAATAACTAATCTAAAAATATTCCCTATAAATTTACTGTATTTAAAAAACAAAAAATTAAAAAAATTTGTCTTAAATAAAAAGTTATAAGGAATTCACACCACTTCGGTCTTTCTGGGCCACCCTGTATATAAAAACTTTCTTACACCTTTTGTTTATTAAGCAAAATGTTAATTGTTTTCTTATTCAAAACTTTTTTTTCATTCTCTTGTTTTGTTACATATAAATCGTTTATAATAAATCATAATTTTGCATTTCTACATGTATTTATTAATATTTTTATGAAATCTTAAATTATTCATTAACAGTGGTACGAATATGTTACAGTCTGGGATAAAAAAAACAAATTTTTATATTTTTAAGTTTCATGAAGAAACTCAAATATACCGATTATTTTCTTAGATTTATTTATTCCACAGAAATAAAATTTATTTTTTAATTATAAATATTTATATTAATTCGAATGTGTATTCTAAGTCAAATTACAATTTATAAAGCTTTTATACTTTAATAGTCTTATTCCCTAAATATTTTCCAGAAATATTTTCTTAGAATACACATTCGAATTAATATAAAAATTTTTAATAAAAATTTAAACTTAACATGAGAACTAAAATTCCCAGTTTATATTTATTTTTTAAGTTTAATTTTTTGCTTAGAAAATAAAAGTTATTTGTTGAGTTTTATTTATTCCTCAAAAATAGAAGTTATTTTTTGAATTTTATTTTTTTGCTTAGAAAAGAGTAATTTTTAAATTGAATAAAATATAAAAAGAATTAATTTAATTTAATTCAATTTAATTTAAAAAATAAGAGTTTTTGCACGGACTCTGCGAATAAATTCGCTTTTAAGTCCGTTAATAAAGGGTAGTCCAACCATAATGCACGTTGTTAATTGTGAGTCACACTTTAACGCCAACTTTTTTGCCCAACTTAATTTGACATTTCTTTGTTTCAGTGTTTGACAAACTCAACCATGGAGAGGTACACAACTGAGCTGCGCGTTAAGATTGTTGCAGCCTTTTGAGAAAATGGGCGTTCAAATTAAAATGAATTTCGTGCACTACGTGATTTTTTTGGTCAGCATAATCGACCTCTGTGAATTTGTAAACAAGCAGAATTTGGGCAAAGGAGAACCCATGAGCGATTGTTGAAAAGCCGATGCATCTACAAAGACTGACTGTTTGGTACGGTTTATGGGCTGGCGGCATCATCGGGGCCATACGTCTTCGAAAATGAGGTCGGCCAAGCAGTTACCGTGAATGGTGTTCGCTACCGCGAGATGATAGCCGACTTCTTTTGGCCAGGAATTGCGGATATGGACCTGGAAGATATGTGGTTTCAACAGGATGTTGCCACTTGTCAACGAAACAATAACCCTTTTACGCTAAAAATGCAATGGACGTATTATCTCACGTCGTGCCGATGTTTATTGGCCGCCACGAATATGTGATTCGACACCGTTGGACTTCCTTATTTGGGGATTTTAAAAAAAGAAAAAGTATACGTCAATAAGCCAAGAACCATTCAAGAGTTTAAGGATGAGATAATTCGGCGCATTAACGACATTGAACCACAATTATGTCTCAGAGTCTTTGAAAATATGGACTATCGAATAGAGGTATGCCACCGAAGCCGTGGCGAGCATGGCAATGGTTTGTTTCAAAAATAATTGCTTGTTTTATTTATAATCAATATCGTGCGTGCATTTTGGTTGGACCACCCGTTATTTATTTTAGTGCAGAAATAGCGGAAGAAACTAAAATAAAAAAAGCAAAAAATAAAACACAAAAAAATATTTTTTTTTCTTAGCGAAAAATAAAACTCAGAAATAATTTGTATTTCCTGAGGAATAAATAAAACTCCTAATTAATTTTTTTTCTGAAGAGTTGGCAACCATAAAGTGAATAAATAAAAATCAAGAAATAACTTTTATTTCTGAGGAATAAATGATGTGCTATTTTCACAACACAAGTGATTGAACGTGTAGTAAAATTTATATGAAAAGCACTCAGTTTTTTGAGTGTTTTTCATATAAATTTTACTACACATTCATTCACTTGTGTTGTGAAAACAGCACATAAAACTCAGAAAATAGCTTTTATTTATTAAGCAAAAATTTCAATGCAAGAAATAATGATTAATGAGTAACTTTTAAAATCAAACTTATAAATGTTACTGTCTCTGGTGTGAGTCTAATAATTTATTATAATCATGAAACAAAAAAAAAATGTTCTTTGGAAAATTGTATGTGATGTTTTCACAACACAAGTGATTGAAGGTGAAGTAAAATGTATATACAAAGCACTCAGTTATATCCTCAAAAACTTGTGACCGCCTTATTAACAGGTTTTAAGCAAAGTTGTATTCATAAACGATTAATAGGTATTAAAGCCGGTGATAAGCCATTTCAAAAATCAAAAAACTATGAAAGTTATATTGCTAGGGTATCACTCGAATTAAAAATAAGTTTTTGGCTAACTATTAAGGTTATAATTCCAGGGTATCACATAAATTTTAGGACCCTCAACAACAAGTCCTTGTTCGACCTAAGCCTTTGTATAGGATCCGCTCTAGAGTATTTTTTAGGGAGATCGAACGGTTATTATTCGACCGGTTTTAGCCGGTTATTTCAGACCCTGCATGTTATTGGCAGGTAGGAAATGTTAAAAAAAAATAGCAACGCTGGATTTCTTAACAAAGAAGCATAACAAGAAAAGAGTATTAAAACTGACTTGGGGGTAATGAGGTATTTATGAAAAGAAAAAGTACTGAAAATAGTGCCATAGTACTCAATTTTCCATCATTGATATCGAATAAACCGGTTATTTTGGTATAATAAACCGGTTATTTTAATAATGTGTAATTTATATACATTTTCCTTACTCTTGTTGTAGATGTACCCTTAATTTAAGTATTTTTCTAATTGAATATTTTGGGCAAACTTAAACTTTTGATGAAGAAGATGTCAAAGCAAAATGTAACACAAGCCAAAAACACTATGAAAAATGTAAAAACAAATCGCTAATAAAAGCGAGTGTGTAAAAAAACTAAAAGCAATTAAAAAAACTGCAAAAACGTGTTCAGTTAAAAAGCAAATAATAATTTTTGCGACAGTGTTCTAAATATTAAATACATTTTTTATCAAAAGTTGTTTTTGGGAATACAATTATTTATTAAAAGATTTTGTTTGTTGTGTTTAATTCCCTATTTTTATAGTTGATAAAAATATATTTTTATATAGATGTTATCTCTAGAGATATATCGAACGGGATTAAAGAGACAAAGTTAGATGACTGATGTGCCCTAAAATGCTAAGTTGCAAATGTTCTTCCCCGACACGACTTATTAATTACCTTTAACATTAATGTGCTCCAAATAAAACTTAACTCCGTTTGAAATAGTTCTAAAGAGTAGACAAATAAAATATCGACAATGAAATATTAGCCCGTTGTGTTACCGAGGACGGAATGTCCGCTTGCGCACTAAAAACACTTAAAACTGCAAAATTCAGGCGGAATCCACGATATGCAAAAAACTCATCAGTTTTATTTATTAAAACACCAAGAATGAAAAACAAAATTTAAGAAATCAAACCATGTCATGGAAGGTTTCAAATTGTGGTCGACGAATTCACAAATACAAAAAGCATGTCCATATAACTATTCGTTTCTATACTGCTGAAACAAATAATTTGAAATATATAATCCTCACTAAGAGGTTTTGTTTGCAACTTTTAAAAATGGTTGAAGTCTACTGATTCATATAGACATGCTTTACCACCAATAAACTAAAACTCATTTAAAAGAAATTTGGGAGAATATCACAAATAATAAATTAATAAAATAGAAATTGTTAAAAAAGGTTTTTTAATTTTTTTTTTTTTTTTTTGGATTTTATCGTCACATATTTGTTGTCATATCTATGTATTTTGTTGGTTCCTTACCATTGTGAATTGTTTTATTTTTTTTCAAATTAATGTTTTATTACAAAAACTTATTTGATTTTTATGTTTTTATGTATTCCAATTAAAACCGGTTAACCGGTTATTTTAAAAATGTTTAACCGAAAACCGGGTTTTTTAAAATAGCAACTATTCATAATATTCGAAAACCGGCTATTGAAAAAAGTCAAATAATCGATCTCCCTAGTATTTTGGTCTCCACCAGTAAACGTATTAGTTTTATATGGTTCTCCACCAGTCACGTTGAGCTATTTTTGGTTCTCCATCAGACAAACACGTTAAAAATTGAGGTTAAAAATGATTGCATTTAGTTAATGTTGAACAACCCCAAAAACTGTAACTCGGTTCAGTTATACGACGCCAAGCAATTAGCCAATGCGTGGTGAGAAACGCATGCAAAGTAGACACACAAGAACATAATGACAACGAAAAGTGTCGAAATTATTAAAAAAAAAAAATAAAAACGAAATTATATGTATTTTAATTATATAAGAAAAAATTTCAAGATTTTGACTGCGTCTAAATTAAAAATATTCGTTTAAAAATTTACATTGGAAACAGAAAAAATTTGGGTTTTCTTATTGTTGCTTTAATATAAATTCCCAGGCTACAATTTTTATTTTATTTTAAAAACAGGCAGTTAATATTATAAAGAATATCCCTACAAGAACTGAATAACCAAAACTAAAAAAAAAAATTTTTTACTAACACACTTGCAACAATTTTACATTGAATTAATAAGTTAGAGAGAGAGGCATAACGAGTTAGAGAGAGTGGAAAAATCACATGTACACAAGGTTTCGGTCAGTTTTTTCATTTTGCTCTTAATAAACTGATAGAAACTATAACCAATATATTGGTGATCACTACAGGTCATCTTACTAGTAAAATGACCGGTAGTCTTCTTGTAGGGATATTAGTTATAGAATATCATGTGAATCGAAGAGATTGCATCACTAGCAATAAAATGGCAACAATATGTAAAAAGAGTTGCTATACTCAAACATAAAATCGCTACAACCATTTAATAGTCAAAAAACTGTTATGTACGTTTATGAATACAAATTTGTAAAAGGGCTTTATAAGACAAAAAGCGTTTCATAACTATAAAATACTTTAAGCTTAAAATAAGAACTTTTTATGAATATGGCCGTCAGTCTATAAATTGTTATTTGAATAATTAAAAATAATTATAAAAAAATAAAGGTCAAATAAGACTTAACATTTAAAATCAAAAACTTTCTATAAGTCATTACTACAGTAATGTTTATGTAGGTATTTAAAGAAATTTCCTTTTTGTTTTTATTTTTAAATTGTCAATTAATCTTGCACTCTTAGTAAGAGATAACAAAAATAAACAAAAAAATTTTAAAAACCTTAATTTTCAATAAATTTAAATAACAAAAAAATAAATAATAGACAATAAAAATGTTAAACCACTTCCTGACTAATTTTTGCTCCAATTTTCTTTCCTTGCCATATAAGCAAGTTGTCGTTGTTGGTCGATAATTTAACAACAACAATGCGATATTGATAAATATGTGTACATATTTCAAGTTTAATGCATTTTTAATGAGTTAATTTTTTATATACATATGTATTATTGACTTTTACAAAAACCAATATAAATAAAAACTAGGGAGATCGAACGGTTATTATTCGACCGGTTTTAACCGGTTATTTTAGCTTTACCCAAGACGGTTATTTGAAAATGTCCATTTTTCGAATATCGAATAAACCGGTTATTTTGGTATAATTAACCGGTTATTTTAATAATGTGTAATTTTACATTTTCCTTACTCTTGTTGTAGATGTAACCGAAATTTAAGTATTTTTATAATTCTATATTAGGCAAGTTTACACTTTTTATGAACAATGTCAAAACAAAATGTAACTAAAGTAAAAAAAAACATTTGAACACTGTAAATAAAAACCGTTAATGACTGCGTGTGTTCTTGTAAAAAAACCAAAAATTTTTAAAATACTGCAAAAACGTGTTCAGTTAAAAAGTAAATAGTAATTTGTGCAAGAGTATTCTAAATATTTAATATATTTTTATATAAATTATATCTAGATATTTTTCGAATGCGATTAAAAAGACAAAGTTAAGTGCTTGAAGTGCCCTAAAATGATAAGTTGCAAAGGTTCTTCTATGTCACGACTTATTAATCACCTTTATTTAGTATACATGCTTGACATTAATGTGATCCAAATGGAACTTAACTCCGTTCGAAGAAGTTCTAAGAAGACGACAAAAAATACTTCAATAAAATACGCTGCAAAAAATGAATTATTGGGTGAAATATTAGCCCCAATAATTCATTTTTGTTACTTCTTTTGTTCTAGCATCTCTTCATGCTGAAAACTACAAAATTACGGCGGAATCAACGATATGGGAAAAATTTCTACCAGTTTTATTTATTAAAACACCAAGAACTAAAAAACAAAATTGCAGAAATCAAACAATGTCATGGGATGTTTTAAATTGTGGTCGACGAATTAACAAATTTTTTAAACAAAAAAAAAATGTTCAGTTCACTATTCGTTTCTATAATGCTGAAACAAAATAATTTGAAATAGATAATCCTGGCCAAGAGGTTTTGTTTGCAACTTTTAAAAAATATGGTTGATTTATATAGATAACTTAACCACCAACAAATTAAAATTCATTTAAAAGAAATTTGAGAGAATATTTCAAATAATAACTTTATAAAACTCCTATAATTTATTTGCTTTTGCAAAACTTTTGTCTAGATCAAATATCATTCAACCGTTTCTAAATTACATTATAAAAATATCTTCTTACAAATAAAGTTTAGTAAATCAATAAAAAATTTTTGAAAATTTAGCTAAAGTTTGACCAATTTACTGGTCCCACTTTTCTTGGATTTTATCGTAAAATATTTATTAGGTCTGATCTAAGTCATATCTATATATTTTGTTGGTTCCTTGCCTTTGCAAATTGTTTTGTTTTTATTCAAATTAACGTTTTATTTTAAAAACTTATTTGATTTTTGTGTTTTTAAGTATTCGAATTAAAACCGGTTAACCGGTTATTTAAAAATTGCTTAACCGAAAACCGGTTTTTTTAAAATAGCAACTATTCGGAATATTCGAAAACCGGTTATTGAAAAAAGTCGAATAATCGATCTCCCTAATAAAAACCCATAAATTAAGTTTATGGCTTAAGATAAAGCCAACTAAAAGAGTCTATAAAAACAATCAACAAATTCATTTTTAAAATTTCAAAAAATATTCAAATAAAACGGACAAAACGTAAATAAAATCTACAAGAAATATGAGACCACAGAAATGAATCACCGGTATCACCAACAACAGCAGCAGCTACGTCATCATCATCATTCAACTTGTGTCTTTTTACTTTCATTTACAACCATAGAAAACTGGAAAAGGCAGGAATGAAAAAAGAACATCGCTGTAGAAAATGTCAACAGTGAAAGTGTACTTATTCACTATTGACTTTGTCACAAGCAGTACTGATTAACTATAGACCAAATAATGCACTATGCATGTGCTGGTCATTGCAAATAAACTACTGACCTTAGAACTATTTACCAGGTTGTTGTTGTGGTAGGATATGACATTGGAACCAGAGATTCACTAGTACATTTTATTATTTCTGCTCTACATTTATAAATATTTTTACTGCATTCTTCCACTTATAATATTAAAAGATAATACAATTAATTAAATCCAAAGACGTTTTGATTAAATAAGATATTAAATTTATAAAAAAAAAAAAAATTTAATTATTTTATAAAACATGGAGAACTTTCACTATAAACTGCTGAATCGGTTTCAACAATTCTAGCTTAACAGGTGTCGAATAATTTCCTATCTTTCCCAAAGAAAGACAAAAGTGTAGACGGTTTGTTGACAGTGTCACCAAAAGGCCACCAAAATATTTGACAAAAGTGACGACTTGCAGACACTAGATCCCAGGTTTCCTGCAGGGATATCTCCCCAGCAAAAACTTGGTAAACACTTGCAATTACTGAGCAACTTACTTTTGAATAACAACTTCATACCATCTGCATTACATAGAAGTAGCTTAGTAATGACTGACATATAATCTGATACAAAAGCACTTGTTTATTAGCTGATTAACGAAATTTATAATTAATTCATAATAAAATGCATTTGAGGATTTATTTATTCAAATCTAATACAAATTGATTTAAAATACATATTTGTTCTTACAGTTTTTTTTTTATTTCTTATAAATGAAAAACTATTTGTCATAGATTTGAATTCATTCCAAATTCATAGAATCAAGCAAACAATTTGATAATTTTGCACCTATTACCAAAAATATTATAGCGATTACTAAAAATTGTGAATATTTTTTTCAATAAATGATATTTTTAATTTTAATAAAAAAAATGATAAAAAAAACTATGCCATTTATTTATTAAATAAAATATTGACAATTCCCAACAACAATTCTACCTGCCGTATTCATAAAAAATAAAATAGATTTTAAACGTATTTTAAAACAAAATTTCCATACAAATTTTTCTTAAAACAGATTTCATATCCATTTTAGTTTTTTATGAATACGGCAGTAAAAGTTTAAATTATTTTATTTTAAACGAAAAAGTCAATTTATATGTATGTTTTGAAATTTAATTAATGTTTTAATTAAAAATTTATTTCAAAATAACTAAAATATTAATTTAATCAAAAGTATATCTTTAATTTTCTTTCAACTAAAAAAATAATTGATTCAATTATCATATTAATCAAATTTAAATACTTTTTTAACCATTTTTTTAAGTGATAAAAACTTTTTTCTGTGTATGAAAAATTTAAATACTTAATTGATGTCCTTAATGCAGGGTAGTCAAATTTTGCATTAGCAAGCAAATTAAATTAAAAACACAATTTGTGTGACAAATTCTGTTTTGTTGATACTAATGTGAAGTACCTATTTGTAAGCATACTTATTTAACTCAATATTTGTAAGCGAATGTGGTAATGACTTATTTAACTCCCTATTTGTAAGCGAATGTGGTAATGACTTATTTAACTTCCTATTTGTAAGCGAATGTGGTAATGACTTATTTAACTTCCTATTTGTAAGCGAGGGTGGTAAGCACTTGCCTCCAATGACATCACCGCACAGTGTGACTTTTGTTACTTTTAGGATGCCAAAAGGAAGAAAAAAAATGTTCTCCGATTTTAATAATTTTATGCTATGTAATAGTAAAATGTACAACTATTACGAATATGTACTCAAAACAAATCAAAAAGACAACAATTAACATGATAACAGTTATCAAACTTGTGTCACGGTGACAAGAGTAGTAAATCTGTTTATAGTTTTCATTTTTTGTTACACTTTGCGGTGGTATTACTTTTGTTTGGCAAAATATTTTTACAAAAGTCTTTTTGCTTTAATTAAGTTGGAACCTTTTCTATAAATACTGGCAAGTTTCTGAAGCTTTAACGTTATTATTTTAATTTTTAATCAATGAAAATATGCAATCACTAAAAATTTAGTGATTTCCAAAAATGTTTGTTTTTCGATAGAGAAAAACTTGCATGATTCTGTAGAATTCTGTTAAGTGATTATATGGAGATTGAAAGTTTATATATCTAGTTTCAGATTCAACAATAAGTTTTTGCTCCTTTCTGCTATATTTTGATTTTTTCGCAAAAAAAAAATGGCAGTTCCACGAAATGCGCTCTTTGATGTTTGGCTCACAAGCAAGAGAGAAGACAAAAATGATGCCGTATATAATCACATTTGCAGTATAATTAACATTACCAAAAGAAGTTGTTGGCTTATTATCCGTACCGGAATGTGGAAACGATATTTGATTGTTACGACTTTTGGCATCCTAAAAGTAAAAAAGTCACACTGTGCACCGTGTTAAAATAATGAGTTAAAATGTCAATGTATAAGTAGTGAAGAGTAGTTATAAAAGCTTTTTAACTCATTACTTTTCAATGTAAGTTTTTGCTGGGTCAGCTTTAAAAAACCCTAACTCTACAATTGTGGGAGTAAGAAACGTACAAAATTTTGACAAAAGAATTCTGATGATGGCAATGTGGTTATTGTCGAAACTTGTAAATTCGACCCGAGTTTAATTCCGTCATCAGTCAAGAATAAAATTATCAAAAAAATTTTAATTCATTTCATGTTGTACTTTCCTTGCTTTACTAAAAAAAAGAGCACCTTTTTGGCGGTCTCCGACTTTTTGTGAGTCTTTTTATTTTTAATTTTTGTTTTTACCTATTAAAGCATTAAGGCTTTTTTAGTTTACAAGATTAAAAGCGAGCGATTCATTAGATTCGTGTTGAGAGTAAAAAATCAGTTTTAATTCAAAATTTAAACAAGTGATTTAAACTTTTAATTCACTTGATAAAACGTTTAATTCACTTGATTAAACGTTTAATTCACTTGATTCAATTTTTAATTAAAACTGATTTTATCTTTTATTAATGCTTTATTTGGAGAAAAATTTGTTTCTGTGTAAGTTTGCGACTTTTTTAATTTTGTGACGACCTTACCCTTAAACCTTCCAACATCCTCTTAAAAGTTTTAGCTATTTTCCAACCCGGTTTTTACTAAAGAAACCTTTATAACGCGAATTCAACACCAGACGGCGGAATCTGATTTTATTTAAGTATATCTAAGTATATATTTTCAACAAAAACTTCAACCGCACGCACTTTCCAGTCAAGCGTTTGTTCTAGGGATGTAACGAATACCGATACTTCACGTTGGCCGATATATCGGTATCGGCGATATTTTACTGTCGATACGCCGTTAATTTTTTATATTTTTTTTTTTTTTTTTTTTTTTTTTTTTTTTTGAACAAACAATATAATTTTCAGTGATCATTTTTTGCATTACAACTGTGAACAAAAAATCAAACAGAATAATAAAGTGTTTCTTTTAATTCTTCAGCTGGGTATTGGTCCACACCACGCGTTTATTGCACGTTTATTACACGTTTGCTGTGTAACTTGTCAATACAAATTTACACTAAAACTTTTAGGACTAATTCTTAAACGCATTGAACGCTTGGTTTGGACCTGCAGCGGAATTTTCTTCTAATTTTTAATGATTTTAGTGAAAATTAACACCACTTCGCTACAACTTTTGGATTACTTCGAAGAGACCACGAAATCCATAAGCAAGGTCACTGCTACATTTTGTAACGCTATTTCGCTAGTAAACAGTCTTCGAACATTATTAGAAAATACTATAAATGAATAAACTGAGATGCAGAATAATTTAAAGTCCCAAAAATTTGGGATTTATGAAGCATTAGCTCTGAATGAGTGTTTAGAAAATAATGAAATCTATTGTTTATTTTCAATTCTTTAACTTCGATAAAAAGCTAGAAAATTTCAAAGACAATAGATCGAAAAAACGTCTTATTGAGCTACTCAAATGACTCTACATTCAACAAGTGTTGAAGACACGAACACCCCTACACCTAGTAAAAGTTCTGAAGAGTCTACAAGAACTGAGCTTTGGAGCGTTTGTTGTAATCTTAAAAGAAATTTTGGAGAAGGATGATCCTCAGTCGATCCTACGCTGTGGCTCAGCTAAAGAAGAAGTCTAGATAACTTAGATTTTCTAATTTTTGTTAGAAACGCAGACCATGGCGCAGATCTATATATAAATCAGCAAAGGCAAAACTGTTAGGAACACATTGGTACTCTGTTTGCCAACCGATTTGAACAAAAAGTACACCATATGAGAGGTATTTACTTACAGTAGTGCACAATATATATTTCATTAAAATCTACGGGGGTAAAAAGGGTAAAAATAAGGGATCCAAAAAAAATTTACGGCCTGTTTAACGATTTCGAGCATCAACGTTCGCATATAAAATTATATTTAAAACAGAAACAAAACTCTAAAATTTGTTTTTATTTTAAATTTAATTTTCTATGCGAACGTTAACGTTCGAAATCGAGGAACAGGCTGTAATATTTATCGTTGTGCTTTAGAAAAATAAGAGGACTTTTTTTAAATACGGCCCTTTTGGGTACTAAACAGGTATAGCCAGTATTTTACAACTTTTTTGTCACCCCATTTAACTTCTAAACCATCCAAATTAAGAGTATACCAAATTCGTAACTTATCTAAAAATATAAATGTGGTACTTTTCCGAAATTCGAACGTTTTAGCTGTGAAAATCCTACCTATTTTTGCCACTTTTTTACAACATATTTTTCTTTATGTATTGACAAATTATGGAGTCCCACTCCAATATTGAACTTTTTGGTACTTTTATGCGGAGAAAAAAATCATCAAAAAGGGAAAATACGGGACATAAATTTCTTTTTCTTTTCCGTGCTGCATGTGGTCATTTTTGAATTTTCTATAATATTGAAGGTAGAAACATAAAATTATAGGAGTGAATGAGCCCCACCCACTAAGACGAATAGAAAACAAATGCTCGAAATATGTAAATCCATTTTTACTTATATGTATGATTTCTTCATATTCGCATAAATAATTATGGTCGAATTTCGACCAGTGGGCAAACACTAGTATACTTAAGTTGTCAAATAAGTTCTCAGTCACATCTGTCAGACGATTTTTTAATGCAGGTTTGCTTCAAACGGAGTTGCGAAATTATCTCCGCAAAAGTTGAGAATACTTTTTTATTAAACAAAAATCTTTTTAATATTTATTTTGAAATATTAATAATCTCTTACACTGTAGTTTTGTATAATAAAGAAATTACGCTACTTGAGTTTTGTTAATTTTAACTTGAATTTGAATTTTATATTCGTATCGGTATTGGTGGCATGTCATAACGTAAAGTGTCATAACGTCCATCGAAGAAATGTCATAGCGTCCGCGGACGTTATGACACTTTGCAAGGTGTCATAATGTCCACAACAAGCAAGAATGTAAACAAATTTGGGATCATAGCCGGCCTTCGGCCGGGCGCAAGGATTTTCTTCTCTATGGTATAACAAATACCGGCTTCGCTAACTAAAGCTTCTCTGCACAGCCGGCCTTCGGCCGGGCGCAAGGATTTTTTCCTCTATGGTATAACAGTAAAGCTTCTAAAATCTGCCTTGTTTCCGAACGAAAGCCGACTATGCAGAGAAGCTTTAGTTAGCGAAGCCGGTATTTGTTATACCATAGAGAAAAAAATCCTTGCGCCCGGCCGAAGGCCGGCTGTGAGGAGAATCTTTAGTTAGCGAAGCCGGTATTTGTGATACTATAGAGGAGGAAATCCTTGCGCCCAAAAGTGTTTTCGTTATATATTTAATATTTACTCCCAGAGAAAAAGCAGGAAAATCATTTTTAAAAATTTTTTTACCATATTATGTTTCATCTAAAAAAATCATTGTCACCGACAACCATATTATGGTTAAACTAGTTTCTTTAAAAATAGTTTTGTTGGTTGGGACCATAATGAAACATGTTTCTCTCTGCGTGTATGCAGATAATTTTTTTGTATTAAACTTATTTAGTAATAATGGACCTAATGACACTTTTGAAAGTGTCATAATGTCCATTTCCAAAGTGTCATAGTGTCCGCGGACGTTATGACACTTTTGAAAGTGTCATAATGTCCATGGACACTATGACACTTTTTGGGGTGTCATAACGTCCATGGACACTATGACACTGGACGTTATGACATGCCACCTCGGTATTGGTATTGGCGATATTTCTTCTTGAGTATCGGTATCGAATCGGCAAAAATGCGTATCGTTACATCCCTAGCTTGCTCTTCGCATATAGATGGCACATAATTGGATTTGTAAAAAAATTTTGTTTATAAAAAATCTTTTATAATTGGAAAATCGTTTATTAGCGAAATAAAGAAAACCTATTTTAATAATTTTGGGGGGACTGTCTCCTCCCCTCGTCCCCCTAGATCCGCGGCTTTCTTGGGTTATGACTAGAGAGATCGATTATTCGACTTTTTTCAATAACCGGTTTTCGAATATTACGAATAGTTGCTATTTTAAAAAACCCGGTTTTCGGTTAAGCATTTTTTAAATAACCGGTTTTATTTCGAATACATAAAAACACAAAAATCAAATAAGTTTTTGTAATACAACGGTTATTTGAATAAAAACAAAACAATTTGCAAAGGTAAGGAACCAACAAAATACATTGATATGACTTAGATCAGACCTAACAAATATTTGACGATAAAATCCAAGAAAAGTGGGACCAGTAAATTGATCAAACTTGAACTTAGTTTTCAACAATTTTTTATTGATTAACTAAACTTTATTTGTAAAAAGATATTTGTTTAATGTAATTTAGTAACTGTTGAATGATATTTGATCTAGACAAACGTTTTACAAAAGCAAATAAATTATAGGAATTTAATAATACAATAATAATAACACGTGAACGAGAATAGTCGTTTTGTGTTTAACAATTGTTACTCGTATTTTATAATTCCTGAAGATGTCATCCAAAGGACGGGGAAATATTGAAAACATAAAAGAATGATAAAGATTAAAACATTTTTTAAAAAGCAACTGTGGCCTCGAGCTTATCAATTGATAACCCAGTAAAAAACGTGCTCCAAAAGGAGCAGGTTTTATGTATGAATTCATACCTCAAATCGCACTAATTTGGAGCACTAATTTCTGCTGACAATAAGCGCTTCTTTTAACATAATAAAACACGCATATAAAGCACTCCTAAAGAGCTTTTTTAAAGGCTAACTAAATTAACATATTCATTCATGTTTTTCTTTTACTGGTTTAAATGCCTTTTATCAAGCATTTTCGTAAACCATAATATATTTTTATTTTGTTATCGCTTTAAAACCTTCTACGTTGTCAGCACTAAAATTGCAGCTTTTTTGTATATTTTATTCGTTATCGTTTACTGCTTTATAAGAGCCCTATTATCGAAGCGCTCGATTATGCGCTTTTCTCTTAAGTGCTTCAAAAATCACAAATTTTTTTTACTGGGAAAGTATTGAAAATTAAAAGGTCGAATAAAGATAGTAGTATTGGAATTTAATAAAGTTATTATTTGAAATATTCTCCCAAATTTATTTTGAATGAGTTTTAATTTGTAGGTGGTTAAGCATGTCTATATAAATCAACCATATTTTTAAAAATTTGCAAACAAAACCTCTTAGCCAGGATTATCTATTTCAAATTATTTTGTTTCAGCATTTTAGAAACGAATAGTGAACTGAACATTCTTTTTGTGTAAAATATTTGTCAATTCGTCGACTATAATTTAAAACATTCCATGACATTGTTTGATTGCTTCAATTTTGTTTTTTAGAACTTGGTGTTTTAATAAATAAAACTGGTAGAAATTTTTCCGATATCGTTGATTCCGCCGGAATGTTGTAGTTTTCAGCATGAAGAGATGCTAGAACTACTTTCACAACACAATGGGCTAATATCTCACCAATGATTCATTTTTTGGCCGCGTATTTTAGTAAAGTATTCTTTGTCGTCTCTTTAGAACTACTTCGAACTGAGTTAAGTTTTATGTGGATCACATTAATGTCAATCCTGTAGACTAATTAAAGGTGATTAATAAGTCGTTACATGGAAGAACCTTTGTAACTTATCATTTTAGGGCACTTCAAGCACCTAACTTTGTCTTTTTAATCGCGTTCGAAAAATCTCTAGAGCTAACCTCTATATAAAAATATATTTAATATTTAAAATACTCTCGCACAAATTCTTACTTTTTAACTGCACACGATTTTGTAGTATTTTGAATAGTTTTTGGTTTTTTTTTACAAGAACACACGCTTTTATAAGAGATTTGTATTTACCGTGTTCATAATGTTTTTTGACCTTTGTTACATTTTGTTTGGACATTCTTCATTTAAAGTTAAAGTTTGACCAATATTCAATTAGAAAATACTTAAATTACGGGTACATCTATAACCAGAGTAAGGAACATGTATATTAATTACACATTATTAAAATAACCGGTTTATTATACCAAAATAATCGGTTTATTCGATATTGGAAAAAGGGGCATTTTAAAATAACCGACTTGGGCAAACCAAAAATAACCGGTTAAAATCGGTCGAACAATAACCGTTAGATCTCCCTAGTTATGACTTCAGGTTTAACAAATATTCGTCATTTACACGAGATTCTTGGGGTATTTTCAAAGTTTTAAAATACCTTCTAAGCCGTGCGTTGATAATTTTAAGAAGTTTAAAATATTCAAAATAGTATTACTATATATTAGTGTTGTATTTAAAAAAACTAATAGCTTTAAAACTAACTTTTAATGCTAATAGGTATTTGTAGAAGAGAGAATTTAAACATTTATTATTCATAATGATTTCTTCATAACTTGTTATTGCGGCAGATATAAAACAAAAAATTATTTCAACAATATTTAAAATAAGCCCTTGAATAAATAAAATATATTGAAGAAAAAAGTTCATTCAGATAATAGAATTTGAGTACATTTTCGAAACTCCAAGATAAGAAGATTTCAACAACGCATTCTGTTCATACTCGTACATTGAATGTGTGTATCGTTGGTCTCAAGTAGAAAGGCCCTAACTCAAATAATTGTAACTGTATAGGAGAAGTTAAAAGCATAACAGAAACTGTATGTATCATAATGTAAACTTGCTCATACAACTGCTTGTAAAGCCGTTATTCTTTACAACAATGTAATGAATTTTTGTGACGAGGTGTATTTGTGTAAAATTTATTGGAATAACTGGAAAACCCACTTTCGTAAAAAATGCGAGTTAGGGCCTTTCTACTTGAGACCATCGGTATGTACCTTTAACGTCAGTCTGCATGTTGCTGACAACATGATGGAATATCCCATGAGGTCTGACGTTCTGACATCGCCAGAGATGACACAACACATGTACAACATACCCATATTTGTTTATGTTGTTTTTGGGGTTTCAGTTAAACATTTACTAACCAACCCAATGTGTAGCAGCAACTAATGAAAATATTAAGCTTTAAATAAATTAACGCTTATCAATGTGTGATAAACAAATATTTAAGCAATTTTTGTGGCTTTGTTTTTAAAAAATTACTTTTTTCTTTCAGTTTTGTAAACAACTCTTCCATGAGTAACGTCCACAGGTCTTAACAAGAGCTAAAGCAACAACACGTTATACTAACAACAAACTCCCATTATTCCTAACCTCATGATGAGACACTTCTATTTTGTATTTCGATGGATGTGTGTGTGTGTCTATTAGAGTTTCCAATTATTTGATTTTTGGTTTTGTTCGAGTAAGGAATTAATCGATTTTCGAATTTAAATTATACTCGATTAATCGAATAAGAGTTTTAATATGTTGGAGTATCTCGAATAACTCGAATAATTCAAATAATTTTATCCAATGGGAAAAACCTACATTTCTATTTGATTTTATACTTTTATTATATTAATAAACGAAAAAAAAACAATAAAATAAAAAAATAGTTAAACAATAAAATAACAATTCATTTATAATATACACAATGTTCTAAAACTTTTAAATAATATAAATAATTAAAAAATCAAAAACCCTGCTTTAAAACATACGGTTTTTAAGACACTAAAGCAGGCGAAACAGGATTCAGGAAAAAATAAAACTATAAACAAAATAAACACTAATTCGGTTGAACAGACTATAAAATGATCTGAAAGCATTTGGTCCAGTACCAATCGGGGTCCATTAATTTTATTTCAGAGAATTTGCAGTTATGTCCCGCCTGCCATACTTAATATGGGAATTCAACATAGGCTTTCATCTCATATTTTTAGAAATTATTTTTAAATTATTTATTTCATTTTAGACTTTTTTTACCGCGTCATTTTTATGAGAGGTTCAGCATATTAAAACAAATTTATTATTCGTAATTCAATTTAACTAATTTACCGGAAAATCAAGTCAAATTGAAATCAAAGGAGATTCTCAGATAATTTCTTTTATACACCGTATTTTTCTTGATTTTAAGGGCCCCGAGCCCTTTTGTGGGTTAAGCTGGGCCACTACCCAGTCCCTACTGGGGGAATGGGCTCCCAGCGAGCACAGGAAATACTGGGTATCGCCACCGGGAATGCGTCAGGCGAAGAAATTTATATTTCCCGGGAGTACATTGGAGACAAGGGGTCTCAACAGACGAGAACTACGACTGTTGGTGGCTTATCTGACGGGCCACCAAACGGTCAAGCACCAACTGTTTCGGATGGGCCTGGCAGAGGAACAGGAATGTAGACTATGCCGTGAGGAGGACGAGACCACAAGGCACTTACTGTGTGACTGCCAGGCGCTGGCGTGGGCCAGAAGGAGACACTTGGGGCACGGTACGATGGGCGCGTCCCGGGTCGGTGCAATTCCGGCAAAAGACCTTCTTGGGTTTCTCTGGGAGGCAGAGGGTCTTTTGGCCAAGTAAAGGGGGTTGGGTACAATAGACCTGGTTTGGTCGCGGTACCGTCTCCGATGGGAGAAATCTTTTCGCTCTCTTGCGAAAAAAAAAAATGATAAGAATAAAAAAATTGTCAAATAGGTTTTTGCTAAATTTTTACCTCCAATAGAATCTTTTGTATATATGTACATAAATTATAAAACATTGTTAAATTTTATTAATTAAGCAGAAAAAGATAAAAATCTTAAACTCTTTAAAATGTATATTAATTAAATGAAATGTAAATATTATAAAAATCAAATAAATTGAAATTGAAAAAATGATAAGAACTCAAAGCATGAAGAAACTTTTTAAACTGGACCGTTTTCAAAGTTTATTCTATTAAAATTTTACTCATATGTATTCGATTTACCGAACATGGCTGATAACTTTATTTTTTTCATTTTAAAGCTCTACTCTATAGGTTTGGGTAATTTCTTTCTCTAACCTAAACAAGAGCGGAATGCGTTTTCTAGCTGTTAAAAAACCTCATGCTCATACAGTTTGTATGAAGCATCCCTAAATAGCGCGGCGTCAACGCTTTGCAATTGGAAAATCCGATTTTGATAGCGCGTTAAAATAAGCAGGGTTGTTATATTTGTTGTTTTTACAGCCCTGTTTTAATCTTTTGATAATAAATAATGGCAAATTAGCAATTTTTAGGTCAAACTAATTCCACTTCATATTGCTTAATGAGGGTTTTAGTAAGCACGAAAGTTAACACTACTGTTTATAAATATAACAACATTAATAAATGAATTAATAATATATTTTGTATTCCCGAAAATAACTGTTGATAATAAATTTGCATGTGCCCGGCAAATAAAAAACTGAAATGGCAACTTGCTTTATTAAGTAATTATTTTTTTTAATTTTATTTTTTCTTTTTACCCTTTTACAACTACAATTCGAGTAGGAAAAACCAGCCAATTTTATTCCCTGTTTATTGTTGTGGATTTGTTGAAGCTTTGATATTGTTACATGCAAGACCTGAGTGTTTAAAATTCTTATTCACTTTATAGTCTTATTTGTATAATATTTTTAGCTTTTCTAGTTTCTAGTTTTTGGAAAAAGTTTCCTGACGAGCTGGCCTAAGCATCCAGCGAAATACGCATAGAAACCAGCTTTCCCACAACAATAAACTTCAGTGTTTTTATCTAAAATAAAAATTGGGAATTAAGCACGTCATTAATAAATTAATTAATAATAAACATGTTATTTAGTTGTTATGTATTTTATAAGTTAGAAATCTAAAAAAAAATATTTTCATATTATTTTCTTAGATTTTAATTTTAATCGATTAATTGACATAAATTGTTCGAGTGATTCGTTATTTGAAATTAGCTATTTTATTCGATCAAATATTAGCGAAAAATTTCTTCGATTAATCGAACAACGATTAATTGAGTGGATACTCTAGTGTTTATATATGTGAATTGCTATCAATCGAGGTTGGTGCTTAAATAAATGAGTGGTTTTCCAAGGCACTGTGGAATTTTTGTAAAAGTAATTTAGTAAAATGGATTGATTTTAATTTATTAAGCTTTTTTATAGTCCTATCTATAGTCAACCTGCAAGGGTATTTACAGGAGAGGAAAAGGGAAATAACGATCTAGCGGACCCTAAATGCGACAAAGACGGAGGGCACCGAAAAATGGGTGCAAGAGCTAAGTGCTGTCCTACTTGGATATGGGGATATGTACGATCAAGAGATGAATTAATAGAAGCCGAAGACTTTTTGGTTTTAACTGTTCTCAGAGTGGGTTTTTAAAATCGAGTTAAATTTTAGCAGCAAACTATAATTAATTAATCTGAGAATTAATTTAATTGAGGACTAATTGCGTTTGCCGTTTTTAAGTTGAAGCTTAAACCTCGCAGCATTGCCATACTGAATAACAAAAAATGCCAACTTTAAATCAATAAACTTTGCATTTCATGCAAAAGAAGAAGAAATTCGGCCCATTTAATTCTTATACAAAAAAATTAACTTCTTATACTTGTTTAATTAACGTTTCCATATGTTTCAGAATCACTTAAGTCTTCATCTTCACTAGAATAATCCAGTTTTCGTTTATGTATATGTATTCTTTCCTTTTATTTTAACAGCTGCTTTTGTTATTCATGTATATGTGGTGACATTTGTTGATTAAGTTTAAATTACCAACATTGGCCGCTTAAACTGGCAATTAAAGTAATTAATCCTCATCTTAAAAACTAAGAACACAGATTAAAGATAACTAAATCTCTGATCTCCATGTTAAAAACCCACCCTCAGACGTGTAAATTATGTGAATAAAAACTTCGTCGAAATGCATAAAGATGAAGCCCTTTACTATGGCAATAAGGCTATTTCGTAATCAGTGGATAGTAACTAACGCATAAATTGGCTGACAACCGTAGCATTTTGGAACCTAAGGCTTATGCCTATTCCCAGTAAAACTTCTATACAGTCATGTCATGGCTATAGTCATGCCTTTTTATAACGATGGAGGTGGTTAATCTTCAAAAGATACTTTAAGTCCGTACACTCAAAGTATTATATAGCGAAATCCCACAGAAAATTCATTTTAAAGAACTAAACATTTATTCAAAAAACGGGTCATTTACATTTCATTTAAAATAAATGAATTTACATAAATTTCTTAATTTTTTGTTTTTATTTAACAGCATATTCCGTAAAATTTAGTTGTAGCTTTAAATAAAATAAAATATAATTTAACCGACAAAAAGTCAAACTACATAACAATATAAGTACGGAAAAACATTATTTTTTGGTAGTTTGTTTTTGAATAACAAACATAAATGTTAAAAAAGTTATTCGTAAAATAACTCAATTTTTATTCAATTTTAACAGTACGATAAACGATTTTAATAACGCACAATCAGTTACTGTATTAATTTTATGAGTGTACTAAAACACATCCCCATACTCAAACACTTTTTCCCGCAAAATT
Organism: Pollenia amentaria; assembly: GCA_943735925.1. Lineage (NCBI taxonomy): Eukaryota > Metazoa > Arthropoda > Insecta > Diptera > Polleniidae > Pollenia > Pollenia amentaria. The sequence continues at coordinate 166,593,024 of OX031007.1, forward strand.
GCCATTTGGTATTACTTCGCGGAGGGGTTTAGCCTACGCTGTAATCCAATTCACTTTGCCATATTTATGGTGGTATTGCTCTTTCCGCCTTGAGGAGTTTGTCAGCTAGTCACAATGACTGGTTCGTGATCTCTATAGACTTTAGAATAGGTTAAGTCATAGAAATGGGTTAAATCATGTCTATAGACTTCTCTATAGTCATGTCTAGAGACTTGTCTAAAGCCTTCTCTGCACAGAAAAAAATAATATTGATTTTAATTTAAAAATTTTTGATATTAATAAAAAAAAAACAAACTAATTTGCACAAGTAAGCAAATTAATAGTATCAATTAAACGTATAACTCACTTGATTAAACGTTTAATTCACTTGATTAAATTTTTATTTAAAACTGAACTTATTCTTGATTAATGGTCGATAACTTTGGAGAATTATTTCTGTGTATAGTGACGTCTATAGACTTCTCAATAAGACTTTTCTAGTTGCAGGCCTAATAAATCAGAGCAAGTTAAACTCTGTTTTTGGTTTAAAATGTGTTTAAAGCAAGATTTATCTATAAAATAAGGTATAAATCACCCTTGTGGGTCTCCCAGTTTGGCCACAGTGGGTTAAGCATCCCTCAGAGAACCACTGAAATACCCTTCAACGTAAAAAATCATCACCAATCAGCCAATTCGTAAATATAAATTAAGTAAAATTATGGAACACTTAATTGGGAACATTATCTATAAAATAAGGTAATCTATAAACGCATAAAATTGGGCGTTTAAACTACCAATACAAACTATATGAATTTGTCAACATTTATCGTAGTGCTGCCACATGTTACTTTTTAAACTACATATAATACATGGGACACTGATTTACGACTGTTGAGTTTAAACTACATATAAATTTAAGTTTAGTTCAACTAAACCTGCGTTTAAGCACTTACACCGACAGGAGTGGGTTCTTTATGATAAATACATATATATTATTAACTAAGGCCACAATCATGTAAAACGCAGCGCAACGCCAAAGAATAACATTGAAAGCACAAACAATATCATAAATATTTTGTTATTGCTTTCAACAGAAATTCATGAACCGTTTTAAAATTTTCAACGACACAAACAATGGAGCGTTTGAAATTTTAAAACGCAATGTGAATTTCTGTTGGAAGCAACAACAAAATTACAAAATATTTATGACATTGTTTGTGCTTTCAATGTTATTCTTTGGCGTTGCGCTGCGTTTTACATGATTAGGGCCTAAGCTTCATAAAAACGAGCGTCAGCTTTTAAAATGGTTGCGATTTAGACCTATATTAAGTTATTGACAGACAATAAGAAAGTTTTATGCGTTTTTTGTTAGAACTTTGGAACTGGCTTGAGTAAAATATCATGATTCTTAACAGTTTTAGCCGAACTAAAATGATTTTTAGGAGGGTAATTTGTATTGGACCTATGGTAAATTATGGACCAATCATCCCAAAATTCTGAAGACTAATTTCTGGTATTACAAAAAATAAATTAGAATAAATTTCAATACAGCAGTGCAATTAGTTTTAGCGTTAACAGTGAATTTCACAAAATTGCATGATATTTTTTCTGACCATATGAATCTAAGTTGGAAGAAGTTTTACCGCAATATCTATATCTGTTTTGGTTTAAGGTGAATTTAATTTTTATCCCAAAATGGGCTTTATTTGGTTTTAGGCGCAATAAACTGTTTTCCGGGAGTAGGGTGTATATGGGGCCTAGAGTAAATTATGGACTGATCTACACGAAATTTTACAGTGTGATTTCTAGTCCTACAAAACTGTGACGTACCAAATTTTAGTATGACAGCATTATTTATTACAGTTTTAGGCGTACTAAACTGTTTTCCGAGAGTAGGGTTTATATGTGGCCTATGGTCAATTAAGGACCGATCTTCACGAAATTTAACATTATGATTTTTAGTCGTGTAAAGCAAATTTGGGCAAATATATTCCGTGCATTATTCCACCATTTATGTTAGTTTTTGTATCAAAATTATCAATTTGTTTTAGGGTGGTGGTTACACATTTTGATTCATCGTTCTAGTCCTTGCGATCCGATGTTGCTGGATTTTAATCCCAAACTGCTTAGGATAACTACAAGCGATGTGAGACCAAGTTTGTTCTTTTCTTTGGCTTTTTTCGAAAGTAGCGTGTTTTCAACTGACGGACAGACAGACGAACATGGCTAAATCGACTTAGAATATATACTTTATGGGGTCTTAGACGTATAATAAAAAAGTTTCACAAGGAATGACAAACTAAGTAACCAGGATAAACTTTTTGAATTTTGGTAATAGGTCGTAGTTATTTCATACGTTACCTGGTAAGTAGTTGTCATTACAGTTGTCATTATCCTGAAAACCTCAATAAGTACTTGCTGGTAATGAGCTCAGTAAATACTTTTCACTACTGTTATTTTCAGTTATGAATATTTGCTTACTAATAATCAGCTAAATAACTCCTTATTAGTTGTCTTGCTCTCAGTACTGAATATTTACTTACTGGTAACTAGCTCCATAACGACTTATTAGGTCTATTAACTAGCGCCAATTAAATAAAAACTAGTTATTTTTTTCCTGTCTTCATAAAAATAATTTAATGAAAATTAAATTCAATGAACTTAAGCCTAATTAAAAATATCTAAATTTGGATTAATTAAAAAGGTTTATAAAATGTTAAACAAAGTTTTTTTTAATACTATCTCAAAAATGTCCACTGTTCATTTGGATTTTCCTTGATATGGATGCATGGCTGTTCTGTTTTTTTTTTTTTTTTTTTTTTTTTTTTTTAAAATTCTAACAATAACATCAGGACATAAATACTGGTATTGAAAAATACACTGATATGAAATTTTTAACATGATACAAATTATCATATCAACACTTAGCGCTCACACACGTACATAAATAGTATACTAAGGCCCGTTTTCACAACTTACTGATAACAAAAGTTAGGATTTTATAGATTTTATAGTGTTCCATTATAACAACTTTACTTTAACCTACCAGGTATGAAAAACCTCCGTTACTCATCGCTCACTTTCAAAAAAAGGTAAATTGTAATAATGGAACACTTTTTATACAACCGATAAAATCCTACCCTTTTGTTATCAGTAAGTTGTGAAAACGCCCCTATGACGGTTCACAACTAAACTCAGTTGAGTTGTAATTTCATAATTTTGGTATTATGGTTTACAACTTTGCTGATCACAACCATAATTACAGCTCAACTAAATTGAGTTGTAAACCGTAATAGGGGCCTAAATTTTAACATTTCCATTATCTCGCATACTCCTACTAAAACACTCACTTTCAACGTTTTTAACTTTTCAGTTTCAAAACGCATCAAAATCGAGAAATAATCACTACATTTAAAATTTTTAATTTTACAGACTTGTTCTGATAATCACGTGCTTTTAAAATCTCACGTGTGATTTTGTGGTGTTTTGAAAATCCCACCGTTTTTGTGTTTCTCGGCGTGCTTTCGGATATTGAAAATCACACCGAAAAAACACAAAAACATAACACCAGAGTATCACACGTGTTATTTTTAAAGGCACGTGTGATTTGAAATCACGTGATTTGAATAAAAGTGATTTTTAGAGCAGGTCTGATCATTTATATTTATTTAAAAATAAATAATCTTTTTATAAAGAAGTACATTTTACAATTTAAAATAAAAACTATTGAAAGATTCACAAAGTATGCTTTCAAGTCATATTGTCATAATATCCTAATATTATAACTGTTAATGCTTGACTATTAATTAAAACGTTCAATATGTAATGTTCGTTGAAAACGGCTATTATATAAGGTTTTTTTGCTTGTTCTTGGCATTCTGACAACAAAAGTCTATAATTGTTTTTCTTTTCTCAGCTGACTCAAATTTGAAATAGTACACTCAATTATGAGCGGTTGCTGACAGCAGTCATTTTTTTATAACACATGACTTTATGACTACCTTGTGAATCTCCCAAATAATACAACATAACAAAAGTAAGTCTTTTCAAGTTCAAGTTTTTAATAAAAATAAAAATCAACGGAGAAAAGGCAAAAAGTAATCATTTTACATAAACATTAACTAAATTAACTAAATATAAATTATACCTAATCATCATTAATAATATCATTATAACAGGATGGCAAAATATCACATATTAAAACTCTGAAAACCCATATTTAACGGATGAGGCACCAATTCCTATGTATCACAGTTTTTTTTACAAAAATAAATTTTTTTTTCAACATAATCTCCTTTTAGCTCAATACACTTAGTCCAACGTTTCTCCAATATGTGTGGCCCTTTCAAAAAACAGGATTTTCAAGGTCCATAAAATAGGCATTTGTTTGACCAATAATTTCATCGTTGGAGCTAAATCTCTTTCCACCGAGCCATTTCTTTAAGTTTGGAAATAGGAAATAGTCACTGATGGCTAAATCCGGAGAATATGGCGATGAGGTACCAATTCGTAGCCCAATTCATGTAATTTTCCCATTGAGACTGCACACGTGTGCACCCGTGCCTTATCTTGATGGAAAAGAACTTTTTTCTTAGGCAAATGGGGTCGTTTTTTTTAAATCCTCATTAAATCGGTCCAATAAGTTGGCATAATATTCGCCGTTTATGGTTTTTCCCTTTTGAAGGTAATCGATGTGGATTATCCCGCGTGCATCCCAAAAAATTGTTGCCATCACCTTATTGACTGACAAACTATTATTGGCCTTCTTCGGAGCCGGTTCCCCGGAGAAACCCATTGTCCATGTTTCATCCACAGTTACAAAACGCCGCAAAAACTCATTCGTATTGCGGTTAAACAACTCCAAACAATCCTTTGAAGTTGTCACACGATTACGTTTATGGTCAATTGAGAGCAAACGCGGCACCCATCTTGCAGACAGCTTTCTTAAACCCAGCTGATCATTTAAAATCGAAACCACACTACCATATGAAATGCCTATGGCATCAACAATCTCAGGCACTTTTACTCTTCGATCGGCCAACACCATATCGTGAATTTTTCGAAATTTTCGGGTGTAGTGACTTCAATTGGCCGTCCAGAACGTTCAGAGTCATTTGTACTTGTGCGACCACAACGAAAGTCAATAAACCACTTTTTTACCATTGAAATTGATGGTGCAGAGTCCCCATAGTATTTATCAAGCTTTTCCTTGGTTTGATTGACGGGTTTTTTCGCAAAAAATAATGTTTAATGAGCACTCGAAATTCACTTTTTTCCATTTTTAAAAAATCCACGAGGTTGTATGCTTTGAACAGCTGTTAAACGCAATGTTAATGCCGGAACTTGCTCAAAACTTGACAGTAGTCTATTAACAGGTAGTACTTGATAGGAGCAGTGTTGCATTTCATAAAACTGTGAGGGAAGTTCGAAAAGTCACGGACTTATTGACTTATTGACATTGATTATTTAAAATTCTAAATGTTTTTTAATTTTTTGGAGATTGATATTAACATTCACACTATCAGGTACTTGGTATATTTCACAACAAGACTTTTCCCGTTTTAACCAATTAATTTTATTTTATTTTAAATGCAATATTCGCTAATGCATCCAAAGGTTGTATTTTAAGAGCATCTTTATAACATTTAACTTAAGTCAAAAAATCTAATGTAGAATTAATATTTTCCATTGCATAAGGTGAATCTTTTGCCATCCATATTCAATACTACATATCACCCATCTGCTGAAAAACGATCGATTATAAAATCACTTGTGAGTTCAAAATCGCCAATTTAATTTTTGCGTGCGCCAAGGCTCGCGCGTTTTGTTTATTTGATATACATTGAACGAAGAAGCAGCAAATTCGAAAGTAAACAAAAGTAACTCAATAGTCAAATAAAAGAAGTAACAGCCGTATTCATAATGAAAATATGGCATGAAGTTAGCACAAAGTTTATTCATAATACACTTACCAAACTCTGGCTAACGATTTTCTAAACTCTTGTTAACGATCCGCCAAACGTTTGCCAACATGTGAAAAACAGCCGTTTAATGTCAAACAATTTTGTTTTTTTTTAATTTGCTTTAATTTGAAGACAGCTGTAAATTTTTAAATTTAGTATTTTTGATTGAAATTAATCAAAAATTTGTATATTTTAAAAAAGACCTTAAATAAAACACTTTAGATTTTATTATAACGTTGTTATTTCTGCAGCATGATATTACATTTTTATAATAAACTAGCTTAACCCAGTGCGCTTCGCTACCCTCATTAAAATAATATATGAAATTTTTTTAGTACAGATCTCGTGCATTGCTTATGCAGTTATTTGTACGAAGTTTAAATACTCTTACTGTTGCCTGTTACCATTCACCAGTTGCACAGAAATCTATATGGCATTTGTATTGAAGTCGTCCCGCCTATGCTATAACAAAACAGTGGGCCTATTACAGATATATGTATATACCGTATTTTTCCAAATTTGTAAATTGTAGCTGTGGACGTCCCAGTGATGGAAAATTTAAAAATTAAGATGGTACCGACCACCAAGCAAAAGAGTACTTTATACAACATGTTGGTACTTTTTATAAAACATATATCTTATTAAAAAATATACTCAAAAAACACAAAAATTTCAAAAATTAAAAAAAAAAATATAAAAATATAAAATTTTGGCAAACAAACACACAGAAGAAAATCAACGTAAAATCGTCGAAAACGAGGTTGATTTTACATATTTCGTTTACAATACTCGTAACTTGCTAGCAATATTTTTCTTTTAAAATAACTTCAATTAATATTAATTTACCATTCCAGTAAAGTGAGAGCAAAATGCCATTGATATTGAAATAACACTACGAATCACGTTGAATTTAAGTTGTTTTAGGTTAAACCAAATAGAATTTAATGTAGAATCTGTTTAATTTGAGTGTGAAACAACAGTGATAAGAAGCTTCAGAAACAACAAATGTTTTTGTTTTAGAATGATTGCAAACACTTATCCCCTGAACTTGAGAGAGAGAAAGAATATTATTATTTATATTCCAGTTGCACTTTGTTGTTTTTCCCGATTAAAAGACACGAGCAGAAAAGGCCCGATAAGTTTTTGTCATCATTCTACTTCGAGAATACGGGAATTTTACTTCCAAAAGAATACGGCAATTTTTCTTCTTTTTTAAAATTGTTTTAAATATAAAAATAAAAAATTCATGTATTTCTTCTTGAAGCGTTGTTGTTGTTTTCACACATAACATGTAAAACAGGATTTTATGGATTCAATATTAAACAATGCTATTTTAGCATTATTCATTTTAAATTAATATGAAACAATGATAAATTTAAAAAAACCGTACTTTAGCCGAAATTGACTATGATTTTTCAATCAACGATGCGCCTTGTTGATTTGACATTGGTATTTTTTCTGTGTGCATGTATGAACATGTACTTTCTAGAATTGTATAAATCTTAATCCATTGGAAGCAGCCACCATGTTTTGCAAAGTTTCAAAGCATCTTTATATTTTCGTTCTTCATTCCCGAACAAAAAGTTTATGACATATTTTCTAGTGGTGTTCAAAATATGTTTGTTAGCTATTGGTGAGTAAAAATAGTAAATATGTACATACTATATTATACTGTTATCAAAACCATGTAGTTGAAACGCATTAAAAATGACATTGATGCTTGAAGAATACAAATATTTTTGCAACAAAAAATATAAACGAAAAAGAACAATAAATCGTATGTGTATCCTGTATGTAGAATATTTTGTCAATGTTTAAAAAAAAGTCACTCTGGATTTCTTTACCAGAAAGCATACAAGAAAAAAGTAGGTACTTAAACTGACGTGGGGGTACTGTGGTATTTATGAAAAGAAAAAGTACTGAAAATAGTACCATAGTACTGAATTTTCCATCACTGGGACGTCCTCTAAATATACAGAAATCTAGTTTGATCCACGCCCGCTTCCCCAATCCCACACATTTCTAACAGATGCTGTCTCTATATTGATAGCCATTCTAGTTGTATCAAATATAGAAAATTTTACATTTTCCGTTCTTTAAATGTACGGATTTTATTTTGTGCCACGCTTTTTGACTGATGTTGCGTATTGAGCACCAAGCTTTTTGTACCAACTTTGAAAACTTTAGCTATGACCGTTCTCCAGCTGTACAGAAATCTCTTTTGCAGCATTTGTATGTTAAGAACAACACTCACTTATCAACTCCCACTTTTTTTGACAGATGTTGCGTGTCGATAACCCAGTGTACCAAATTTGGACAATTTTTCTATTACCGTTCCTATAATTTAATTTTGTGCCACGACCACTTCTCCAATCACACCCATATTTGGTCGGATCTTGTGTATTTATAGCCAAAATGGTTGTATCTAATTTGGAAACTTTGGCTCCTGTCGTTCTCCAGTTATATATAAACCTATAATGTCTTTGTATGGGGGATGTCACGCCTACCATTCGAATCCTGCCTGTTTTGTCAGAGATGTTTTGTATTGATAACCCAGTTATGTATACCAAATTTGGACAATTTTTCTCTTACCGCTCCTTAGATATAAATAAATTAAAAATAAAGATTTAGGCGGATTCATTTTTATATATAAGTAGATACAAATTTATTTATTTATTTATTCCAGTCTATGGAACAACAAAATTCCTTACAGGCTATGCAACTAACTTACATAGAAAAATATATTACAAAGTTGAAAAAGTTAATAATTGTAATATATACATATATACTTTTTATAAAATACTCAAAAGAAATAACTTAAAATTATCTTTCGATGTGCAAAATTCAATATGCTTCTTCAAATCTATAGCCCAACATTTCCAGATGAGCTATCAATAACTCCTGTTAAAAAATGTTGTATTATGCACATAAAACTGCATATGATAAACACACAAAATACCTGTAGTTGCAGTGCTGAGGCCACCTCATCAAGCAAATACACAATATTGCATCAAGGAAAATTTATAGATATACCTTGATGATCTATATGAAGCGCTAAAATTTTACAAAGTCGAAACTAATGGTATTAAAAGGGGTATATTATGTACAATTATTAACTAGTACAAAAACATTTTTGTTGCACTTCAAAAAATTTTGTAATCAAATTAGATTCGGTGCCACCGAAAATAAAAAAAATACTGAAATTTAAAAAGAATTTTTCTCGCCGAAAAGTTTAAAAAGCAGTAAATACGGTGAAAAACGCACTTAGTTGACAACGCTGCTCACTTTCCTTAGTCATCGTCCAGACTTGCAATTTTTGTTGCAGCAATTATTGAGTTTGTTGGTGAGAGGGGTGAGAAGACTGCGGAGAGTTACTCAGTTTAATGTACTCTACATAGATTGAGGTAGTGCACTCATTTTGCAGTTTCATCTCATAGTTAGTGATAGTGCAAAATTATTGAAATCATTTTGTTGATGTTGAGTGATGAATTGAAAATTAGCAGCCACACCAAACATGAGTGATAGTAATGCTAAAAAATGTTGCACTAAAAAAAAAATTGTTTGATTTAAGAATAAGCCATCAACAGTTTACTGCAACTTTTTTGCTCTTCACTCATTTGAGTGCAACTTAAAATTTTGCACTAAATTTACAAACAAAAAACTTGTTTTTTCATGATAAAAGCCATGAGATATTCCGATGTTGACAAATTATTGACATGTGTTTAATTTCCTTTCTTAGGCATATCAAACAAGAATCAAAAATTTTACGCATACAAAATTAAATTTTTTAAATTTTAGTGAGAGTCTGTTTATATGCAGCTTTTTTGATTGCAAGTACAAATTTTGCACTATTTAAATTGAGTGCAGATTTTTGCATTCAATCTTCGTTTAGTGATAGTGAAAAAATTGGCAATATCACTAATTTTTTTAGTGGTAGTTAAAAAAATAGAAATCATTACTAAGGCTGGTAAAAAAAAGAGTTTAAATTAATTTTTTGCAGTTGTATGAAGTGATTTAGTGCACTATCCCCAACTATGGTAATCTGCAATTGCGTTTTGTTATGTAATTCTCACACTTTTTCACTTGAAGTTGGCTGTGGGTGTATTTGTATTTACATAAAGGTATATAAAATGTAAAAAGGAGAAGAGGAAAGACAAGAAAAGACAAAAATTGCAAAACTAGAATTTCATATTCTAAACACTAATGCAATTTCAAAGCAGAATTTTAAAAAATTGCAAGTCTGGACGATGCCTTACTATAGAAAAATAAAGGTATAAAGTGATTCGTTGTTATTTTACTTTATTTATTTTTCTATTTATAAAACACACACCACATACCCCCAACACTTTCACAAGAACTAGAGTGTTCTGTAGTTGCAGTAGTGTGTTGCTCTTCAGTGGCTATGAAGTTCAAAATGTCAGCGATTTAATGTGTTAAAAAAATAAACAGCAAAAACAACAATTGTATAACATCCTCATATAAATAAATAAATATGAAGCTAAAAGTAACTGCTCTCAGTTGGACAACTGTTGTTAGCAGGGTTACCGCTGGTCGGCTACATTACGACCGTATTAATCACTTTTGGAGGTCTGTGATTTTTTTTTTTTTTAATATCTTTCAAACGCATCTTATTTTGCGACTTTTTTAATTTTGTGCCGACTAGGGATGCTAATCCCGAAAAATCGTTAACTTAATTTTTTGTTTTCATAAAAATTAATTCATCATGCCATTCTCCCTTGAGAGGATAGAGAACACAATATTGATCTTTTATATTTGTTTGATTAACGCTGTTAATACTGTCATTGAAAACTAAAGAAAAATGTTAAACTTTGTTATTCTTTTCAAGCGTGTCCAACAATTATAAAGAAATTTTAATGTGAGAAGTACTGAAAACAATATAAGAAAAAAATTAATTAAAGAAAGAAATGTCTTTTGAAATGCACAAAACAAAAAGAAAACCCAAAAGTTCCGTGTGTTTTTTTTTCAATTTAATACCTCTTATTTTCTAACTGATTCCACTGGTACACCAAATGCAACATTTAAACTTAACTCTTTACAGGTATAGGCTAATTAAGGTGTTTTCCGAGAGTGGGCATGGGACCTACGGTTATTTATGGAGCGGTATCGCGAAAATTATACACTACGAAAATATACACTCCCAATTGGCATTCCTAGTGACGACCTTTTCCCCTTTTTAAACAATAAATCGTCAAAATGATGAACAGCGATTTTTAATAAAATTCATTAAAAAATTGTGGGACTTTATTTTTAAGAAACTGCCCTTCAAGAAATGAATAACCAAAACTAAATAAAAAACTTTTTTTATTAACACACTTGCAGCAATTTTACATTGAATTAACACAGGGTCTCCACCTGAGATAATATCTGATATAATATGTGAGAAAACGTCGGCAGAATGAGAGAGCATATTTCTTCATGTTAATCTTAATATTAAACAAGGGGAACACGTATCTTATAAGATTTCATAATCGACTGATTCTCGTACAGTAAACTTGTATCGTTTTTATTATTTTTTATTCTTTTTATGTTGTTATTTGATTTTTTAGTTTAAAATATTGATTTTTTAAGCACTTTTTACAAGATTGGCACTATTTGCATTAATAAATTACAGATTTTAATAATGGTGGCTTATTATTGTTTTATATGTGTGTATGCATGTGTAATTTTGACAGCTCATCTTATAAGATAATTGTTATAATATTTCTCATAACAACTGTCCCATAACATTTACTATAATATTAATACTAACACTATTTGAGAGTCCACACGTAAGATAATACTCTCTGCGATTGAATTTTACGTTTGCTGATATAAAAATCTTATATCTTATCTCAGGTGGAGACCCTGTGTAATGAGTTTGAGAGAGAGGGATAATGAGTTAGAGAGATAGAGGCAAAATTACATGTACACAAAGTTTCGGTCACTTTTTTCATTTTGCTCTTAATAAACTAATAGAAACTATAACCTATAAATATATCGGCTAGTGCTACAGGTTATCTAACTAATAAAATGACCGGTAGTCTTCTTGTAGGGTACCTTGCGTGCTGCTCTTTGAAAATTGTTAAGGGTTACCCTGGTTTTTTAAATTTATATATGTAGATATATGTGTGTGATGTGTATGCATTTGCCGAAGTGTGTGAGAACTTTACATAATTACAATTTTTATAAGTTTTAATTTTTTAAATAGAATATATGTATATGCATTGTGTGTTGAAAAGCAGGAAGTAATTTGTGTTTTCTTTCTTTTATAAATCTTAATCTTTAAATGAGCTAAATTAAGAAATAATGAAAATTATACACTTTAATTGAAGGAATTAAAGAGATAAAAGAAATGTAAATAAATAAACGAGTGTTGTAGGCCAGGCGAATTTATGTATACAGTGGTGTTCAAGGCGAATTCAAAAAGGTAAGTGCAACTCGTCAGCCGTTCATCAGTTGTCTCCACGGTGAATTGCAAATATAATTCCAAAACGTCAAAATATACGTATGTTTATGTTTTGTGCCAAAGTAAGCAAAAAATTTCTGAGAAAAATTTTTGCCTTGGTCAGCTGTTTTCGACAACAAGCAATTTAATTGCAAAAACAAAATACATGTGGCCATGGTACAACTACACAAGGTAGACTCGTTGGCGCAGATGTTTGTCAGCTGTTTACCCCAGTTAAACCCCAAATTAAAAAAAAAATTTCATGTTTGCTTACATTTAGTTAGTGCGAGCCATTTTTTCCTTCATGTGTTTTGTTTTTTTTTTTCAATTTGTGTTTTATTTAGTGTTGCTGAAGACACAGTGTTGCTCTTTTTTTTGACGTCCCGGTAGAAAATACAAAAACAAATTTCCTGTTGTTTTTGTCTTGTTGTACTTGTTGTAGCAACGAGTTTACCTTCTTAAATTCGCCTTGGTGGTCGATAATACAACAAGTAACAAGAGCAAAAACACAACAATGAATTTTTTTTTCTTTTTTGCTGCTTTCGTTGATCGATATGTCAAAAAACATAAGCAACTTTTGACATTTCTCTCTAAGAAAGAAAAAAAAGTAGCACAGCTGTGCTTTCAACGCCACCTGAAAAATGAATTCGCCTTGGTATGACATTTCAGAAATTAACCTTTGTGTTTAGAACAAGAGCGCAAAACTCGTTCGTTTAACTTACATTTCAAACAAAAGCAAATTTTGAAATTTTGTTTTTGTTTTAAATGATATTTAAACGAACGAGATTTGTGCTCGTGTTCTAAAACCAGGCAATAACATGCAATGATTTACAGCTATTCGACTATATACGAGAGTATGCACAGTATCGAACAACCATAATTGAAATTTTTCAATTTCGAATAACGAATAACTTGAGCAATTAATGTCCGTTAATCGATTCGCATTGCATTTAGTTTCATTACACATAATTTTTAACATAGTTTAGTCCCTTTTTAGATGGGGTTATGTGTGTGGCAAATTATATGAATCAAATTAATCGCTTTACTACGCAGCATTTTGGGTCCACGAGTCGACAAAACTATACACTCGCCCCTTGTTAAGCAGCTCTCTAACGTCCGCTGGTTGAATAGCAACAATTGAAGGAGTGTTTACTTTGCTTATAGTTTATTTTTATTTTGTTTTCTAATCTTGTTTCGTTTTTTATTGCACTCAAAACTGTATTTTTGCAGCCGGGTTTTTAAATTTATTAATTAATTTATTTTATAGAAAAGTTTTAGAACTTTATATCGCTGATGAAATTTTGGAGCAAGTGATGTAGAATTGTTCGCTAGGCTTTTCTTTATAAAGTGTATAAAGTTCATCTTTATATCTTTTATAATCTCCCCGTTTGTATTATATTCTATATTTTGAGTTATGACGATGCTGCAGCAACTGAGCGATATGTAGTACAAATGAATTGTTTAAAACGTATGTTTTTCCTATTGGGTAAAATTATTTGGAAAAACTCATGCATACTTACATATCGCACTTGTTCCTCTAAACAGCGTCAACTCGAACTTTTTCAATTTTCATTTTTTGTAAGAAAACGATATACAGTGGCCATATCTACCCACTGTAAAAATCTTAGATCTATTTCTCTAGTATTTTGCCTAAAAAAAATCAGTTTTATCCCCATTTGTAATATAAGAATACATATCGTTACCTTATTCGGAAAAAGTGCTAAGTCCACTTTTCGTCGAAATTGAGAGTTTGATGTAGCTTGCTAGTTTAATTCAAAATACATCATTTACAAGCAAAAATAATACCATTATTTTCCTTTTTTCTTGCTGGAATGCAGTGGTAGGCAAATATGCTAAGTCCAAAAAAAAAATTTTAAAAAGTAAGAAAATATGCCAAGTCCAGTTGAAAGGAACAATTTTTTTATTTTTTTTAATAAAGTCTTTTCTTTTTAATACTACATTTACACCTACACAAAATCTAGTAGATTTTAGTTAAAATCTTAAAGAAATTTTTTGGCGTTTACACTAGTGATTTTTGACATATTGTCAGATTTCATTTTCATAATAAAAACAGCTGATTGAAAAAGGAAAGAAATTGTATTGTAAACTTTTGTTAGCAAAAATGGAAAGCCAAAAACTAGTTTTATTATATTAAAAAAAATAGAATAGGAATTAAGATTGTTGCGTAAAAAAACACCAGCATTTGTTTAATATAAGGTTTCACAAACTGCTGCAAATAAACTACCCGCAATAAATGATACCTGGGAAAAGACGTTTGATACGGAAAAAGAGCAGCCAAATGGCGAGAAGTGTACTTACTACTATAACCCAAATGGTGAAATAAAAATAGACAAAATTGGAATTTTATTGCAAAACAAATAAAAACTTAAAAAACAATATTAAAAGTATTAAAAGCGCCTCTTCATTGGAATTGCACTGCTTTTCCTTTTTGTAGGTACGTTTTCTGTAAATTAAGGCCTTTGTAATGCTACACAGCTTATATTAATATAATTTTCATACCGCTTATTTATTACTGGCCTATCCATTTTGTACAAATGTTTATTTTTGTTAATTATTAATTTACCGCAAATGTATTTTCCCTGCTCTTTTTATATATTTTTGAAATTTTTTTTTTTTTTTTTTTTTGCCAAACTGTCAGATTTTTCTTGTTCAGAGCTGTATTTTTTAGTACATTAGTATGAAATTCATAGTTGTTTCGTTGAGTATTGCAAGATTTCGTGAGATTTTGCCAAAATCTAGTGACGAACCAGATTTTGTTTTGTATGGAAAAACTAGTAGAAATGAAGAAGATTTCGCTCAAAATCTCTTAAGTACTAGATTTTGTCTAGGTGTAAATGTAGTATAAGTTGGATTATAAAGAATTACAGCAATTTGGCAATAGCTGCAATATTAAATATATACTTTGCATTTAATATAATTCGTTATATCAAAGTGATTACATTTTAAAATGCTTTTACATGCATTGAGAATTTTGGTTGTTTTCAATATTTTTTGCGTCCTTGTTATAACCACACATCTAAATACAATCTTAAGTATTTACTGTCTTCAGTCGAATTTTGTGAATTTTAAAAAATATAAAATATTGCAATATACCATAATTATACAGTTTTTTGACACCGAAGGTAACTATTTATTATAATATATAGTATTATTTATTCGCCTGGACGAGGTAAAAATTGTGAAACAAAGTAGAAACTTCGTTTCAGCGAAGAGTGGAAAAATTTACCACAGAAAATAAATAAAAATATAAAACCTATTTATTTTTCGATTTTGGAACCACTCTATAATGAAATAAGGAAAGTAACGGCAAAAAAATATGAAGTCCTGCAATTTTTAAAACTAACTTTACCCAAGACCATCACCGTTTTTATGATGATCTACCTCATCTATGATTTGTTTTTCTAAATATTCTGTGCCTATTTTTTTAACTTAAGAAGCTTCCGCTTAAAATAGATACACTATTGAATTTTACATAATCGTATTATTATTATTTATTATTATTATTATTATTTATTTCTTTTTTTATTATTATTATTTATTTCTTTTTTTTTTAACTAATAATTCATATTCTTAGTTATTGTTAGCCAATAAATATTTTGTTTGTCAACACCAATAAAATAACTACATTCTTCTTAAAACCAAATACATTTACATTTTTAATAGTTTTATTGAGCTTTTTTAGTTACAGCGAACACCGCTGTAACGAATTATGCTTCATAAGGAGCAATTCCTTATATTAAATTCCAGAAATAAAAGAAAACATATTTAAGGAAAGTCCCTACTAAAATAATGAAATTTCAAAGAGCAAATGTGCTAAGTCCAAAACAGCCTATAAGTCCGCAAATGATTTATTTTAAAGTCCTACGACTACTGGTAATTTAAGAGGATAGACTAAAGAAAAGAACTGCATTTACAGATTTTTAAAAAGTCTACTAAAAAAAATTAAACAGTTTTTTGTCTCTCCTGAATAATTTGAAAAAATGGACTTAGCACTTTTTCCGACTAAGGTAACGATATAAAAAACAAAGTTTTTGTCTCTACTGAATATTTATAAATTTTGAGTTGACTCTGTTTCGAGGAACAAGTGCGATATGTGAAATAATATTTTATTTTACAAGGCTAGATTCAGACCGTGATTTAAAAATCATGTCTTTTTTTTAATTCCTTTTGAAAGTTGCTTCCAAAATCACAACAGATTCAAACGAAGATTTTTTCCCCATGATTTTAGGGTTGATTTTTTCCCATTATCGGTAATTCTTCTTTACTTGCTTATTTATAAAAACAAACAATTTTAATGCGCTCCATGTTTTGTATTGTAAGGAGATGTTGCCACATTGAAATAAAAAATAAAATGAAGCAACATAACAAAAATACGAATGTGTGCAAAGAAAAATATAAAAAAAGACACAGATATCCGAAAACGTGTTTTTTTCTCTACCCCTCTTGCTTTTCTACACCGTTCGCCTACAAACACAAAAAATCATGTCTTAAAAAACATGGAAAAAATCACCGTGTGAACCGCGTGCAAGTTTTCAAAAAAAAAAAACTTTTGAGTAGTTCGATGAAAGGCCAAACTTTTGACAGAAAAATTAAAAATTTATTGTAGAATTTAAAAATATATTTTAGAGCTCCCCGCATTTGCTATAATTGCATTGACCTGAATTAGGAAACTATAGCCTTAGTGATGGTTCCCACACATCAATTTTTACTCGACAAGTCTTGAGTTTTTAGGAAGTAGGTGTAAAAAAAATTTGACCGTTCTCGTCAATGTTCTTTCTGCCTTTTATTTTTGTATTCGTAATAATCTATATGAGCTTAAGTTTAAAGTAAAGAACAAGAAAACTGACGACACAAACTAATTGCGTATGAATGTACACGCAGATTCAAAATGGTATTAAAGAAAATCTGACTTGTCTGAACCAGCACTTAGTCTTTGCTGGGAATATAGAGTAGATATCAGACATCCTGATGATCTTGAAAGAAAAATCAAACTTTTGACATAAACTCAAAAGGATACACGTGTAGTAAGAACTAGGGTATTCAATTAATCGGGATTTTGCCTTAATCGGTTAATCGCTCGATTAATTAACCGAGGTTTTGGTTTAACCGGTTATTTTTGTTATTGACCGGTTAACCAATTAATAAATTTTATTATAAATTTAATAAATAAAAATGCATAAATTATTTATTATTTGGAGTTTATTAGTAAAAAAAAAAACAATAACATTACAAACAACAATTCTTGAACTAAAACGAGCAAACAAAAAATAATTCATAAATATGTAATACGAGAACATATTTTTTAATGTATACATAAATATTATGTGTTAATTAAAAAATAAGCCTTAGGATAATTTTATTAGTTATTTCAATAGTTTAAGGAGACTAGACCTTAAAAAATAATGCCTAAGAAAAATTATTTGGTTTGAATGTTTAGGATTTAAGCGATTCTTTTCTTTAGTTTTGACAAAACTTGACTTGGAAAAAATTCTTTCATTTATCGTAGATGTTGGAGAAATCGAGTGCAACCCATAATACAAAATATCTAATTGTTCAGTCCTTTTACTGTATTTCTCTAAACATATAAAATCTTCTATTATTACATTAGAGTCCTGTTTTAATTTTCTTAAATTTTTAGCACTTCTAATTGTTTCGGTTAAATCTGTTAAAAGATTGATATGAGAAGAAATGTAAAGAAGAAAAAAAGTAGCTAAACACATACATATAAAAGCTGTTGACAGCAAACACAAATTTTAAATGAAGATCACTGAACACCTTCTTCGTTTGTATGAGGAAATATTTTCTAAACACTTACCTTTTGTATATTAGGCGAAACAAATAATTAAAAAAGCGATAAAATATGTTGTAATACTATGAAAATTAAAAATTTTGTTTCATCGGCTAATCGGCTTAAATTAACCGGTTAAATCGTTAATCGAAAATATCCAATTTTAAATTAACCTTTCAGTTAATCGGGTAGTAATTAATCGGTCAACCGAATGAATACCATAGTGAGAACATTTCCACTATTCATTGTGGACCCGGTTCCGCATTAATTTAAATTAAGGATTGATTTCTTCCAAACTTTGAAAATACTAATTTATAGAGCAAATTTACGACAGAGAACAGGGATGCAAAACGTGGCACAATTGTGCAATTTCTGGCCTTTTGAATGTTTGATGGCCCTGTGGAAATCTATTTTGGCCCTTTCAGATCCAAATTCAATTAACTACTTCAAATTGTTATATAAAATCTATAGCATTAGAAATAATTAACTTAAATTTAACATTTTAAAATCTAAATATTTCCGTAATTTTAATTAAGTTTTTTGTTTATTGTAATAATTGATCTATTTATCTATTATTATTACTATATTTGCAGAATTATTTTAAATATTAGGACACATACATATGTTTAAACTAACTTTTCTGATTCTTATACTTTAATTATAAGATAATGTATCTTGTTGTATTAGAAAATCATTAAATAAATAAATTGTATAATACATTTTGCAATGTATTTTCTTCCTTTTTCAAACAGTAATTTTATTTAAGAAATTGTTTGTTCAGCACCAAATAAACCGCACAAACGGTTTGATCTATGATAGGATAAAAAAAAACGTACGAAGCTTGTTTGTAGGAAAGTCAAAAATTGTAAATATTCACAAAAACATCATGTTGTAGTTGTCAAAACGCTATTACAAAAAAAAGATTGGCCCTATCAAAGGTTTTTGGCCCTTTTAAATCGTCAATTTGGCCCAAAACTCAAAATGCATCACTGATAGAGAAACATTTGTACAATGACCATTGCACAAACAGTTAAGGAAAAAAACTCTAAATACACACCTTGATTTGCGGTTTTGAAAGAACTCGCAAAAGAATTTAAAAATAAATTTATGCAATTATTTAGTGTATTAAAAAATAACTTTATTTGTAAATAAAATTCGTAAGAATAACAAGAAAAAAACTAATAATAAAAAAAAAAATTCATAGGAAATAAGCAGTGTGACCAGATGAAAAAAAAAATTTTACAGCTAAATTCGGCATCAATTAATAATTCATTTAATTAATGATGTGCTAATAATCCCAATTTTTGAATGAAAACACTGAAATTTATTGTTGTGGGAAAGCTAGTTTCTATGCGCATTTCGCTGGTTGCTTATGCCAGCTCGTCAGGAAACTTTTTCCAAATACTTTAGAAAAGCTAAAAATATTATACAAGTAAGACCATAAAGTGAATAAGAATTTTAAAACACTCAGGTCTTAAATGTAACAATATCAAAGCTTCAACAAAGACACAACAATAAACATGTCCAAAAAATGCTAAAAATAATGCTTAATTTTTTTAAATATTTTTGTTAAAAATTTATTGCCAGTATGAGATTTTATTCGAAGCAAAATACATTTTAGTGATTTTTTTTTTAACGAAATTGAAATAAATGGTGGCATTTGAAACACATAAATATGAAGCACAGGTAGTTGATATTAAATTTAGGGGCCGCAAACCCCTGATTCATGCTAAATTTAAACGATTTATTTCTATGATATACAGTTTTTTTTAGATCAATTTATTTTTTATAGTTTGACAAAAGTTAAGGCTTTAGAATTATTATTTTGTCAGCAGTTTAGAGCAAACAATTTATTAGAGCACAAATTTACACTATTGAATTTTATATCTTAATACAAAGTGAAATTTCCTTTTACTTTTATATCGTAATATCAAAGGGCAAATAATATATACCAACAACATGATGGGGGCATTTCTAATATACCCCGAATATTCGGTTTTTTAACAAGACAGGTTTCTTAACATAAGAATTATCCCTTTTAATACGAAATTATTTTAGTTACAACTATTTTAAGTCAAAATTTATTATAATTTATAAAAAAATTTAAGTAAATCAATAGAACTATTCGTCCAAATTTTTAAAATAAATAATGCTAAAAAAAAGCTTAAAATATTTTCTAAAAATGCTAAATAAAATGACAAGTGCTACATGAAAATTTTGCAGCTAAATAAAAAATTTTAATGTTTAGCCTGCAAAAATGCCAAAATGGCCAGACTGGAAATAAGTCAACGTACAGCCACTAAACTATTAACGAATTAATGAGGTTTTTAGGGGTTCTCGGCTTGTTATGTCGTATTTGCGGACCAGGTTTTCCAAAACATCCCAGAAGTGTTCGATTGGGTTGAGGTCCGGTGACTGGGGTGGGGCATTCAGCTGTCATGGCGCGTGGTATATAAGCCAGTCTCGAGCAACGTGTGTTCTGCTGGAAAATCCACTAATTTCCCAGACCCTTTCAACTGACGACTTCAAATTTTGCTCCAAAATATTTTTATAGTAATGGCGGTCCATATTACCTTTGACAAAAACCAAACAACCCATCCCAGATGATGCCATAGCCCCACAAAACCATAACACTGCCTCCACCGTGTTCTACAGTAGGTATGACATTCTTTGGGTCAAGAACAGTGTTAGGCCATCATTTCCAAAAATATTATACTTATTTTCATCAGTAAAAAGGGCAGTATTCCAGAAATTCTTCAAATTAGCCTTAGCGAACTCAAGGCGGAGTTGACGGTTTTTATCCGAAATTAGTGGCTATGTAAAACATTTATTACTGTTCTGGATGTTACAGTGACATTAGAACATCTTTCAAGATGTTCCGCCAACTTCGGAGCATTTATTTTTGGATTTTTGTCCACATCCTTCATAAAACACCTAACATCCCTTCCTGAAAGCTTTTTTGGTCGCCCGGATCTTGGCTTGCTTTCACCACTGTTGGTGTTTGCATAGTTTCTTATAATTTTTTGGACTGTAGCTCGAGTTAATTTTATTTCAATTTTTTGTCAATTCCTCAATAGGATTTGTCTTCCTTGCGGAGTTTGACCACTCAAATACGCAATGAATTTTCTATTTATTTTCTACCTTCCATTTAGAAAAAAGTCGAACTTTAACAAACACTTTTTGTAACATAATGATAGTATTGCTTTTAAAGCAACCCAAATCTGTAAAACTACCGGTTGTTTTCATATCCCACATAATCTTATATATTAAACTCATGAAAACTTAAAAATATCTTGGTGTAGGTATGTAGAGTTTTTTCTTAACTGTATGTACATACAATGAGGAAAAAAAGATGATTTTGGCTGAAAACAAAGAACAATAAAAAATGCTTCTTTTATTGTTTTATTCATATATACAATATACATATATATAGAGCAATTCCATATGAAAACGATCAAAATTGGCAAATTTTTGGACGACCCCTCTCCGATTTTAAAATAAATAGTCTCAATCGATTGCCCAGCAAAAAATAATGTACCTACATATTTTTTTTTTTTTTTTATAGTGACTGGTTTAGTGGTGGTGTACACCACTGTCATGTGAAAAATTGAAGAATTCTTCATAAGGGACCTCATTGAAATTTGTTTTAAAAAAAAACTACTAAAGCGATCGCAACGAGTGATAGCTCGTTGGAAAGGTATTGAATCAGGCTTTAATAAAAATAAAATTTTCCTAATTTTTCTTAGAAATTTACCTTTAAATTTTCCCAAGAAAATTTAATTTTCCGATTTTCCACAGAAGCTCTTAAATTTTCCGGTTAATTTTTTTTTTTTTTGGATTCCTCATAATTTTTGCTTTAAGAATCAGCAATAAAAAAATGGGCCCCGACTCCTTGTTTGGACAGGAGAAGAGCATTTAAGAGACCACCTTGTTAAAAATACATTTTAAAAATTACACTGTGCACGAAATTGACACTTTTTTTTCGTGACAAGCTGGGCACCTGGCGTTTTAACATAATTCGGGTACGCTGAATCCAGTGGTGCCCTCGGTTTTTTAAGATTGGCTCTGGTTTTCGAGATATACCGTTATTTCTAAAATGGAGGAGGTTGCACAACATATGTTCGCGTAACTCAAAAACGCTTTAGCTTATTGAAAAAACTTAAAAAACCGAAATTCCGCAATAAAATTTTCTTTGAGAAAAGTAAAACTTCGTTCTAATATCCGCATTTGTTTTAGAAACATAATTTTTTTTTTGAAAAAAAAAATAATTTTTTTTATCAAAATTTTGAAATTTTTGTTTTTTAAAAATTCATAAAAAATTGAAAAATGCAGCGAGGCTTCTAATTTTTTGCAGGCATATAAAAAACGAAGCTGCAAACAAAACAAGCCATAAGCGATTAAAATCTGTTAGCAACTTTTGATTTTATTCACAAAAGTCGACAAATTTTGATTAATTTAATAATCTTAAATATTAATTTAATTATTAATTTAAGAATCTTAAATTAATCAAAATTTGTCGACTTTTGTGAATAAATTCAAAAGTTGCTAACAGATTTTAATCGCTTATGGCTTGTTTTGTTTGCAGCTTCGTTTTTTATATGCCTGCAAAAAATTAGAAGCCTCGCTGCATTTTTCAATTTTTTATGAATTTTTAAAAAACAAAAATTTCAAAATTTTGATAAAAAAAATTATTTTTTTTTTCAAAAAAAAAATTATGTTTCTAAAACAAATGCGGATATTAGAACGAAGTTTTACTTTTCTCAAAGAAAATTTTATTGCGGAATTTCGGTTTTTTAAGTTTTTTCAATAAGCTAAAGCGTTTTTGAGTTACGCGAACATATGTTGTGCAACCTCCTCCATTTTAGAAATAACGGTATATCTCGAAAACCAGAGCCAATCTTAAAAAACCGAGGGCACCACTGGATTCAGCGTACCCGAATTATGTTAAAACGCCAGGTGCCCAGCTTGTCACGAAAAAAAAGTGTCAATTTCGTGCACAGTGTAATTTTTAAAATGTATTTTTAACAAGGTGGTCTCTTAAATGCTCTTCTCCTGTCCAAGCAAGGAGTCGGGGCCCATTTTTTTATTGCTGATTCTTAAAGCAAAAATTATGAGGAATCCAAAAAAAAAAAAATTAGCCGGAAAATTTAAGAGCTTCTGTGGAAAATCGGAAAATTAAATTTTCTTGGGAAAATTTAAAGGTAAATTTCTAAGAAAAATTAGGAAAATTTTATTTTTATTAAAGCCTGATTCAATACCTTTCCAACGAGCTATCACTCGTTGCGATCGCTTTAGTAGTTTTTTTTTAAAACAAATTTCAATGAGGTCCCTTATGACGAATTCTTCAATTTTTCACATGACAGTGGTGTACACCACCACTAAACCAGTCACTATAAAAAAAAAAAAAAAATATGTAGGTACATTATTTTTTGCTGGGCAATCGATTGAGACTATTTATTTTAAAATCGGAGAGGGGTCGTCCAAAAGGTGATCGCTTTCATATGGAATTGCTCTATAAATTTTTTTTTTTTTGATTGTTCAAAAGTAAACGAAAAAAAATTTGTTTAAAGATAACAGAGGTAATCCCGGATAATTGATATTGCCGGTTAATTGATTCAGGGATAATCGAGGCCCCACTGTATTTGTTTTTTTTTACCATCCATAAGCATTGTTGGAAAAGAAAGAGAGATGTTCTTCATTATGTTTGGATTCAGCTGTCAGTATGGACATTTTTAAAGCTTTTTCGGTAATCGGGAGATCTCCATTAATAAAATCTCTTCATTTTAATTTTTTTCAGATAAAATTTTTAATTTTTATATTATCTCTAATATGTAATATAAAAGATAATCATATAAAAGAAATTATTTAGAAACTATAAAAAAACAAAATTAAACATTTTAATGACTTTAAACATGCTGCTTTCTGTTTGGCGCCTGACCGACCGACGCGTCGTTGGCCGCTCTCTTGTTCCCTTATCAGCTACAAATTTATATGTGTAACAAATTTGTTTCGTTACTAAATTATTTAAATAGTTTGTATTACAACAATAATGTTCAAAGATCATCAAATTAGAGTTGCATTAGGTTTTGTAATATTTAACATTAAATAAAAATTCAGAGCATTTTAATTTTAATAAAGATAAGGATATTTTAAACAGTTTGAGTTCTTATATGTACATATTTTTTAAAATTTGTTGTAAAAAAATAGTTTGAACTTTTTGATTAAGTAAGGAAACATTATCAGTTTTTTTTTAATATAAATGAATAGTAAAATATTCAAAACTAATGATTTAAAAACAATTTCTTTTGAGACTAGAATTTTATAAATTTTTTTTTTTTTTTTGCTTATATGAACAGGCCTGACGGGCAATGTTTTCTTTAATTTCATTCAAATTATTTCTGAATATTGGCTCAAAGACGGGTCCCGCCAATGAAAGTAAGCACCAACCGTTCTTGCTGGAATTATCCCCAGTGACTTAGCAGAAACTAAATTAAAACATCAGAGAGAGAGGACTTAAATATATTGTCATGGAAGATGGGGAATTTATCTAAAGGCCGCTAAACCTTTATGCATTATGCATTTATGCATTCGAGACAGCAGGCAATACGAAGACACGACTACAAATGCTGTTGGCTGCAATTGTAGTCGCGTAATCAGCTACTGAATTATTTTGAAGACGACAGCTACAATTGAAAAAAATATAAACAGCTGTATTTTTATTATGTATTTACATATCTGTGGTGCCACAATCATTTTTTTTATGAATTGAACAACATGCGTAATTGCAGACTCGTACACAAAGTTAATTTAAGCCTACATATCGAGCCTTTGGTGCAATACCGTAGTAAGTCAAAAAATCGCGAACTGAGAAAAATGCATTTGAAGTTTTGAATCACCTTTTTGATAGTATTTTCGTTTACTAAAGTTATTTTTTTACAAGTTTTTTAATAAAGAGGAATGTTTTATAATTAAATTAGGTAAAAAATTACTAAAAATATGAAATATTTATTTATATTTAAGTATTTTGTATCAACCTATCAATAATGTATCGTTATTGTCACAAAATTAACGACAAAATTATGAATTAATTCGGAATATATCGATATAGCAAATAAAGCATAAGAAGAAATGATAACTAATTTTTTTTCAACAAAGATGAATTGTGAAATAATACGAACAAGTAAAAAAGAACACAAATTATGCAGTTGTGTTTTTGTGCCTAAAACGTAGCAAAAAAAATTTATTGCCTTATTGTTTTTTCACAATTTATTTTCTGTTTGTAAGTTAAAGGAAATATTTCATTATTGCAAATAAATATTGTTGGACAAAGCTAGAGGCAATAAAGCCATTTTTAGCTGTAAAATCTGAACAGTTAGAGATAGAACCATAATCTTTTTTTCTTCAGATAGATATATCCCCAAAGATCATTACCGCATACCCAGTTCAAAAAATTCAAATTTTGAGTTACTACGGTCTTGCAACAAAGGCTCGATATATAAAAATACTTATTTATTATACATTTTGTGACACAGGGTCTCCACCTAAGATAATATCTGATAAAATATCTGAGAGAACGTCGACAGAATGAGAGAATACATTTCTTCATGTTAATCTTAATATTAAACAAGGGGAACACGTATTTTATAAGATTTCATAATCGACTGATTGTCGTAATATTAAAAATATTAACAAATTTTAATATTTGGCAGACATGTTGGATATTTGTCAAACTTTTTGTTGTGTCTAGTGCTAAAAGTTATCATTTCAGCGAAAACTTTGCAGAGAAAAGACGTAAATTCTAATTTGTTTGCCCCAAAACAGTTTTTTGTTTAGAGCACTTTTTACTACAAATAATTTTTCTTTATTTTATAGCACGTGATCCATTTCGAGGTTCCCTACTTTTAAAAAAAAAAATATTTAATTTCTGAAGATTATGTCTATCAAATGTCGGCCGTTGCTACGTCGCAGATGGTCCATCCGTTGAGTCCAATTTTCGATGACTCGTTCGAGCATTTCGACTGGTAACTGGCGTATGACACGCGAGATGTTTTCCTCCAAGGCCTGAATCGAAGCCACAGATTACACACAGATATGTCACGAGACGGAAGATTTTTTGTCTCTTTCTTAGAAAGTTGAGATTTATTTGCAAAACTGCCATAATAATTAAATTTCAAGTTTACCACAACACGAGTAAATAATATTTAATTAAGTAAATAACATTATAAAACAAAACAATATTACTAACAACATTTTTTTGCACAAAATAAAAGGTTTGTTGAACTAATGCTTTTGTTAAACGTGGTTTGTGTTTTGTTATTTTTGTTTTGATCACGCAATTTGTGTTGATTGTAGAGGCCTGTTTTTACACATTGCCACTTCACTACCAAAAAACGCTTTTTGTCTCTTTCTTCAAAAGCTGCCCTAGCAACTGATTGGGGCCTTTTTCACACGTCACTTTTTACATATCTGTGTGTAATCTGTGATCGAAGCGGGTTTGTCCGCATAAACTTTAGACTTTACATATCTCCACAGGAAAAAGTCTAACGATGTGAGATCACACGATCTTGGTGGCCGATTATGTTGACCATAAGTTGAGCGAAGTGCGCGAAACACATTCCTCACAGAACGTGAATTTTCGTAATAAAGTTGAACGATTTGTAAACGTTGTTCAGGCACAAGTCTTTCCATTATGAAATGCCAAACAATACTAAACAAAAATAACATGACAGCATGACACGACTAACACGTGATCTGTCAAAAAAGGCTATTGAAAAAAATATCTCTACTTGAACCACCCTTTATTTTTTCTGCTTTTTAAACAAATAGCAAGCAAAATTGCCGCAGCACAATCGTCGTCAGCATTCATTGAAAGCAAAACAAAAATGAAATATTAATGTTTGTACGAAATATGATTGTGCTGTTTATTGGCAAACAGAATCAAAAACAAACTGCATGTTTGTCAAGCAGTTTGTGTGGTTTATTATGCCCTTTAGTTTATGAATTCTAGTTCGTTAAAGTTTTAGAGCACTTTATCAATATCTCTTTTTGGTATCATAAGAAAGTATTTCGAAATACATTTCACATCACGTATTAAATATACCGATTTATTAACCCCTTAAGAGCCAACTTCAAAAATTAGTATTTCATCTATCTTAAAATTTTGTCGATATGTATAATAATATTTATTCAAATATAAAATGTTATAGAGAACACTTCAAGTTTTTGTATGCTTTATTTTTAGAAGCTCCATCATATAAAATTTTAAAGTTATTAGGGTTAAAAAAATTTCATTTTGGAATTCCTTAATAAGTTTGAGTAAAAATATATATGTGGTAATAATGTGTCCTTTTTCATATTTAATTATAGTAATATGTAAATATTTGAAGAACTTTTTTAATCAAAGCCCTTAAAGCTTTGGTAACATGTTTATATTATTGTAATATAATTATTGTTATATCGACATAATTAAAAATACAGCCAATTTAGTAAAAAAAAAGTCAGTCAATAAGTATGAGTATTTAAAATGGGCACTTAATGGGTTAATAAATCGGTATGCTTTAAACACCATGTCAAACGCACTTTGAATTTTTCAATGATACCCATAGTGCTTAGATTCATTTTATACCTTAAGAGATATGGATAAAGTATTTTGAAACTTTTACGACCTAAAGCTCTTAAACTAGGAGCGTTGGCGTGACAAATATCTTCCTATATAACTTCTTTTAAGGATACTAAAAGTAATAATAATATAAATTTGGTGGTGAGCCGAGCTTATTTATATTATTGTTTCAGTCCGGTTCTTGGCTTTTTAACAAAAAAAAATATTCTTTTAGCACTAATTCTTCTAATTTTGATTTATATTAGCAACACTTTTTCTGTTTTGTAGCGGACAAAAATAGAAATTAGTTTAATTTGACTACAACGACAAAATTAGCATAGACTACAACCTGCAGCCATGAAGCCGTGTCGCCGTTAAAATAATAATTTCCATATACACACATGGGGGATTTCATGTCAAGTGACCCAACTTTTGAAATCGATGTCTTCCGAATTGGTTGACATTTGCACCAAGGTTAGTCTTATTGGATAGTAGTTTAGACACAAATTTTCAACAAGATCGGTCAAAAAGTTTCTGAGTTAGAGGGGGTCAAAATTTGACATTTTGGCCAAACCGGTGTTCTTTCTCATCCATGTAACTTCTATTGGTGTTAGCAAAATTTGTCCAAAACAAATTAGATAGCTATTTCTTCAAACTTTCGAAAAATTATTTTTTTTTTTAAATTTTTTAAAAATTTTTTTTTTAATTTTAAAACTTATTTTTTATTTTTTTTTAAAGGGTATTTTTTTTTTTTTTTGTTTTTTTTTTTTGCTCAAAATAAAGCTTAGGTCTTTTCCTTTAAGTTATTTATGGTCGCTTTTTGGGATGCGAGTGGGTTATGTATAAAAAGAAATAATTAAGCCATATTAGACTGAAATCGGATAACGGCTAGAAGTTCTATAATAAGAAAACAAATGAAATGTATGCACCGAATGAAACCAAATTTACATCGATCTATAACGCATATATATATATTTTAGCCCTTCCTTGGTCTAGTATTTTGCACATGTAAGACTCAGATTTATCAAAATATTTATTTGTGAATTATGTACCAGAAAATCGATAAATATTCTACAAAAAAGCTTTTCTGTGAAAAAAGCTTTTGTTATTAAAAAGTAATATGCATTTGAAGTTAAAATTCTGAAAAAGTATTTTTGTTTTTTTTGTAATTTTTTTAGATAAAAAAAATTTTGATTCTTTTCTATTTATAAAAAAAATTGTTAATTAATCGACCAGACTTGCAATTTTTTAAAATTCTGCTTTAAAATTCCATTAGTGTCCATATTTTTGCATATCTATTATGAATTTGTGTATGTATGTATATCTTTTATAAATTTTAAAATTGTTTTAGGTTTTGAAATCTAGACACAATTCCGTACACATTGATGTATAATATTTAGAGTTTCTTGTTTACCGCTCTTTTTGGATTACCGGGAAAGCGGGAAATAAAAATAATTTTCCCGGGATCCCGGGATTACCGCCCAAAATTTTTATTTACTTATTTCTTCATTGAAACTAATATTTCTTACTGGCCAGTAGGCTTAAAATAATAAAATAATAAAAATTATTAAAATATTATATTTATATTTATATATATAAAAATTTAAGATAGAAGTTATTTTAAGACACTTCCCAGTAAAAAATGGTAAGCAGTTTTGTAAGGGAGTGAAGCACAATACCCCATTACAAACCTGCTTACAAGATATGACGAATTCCCATTTGGAAGCACTAGATTTTCCTCTCTGCTAAAAAACAATTTGATGACTGATTGCGTAATAAAAGAAAATTCATTTCTATGTTCGGTAATATTTCGGGAATTACCGTAAACACATTTTTAATTCATAGCAATACAACCTGTTTTTATGTAAGGGATTAACAGAAGTACTTAGAACTTTGCTCGTGAATTTTTTCTTTAAAGTAATGATTTCAATAATTCACTTAAAACCTGCTTACCTCTAAGGGATAATGCGAAGTTATTAAATTATTTTTATATACTTAAATTAAAAATTCACTTCAATGCTTTTCGCTCTCCTGCTTCTTAGTAGTATGTAATAGCCAGCGCATAAATCAGCGCCCATGTACTTTTCTTACTTCCGAAAACCTTAAAATTTTTTACTGGGTATACTTTAAGGTTATCTATAAACAATATTTTAAGGTGTTACACACATCAGCACAAATGCATAATACCCTCTCCACTATTGTGGTGTGGGTATAAATATTGAAGTCTTAGGGGAATATAATTTTTAGAAGGGCGAATAGGAACTGAAAGCTTATCATTACGAAGAAGGAATTCTGAAACAATTTCGTGAAGGTCGGTCCATAATTTACCTACGGCCCCATGTTAAGACCA
Source organism: Pollenia amentaria (assembly GCA_943735925.1). NCBI lineage: Eukaryota > Metazoa > Arthropoda > Insecta > Diptera > Polleniidae > Pollenia > Pollenia amentaria. Next base: position 166,623,168 of record OX031007.1, read on the forward strand.
CCATCGCAAATCATAAAGGTATGGCTAAAAGTGTAACGAATAATGATTTTGTGGCTTAATTTAACATTATCTAGTTTCATAAGACTCGCATTCACTCGAAATGCCCCATATAAAACACAATCTCGGAAAACACTTTACTACGCCCTACCTTTACTACGTTGTAAAATTTAGCATAATACAGTTTGCTAAGACAAGAAATAAAATTTTATGAATTTAGGTCTATAATTTACCATAAGCCTTATATAAAGCCCATTCTCAAAATCAAGCTTAATAAGCCTTAAACTGCAGCAAATTTTAATATTGTTGTGAAATATAGTCGGATAAAACAGCTCGAGTCCAACATAGATATAATAAAGTTTTAAAAAAAGTAAATTTCCCAGGAATCCTATTAATTTCCGGGACAGGAAATCCCGTGAACAAACTTTAATATATTCCAATAGGAGTAACCGTTTACAAAATACAGAATTATTTTCCTTTTATTCCAAAATCTCCCACTGTATGCTGGTCTTTAAATGTTGACCAAGATAAAAAAAACAACAAATATTTTAATAAAAGGGAAGCCGATAAGTATAAGGGTACACTATCTCCATATGAACTAATTTCTTTTAAGTATGCTTTAGTAACATCGACTTGATGTTGAACGTATATTTGAATATATTTTCCGGTTTTGTGGGACAAACGCAAACATGAAAAAACGTAACATTATATTTTGTAATAAACATTTGTTTATGTATATAAAACAAACTAAAAATTATTAGTTTGTGTTTTTTGGGATGCATATTTGGGCATATTTTTAAGTTTTTTTTTTGGGAATATTTGCATGCATATTTTTAACATTTTTGTGCATATTTAAACTTGCCCTGTATATTACATATTATATTACAAGATACACAAACAAAACAGCATAATTATTTAATTTGCCATCAAAAGATTCATATAATGATGATATGCTTTCAAATTTCAATGAGTTAATTTTAGCCACAGTTTCTGTCCGTCTTTTTCATATATTGTACATACTTATTTAATTTTTTTTAGCAAATGCAAAGAACCAAAACTATTGTTACGAAACCTCACTTAGGAAATGTGAACCAGCCCAACTAGCTCAAGATACTGGGCGTGTCTCCTCAACCCTTCTTCACCTTTCCGGTTTCTCACAATAAAAAAAAATGTACAAAAAAAACTAAGTCTAACTTCAAACTAAAAAAAAACTAAAAATATAAACTAACCCCACCTCGAACCACAATAAAAAAACTACAGGAAAAGGTGTTCACTTCCTGTCCCGCCGCCCTTACCCAACCTATATCATCTAAACAGATTCTAGATGATCCCATTCGTGTACTCACCAACAATTTACCCGGCCATCCAAACCCACTATCTGAAATCCTTTAAAAAGACAATTACCAAAACATATTTATAATACAATAATCAAGACATTTATTACAATAAAAAAAACCCACTAAAATAAACAAATAAAATCTAATAAAACTTAATTTATCCTTAACATATTTTAAAATAATTAAATATTAAAACACAAAAAAAAAAATAAATAAAATCTAAGATCAAGAAACCTATATATTATTATAACGATAATTAAAAATTTCAGGACTAACTATTATTGGGAATAATGGAAAATATTTCCTCAAATTTCGATATAATTACTACCCTGCAAGAGCTCTCTTTAGGTGTCTAATTTCAGAAACACTTTTCCCTTTGTTTCTGCGTTCGCGGCCTTACTAAATAACCCGATAAATAGTTAATTCCTAAAATAAAATATGGTTCTTAATTTTAGATTAATAATAAACAAAACTAACACTAATAGAACATAAATTAACAAACTTAAATCTAATTTGACAAACTCTTATTTTACACTTAACACTAAAAAATACTAAAAAATAATAAATTTCTCTTTTCCCAATTTATTACGGAAATTACTTTTTCTCTGGGTACTGCCCGTTTCACATACGATATTACTTAAAATCTTGTGTGGGTATGCGGCTAGACTAATTCCACCACACTTGGTATTTCATTTGGTTGTTAGCCCCGCTCTTAATTATCGGATCAATAACCCCACTTTTAATTTCCTTTTGTTTCTTTTATTATGTATTTGGAATAAAATAAACTTTTTGTTACCTTAACTTTAAGTTTTTTTTCTCTCGGTAAGACCAGGGACCAATTTTAAAGAACGTTTCTTCTCCGTTCTTCCCCACGGCTCCAAAACCTTTCCTTTCCAGTACAATCTAGGAACAATTTAAGAATTATTTACTAAGATAATCTCCCAAAACTGTTGACTGTTAAATTCTCTTGCTCACTACTATGGCTTACTTCACAATGACAGCAACATTCACCTTTGGCGTTCACAATAAAGTACCAATTTTCCTCCCCCCTCAAAATAAATAAATTTTTATCACACCAATCATTTCAAATTGTTTTTATACCAATTTTACAATTATACTTAGTAGAAAACCTTTCCATCTTAAAAAAACTCTAGTTATTTTCTTGTTCGAAAAATAAAATTACACTATATGAACACTTTGAAGCACAAGATGGACGACCGTAGAAATTGTTGCTATCATTGTGATCCAAGCTTGATCATTTTAACAATTTTTAATTTTACCTCCTACGGAGTTTGAACTATAACACTTGATTTTCATTTCTTTTACTTACTTGGTTTTGGAGCAATGACGTTTTATTAATATGTATGTATATCGGATGGCTGAATTTTAACTCCCTGGTTCTCTCTAACCTTTTCCCCTGGTGACTTCCTAAAATAATGATTATGATTCAGGACTTAAAGGTCCATTTTTAATTATTTTAAACTATAACTCACTTTGTTTTTCCTTAACCCGAAACTTAAGACTTTCCTGTCTAAACTTCTCACTAAGTTTTTAAACACTTTTCACTTTTATACTTTGGTTTTTTTTTTCCTTTCACCAATACTTAGCACTTCTTAATTGAACCACTTATATTTTGCTAATGACCTAAACAAATTAACTTCTACTTAACTTAAGGTCAGTTTTGGCTAAGCTACACTTAACGGACATAATACACGAACAAATCTATATAAAAAAAACAACCACAACTACAGAACTTTAACATTATATACAGCCTTAAGTTTCCCAAGAGGTCAATGATCGTTTCCTGTGATTTTAAAACTTTTATATATAAAGAAGAAACTCACCCCTCTTCGGAACTATGCTTATCGTTAACGCCCTGTGTTAGTAGCTACCGGCCGTACTACCATAATCAGCAACTGTGATTTTTCCCTTATGTCATCGTCAAATGTCATAAACCAAATAAACAATACTTGACAACCATTTACATGCAACACACTACTAAAATTATTACAATAATTTAATTAAATAAAAAAAACATTATAAACCAACATACAAAAAAAACAATTAAACCAACCACCAACGAAGAAAAACACACAACAACCCCACACCAGGACAACAACAACCACAAGGTGAGTAAAATCTAATAACTACATAAAATCACCCAATGGTTTTATTTTTTTCTTGTTTAGTTTTCCTGTTTTTTTTCCATAGCCCAGTATTACCGATGCCCTACCTCACCACCACTTATGGCCAATGTCAACAAAACTCTGTGGTTACAAAATTATTGCAGTAACAACAGTGTGACAAGGGAATCAAAAATCCGCGAAAACTTCAGAGAAGTATAAATATTATTTTACACGATTGAGTTTTTTACTAAGAAAAATTTTGATGCAGGCGCTCAACGTAGGCCACACCCACTTGATGAGTTAGCCGGGCAACTAATTATTTTACACTGGTACTGTTTACATTAGGAACATCAGGGAAGTTATTTAAATTTGAAAAAATAAGAAATGGTACTTTGTGTTTTTGTATTTTCAGGTACATGTTTAGTTACAAAAACAAAAAAAAAATAAGGACGGACAACAACACAGCAACACGCATAAATAAATTTGTTGGGTGTATATGGCCCTAATAATTACACATGGATGGACAGAGACAACCTAGTCTAATATAGCACGAAATTTCTATTGCACAGGTAAGTAAATGATAAAATTAAATTTTGAAAAAAAAGAAATTACAATACTATTGCACTGGGGTTTTCTATTGCACAATTTAAATAAAATAAACTTACGTTTATTTTATATGAAGAATTTCATTGTGTTTTTTTTTTCTTTAACCGCGTAAAGTGGGTTAACATTTTACTTTTACAACCCCAGGGAGGTATATCGGCTTATTGTTTAATGTCCTTAGAATGATATATACCCAACGGAGAACCAGATAAGGTTTCCAACTCGTACATATTGTTTCCCAATATTCGTACTACTCTACACTTTGTAAACTTTTTACAGAATTTAGCATTGATATTGTTCTGAAAGTTGCTGAGTACAAAGTTTCTCTTATAGACTTCCTGTCCTGGCACAAACCGAATTAGTCTTGCTCTCTTATTATACCTTAAAGAGCTTTTTTCGTAGGACTTATGTAAGTTTTCCCTTATTTTCTCTCTAATTAAGCGTATTCTGTCTTGGTCCTCTAAAACTATGAACTCACCATCCTCGAGGGATTTTAATTCTCTAGCTAACCTATAATCACTACCAGAAGTAAACATGTTATGTCCAAATAAAGCCATAAAAGGTGTCAGACCAATAGCTGAGTGAACAGAATTCCTCAGGGCTAATTCGATACATGGTAGATTTAGATCCCATTCGCGGTGATCGTTTTCTAAGTAAGTCCTGATAGCTGTTAATACGCTTTGATTAACCCTTTCAGCTGCATTTGATTGCGGAGAATACACAGCGGTTTTCATATGCCTTACTTTGTAGTTCTCTGTCATTCTTAAAAATTCTTTAGAAACAAATTGTTTTCCATTGTCGGAGTGTATTATTTCGGGAACTCCGAAATTATGAAAAACCTCCTCCACTAAGAATTTAACTACATTAGAAGCAGTTGCCTCTTTCATGGCCTTAAGAAAGATGAATTTTGTGAAATGGTCTAAGACAATAAATATGTAGGCATTTCCACTTTTAGACCGCGGATACTTTCCTAGGAAATCAATGTAAATCTTTTGAAAAGGACGATCTGTAACAACTTCAGCTCCTATCTCGGGCATAAGTCTTATGTTTGTTGATTTACATTCTTTGCATTTAATACAACTGTTGACAAAATTTTTAACCTGAATTAACATGTTTGGCCAATAATATCTAGTTCTAAGTGAATAAAGTGTTTTTTGTATCCCACCATGAGCTTTATCTTTTGATTCATGTGCCTCTTGGATTAACTGATGAGTAAGGCTTTCAGGTATCCACAACTTCCACTTATATTCCTCTAGCACTTCCCCTTCAGACGGTGTATTTGTTCTCTTGAAGACTAAATTTCCAACGATTTTTAAATCTGGGAGTTTTTCATTATGTTTTTGAATTGTTTCTCTTAATTCTGTATATTGACTAGACTCAAATTCCGTAGTCTGAAATCCTAAAATTTCTTCTGGTGATTTGTTTAGCTCTTCAACCGATCTCGATAAAGTGTCGGCCACAATGTTATCGGCACCTTTACGATGTTCGATATCAAAATCGTAGCTTTGTAACTGAAGAGACCATCGCGCCAATCTGCCACTTAAGTCTTTAAAGGTCATTAGCCATTTCAGGCTGACATGATCGGTGATGACTGTGAAAGGCATAAGTTCGATATATGGTCTAAATCGTTTTATGGCTAATACGGCAGCTAAACATTCCTTCTCAGTTACGCTGTAGTTCTTTTGAGCGGGGTTTAATTTCATTGAGAAAAAAGCAATTGGTCTTTCATTATTATCGTTATCCTTCTGAAAAAGGACTGCTCCAATGCCATTATTAGAGGCATCACATTGGATAAAAAATCTCTTACCAAAGTTAGGGTGGGCTAATACTGGGGCTGAGGTTAAGGCTTGTTTCAGCTCGTTAAAACTTTTAATCGCCTCGTCGGTCACTTTAAACGTTTTACCTTTCTTAATCAAATCCGTAAGCGGTGCCGAGATTTCTGAAAAGTTTTTTATGAAGCGGCGATACCAGCCCGCCGTTCCTAAGAAACTACGAACTTCTCTTACCGATTTGGGAAGGGGTATTTGTTGTATTGCGGCGATTTTAAGAGGGTCAGTGCGCATCGTTCCACCCCCAATAACAAAGCCTAAATACCTTAATTCCCTGAAACAAAACCGAGATTTATTTAAACCTATTGTCAGGTTGGCCTTTGTTAAGCATTCTGCTACTTTTTCTAAAAGTTTTATATGACTCGAGAATGTTGCCGAAATAATCAACAAATCGTCTAAGTAAACAAAGACGTTTGATTTTAACTCCTGGGGAATGACTTTATCCATAAGTCGGCAAAGTCTTTGCGGCGCATTACATAATCCGAACGGCATGACAGCATATTGATACAATGGCCGCCCCGGAATGGTAAAAGCTGTATATGCGCGCGAATTTTGTTCTAGCGGAATTTGCCAAAAAGCATATTTTAAGTCGACGCTGCTTATAAAGTGGGTTTCGTCCAGTCGACTGATTATGCCTTCAATACTTTGTATGGGGTAGGCATCCTTGACGGTTCTTTCATTTAATTTCCTGGCATCGAGGCACAGTCTATTCTTTCCCGGCTTTCTCACCAGGGTACTTCGACTACTCCAGGGACTTAAACTTTCTTCAATAACTCCCAATTTGAGCATATTATCTACTTCAGCATAGATCAACTCTTGGACAGCAGGCGACACAGGGTAGTATCGATCTTTGATAGGGTTAGCTCCCTCCATTAATATAATTTCGTGGTTCTCTAAACTGGTTTTTCCTAGGCCATGCTGTTCAAAAGTTCGAAAACATTTCTTCACTCTTATTAACTCTCTTTCTTGCTCCACTGTTAATTCGTGCTTTTCTACTTCTTTTGTATCTAATGGAAATTTTTCGTATAATTTATTGACATCTATTTGGCTAAGATTAAATATTTCAGGGGCCAGTTCAAATTCCCTAAAAAAATCTACCCCTAAGTACGCGCTTTGCACCAAATCAGGACATAAATAAAAACGAAATTTTCGACTTAGATCCCTAAATTCTACGCTCACATCGATCCGTCCTAAAATATTGTATTCCTTGCCACCGGCCGTACTTACTGATGAAAAAACCGGAGCTATAGACACCCCTAATTTCTCAATTAGTTCCTGACAATTTTTTCCTAATAAACTAATAGAAGCCCCAGAATCTAATAACCCAGTAATTTTCAAACCTCCAATTTTTATGTCCGCAAATACCCTTGGGTCCTTATCCCCATCAAATGCCGGCGACATGGCGCAGCATTTGCGAACAGATTCTCTCGCCTGTTTTACCTCTTTTTTCTTTTCCTTAAACCGTTTTCTCGTTTTTAAAATTCTCTCTAAATTTGTTTTCCCTGACTCATTATTAAAAATTCTCTTTCTTACTCTCTTATAATTATCTAATCTTTCCCTATATGTACTATTCCTTTTACCCGGATTTTCTACATTAGTTACTTTTTTACCTATATGTCTATTTTCATTTCCTACACGCCTAAGTAAACGAATTTGCCTATTCCACGAGTCAGGGTTAACTCCTTCACTGCTGCGTACTGTCTGTACCCCTATATCCCTTAGGATTCGTCGGGAGTTTGAGTAGAGCGTGACTCTCCCGTTCTCATCACACCCTTCATGTGGTTTCCCGAACACGATGGACATCTAGGTGTTATGACGCCAACTAAACCGCATCGGTAGCAAAATAGGTTCCTTTGTGCAGACGGACAGTCCATAAATTAATGTCCCGGCGCTCGACAGTTCCAGCAAACCAAAGTGAAATTATTTCCCGAATCAGCGCTAGACTTAACACTTTTTTTAAAAGGCCTAATTTCGTCTACCAATTCTATCTTGTCCTCGTCAAAAGATTCCTCTGAAATCTCCTCAACGTGACGTCGGGTGGGACCAAAACGATTTTGCGTTATATTTGAATTAACTTCCCTTTTGAAATAATTCCTTTCAACCTCCCTACACTCATCCCTTAATTGCTCCACGGTATAAATTCTCATGGGATATAAAATTTGCGATATATTTGGCTTTAGATTTCTTTTAATAATTCGTATTACTTCCTGTTCAGGCAAAGCAGTTTTTAATCGAGACCGAAGTTTTCTCCTGGCTTGAAAATATGATTCAATGGATTCGCCCGGCCGCTGACGACGTTCCTCGAAATCCCGCATAAACTCATATTCACTTCTATTTAAGCGATATTGTTGTAATAAAGCGTCTTTTAAGTCAGGCCACCGGCGAATTTCTTTTTCTTGTAGAATTGACCAATACCAGTCCTTGGCTTCACCTTTCAACAACCTATGAAATTCTCCCATTATATCTTCCCACAAATAGGAGTGCTGTTTTTGTAGGTATTCTACTCTGAAAATAAAATCTTCGATTAGAAGGTTGTCAGTGTTTCCATCAAACATGACATCCCATTTATCCACACGTAAATTATTTCCCCCTAGGTGCCTATTTTCCCTTCCATGATATAGTATATCGTCCGAAGGACGTTCGCTAGTAGATAAATTACTGTTGGATGTTACATTCTCAAAATCAATTCTTCGTGGCAATATTTGTTGCACATTATTTTCATTTCTGCGAAAATTATTTAAATTTTTAGATCTTTCTTCCAGATTTACAGCTCCTGCTTCTTCAGATGACTGGTTCGTTATTTTCAGTTTCTGTATCTCACTCAATATTTCAGCAAACCCAAGTTTTAAACTTTCCTGTATTTTCTGGTCAATATCCCGCTCTAAATTGGACCTATACTCAATATTGGTTTCCCTAATAATACCCCGTAAAAGACTAGCATACTCTCCAGAAGTTTTCCCAGCGGATTGGGTATTATCCTGACGCGGAAGTGGTGGTGGTGGAAAAGCATATTTTGGGACTTGTGTAGGTCTTACTGTTTGGGGAATAGCTCCCGGGGTCTCAGTAATTGTAACCGGCGAGTTACTTGATAAATTTTCACTAACGTAAGTGTTAGGGTTATTTATAGAATTAGACATATCGACAATAAAACTTTCATTATTTCTTTCGCCAGGTTTCTGGGACTTTTTTTCAGATCGAGCGACAAACATTTCGGGCCGATTATTTATTAATCAATTCAACATATAACACACGACAAAATGATAAACAAAATCAAAGTTGAAAAAAAACGAAATACAAAAGAATCACTAAAGCAACAATAAACTATTTCTACAAATAAAAAAAATAAATAAGAAAAATAATTAAATAAATAAGATAAAAAAACTATTTCTAAAAAAAAAATAAATAACTTAATTAAAAAAAAATAATTAAATAAATAAGATAAAAAAAACTAGTTCTACAATTTAAAAATCAATAAAAATAATAAACAAAATTATAGCAAAACTATTTCTACTATTAAGTAAAAACAAAATTTAAAAATATTCGTTCTAAGTACATAAATAAAAAAAATAAAATAAATAAAAAATTAGCTAGGATTATTCAAAACAAAACAAAAAATTTTAAATTACGTACATATAAATTCACAAGACAAGTTAATGACAATACAAGTACATGACAAGGATTTCAGATTTTTTCTTGTGAGCTGGTGGGTAAATGTTGGTGGTAACTTTATGCGGTGTCCCAAAAAAAATTTTCTACTGTGGCTCAAAAAAAAAAAACTTCAATATATATTCGGACAGCTAAGTATTTTCCTCACATTAGGTTCCCAGTTACTACGGTTATGCACCTATGTATCAATGCAGACTAACGACTCTGATCATGCTACTAATTCCATACGGTTAGGACATCATCATCCATTCGTAGTCCGGACGTGCCTTCAAACCAATGTCAGTTCGGTCACGTCAATACTACTACCACATACATCAGGTACTTTAGCGCTATTCATAATTTGTCAATTAAGACGACTAAAGAATTTATCATAACCAAACAAAATATATTCTATATATTCCTATTAAGTCAGCAATTAGGATTTAGTAACACCTCCAAGACTAACTAGTTAAAAAAAATATAAAAAAAAACTTCAAATTGTACTTCCGATACATGTTTAGGTGATCTACATGTAATCATCCATAACTGAGTTAGGGATTTAACACTGCTATGTTATTTAGATTGGGCGCCATTTACTGTTACGAAACCTCACTTAGGAAATGTGAACCAGCCCAACTAGCTCAAGATACTGGGCGTGTCTCCTCAACCCTTCTTCACCTTTCCGGTTTCTCACAATAAAAAAAAATGTACAAAAAAAACTAAGTCTAACTTCAAACTAAAAAAAAACTAAAAATATAAACTAACCCCACCTCGAACCACAATAAAAAAACTACAGGAAAAGGTGTTCACTTCCTGTCCCGCCGCCCTTACCCAACCTATATCATCTAAACAGATTCTAGATGATCCCATTCGTGTACTCACCAACAATTTACCCGGCCATCCAAACCCACTATCTGAAATCCTTTAAAAAGACAATTACCAAAACATATTTATAATACAATAATCAAGACATTTATTACAATAAAAAAAACCCACTAAAATAAACAAATAAAATCTAATAAAACTTAATTTATCCTTAACATATTTTAAAATAATTAAATATTAAAACACAAAAAAAAAAATAAATAAAATCTAAGATCAAGAAACCTATATATTATTATAACGATAATTAAAAATTTCAGGACTAACTATTATTGGGAATAATGGAAAATATTTCCTCAAATTTCGATATAATTACTACCCTGCAAGAGCTCTCTTTAGGTGTCTAATTTCAGAAACACTTTTCCCTTTGTTTCTGCGTTCGCGGCCTTACTAAATAACCCGATAAATAGTTAATTCCTAAAATAAAATATGGTTCTTAATTTTAGATTAATAATAAACAAAACTAACACTAATAGAACATAAATTAACAAACTTAAATCTAATTTGACAAACTCTTATTTTACACTTAACACTAAAAAATACTAAAAAATAATAAATTTCTCTTTTCCCAATTTATTACGGAAATTACTTTTTCTCTGGGTACTGCCCGTTTCACATACGATATTACTTAAAATCTTGTGTGGGTATGCGGCTAGACTAATTCCACCACACTTGGTATTTCATTTGGTTGTTAGCCCCGCTCTTAATTATCGGATCAATAACCCCACTTTTAATTTCCTTTTGTTTCTTTTATTATGTATTTGGAATAAAATAAACTTTTTGTTACCTTAACTTTAAGTTTTTTTTCTCTCGGTAAGACCAGGGACCAATTTTAAAGAACGTTTCTTCTCCGTTCTTCCCCACGGCTCCAAAACCTTTCCTTTCCAGTACAATCTAGGAACAATTTAAGAATTATTTACTAAGATAATCTCCCAAAACTGTTGACTGTTAAATTCTCTTGCTCACTACTATGGCTTACTTCACAATGACAGCAACATTCACCTTTGGCGTTCACAATAAAGTACCAATTTTCCTCCCCCCTCAAAATAAATAAATTTTTATCACACCAATCATTTCAAATTGTTTTTATACCAATTTTACAATTATACTTAGTAGAAAACCTTTCCATCTTAAAAAAACTCTAGTTATTTTCTTGTTCGAAAAATAAAATTACACTATATGAACACTTTGAAGCACAAGATGGACGACCGTAGAAATTGTTGCTATCATTGTGATCCAAGCTTGATCATTTTAACAATTTTTAATTTTACCTCCTACGGAGTTTGAACTATAACACTTGATTTTCATTTCTTTTACTTACTTGGTTTTGGAGCAATGACGTTTTATTAATATGTATGTATATCGGATGGCTGAATTTTAACTCCCTGGTTCTCTCTAACCTTTTCCCCTGGTGACTTCCTAAAATAATGATTATGATTCAGGACTTAAAGGTCCATTTTTAATTATTTTAAACTATAACTCACTTTGTTTTTCCTTAACCCGAAACTTAAGACTTTCCTGTCTAAACTTCTCACTAAGTTTTTAAACACTTTTCACTTTTATACTTTGGTTTTTTTTTTCCTTTCACCAATACTTAGCACTTCTTAATTGAACCACTTATATTTTGCTAATGACCTAAACAAATTAACTTCTACTTAACTTAAGGTCAGTTTTGGCTAAGCTACACTTAACGGACATAATACACGAACAAATCTATATAAAAAAAACAACCACAACTACAGAACTTTAACATTATATACAGCCTTAAGTTTCCCAAGAGGTCAATGATCGTTTCCTGTGATTTTAAAACTTTTATATATAAAGAAGAAACTCACCCCTCTTCGGAACTATGCTTATCGTTAACGCCCTGTGTTAGTAGCTACCGGCCGTACTACCATAATCAGCAACTGTGATTTTTCCCTTATGTCATCGTCAAATGTCATAAACCAAATAAACAATACTTGACAACCATTTACATGCAACACACTACTAAAATTATTACAATAATTTAATTAAATAAAAAAAACATTATAAACCAACATACAAAAAAAACAATTAAACCAACCACCAACGAAGAAAAACACACAACAACCCCACACCAGGACAACAACAACCACAAGGTGAGTAAAATCTAATAACTACATAAAATCACCCAATGGTTTTATTTTTTTCTTGTTTAGTTTTCCTGTTTTTTTTCCATAGCCCAGTATTACCGATGCCCTACCTCACCACCACTTATGGCCAATGTCAACACTATTCATAATTTTTTGGATATCGATACCTTTTTTTTATTAAAAAAAAGTCTCCACGTTCAATTACTTTTTTTTATCGACAAAAACCTCCACATTCGATAACTCTTTCATCGAAAAACAGTTTTCACGTTGTAAAACATTTTTTTTAATAAGGCTCAATTTACACGTTTCATGCTTTGATGCTCAACTTCTTTTCAATTCCCTTTTGAAGATGACATTATGTTCACACGCAGCAACCGGTTTCAACTTTTTTTGCTTCAAAACAACAACACTTATTCAAAGCGAACCAAAGAGAAAAAGAAAAAAATTTACATGCAGCCATTGTTGTGCATATATGTACCTATGTACGCATGAGAACACAAAGCGTACTGCCCGAGTACAGGCATCTCCGTACCAACCCCTTTTCTTCTTGCTTTCCTCTCCATAAAACACAAGTTTTGCATCAAAAGATGAAACGTGTGAAGGTAGACTAAAAGAAATATTAAATTTTTTCTTTTCATTTTAAAATGATTTTAAGTTTATATGTTTACCCTGTACTTAGAAATAGAAACATTTGTACCATCCTGTGTTAGCATGTTAAGGCTTAGCAAAGACGAAAACCTATTCGGTGTATCAAAGACGAAAACCTCTTGAACACTTATGCCCTTATCATTTAAAACGCATTGCAATGCCAAAGAATTACATTGAAAGCAAAAGCAATATCATAAATATTTTGTAATTTGATGTTGCTTTCAACATGATTAGGGCATTAATGACTAACATTCAGAAAATTGTATCACAAAAGATTCTTTGAGGTGATTCATCGGTAGGGTACCATTTCCTCACAACGAGAGTATCATTTATGATCGAAAAAGAAGCACAATGCAGGTATTTTGCTCGTGAAGCTGATTCCTAAAATATTCTGACACTAATCATGTAAAACGCAATGCAACGCTAAATTACATTACAAGCAAAAACAATGTCATAAATATTTTGTAATTTTGTTGTAGTTTTTTACATTAAAAAATATTTGTGACTGTTTTTGTTTTCAATATAACTCTGGCGTTGCGTTGCGTTATACATGATTAGGGCCTAAAATTTGACAAAATGCTAGCTGGGAAATACATTTAGTTAAATAGCAATAAATAGAATAGGTACTTTTTTATTATTTAAACAAACAAAATTACATATACAAATATACAAAAATTGTGTCTTAACAAACTTACTTGCAATGCTTTAGAAAGGGCCTCGGTCCAAAGGCAGTTGCAAACTTTTTTCTAACAACACACACATTCTTATTAACAATTTCACTTTTTATACACTTAACTTTATATTTCAACACTTGATTATAATATAATTATTTATTTTACACATCTTTAAAAAATTGTTTGTACTTATTTATGGAATAAAATGATACTTCTTCTAAATAAACAAATTGCAGACCGCAACTAATCCTAAAGTTTAAAATAATAACAACTAAAACAAACCAACAGGCGATGTAGGGCTGCCAGATAAATTTGTGAAAAAAGCATATTTCTTGAGAAAATTTAAAAAATCGTCTCTTTCGTTTAAAACATCGCCAAAGAAACCGGACAACATAAAATTTAGTTTTAAGCCTGCGATCGGCAAAATCAGTTCGCCGCTTTTTCTCTTTTATGCTCTTTTGTTACGTACGTGTGCACACACATTGTAGACAATTAAACAACAACATATGTAAAATACATACAACGTATACAATCGCAAAATGTAATAGTATAGGTTGCCGATCGCAGTTTTAAACAAAATTTATTCGATTTTTATTTAAAAAAAAAAAAACAATTACCCAAGACATATACAAAGTTCATTGGTATTTCAAGCATCACATATATTTTAATAGGCAAGTCGATTTATTTTGCTCCTTTTTACGGCAACACTATGCATTGGCTTTTTGGTAGAAGTGCACAAAGTACATTTTATTGAAATCGGTTCAGTATATTAGGACTCATAGGCGCTAGAAAGTGTTACTAATTCATAGGAAAAAATTCGAGTACGTGTAACCAAAAAAAAACAAATGTCAGAACATAAAGTTACCCACACACGAGGCAACATATGTCAAAACATTAGCTTGTTTCACTAATTGTTGCTACGTGTGTGGGAATGTTTCTGGTTGAAATTCTTGTTACCTTTTTGGCTTCTCAAATATCAAACATTTTTGATATTTTATGTTTCCAAACACAATGTTTCATCGTGTGTGGCGATAATGACTGTTTTATCTTTCTCATTCTGTTGAGAGCAGTGCTTGAGTGAGGTGCTTTTGCAACTCTCGGACAAAATAATATGAAGGAAGAAATCGAAAAATGGCAATAATTGCAAATTGTGAGAGTTGGAAAACAATTATAAGTGAATATAAAATTTTTCCAAACTTATGGGACATAAAATATGATAGGTATACAGAGAAAATAAATAATTTTTTTTTTGTGTTTTGTAGTTTTATATTCAAAAAACACGCAATACTGATGTTTCGTTATTAGTTAATCGTCTGTGGTAAAAAACTGAAACATAAATAGTAACACGTATTTTGACAAATGTTGCATCGTCTGTGGGTACCATAATAAGCAGTATGCTTTGTTTTTGTGTTTACATATAGTCAATTCACAAGGTATCCTAACATGTCATATTGTCAAAATGTCCTAATATTTCACAATGGTTTAAAAATATTGTTGTACGGCTCAGCCGCTCAGCGCTGGACTTTTCTGATTAATTACGACAGCACAATAAACACAGCAAGCAACGTTCTATTTATTTAAGACACTTTTTGTTAACAAACCAACAACAATATTTTTAAACCATTGTGAAATATTAGGACATTTTGACAATATGACATGTTAGGACACCTTGTGAATTGACTAATAGTAAAAAGAACAACAACATGCAGAGTTCTCTGCTATGCAGCATTGCCATAAATTTTAGAAATTCCGATTCGGATCGCTGCTGGGCATGAGTAGGGTATGCGTCATGCCATTGCATGATAGGCAGAATGGCGGTGGTAACACAGGGTCTCCACCTGAGATAATATCTGATATAATATGTGAGAGAACGTCGGCAGAATGAGAGAGCACATTTCTTCATGTTAATCTTAATCTTAAACAAGGGGAACATGTATGTATCTTATAAGATTTCATAATTTACGGATTTTCGTACAGTAAACTTGTGTCGTTTTTTATTATATTTTAGTTTTTTTCTTTGTTTTTAGTATTTATTATTGTTTTTCAAGCACTTTTTACAAGATTTACACTATTTTCTCTAAACAAATTAAACATTTTAATGATAGCGTCTTAATATTAATTCATATGTATGTATGTATGTGTATTTTTGACAGCTTATCTTATAAGATTGTTGTTATAAGATTTCTCATAACAACTGTCTCATAACATTTATTATAATATTAATACTAACACTATTTGAGAGTCCACACGTAAGATACTACTCTCTGCGATTGAATTTGACGTTTGCTGATATAAAAATCTTATATCTTATCTCAGGTGGAGACCCTGTGTAATGGTATCTGACTTGTCGGATATGTAGGTTGTGTGAGGACCCACAGGAGCTTAAAATTGCTATTTGTACAAATGGACAAACTTGCGAGACTCGTTACATAAAGACCATTTTTAATTTAATTGTAATGTAAATAATTAGTTTGTTAGAATCGTCAATTCAAAAAATAAAAATAAATAAATATGTATTATAAAAATAAAAGTTAAAATTTGTGATTAAAATGTTAAATATGTTTTTAAAAATCTATAAAGAACGCCAAAAGACTATTTATTTATTTATATAAACACTTGAATTTTTCATTGAAAACGATGGTAAGTAAGCGTTAAAAAAATCTGTTAGTAAAAAATGCATAATCGAACAGCGCTAGCTTAAGAGGCAAATTTGTTGGGCAGGTTTACGAAGCTTGTGTAAAGCAACAGATTGCGGGACTTTTGAGCGATATCGTGAAAACCCTTATTATGAACGAATATCGCTACTTTGTATGCCATATAAAAGAGAGTTGAATTCAGAGTACACAAGTACAAGTAGTCTTGCGTTTTTTTCTCATTTGATACAAAGTTTATTTTAGTTCGGGCGCAGTTTTTCTATTTGTGAAGTATACATACATCAAAAATTGCAGCAATGTAAGTCCAAAACATCAAAAGTCACAAAATGTAAACAGGGACAAAATCAAACTTCCAAAAGTAAAAGCGAAATAAACTACTTAAACGGGTTGGCAAACATGTCAAAATTGAACGTTTGTACAATCCTTTTGAGTTGTTAATTGGTGTATTTGACAAACGATTAAAACATGTTTGTAAAGGGTGGTCCAACCAAAACGCACGATGTTAATTGTAAATAATAAAGTTTTCCGAGAACTATAATTAAGGTTCAATGCCATTAATATGCCGAAATATATCATCCTTTGCTCATGAACTGTTCTTGGATTATTGACGTACACTCTTTCTTTTAAATATCCCCAAAGAAAGAAGTCCAATGGTATCAAATCACATCATCGTGGCGGCCTATTAACAACGCCCGATGACGCAGCTAGCCCATATGCATGCATAGGTGTTTTCACATTTCTTATAGACCTGATTTGCTAAAATTTCCGCACAATTCTCCCGCTTGTGGACACATTTGGTCGATTATGCTGACCAAAAAAATCACGGAAAAGGCTTCAACAATCTTAACTTCAAATTAATTTGGGCAAAACACTTGACGTTAAAGTTTGACCCACAATAAGCATCGTGCATTATGGCTGGACCACCCTTTAGAAAAATCGAAATATTGTATATTTTCCAAGCTGTTTGCGCTACCAAGTGCTAAATTTAATCATTTAAGTTAAAATTTAGCAGATTCAAGAAGGAAAAGACGAAACATAATAAATTGAATAGGATACAATTTTTTTATTAGAATTTATTGAAAAAGGATTCATTAAGTTTGGGTCGTTTATTTGTTAACGAAAAGTGCGTGTTTCCCAATCCATTTGTGTGGTTTGTTTGGCTCTCGCCACTGTTACACGAGTATGTGTTCAAATCTCAGCGCAGTCAAGAATGAAAAATTATCAATACAATTTTAATTAATTTCACCTTGTAAGATTCCTGTCTTCATAAAAAAAATTTAATGAAAATTAAATTCAATGAACTTAAGCCTAATTAAAAATATCTAAATTTGGATTAAAAAACCATTAACAGTTCAATAAAATAACCACAATACTAATTATTGTTAACAGCTAAGGCACGACCTATGTTTACATTTGTCCTTCAAGTTGTGCTGAAGACGGTCAACAAGAAAAAAGAAAGACAAAAACATGAAAAACAAAAATGTACTTTGGAATTCAAGAAGAATTCTTGACGAAAAGTATGAAAAAACAGAAGGCAGGAAGAACATGTAAATCAATTAAAATAGATAATCATTCATTCAAAAAGCAAATTTCGATCTACCAAAGTGAAATACCATTTGGTTTAAGGATTGATGTGTGACTATTGACGTCATCCGGCTTCAATAGCCGAGTGAGTAACATGGCAAACCCCACTGAAGAGATTGTGTGGTTACAATCGAAACTAGTCTGGGCAACCTGTCCGTGAAAGCCTGTGTTCAAATCTCAGCGCAGTCAAGAATGAAAAATGATCAATAAAATTTTAATGAATTTCATGTTGTAAAATTCCTGCTATTTCTTTTTGTAGAACTGAGTTTCATTTTAGACGGAAAAAATAAATAAACGGAGTTTTATTTTATGACGAAAGAAAAATTAAACTCCTAAGATGAGTTTTATTTTAGATGGAAAAAATAAAACTATCTTTTTGAGAAATAACTCTTAACTGTTGAGTTTAGATCGTGTTTTTAAGTTGACCATATATTCCGAAAGAGCTCGCCAAGACTAATATATTTGTATTTGACAGTATATGTCTCCATTGACTCTAAATAAAGATTTTTAAGTTTAAATTTTCTGGATAACTGTTATTTACGGTCCTTGGTACAAACCAAGGTCTATCAATTAGGTCTGCGCAAGGAGCCAGATGTTTATTTGGTTTATACCTCAACGATGTCAAAAGTTGTTTAAATTTTGCTTAAGGGCATAATAAACCACACAAATAGCTCTTGTAAATTTTGCAGACAGTAAAATGGACAGTAATTTGACATTTGCTGACAGTAATTTGAAGTTTTGTTCGCAAAAGTAAAAAAAAAATCAACAATTAAAAGAAAATTAATAAATTATGCTTTGGTTTTGCATGTTTTACTTAAGGGTTATCTATGTTCACAAAAAATAGTTGTTAAACGCTGGTTTTAATTTGTTAAGTTCATATAAAACACGTTTAGCTAGAACTTGCACTGCGACATTCACGTTAGACATTTTTTTAAAAGTGAACTGTCTTAAATTCTTTCTGGACCCCTACGTCACGAAGACAGCAAGTATTGTTTTTGGCAACTAATATGTATTTTCTTACTGTCTTGCCAGTACTGGCAAATGTAAACGTTAGGTTATTGGCAAACATGAGCAAAACAAAGTGCATGTTTTGCCAACTTATTTGTGTGGTTTATTATGGCCCTTATACGTGCATATTTTTGTTTACGTTTTTTGTTTTTTGCCACACATGCATGCATACAAAAAACGTATTTCCTTTTGTTTTCAAGATGTAGTAAGATTTTGACAACCGCGAGGAATTTTACACAAGCAGAATGCCTGTTGCTTTTTGTACTGTTGTATTGTTGTAGCGGTAAGCAGACCTACTGGATAGGCTTTGGTACAAACTAGCAAATGATGAATTTTTTCACTAAAGTTTGGACAAAACAATAAAAGCCATTTCCCATTCCTTTATAGTACCCACAGACGATCCAACATTTGTCAAAACACGTGTTACAATTTATGTTTCAGTTTTTACCACAGACTATTACACTAAAAACGAAACATCAGTATTGCGTGTTTTTTGAATATACAACTACAAAACACAAAAAAAAAATTATTTATTTTCTCCGTATACCTATCATATTTTATGTCCCATAAATTTGCAAAAATTTTATATACAATTATAATTGTTTTCCAACTCTCACAATTTGCAATTGTTGCCATTTTCCGATTTCTTTCTTCATATTTTTTTGTCCGAGAGTTACAAAAGCGCCTCACTCAACAACTGCTCTCAACAAAATGAGAAAGAAAAAACAGTCAACATCGCCACACACGATGAAACATTTCCTTTGTCCCAATTTCCACAATGCAAGTCTTATTGATCAGCTTGCTACTTTATGGGCGAGAGAGACGAGGGGAAACGAAACGAGTACTCAGCTTGATGTACTCGTCATACAAGAATAATAGAGTTCTCTATTATTCTTGCTCGTCATATACATACGTTTTGTTTTCTCATTCGCAATGTAAACAACGCACACATACGTGTGTACTTCATACATAAAACAGTAATATATCAGCAATAAGATAAGCTTTGTGTGAACGCCGAAGCTGATTTAAAAAAGAAAATGTGATAAGTTTATCAATAAGACTTGCATTGTGGAAATTGGGACTTTGGAAACATATAATTTCAAAAATATTTGATATTTGAGAAACCAAAAAGGTAACAAGAATTTCAACCAGAAACATCCCCACACATGTAGGAACATTTGTCAAAACATTACTATGTTTCTACAAATGTTGCCTCGTGTGTGTGTAACTATAATGTCCTTGTTACTACTATTTTTTACAACCCTGTGTATCTAACGCGGAGAAAAACACTTGACAACTGTGAATTAAATTAATAAAAGAAGATTGAAAAAGAAGCAAAGAAAATTGAAAATTTTTCATACAAAGCAACATTTTGTGATAGAATTTTGTTATTTAAGTCATTAATTTTTATAAAATTATAAAGCATTTTTGTCTAAAAGTTCAAGTAACGCGTCGAGTTTTAAAAACAGAACGCATTTAACGTGTAAAACCAACGTTCACCGTAAACGCGCTTTAGTTCAGCGATTACATGAGGCGTTTGCGAAAACCGTCGTCTGCCAAAGGAAAAAGTTCGGAGGATTTAGCATCAGCAACAACAACACCTGAAGCGTTGGTTGCATCAGGCAGTTTAGTTGATAGTGGTCACAGTGGTGCCAGCAAAGAAACGGATGCCGGTGTCAACATTAACGTGGAACATAATTCTCCAACAAAATCTAGTAAGGCTGTGCCTCCATTGGTGACATCAGCTAAATTTCGCTCTAGGCGCAACATAATGGATACAAATGGCAGCAGCAGTGGCAGTTTAACAGCTTTAGCAGCAACGGCCAGCCTCGGCAAAGAAATTTTCAAACATTTTGAAAAAACTGGAAAAAGTGAATTGTACGGATTGTTTAATTCTAGTTGCCGTCCCTACTACTTTATATATCTCTTAATTTAGTAAAACAAAAAAAAATTTTTTTAATATGTAAAAAAAAAATTTAGAAATATTTTTTTTAAAAAAAACTGGCCAACAGGACAGAATCTCAACTCTCTAAACGCTTAATTCTTAAATAATTTCGTTTTAGTTTGAAATACTTAAAACAACATGTTCGAGACAAAGAAAGTCCGTATATGGGAAAACAAAATGAATTCAAATCTGGTGTTTCCAGTGCTATTTATGATTTGCTTTGGCAGGGTGTTCGTTGTTATTTAAAAAAGGATACTGTTTTAAATACTCTGAATGAAGTGGTGGTAAGTGTTAAGTGTCTCCATTAAGAGTTCTAAAATTCAGATGCAGTATTACACAGTGTAATACATTAAATGTGCACTCCATTATGACTTCACTTTTTGAAAGTACCAATCGAAATAAAAAAAATCCCGTTTGTGATTTCCGAGCTAAACCAGGCTTTTTATTTCATATCATTAATTTAAATCGGAGCTAAGCTAAAAAAAACCCAGGGTTTTTATAGTTTCGATTAATACTATCAGAAACCGAAATCAAAATAAAGTGTTTTTATTTTTAGATTTATAAGTATAGAATAATATGTACATGTTTTTTTCAGGCTCTTCATGAAGATTTTCCTTCCCTAATTTTGGATGTGATCAACATATTGGATGCTGAGACCTCTCTTATGACAGATGGCATACAAGAGGAACGTTTAATGTTTTGTCAAATTGTCAAAGAGTTGGATAAGGTTATACCAGACAAATTAATCAAGGAAAGACTGGAGATAGATACGCTACAGGAAGTAGGCATAGTTAAGAATAAAGTGTTCTATACAAAATTTATTAAAATAAAAACAAAACTATAGTAAGTTTATACCCAAAACTAACTTTATGATCAAATTGTCTTGCTAGTTAATTAAATTTTTCTAAACAACAGCTACAAACAAAGACGTTTCAACTTATTCCGTGAAGAAAGTGAAGGTTATGCCAAACTTATAACAGAATTAAATCAAGAATTTGAAGATGATGTTACCTCCGATAGTATAATGGATATTATAAAATCATTAATTGGTATGATTTGTTTTCATAATTTCAAAATTTGTATTAATATATGTTATTTCTTTAGGTTGCTTCAATTTGGATCCAAATCGTGTTTTGGATATTATTTTAGAATCTTTTGAAACACGTCCCGAACGCTGGCAATTATTTATTCCTTTATTAAGAGCTTATATGCCTAATGGTTCGATTATTTGTGAAGTTTTGGGTTATAAATTTCGCCATTTTGCTGATATTAGAACTCCTCGCTCTTTATTTCATGTTTGTTCCCTGCTACTCAAATATGGTGTCATAGATCTTAATGATATTTATGTTTGGGTATGTATTTGTAACTACTTTTTCATAGCATACATTTTTATCAAACATATATTGATCGAAAACATTTTAATCGAAAATCTTTTAAACAAAAAATATTTTCAACGAAATTATTTTCATGGAACACATTTATCGAAGTAGAAAATATTTCATCAAAAAATTTTATTTAAAATATTTTTAATAAAAACATTTTAATTGAAAAACTTCTTCCAAAATATTTTTATTAAAAACAATTTAAAATTAATTTACATATTCATATATAATTAATTTTTTTTTTTAGCTTACACCTGCTGACAATGTTATTACACGTGAATGGGAACAAGATTTAGCTGATGCTAAAGAATTTGTGCGTAAATTAAATGTAATTGTTACCAATAAAGATAAAGAACCCACAGAACCGGAACCAGAAAAGGAATATAGTTTGGTAAGAAGATAAAATAGATAAAATCGAAGCAAATTTAAGACAATATCACAAAAAATGTGACCAGCTTCACATATCGTTACCTAAAACGCAAAAGGCCCTAACTAACCAAAAATTAAAAATCGACTTTTTCATTGATTCGGATGTATTGCATCAACACAAATGTCCACAACAAATTTTGGAATCTTTCGTCCAAAATTAGAGATTTTATAAACAAAAAGCCCTATCTACAAAATAGTATACGATAAACGCTAATAGACATAACTAACAGTTTGCATTATATGCAACATTGTTACTTGTCAAAACCACGTGTAGGTTTTACAAGAAAAATAGAAGAAACATTAATTATAAACAGTGTAAGGCAATTTATCAATTTACCATTTTAAATAGTGTTTTGCTTCTCCTGTACAATTTTCAAAATGTTAGATAGGGCCATTTGCGTTTTAGGTAACGATATATTCCTTGGCCTAGGCGTTTAAATAACAATTGTCCTTTTCCATTTCCAGGAGAAATACTATGGCAATCAAAAGTTTGGCTTGTGTGAGGGTCTCCTTAAAGTCGGTGATTGGGAGAATGCCTTAAAAATAATTAAAAAATTGCCCGAACAATCGGTAGTTGTACATGAACATATTGCTAGAGCTTTAGCTGATCTTATACACATCGGTATTGATTATGTCTATCGCAAGCAGTGCTTTAAAATATCTCCTGCAGCCAAATTGCAAAAGAGACGTCTAGCAGAAGATGGGAAATTGGTGCAAAAGATACAAGCTAAAGAATTTTGCGAACTAAGAAATTATGTTATACCCATGGTCATAGCGTTAGGGCCAGCACTACATTTCGATACAGTTTTAATGTATAAATTGATTCGTATAATGCGTACTATTATAACAGAAATGGGTGTGGATAATCAAAATTTACCTGCGGTCAATACTGAAGCTGAGACATTGTACAATGAAGTAATGACAATAATGGATTCAGCTATACTACCTGCTCTATCGTATCTAGATTGTAATTGTCCCATGGCAGAAGAAATATGGACGGTATTAAAACATTTTCCATATCATTATCGGTTGGTTTTATTTTGAGAAATATGTATATGGAAATAGAAATAACTTCTTATGTTGTTTTATAGTTATGCTTTATATGCCCGCTGGAAGAATGACACTTATCAATTACATCCCCAACTGATCCGCCGGCGTGGCAATGCTCAAAAGCATATTAAGGCCATTATGAAACGTGTCAGCAAGGAAAATGTTAAACCTTTGGGTAGACTTATTGGTAAATTAAGTCATTGTGCTCCGGGTTTTCTATTTGATTATGTAAGTTTGTTTTATTTCTAATAAACTTTAACAATTTGTATTTAATTATTTTTTTTTTTTTTTACTTTATAGATTTTATTACAAATTCAAATCTATGACAATTTGATTGGTCCCGTGGTCGACTCTTTGAAATACTTGACTCTTTTATCTTTTGACTGTTTGGGTTATTGCTTAATTGAGGCATTAACCATGGCCGATAGGGATCGTTTTAAACATGATGGCACTTCAATATCATTGTGGCTACAAAGTTTAGCCTCCTTCTGTGGTGCCATTTTCAAGAAGTACAATATTGAATTAAGTGGCTTGCTGCAGTATGTTGCAAATCAGTTGAAGTCACAAAAAAGGTATAAAACCTTTAGAATGGATAAAAGGAAACAAATATATAGATACATATTATGAATATGATTTCATTTACAAATTTTAAATGTACTGTTTCTTGTTCTAGTCTGGATCTATTAATTCTAAAGGAAATTGTACAAAAAATGGCTGGCGTGGAATCAGCAGAGGAAATGACGAACGAACAATTAAATGCCATGTGTGGTGGAGAATTACTAAGAGGAGAGGTAATTGCAATTCATTTTGATAATTTTTTTTATTAAATAATTTCCACAGATTTTTTTTTTAAAAAAATTTTCTTCAGAAATTATTTAATCAAATTTTTGGAACAAAAAATTGTTCACAAAAAAACTTTTTTTACCTTAAATGCTTTTGTCGAAAAATTTTTTCATCAAAAAAAATTTACTCTGAGAAGATTTACACTAAAAAGATTTTTATAGAAATTTTTTTTTCAAAAATTTAGTTTAAAAATTTTTTCATCGAAAATGGTTTTCAAGGTTGTTTTTCTATTCTAAAATTTAGTTTGTGGATTTTGTTCGGCATAAGGTCTTGAGTTTAAAAAACTTAAAAAATATAAACAAAAAGCCACAAAGAAGATGGTCAACAATGTTGGCTGAAATATTGGGATAATAAAAGAAAAATTTTAAACAAAATAAACTCATGTCATAATACTGTACAATCCTTGGTACCAATTAGAAATTTGGTAATCAAAAACATTAACCTGCAAAAGTCAACTGGAATGGTACTACTCGACGTAAAAGCTGCCTTCTATTCTATTCCGTATGGCATGACGGCCTTATTTATAAAATGATTGCGTATAACGTTCCCACATTCTTAATAAAAATAATAAATAGCTTTTTGTCTAGGCCTTCCTTTAATGTTTTTTTATGTTCATCATGTTCCGAAAATATTAATATACCCGCCGGTTGTCCACAGGGATCTTGCCTGTCACCTATCTTATACAACTTGTGTACTTCAGATCTTCCACACCTTGAAAATTGTACCATGTCAGTGTTTGCTGACGACACGGCAATATTGTGTTCAGATGAACTCAGAAAATATTATTTCATATTTGCAAAGAGACCTAGAAAAATTAACTAATTATTTTAATAAATGGAAAATAACATTGAACGGTAATAAAACTCAAGCAATATATTTTACAAGAAAAAATCAAAGATTGCTTCATTCCTCAACGCAACATTATTTTTCTAAATACAGAGGTACAATGGGAGCCAAAAGTAAAGTACCTAGGAGTAGTTATTGACCCTAAACTGAAATTTAAAGAACATATACAGTACATAATCAACAGGGAGAATATTTGCACCCGAATACTCTATCCTTTTCTCAACCGAAACTCTGCCCTGAATACTGAAAATAAAAAACTTATTTTTAAATTAATCTTCCAAGCCATAATATTTTATGCAGCGCCTATGTATGAAAAATGCGCCACTTGTCATATTAAAAAACTTCAAAATTCACAAAACAAATTATTAAAACTCATATACAATTTAACCTGGCACTAAACAGTGCGACTTCATACAATCTCTGAAACTGATCTAGTTATATCAAGAATAAATAAACTCACTACAAATTTTTATGAAAGATGTTCTGAATCTGAAAACCCCTATATTAATGAGTTAGCATTAGCCTAAGTAGTTAATTAGTAGTTTGTAGATGTTTTTATTCAAATTTAGAAAATATTTAAATAGGTTTTTTAAATTTTTGCCTCCAATATAACTATAAAAATGTGTATATAATTTTATATATAACTATAAATTTTTAAGAAGAATAAGTACAAAAACTTAAACTATTTGCACAGAACTTTAAGATGTAAATTGTAAATATTATTTGAACTAATAAAAATGAATGAATGAATGAAATAAACTCATGACCTATTGCCGAACAAAACAACAAACAAAGAAACCAAAGGTCAACTATTCACAACTTTAACATTCTAAAAATTTTCTTTTCGAATTTGTGTTACCAAAATTGTTTAACAGAAAAGGTTTGCACCCAACCGCTTAAACTCTTCTTGTACTCTTCTATCTCTTCTCTTCTATCTGACTCAGACGATCTTACTTTTATTAATCTCTAGGAAGATCTGAATCAGACCACTTCAATACTTCTTCAGAGAAGATCTGACATAGACCACTTATGCTCTTATGTTCTATGTTCTATGTTCTTCAACTTCGTCTAATTTCTGTAAAATATCAGTTTCAGGCCAATTATGTGTTTTTAATAGGTAACTGCGTATATCAATTTTTTCGATTTTGTGATGATACCATATTATTTGATTTTAAACGCTTTTTACATTTTTCTTTAACGTATTCACAAAGTCCAAAAAGTTCACTACCTAGACCACAGTTTAATCTAGAATGGTTTTTCGGCTCTCCTGTAAAATTTGATTTTAAGACAAACAATACACATTGGCCCATGAAAACTAAAGAATTATACTAAGACCACTTTTACTCTTTTTCCAAAAGGAGTTGAACCAGACTCCTTGAGAAATAATAATTTTTCTTTTTTTTTCCTTTCTAGGCCGGTTATTTTAGTCAAGTTCGTAACACAAAGAAATCATCACAACGTTTAAAAGATGCTTTAGCCAACAACGATCTTGCGGTAACCATATGTCTATTAATGGCACAACAAAAACACTGTGTTATCTACCGGGAAACGGCACAAAGTCATTTAAAATTAGTGGGTAAACTGTACGATCAATGTCAAGATACTTTAGTTCAGTTTGGTACATTCCTGGGTTCAACATATTCCGTGGATGAGTATGTGGAGCGTTTACCCTCAACAATAGCCATGTTGCAGGAATATCACATAAATGCCGATGTGGCATTCTTTTTGGCAAGGCCTATGTTTACTCATCAAATAAATGTAAGTTTATTCAAGTATATAATATTTTATAATTTATTTGGCTAACAAATTTTCAGCAAAAATATGATCAATTACGCAAAGCTGACCCGAATGCCAAGAAACTAACCAATAACCAGAAGTTATCAAAATATCTGGATGCCACCAATTTGATTATGAATCCTATTGTGGAATCTGTACGTCCTTTACATGGACCTAAAGTATGGGAAGATATATCACCACAATTTTTTGTAACATTTTGGTCTCTAAGCATGTATGATTTGCAAGTACCCCATGACAGTTACCAAAAGGAAATTACAAAACTAAAACAATTGTCAAATCAAGCGGCAGATTCAAAGGATTCGGTAACTTTGATTTCCTTAACAAGTTGCGCAATTAATATAAATATTATTTCTTACTTTATAGAACGCTTCAAAAAATAAAAAAGAACAAGAACGTTATATTGCGCTAATGGACAAGCTACAAGATGAACGTAAAAAGCAACAAGAGCATATTGATAAAATTTTGCAACGTTTGCAGCAACAGAAGGATAATTGGTTTTTATCTCGATCTGCCAAGTCAGCTAAAAATGAGACTATTACACAATTTTTACAATTGTGTCTTTTTCCGAGGTATGTTTGAAGGAATTTCTGTCGCTTCACTTATTATTTAATTGTTTTCATTATTGTAGATGTACTTTCACTGCCTTGGATGCTTTATATTGTGCTAAATTTGTTCATACTATACACAATTTAAAGGCTGCAAATTTCTCCACCTTATTGTGTTATGATCGGGTAAGTGATACACTTCTGAATTCAAAAATGTTGAAAAATACTCAATTTTTTTGCTAGAGAATTCCCTTCTAATATTTCTACAACTTTTTTAGAACGAATACCTTGAAATAAGAACAGTTAAAGATCTTTTTAATTTCTAGAGAAAATCAGTTTCATATTTCTTTCAAGGCTTCACAAATAAAAACAATGCACAAATTTCGCAGTGAATACCGCTACCATGCAATAAAGTCCTCAAGGCCTTGTCTTTAGAAAAGGTTTGGAGTTTATGAAGCTATTCCTCTTAGTGTTGCATTGCAATACTGCGTTTATGAAGTCAGCTATCCTTCCAACTCTATTGTGAAAATCTGCTTTATTTTTCTACTGCTCTTCTTTAGAAAGTGTCTTTAACTCTCAAGTGTTTTTAACTTTTCTCTAAAGATCAGTTTTATATCTCTTCAACTCTTCTTTAAAGAATGTTTGTTTAGACCTCTTTAACACTCTCTGCACCGCTGGGGCTCAGTTCAGAATTTTTTAACTCTTTCCTAAAGAATATCAGTTTTATATCTTTTTAACTTTTCTCTAAAGAATGTAAGTTTAAGATTTTATAAACTCTCTCCTAAGAAAGATTTCTTTAAATATTTTAAACTATTTCTGTGGATCAGTTTTGAATAGATTCTTTTCTTTAAAGAGGATTAGTTTTATATCGCTTCATCTCTTCAATAGAGGAGATCGGTTTCAGATCTCACATCAAATTTCTTTTCTCTCTAAAAGCCAGTTTAATTATCTTTTCAATTCTTCTCTGGAGAAGATCGGGTTTAAATCTCTGAAAAAGCACAGGGGTCTAATTACAGCATTCGATATCGAGTAAACTATCGTATTACTCTGCATAGATATACATTGACGTATCGAATGAAAACTAGAGAGGTTTAATGTCATTGGTTACTCGATACCACTGGGGTCTAATCACCGCATACGATATCGAACAAAATCGATCGAAAAGTTTTATTTTGGTATCATGGGACTTGATATCGAATGAAATGTATCGTAATTTGAGATGATAGCATACGATATCGAGTAAGCCATTTTACTCGATACGATAGTTTACTCGATATCGAATGCGGTGATTAGACCCCAGTTTCAAGTAGGGATGTAACGAATACCGATACCGATTCCGATACACCGGCAATGGTTGGTTGGTTTGTTAACGTAGTAGCACGCACAGAACTAGGCGTGCTGCAAGTAGAGTCGACAGTGACTCCGTTTTGACACCACACCACTCGTCAATAATTGGAACCCCAATCAAACTTGAACCACGGGCAATGCTGAGGTGGCTAGAGCCAACCCGTTGCGTTGAGATATTTCAGCAAGTTGCTGAGTTTTACCCGCGATATCTCCGAGACCTTGTATAAGGTAATTCCCAAATAATTCATTTCGCATTGAATTAATCGCTGGGCAAACATAGAAAATGAAATACTTCCGGTTCCCCGCAGCTGCGGCATCATTCATTCAAAGGGAGGCCGAGTCTCATAGCATGCTTACCGATCGTCCAGTGACCAGTAAGTACATGCATAAGTCTTGTCACGTCTTTCCGACTGAAGTTGAGAAGTCGCTCAGAGCGACCTATGTCATATGTGGGCCACGTTGCCTTGGTAGCCATCCAGTTTCCTCCATTTATCGTCAGCCATATCCAGATAGTGTATGAAAATTTCGCTCCTGATAGTTCCCAGGGGTGTTCCTCCTGACACTGGCTGACGAGAATGGACGTTGTTTTATATGACCTTAGTGACAGCAGAGCCGCCTGGCTATCAACGAAAATGCCAATTTTGCCGCCGATATTCCTGCTGAACAGTGTTCTACATGCCTCTCTTATCGCCAATATTTCGGCCTGAAATACGCTGGCCCAATCTGGCAGGCGGAAAGAAAGATTCACGTGCAATTCCTCCGAGAAAACCCCAGAGCCAACACCACAAGTCATCTTTGACCCATCTGTGTAGACCCTCGTGCGGTATTCCCCGGCCAGGATTCCCCTGCTCCATTCCCGCCTTGACGGAAATATGACCTTGAATGTTTTATCAAAGTCTGTACGGGGTATCATATAGTAGGTTGGTCGTCTCAGAGATGTGGGTTGTTTCTGTAAGATCCTTGCATGACCGTACATCCTCTCCTTCCAACATCCCGATGAAGAGAGCCTAACCGCGCTGTTGACGGATATGTCCATAAGGTGTAATTCTATTGGGGTGCAGTATAGTATTCAGAGCCTCTGAAGGACTAGTGCGTAATGCGCCTGCTATACCAATACAGGCTGAACTTTGTACTCTGCCCAGCTGGTCCACGACGTATTTCCTGCCCGTAGCGGTCCACCATACCAGAGATCCATATGTAAGAATAGGCCGTTCTATTGCCGTGTATAGCCATTTGACCAGTCTAGGATTAAGGCCCCAACTGGCGCCAAACATTCTACGGTTGGCATAATAAGCCACCCTGTGTTGAGTACAACACTGGCGATACTTCACGTTTCCGATATATCGGTATCGGCGATATTTTGCTGTCGATACGCCGATACTTTTTTTATAGTTATTTTGAACAAACAATTCAATTTTTCCAATGCTTATTTTTTGCATAACAACTAATAGCAAAAACTCAAACAGAATAATAAATTGTTTCTTTTAATTCTGCAGCTGGAGGTCGGTCCATACCACACTTTTTTCGAGACGCATGCTAGAGTAGAAAGCAATCCTACATCATGCTTTCGATACGATACGCACCATAATGGTAAAACGTTCTCCCATTGATAAATCTTGTATGCAATTGTACGTTTTAAGAATTTTCTGTTCATTTTTAATGATTTTTGTAAAAATAAAAATAATTTCGCTACAAATTGTAGCCACTGCTACATTATCTGACGCTATTTCGATAGTTAACAGTCTTCGAACATTATTAGGATACCATAAATGAATTAACTGAGATGCAGAATAGTTCAGATTCACAAAAATTGGCGATTTATGTAGCATTAGCTCTGAATGAAAAATTTGAGTATTTAGAGAATAATGAAATCTGCTGTTTATCTACAATTCTCTACCTTCGATACAAAGCTAGAAAATTTCAAAGACAATAGATCGAAAAAACCTCTTATTGAGCTTCTCAATATGGCTCAACATTCCGAAAGTGTTGAAGGACACGGTCACCTCTACACCAACTTAAGTTCTGATAAGTCTACAAGAACTGAACTTTGGTGCGTTTGTGAAACTTTGGAAAAGAATGATTCTCTGTCCATCCTACGCCGTGGTTCAGCTAAATAGGAAGCCTAGATATATCTAAGATCATCTAATTATCCAAG
This sequence comes from Pollenia amentaria, assembly GCA_943735925.1. Classification (NCBI taxonomy): domain Eukaryota; kingdom Metazoa; phylum Arthropoda; class Insecta; order Diptera; family Polleniidae; genus Pollenia; species Pollenia amentaria. Next base: position 166,654,608 of record OX031007.1, read on the forward strand.
AGACGCAGCTCCGTTTGTTTACTGGCGCTATTAAATATTATACAGAACAAATAAATTTGTCAAATGAGTTCAGTCACATATGAGAGACGATTTTTTTACTGCAAGTCTGCTTCAAACGGAGTTGCGAAATTATCTCCGCAAAAGTTGAGAATACTTTGTTTTTTAAACAAAAATCTCATTAATATTAATTTTGTATATTAAAAATCTCTTACGCTGTTTTTTTGTTTAAAAAATAAATTGTTTTTACCATGAATTTAAATTCATTTCGGTGTTTTTAAAATCTTATTAAAATCAATTTTAAATATTAATAATATCGTACACTGTAATTTTGTTTAGTAAAGAAATTAATCTACTTTAATTTAAATTTTATATTCGTAACGGTATCGGTATCGCCGAGATTTCTTTTTGAGTATCGGTATCGTATCAAGTCTCTACGTTTTCTTAAAAAAAAGAAATCTCTAAAAGAATTTTAACTGTTTCTAAAGATAAGCTTTATATCTTCAACTTTTTTCTAAGCTCAACCTGTCTTAGTTCTCTTTAATTTTTTATATAAAAGATCAATTTAATGTTTAAATTTCTTCACCTCTTTAAAAAAACATAAACTTTAGATATCTTCATGATTTGACCAGATGAGAAAATAGATTGGAATACTTTGCACAGTTTTAAACATTTTCTGTAAAATAATTCTTTAATTTTAAATTCCCGTAAACTATTTTCAGATTTTTTGCGATATCACCTATTCCGTAACATCTTGTACTGAGAATGAAGCAACGCGTTATGGTCGATTTTTGTGTGCCATGTTAGAAACAGTTATGCGTTGGCATTCAGATCAAGCCACTTTTAATAAAGAGTGTGCCAATTATCCCGGTTTTGTAACAAAATTCCGTGTCAGTAATCAGTTTTCTGAAGCAAATGATCACGTGGGTTATGAAAATTACCGTCATGTGTGTCATAAATGGCACTACAAGATCACCAAAGCCATAGTATTTTGTTTAGATTCTAAGGAGTACATGCAAATACGTAATGCGCTCATAATACTTATGCGTATTTTGCCCTTTTATCCGGTACTAGCAAAATTGGCGCAAATTATCGAGAGAAAAGTGGAAAAAGTGCGCGAAGAAGAGAAAAATAAAAGACCAGATTTGTTTGTAATTGCTTCATCGTACATCGGTCAGTTAAAGACAAAAGCTGCCCAAATGATAAAGGAAAGTGATTTCCATCAAGTAACCGAAAGACCACAAAGAGCAGAATCACAAAGCAATTTAACGACATCAGTTGCAGGAACAGCAGCCACCATTGTGCAAAATATAATAAATAATTCGCAATCTACGGGTTCAATTACTTTGGGGACAGCAGCGGCCCCAAGTACACAACAGCAAGCGGTGGATATTAAACCGCCCAGTAATGGTGAAATAAAAATAGGTAAGACATAATTTCAAATGACAATGTTAGTAATTTAAATATTTTTTTTTCTTTTAACCTTCAAGAAAAACGTGAAAAGGAACGTTTAGAACGTCCCTCAAAGATTATCAAATTAAATTCAACGGCATCTGAACGTGGTGAGCGCGAATCTTCTAGTTTGAATCGTGTCACTGTAATTGAAATTAAAGATGAACCTTCTTCGTCTAATTCTACTACAGTTTCGCATGAACGTGAATCAGATCGTCATGGCAGTAGTACGCGTTCCCTAAAGGACAACCCCACAAGCAACAGTAGCAGCAGCAAAAAAGATGAGCGAATTCGAGAACGTGATAGAGAGCGGGAACAACGCGATCGCGAACGTGAACATCGAAATCAACTTTTGGAGGAAATGGAATCATCAACATCTCGTTTGAAAAGAGAAAAACGTCGGGAGGACCGTTATCGCAATGAATCACCATCAGTGGATCCCATAGAGAGTGTTAGCAGTAAAAATGATTATGATCGTAGCGAACGTGAGACAAGAGATCGTGACTATGATCGCAGCGAACGTGAACGAAGAGATCGTGATCGCGATTTAAGTTCAGTCTCCAATGAGAGTATTGGCTCGTTACAACAACAGCGACGTAGTCAAGATGTTTTAGAATACGAAAAAGGTAAGTGTTTTCTTCAAACGTGTACACGTTCAATATGTATTGACCGCGATCTAGTACCGCAATATTTAATAAACGTGTAGCATGAAGTATTAATGAATCCATATGCAAAATATGCTCATTTTATGTTATCCATCAATCCATTAAAATGGATCGCGATCCAAATATCACAAGCAGTGCCCTGTCTTTTTATAAAGACAACATCAATCATCTCAATCTGCCTTTTTTTCTTCAGAGATATTTAACTACTATTATTTACTTCTAACCTAAATAAACAGTCCAGTCCGTTTTCTGTTTTAGAACAGAAATTTGAGATCCCTTTTTAAAAGAGATTTTAATTTGATAATTTAATAAAAAAAAATTTCTTTTTCTTTAGAGAAAAGATTATAAATATTTATTTTAATATTTATTTATTTATTTTCAATATTTCGCTAACCTTTGGTTAGCTTCGTCAGGCCATTAAATTTAATTTAAAAGATTTAATTTAAAAAATTTTATTTCCTGAAGATGCTAACCATAAATAAATATAAAAAAGAGCTAGAGCTTAAATAAAATAAAATTAAATTAAATAAGGTCAATAATTAAATAAGGTAATAATTAAATAATAAGGTCAAATAAAAACTAAACACAAACCCCTATATTCATAAAATATATTTTTGATTAATAAAAGGTTTATTAAACAAATTTTCATAGAAAATTCGTTTCATAAACCTGCTATAAACCGAAAATTTTTTTTTATGAATATGGGGGTAACAGTTGTATTCATAACAAAAAGTTAGCCACAGTTTGTACACTACGTACAACGAGCTGCTAACTAGAATGCCGATTAGGCTTAGCAGCTTGTTAGCGCAGAGTTTATTCATAACGAATTTTATCCGTCTGCTAACTTTTAATAAATCAACTCTGAATAATCATGATGCCACATTATAGTGCTCAAAAATACAACACGTTTTGCATAAATCATCGCTGGTTTTGTCATTTCATTTCATAATTTTTTTTATTTTTTTGTTTTTGCCTCCCCATATAAAAATGTTAAATGTTTTTGAATTAAAATAAATTTAAAAAAGGACTTAATTAAAAAAAAGGCAGTGAATTAGAAAAAAACAAACAAAATTACTCAATATTAAACGCCTGTTTTTCACAAGGTGGCAAACGTTTGGCAGCTCGTTAACAAGAGTTTAGCAAATCGTTGGCCAGAGTTTGGTTAGTGTATTATGAATAAATTTTGTGCTAACTTCATTCCAAATTTTCGTTATGAATACGGCTGTAAATAAATTTACAAGAAGAGATTATAGTTAGCTTTACAGATTCTTAAGAAAATTACTTTACTTTTTCTCTAATCGAGAAAAGAGATTTTAGTTAATTTCTTTTCTTTTCAGAAATACTTTATTCATTATTGCTTTTCCTCTGTATATTTCATGATTTCAGTTCACACTTTCTATCCTGTAAATTTTTAGGTAAATTTTTTTTTTGCCTAGGAAAGAGACTAATACAAGTTGTCTCTTTTTAGAGAATGGACGACAGTTTGAGATAAGAGGAAAGATTTCAGTACGCCTCTTCATTGATTTCTGATAAAATTTCGCCGTTGTTTTCCTAATAATATTAAAGTCGACTTGTACTCTAGAGAACAGAGCACATTTATTTTAAATTTGTATCTAGTATTTGGGATAATTTCGCTTATCCCTGGAGAAGAGATTTGTTTATTTACTTATAAGTAAAAACAGTAGCACAATACGCCTATTTACATTTTAATACTCTTCTTTGCAGAACAGATTTTGATTCTTTTCTAAATTATTTCTTGATTTTTTTTTAGACTCCAAACGTCGCAAAATGGAATCCTCTTCGTCTAATTCAAAGGTTAGTATTTTGGTGCAATCATAGTTACCTAAGACAACAACAAAATAACCTACCAACAACATCAACAACAATTAACAACATCAACAAACTTGATGGCAATTGCGACCACCACAAGACAATAGTTAAAAAAAAGAACCACCAAATTTATGAGCCCACCTCATTTTACATCAATAGTCATAATAAGGAAGCAAAGTTTCTTCCACAACTTTTTTCCTTGTTCAAAACCAACCTAAACAATTTCAATTAAGGACGCTCAGGGCTTTCATCCTTGAAACAAGTGAAGAAAAAAAACAAAAAGAAAACAATCATTGAGAAAAAAGAAGACTAATATTGGCTGGACCAAGTAAAAAAGAGAAGAGAACACATTTATAAAATGTTTTAATTGTTAACGACAGTAGTATTTAAGTGTATCAAATCAAAACAATATTTTTTGGTAAATATAAGTATTTTACAAAATATTTTGTATTTGACAATGGTAAGTACAATTATACCATCAATTTTATATTTATAATAATAAGTATTACAAATACTTAAGAACGGTTATTTGTTATAGTATGTATTTGTTAAAAGGAGTTTAATGTTATTTTTTTTTTTTTTTGCGAAAAGTATTTAGTTAAATTTTTGAATCAGCTTATTTTCAAATCAGAAATAAAATTAAGTTTATTATTAGAGTTTAAGATTAGCTCTTAAGTAGTCTTATTATGCATTAAAATAAGTCAAGATAATGTAACGCCGACATTGATGACCAACTCAATTCGAGGCTAAAGTTAAACTGGAGAGTGATACAGAATATTTAAGTGTCAAACTACTTAAACCCATTATTGATCATATTTCCTGGTTGTTAGACTGTTGTGGAAGAAGCTGCTAGTTTATGTGGATCCTTTGCTTGATAAGAAAAAATCGACTGTGTGCTGGACTTACACCTCTACAGTTAAAGGAATAAAATAACCTCAAGGCTTTTTCAACAACTTTAAGCTTTAAATTTATCATTCATCATATTCATCGCTTGTAATGTTTTTGTGAATATTACGGCCAATAATAATACTTCCGTTTGAGCTTCTGTTAAAAAACGTTACACTACTACTATGCAATGGAGTATTTGCAAAAGCACAACCTTTTGACCCGGAATTCATGATTAAGATTTTTGCAAAAAGCAAAAAAAAAAGTTACCAGCAAACTGTAAACCAAGCTGTCAAAAGAAGTAGACAACAAATTTCCAATCTCTGAAAAAAGAGGAGCTACGATCATTTCATCAACTTTTCAAATGTCGAATTAGCGAAATCTTTGGATATTATTGTACGAACCATTTCGAAATCTTTGGATATTCTTTTACTAAGGGATTCTCTACATAAGGGATTTATTTAGAAATCTAAGGAAACCCAGCCTTGATATCATTGTATTCTTTTGCGGAAACACAAACTTTACAAATCCAATCGGAACTGATGTTACAACGGTATTTTCTTTGTGATGAACTAAAACATATAACATCAACACTTTTTCAAAATGAAGAAATTGGCTTATCAAAAATGGACCATTTAAAGGCATATGAATTTTTTACTATGACAAAATACCCAACTATAAGAATTAAAGAAATTAAGACATTATGAAGGAAATGACGCAAACCTTAAGTTACCCTTTTCCTTTCCAAGTACTTCGCATTTACATTAAAACAGAGCAAAAAAGACAATCAAAAATCAATAAAAATGTTAAGGAGTAAATCATTTTTAATGAGATCTTGTGAAATTGGCAACAACAACGGGACATGATGAAAGAGATATTCGAACGTTAAAAATCAAAATAAACCTTACAAGGATCCTCAGGTTATATCTTCCAAACTGTTTAACGGGTAAACTATTTTTGTGTTTACTGCGATCAAATTTCCAGTAAATTTATTTAAAATTAACTTGTGCATAAGATGTTAACCAAAAATTATGAAAAGAAACTGCGAAACTGACAACAACTGCGGAACATCATAAAAAACCAAAATGAATTTTACAAGGACCATCAATTAATTTATTCCAAAATAACCTGATACATAAAGAGCTGAACAAAAAATAAAGCCTTTCTAGACGGTTTAATGTGTACACTATATTCAAATTAGCTGCGATCAACATTTAAAACATCTTTAAAACATTGAATTAGTTTGAAATTATCAACAGAAAACCAATATAATTCTAAAAAGAATTTTCGAAATTAAAATATCAAGTATGAAAATGTTCAATCATTTTAAACCAATTGAGATGAGAGGCTACTGAATATGTTAATTATTTGGGACCCTAAAGGAGTTTCATTCTTTGCCGTTTCTATCTTCAATATTGCTTGGATTTCAATTGAAAATTATTCAGTCGCCTGTCTAGAATTTTCCCTTAATAAAAAGTTCATCATATCTATCGTCCTTTGTCTTTCTCGTCTCAATATTGTCTTCTAAGCGATAGTTAGATCTACTAAACGGCTGATCTGTTATAAAAACAGCACCTAATCCAAGTTTTGTTCCTGTCTATTTCCTAATTAAAACGTTTATCAAATCTCAAAAAATTAATCTTAAATTGTTTGGCCAGATGATGAACAAGTTTTTTTTTATGACTTCGATATCATTTGCTTTTTAACACCACTAAAAGCAAATCAAAACTTTTAACTTTGAGCAAATATTTAAGAACATCAGGATGGACCTTCCCAAAAACAAACTAATCAGATATTGTTTACACAAAAAATATGAGAAAATTGGACAATTTTGCAGAAAGATAACCAACAAACTACTAAAAATGACAGACTGAAAAAATGAAGAAAACTGGAGAAATTCGCTAATTAAAAAAGATTTTCCCATCAAATCGGTTCAAATCCTAGACTTGAAAAAACTACATAAATTGGAAAATTAATAAAGTCTAAGAATCGGGACATCCAAATATTAAAATTTTACAACAAACTGCCGAAATAAGGAAACAAATAGAAACCTCGCTTCGAAAGATTCTATACCCAATATCAAGTTACTTTAGTTCAAAAATAAATAAGAACAACGCATCAACGGAAATCAAATAAATCATATTCAACTAACCAAGTTCCACTCGATTCCAGAAGATATTGAACATTTCAATTTAAAACACAACAACAACATCATTAGTCTTTGAAAAATCAAGGAGCATAACTTCGTATACAAATTACAGTTCAACAGTGTACCGGAAAAATTCAATTAACAAATAAGACTTCAACTACAACGGGAACGAAACGTGCAAAATATCATCATGATAACGTCTCTTAAATCAAGCTTAAACCAACAGAATAAGACAATTCTCAATCAACTTTAACCCGCCGAACAAATTTGATTAAAATCATCCATGGTTATTACAAAATTTTCTTCAGAAAGCGATTTTACCCAAATGAGTGCCATAGTGTTAAGTGAGGCTTTATTGCTTGCTATCCAAGTGCCCTATAAAAATGCTGCTATTGTTGTTGAAACGTTGGTCTGAATAGAGTTAATTGTAAAATACCCTACCAGTAAGCGGTAAGTGGTTCTAAAGGGGGGATTCAGTTAATAAAAATATATACACACACACACACACACACACACAAGATTAGATTAAGAAGAAAAAGGCATACAATCTTTTTTTAGGGGTATTAACTTTTATTAATCAAATAATTTCATTTTTTAAACTTTATTTAATATAATTACAGAAACTAGTTTTAGATGATCATAGTGAACCTTCGAAAAAAGAGCGTAGTGTTAAAAATAAAGAGCGCAAAGAAAAATTAACCGATGAGGAAAAAGATGCCAGAAAAGAACGTAAATTGGGGCGCAAAAGAGAACGTTTAGAAGAGACCTCATCCACAGATCACAAACGTCGTAGGGATGGTAGGGAGTATTTTTAAGATAAAAACATTGTAGTTGAAAATACTAAACTTAATTAATTAATTTTCGTTGCTCTTTCTTTAGTACAAAATGGTGATGATGATCAGCAGCAACAACGCGAACGTGATAAATATCATACCAGAGTAAGATTTCCCTAAAATAGTACTACGAATGTTATTGTTTCTTACTCTCTCCCTCTATCTCTTATTCTCTTATACGAATACAAACACATACTTACATGTACCTTCAAAATGGCATACACGTTAAATAATTTTTTATATTATTTAGGAAAAATCACCGTACATAAGAGATACACGTGAGAGATCGCATGAGAAATTTGAACGTGATCGTAGCACTCGTGAGGATCGTTCATATAGCAGCAGTACTACCACATCTAAATCAACAAGATCACGCATTGGCTATTAACATTTTTTTTAAACTATTTTTTATAATAAAGCAGTCTTTTATTCATATTCTTTTGAACTTAAGTGAATTACATAAATTAAAAACAAACATATAATTTGATTTATAAAATAATTATTAATAAAAAAAAACTCCAATACAAAATTATTTTTAATACACAAAACACTAAAAAAATTTATTTAAATTTCATACTAAAGTTAGTTTTATTTAGTAGATTTTTACTTTCTGGTAAATTTAACTGTATAAATACATTTAATATTAAATTTAGTCTATTATTTTAATATGATAAATACCATTTTGGTCCCTAAATTGCTATTAGCGAAAACCGTTAAATTAAAAGAAATATAAATACATTTTTTTTAGGTTAAACAAAAAAAAAAAAAAAAAAAAATAAAAAAAGACTTAAATTAAACAGATACATTTTCTTGGAGTTTTCTTCAGCAAGTTTCATTTGTATACCCTTCACCAAAGGTAAAAAAAGGGTCTATATGAGTTTGACGTTCTGATTGTACTTTCTCCAATATGGATCGTTGACCCTCGGTATATGTGTGTATGTACTATGTACATTTAATAAGTACTAGTATGGGCCAGCAGTCGACACAATCGGCTGCAATCTAGAAATAACTTATTTGTACCGTTATTTCTAATATTAACCATTCAAACGTCTGGGTTAAAACTTTATTATATATATACATACGTATGTCGATATGTATTTATTTAATGTTAAAAAACATATCGCACTTGATCATAAAGAGGGTATTAACTCAAAATTAGAAATTCTCGGTAGAGCAGAACAATTTTAAATTTTATATTAAAGCCATATGAAATTTAGTAACGATTTTTCTAAAAAAGTTATTTTTTTTTTTGTGTTAAAATAGCCTTTTTATGATTAAGTACGATATATATTAAAAAGTTGACATAAATGTAAATTTAATATTTATTTTTACATTAATATTTTACATATTTTAAAATAGTTGATTCCCTGCTAAAATTTTCAATCATGTTAGTCTCCTGGGACTCTCATGAAGAGCTGTTTTCATCGTCGACGAGCTCTTTTTTTAATCGTAGAATATTCCTCGCACGGAAGGAACTGTTACACAAGCTGATTTCTCAGTGTGATACTTCTACAACGCAGCGAAAGACGCTTGTATTAATCGTAGAGAGAATCGTTTGTGATGTGTGTAAAGATTATCTAACGAGTCTTTCAGAAAGCATGTCAGGAATCGTTAGACACTCGAGAAGGGATTCTCCTACAACTCTTGAAATGCTCAGCCGTATAACTGAGGTACCTAAATAAGAGCGTTAAACGTCTTTTTCATGTCAAAACTTATAATTTACATACAATTTATATGAAACAAACCTTAAGGTCTCGAAAACAACACCATCCTGTCGGAAAATTTTATTTTACAGATCCTTAAAGGCCTGTATTCACTATCCTATTTAGTCGCACGATATGTTCAAAAAATCGTGTGTGCTCATAATGTATGACAGTGTGGCTTAAAAATGAATTGAGTGACAGATTTTTTTGACAAGTCTGTCCGACTTGGAAATGTTTTAAAAATTTTCATAAAATGATAGATTATATGCGATCAGAGTTGCATGTTCTTGTAAAGTAGATGAGTCATTTGAGTGTGCATCTTTTTTGTGGGATAGTGTGGCATTGACAGCAGATTTTGCAGACATTTTTTTTATGTCGGATAGAATTCCGTCAGATTTTCGTGTGAATGAATCGTACGATTATGTAGGATAGTGAATACCGGCCTTAAGTCGGGTTGTTTGTTCCAATTGTATTGGCAATAGCATTTTCAGATATCAAAAACGCTCTTATTTAGGTTTATTCCAAGATTAAAAGACGAGCGTGTCAAAAATGTATAAAAAAAATTTTATGTTTTTGTTTTTGTTACTCGTCATATAATCATCAGAAGATTCTTTAAGGAGTTGTATTTTAAACATAATCGTCTAACAAACAGCCTATGCTAGCTGGGAAGTTTCCTTATCTTAATGTGTATAACAAAGCCTTTTATTGATGTACATATGTATGTATGTACCTATTTTACATTTATAGCTATTTATTTTGTTGTTGAATTATGTTGTTATAACCTCTATATAGACTATTTTATGTAAATATATGATTATCATATAAAAAATACCCTGATCGGTAGTGTCTATTATATAAAATCGCAGCCCATCAAAAGATTGTCTTTTATTTAAAAAATGCAATAAACACGTTCTTTACAATGCTACAATAACATTAAAATAATTCATAAGCAAAACATTTAAGACATCAACCAAGGCGAATTTAGTAGAAGGTGAGGTCAACTCTACAACAACACTGCTTCTGTGGTCCGATTGTCAAAATTATTGCTAGTAAAAAAAACGTTTGTTTACATAAAAAACTAGTTTGTATACAAACTTTGACATATCGACCACCGAAAAAAATAACCATATGTTGACTTGACCCCACCTTCTAGTAAATTCGCCTTGTTTATAGGTATACAAACTTTGACAAATCGACTACCGAAAAAAAGCCATATGTTGACTTGACCCCACCTTCCAGTGAATCAACGGTAATATTTAAAAACAACAACTCTTCTAAAAAGAAAACAAAAAATGTTCATGTTTGTTTACATTTTTTCATGTTTGTTTACATATAGTTAGCGCGCGCTATTTTTTTCCTTCACGTGTCTTGTTTTTTTTTTAATTTGTGTTTTATTTAGGCCCTAATCATGTACAACGCAGCGCAACGCCAAACAATAACATTGAAAGCACAAACAATGTCATAAATATTTTGTAATTTTGTTGTTGCTTTCAACAGAAATTCATGTACCGTTTTAAAATTTTGAACGACACAAGCAATGGAGCGTTTGAAATTTTAACACGCAATGTGAATTTCTGTACAAAGCAACAACAAAATAACAAAATATTTATGACATTGTTTGTGCTTTCAATGTTATTCTTTGGCGTTGCGTTAGATCTGTGGCATTGCGCTGCGTTGTACATGATTAGGGCCTTAGTCTTGCTCTTTTTTTGACGTCCGCGTAGAATATACAAAACCAAATTGCCTGTTGTTTTTGTATTGTTGTACTTGTTGTATCAATGAGTTTACCTTGTGTAGTTATACCATTTTCTTTTCTACTGTTCTCCAATTTAAGGCATAGCAGCAGCGTTGCCAAGTGTGCATCATTCTAAGCATTGAGCAGTTTTTTGTGAAGCCTTTTACGTGATTTTTTTGGTCAGCATAATCGACCAAATGTGTCCACAAGCGGGAGAATTGTGCGGAAATTTTAGCAAATCAGGTCTATAAGAAATGTGAAAACACCTATGCATGCATATGGGCTAGCTGCGTCATCGGGCGTTGTTAATAGGCCGCCACGATGATGTGATTTGATACCATTGGACTTCTTTCTTTGGGGATATTTAAAAGAAAGAGTGTACGTCAATAATCCAAGAACAATTCATGAGCAAAGGATGATATATTTCGGCATATTAATGGCATTGAACCTAAATTATAGTTCTCGGAAAACTTTTTTATTATTTACAATTAACATCGTGCGTTTTGGTTGGACCACCCTTTACAAACATGTTTTAATCGTTTGTCAAATACACCAATTAACAACGCAAAAGGAATGTACAAACGTACAATTTTGACATGTTTGCCAACCCGTTTAAGTAGTTTATTTCGCTTTTACTTTTGAAAGTTTGATTTTGTCCCTGTTTACATTTTGTGACTTTTGATGTTTTGGACTTACATTGCTGCAATTTTTGATGTATGTATACTTCACAAATAGAAAAACTGCGCCCGAACTAAAATAAACTTTGTATCAAATGAGAAAAAAAACGCAAGACTTGTGTACTCTGAATTCAACTCTCTTTTATATGGCCTACAAAGTAGCGATATTCGTTCATAATAAGGGTTTTCACGATAACGCTCAAAAGTCCCGCAATCTGTTGCTTTACACAAGCTTCGTAAACCTGCCCAACAATTTTGCCTCGTAAGCTAGCGCTGTTCGATTATGCATTTTTTACTAACAGATTTTTTTAACGCTTACTTACCATCGTTTTCAATGAAAAATTCAAGTGTTTATATTATAAATAAATAGTCTTTTGGCGTTCTTTATAGATTTTTAAAAACATATTTAACATTTTAATCACAAATTTTAACTTTTATTTTTATAATACATATTTATTTATTTTTATTTTTTGAATTGACGATTCTAACAAACTAATTATTTACATTACAATTAAATTAAAAATGGTCTTTATGTAACGAGTCTCGCAAGTTTGTCCATTTGTACAAATAGCAATTTTAAGCTCCTTTGGGTCCTCACACAACCTACATATATCCGACAAGTCAGATACCATTACCACCGCCATCCTGCCTATCATGCAATGGCATGACGCATACCCTAATAATGCCCAGCAGCGATCCGAATCGGAATTTCTAAAATTTAAGGCAACGCTGCATAGCAGAGAACTCTGCTTGTGTTTGTTCTTTTTATTATGTAAACACAAAAACAAAGCATACTGCTTATTATGGTACCCACAGACGATGCAACATTTGTCAAAATACGTGTTACTATTTATGTTTCAGTTTTTACCACAGACGATTACACTAAAAACGAAACATCAGTATTGCGTGTTTTTTGAATATCGTCGGTCACAGGTTGACAACTCTTAACTCGCAAAAAAATCGAATCGGGGGTATTATTTATTTTAATTTTTTTTAATCTGAAATTATTTCAATACCTTTGTTTTCTTTACACCATCTTACAATAAATATCTCCTACTAATTTTGGTTTTTTTTATTTACTTCCAACACGGTTTAGTAACGGAGTAATACCGTTTTTTTTTTGTCTCCTGAAAAGTACAAAAAAACATGTTAAGAGTTGTCAACCTGTGACCGACGATATACAACTACAAAACACAAAAAAAAAAATTATTTATTTTCTTTGTATACCTATCATATTTTATGTCCCATAAATTTGGAAAAATTTTATAGGTATTCAATTATAATTGTTTTTCGACTATCACAATTTACAATTGTTGCCATTTTCCGATTTCTTCCTTCATATTATTTTGTCCGAAAGTTGCAAAAGCACCTCACTCAAGCACTGCTCTCAACAGAATGAGAAAGATAAAACAGTCATTATCGCCACACACGATGAAACATTGTGTTTGGAAACATAAAATATCAAAAATGTTTGATATTTAAGAAGCCAAAAAGGTAACAAGAATTTCAACCAGAAACATTCCCACACACGTAGCAACATTTAGTGAAACAAGCTAATGTTTCGACATATGTTGCCTCGTGTGTGGGTAACTTTATGTGCTGAAATTTTTTTTTGCCCACACGTACACGAGTTTTTTCTTTGTATTAGTAACACTTTCTAACGCCTATAACTCCTTAAATACTGAAACGATTTCAATAAAATGTACTTTGTGCACTTCTGCCATAAATCCAATGAATAGTGTTGACGTAAAAGCAAGCAAAGGAAATCGACTTACCTACTAATATATATGATATGTATAAAATACCAATGAACTTTGTATATGTTTTGGGTAATTGTTTTTTTTTTAATAAAAAATCGAATAAATTTTGTTTAAAACTAAATTTTATGTTGTCCGATTTCATTGGCGATATTTTAAACGAAAGAGACGATTTTTTATTTTTTCCCAAGAAATACGGTTTTTTCACAAATTCATCTGGCAGCCCTACATGACCTGTTGTTTTATTTTAGTTGTTATTATTTAAAATATTAGGATTAGTTGCGGCCTACAATTTGTTTATTTAGAAGAAGTATCAATTTAGTCCATAAATAAGTACAAACAATTATTTAAAGATGTATAAAATAAATAATTATATTATAATCAAGTGTTGAAATATAAAGTTAAGTGTAAAAAAAGTGAAATTGTTACCAAGAATGTGTGTGTTGTTAGAAAAAAATTTGCAACTACCTTTGGACCGAGGCCTTTCTAAAGCATTTTCAAGTAAGTTTGTTAAGACACAATATTTGTAAATATGTAATTTTTTTTGTTTAAATAATAAAAATTTACCTATACTATTTATTGCTTTTTAACTAAATGTATCTCTCAGCTGGCATTTTGTTGAGCACCTTATCATGTAGAACGCAACGCAAAGCCAAAGAATTATATTGAAAATAAAAACGGAGACACAAATATTTTTTAATGTAAAAAACAACAGCAAAATTACAAAATATTTATGACATTCTTTTTGCGTGCAATGTAATTTGGCGTTGCGTTGCGTTTTACATGATTAGGGCCTGAATCAGCTTCACGAATAAAACAACCGCATATGTGCTTCTTTTTCGATCATAAATGATACTCACGTTGTGAGAAAATGGTACCCTACCGATAAATCACCTCAAAGAATCATTTGTGATACAAATTTCTGAATCCTTTTTGAACATATGAATGAATCGCATGAGAATCGTTTTTCAATCAAGTGATAAATCAGTTTTAAATTCAAAACATTTAGATATCATTTGATTGTTTGTTTTAGGGATGGGCAATTTTGATATATCGATATTTAAAAAAATTATAATCAATATACAGTGTTGGAAAAAATAATAGGGACACTCTAATTTTTCAATATATTCTTACTTTTTTATTTACTATTTCATAAATATTAAAAAGTATATACATAAAATTAAATAACTTCAAATATTTTAACTTATAAAGCAAAAATAAGGAACTAGTTCTGCCAAAAAATAGGTTTTTTTAAAAAAGGCCTGGAAAAATAATAGGGACACTTAATGTTTTGAAAAAAATATTTATTTTTTTTAACATTACCGTCATTTCCAAATACTTTTTCAATACTTGGTTGAAGATCCTTTCATTTTTATAACCTTCTGACAACGGCGATTCATAGATCCCACAAGATTCGCACATACCTCGGGCGGAATTGAGTACCAGGTTTCTTGAATTTTTTCCCACAACTCTTGTTTATTTTTCGATTTAAAGCTACTAATTTTATTTTTGAGGACCCCCCAGAGATGCTCAATGGGGTTTAAGTCCGGTGATTGAGACGGCCACTCCATTACAAGCACCTCATTCTACTGAAAAACGCATTTAAAGTTTTCCATAGTAAAACATGAAAACAACAACGACAAACGTTCAGTCGCAGCACATGGTGGTTGATCCCGATTTTTTGGCTGCCTTACCAGCTGAATTGAGATTAGAAATTGAAGAACAAATTAAAATGCAAAGGCAGCCATTTAATGCACATGAACAAAGTTATAGACCCAAAACATGAAAAAATCCATTTTTAGAAGTGATAACAGATTTTGGTTATTTAAGCTCTAGATCTTCTAGTTAACGAGAAAAACGCATTTAAAGTTTTCCATAGTAAACCATGAAAAAATCCATTTTTAGAAGTGATAACAGATTTTGATTATTTAAGCTCTAGCTCTTCTAGTTAACAAGAAAAAACGCATTTAAAGTTTTCCATAGTAAAACATGAAAACATCCATTTTTAGAAGTGATAACAGATTTTGATTATTTAAGCTCTAGCTCTTCTAGTTAACAAGAAAAAACGCATTTAAAGTTTTCCATAGTAAAACATGAAAACATCCATTTTTAGAAGTGATAACAGATTTTGATTATTTAAGCTCTAGCTCTTCTAGTTAACGAGAAAAACGCATTTAAAGTTTTCCATAGTAAAACAAGAAAAAATCCATTTTTAGAAGTGATAAATCCATTTTTAGAAGTGAACAGATTTTGATTATTTAAGCTCTAGCTCTTCTAGTTAACGAGAAAAACGCATTTAAAGTTTTCCATAGTAAAACATGAAAACATCCATTTTTAGAAGTGATAACAGATTTTGATTATTTAAGCTCTAGTTCTTCTAGTTAACGAGAAAAACGCAGTAAAAGTTTTCCATAGTAAAACATGAAAAAATCCATTTTTAGAAGTGATAAATCCATTTTTAGAAGTGATAACAGATTTTGATTATTTAAGCTCTAGCTCTTCTAGTTAACGAGAAAAACGCATTTAAAGTTTTCCATAGTAAAACATGAAAAAATCCATTTTTAGAAGTGATAAATCCATTTTTAGAAGTGATAACAGATTTTGATTATTTAAGCTCTAGCTCTTCTAGTTAACGAGAAAAACGCATTTAAAGTTTTCCATAGTAAAACATGAAAAAATCCATTTTTAGAAGTGAAAACAGAATTTTTATTATTTAAGCTCTAGCTCTTCTAGTTAACGAGAAAAACGCATTTAAAGTTTTCCATAGTAAAACATGAAAAAATCCAATTTTAGAAGTGAAAACAGATTTTTATTATTTAAGCTCTAGCTCTTCTAGTTAACGAGAAAAACCGCATTTAAAGTTTTCCATAGTAAAACATGAAAACATCCATTTTTAGAAGTGAAAACAGATTTTTATTATTTAAGCTCTAGCTCTTCTAGTTAACGAGAAAAACGCATTTAAAGTTTTCCATAGTAAAACATAAAAAAATCCATTTTTAGAAGTGATAAATCCATTTTTAGAAGTGATAACAGATTTTGATTATTTAAGCTCTAGCTCTTCTAGTTAACGAGAAAAACGCATTTAAAGTTTTCCATAGTAAAACATGAAAACATCCATTTTTAGAAGTGAAAACAGATTTTGATTATTTAAGCTCTAGCTCTTCTAGTTAACGAGAAAAAACGCATTTAAAGTTTTCCATAGTAAAACATGAAAACATCCATTTTTAGAAGTGAAAACAGATTTTGATTATTTAAGCTCTAGCTCTTCTAGTTAACGAGAAAAACGCATTTAAAGTTTTCCATAGTAAAACATGAAAACATCCATTTTTAGAAGTGAAAACAGATTTTTATTATTTAAGCTCTAGCTCTTCTAGTTAACGAGAAAAAACGCATTTAAAGTTTTCCATAGTAAAACATGAAAACATCCATTTTTAGAAGTGAAAACAGATTTTAATTATTTAAGCTCTAGCTCTTCTAGTTAACGAGAAAAACGCATTTAAAGTTTTCCATAGTAAAACATGAAAACATCCATTTTTAGAAGTGAAAACAGATTTTGATTATTTAAGCTCTAGCTCTTCTAGTTAACGAGAAAAACGCATTTCAAGTTTTCCATAGTAAAACATGAAAACATCCATTTTTAGAAGTGAAAACAGATTTTGATTATTTAAGCTCTAGCTCTTCTAGTTAACAAGAAAAAACGCATTTAAAGTTTTCCATAGTAAACCATGAAAAAATCCATTTTCAGAAGTGATAACAGATTTTGGTTATTTAAGCTCTAGCTCTTCTAGTTAACGAGAAAAACGCATTTAAAGTTTTTCATAGTAAACCATGAAAAAATCCATTTTTAGAAGTGATAACAGATTTTGGTTATTTAAGCTCTAGCTCTTCTAGTTAACGAGAAAAACGCATTTAAAGTTTTCCATAGTAAACCATGAAAAAATCCATTTTTAGAAGTGATAACAGATTTTGGTTATTTAAGCTCTAGCTCTTCTAGTTAACGAGAAAAACGCATTTAAAGTTTTCCATAGTAAACCATGAAAAAATCCAATTTTAGAAGTGATAAAAGATTTTGGTTATTTAAGCTCTAGCTCATCTAGTTAACGAGAAAAACGCATTTAAAGTTTTCCATAGTAAACCATGAAAAAATCCATTTTTAGAAGTGATAACAGATTTTGGTTATTTAAGCTCTAGCTCTTCTAGTTAACGAGAAAAACGCATTTAAAGTTTTCCATAGTAAACCATGAAAAAATCCATTTTTAGAAGTGATAACAGATTTTGGTTATTTAAGCTCTAGCTCTTCTAGTTAACGAGAAAAACGCATTTAAAGTTTTCCATAGTAAAACATGAAAAAATCCATTTTTAGAAGTGATAACAGATTTTGGTTATTTAAGCTCTAGCTCTTCTAGTTAACGAGAAAAACGCATTTAAAGTTTTCCATAGTAAACCATGAAAAAATCCAATTTTAGAAGTGATAAAAGATTTTGGTTATTTAAGCTCTAGCTCATCTAGTTAACGAGAAAAACGCATTTAAAGTTTTCCATAGTAAACCATGAAAAAATCCATTTTTAGAAGTGATAACAGATTTTGGTTATTTAAGCTCTAGCTCTTCTAGTTAACGAGAAAAACGCATTTAAAGTTTTCCATAGTAAACCATGAAAAAATCCAATTTTAGAAGTGATAACAGATTTTGGTTATTTAAGCTCTAGCTCTTCTAGTTAACGAGAAAAACGCATTTAAAGTTTTCCATAGTAAACCATGAAAAAATCCAATTTTAGAAGTGATAACAGATTTTGGTTATTTAAGCTCTAGCTCTTCTAGTTAACGAGAAAAACGCATTTAAAGTTTTCCATAGTAAACCATGAAAAAATCTAATTTTAGAAGTGATAACAGATTTTGGTTATTTAAGCTTTTTAAGCATTTAAAGTTTTCCATAGTAAACCATGAAAAAATCCAATTTTAGAAGTGATAACAGATTTTGGTTATTTAAGCTCTAGCTCTTCTAGTTAACGAGAAAAACGCATTTAAAGTTTTCCATAGTAAAACATGAAAAAATCCATTTTTAGAAGTGATAACAGATTTTGGTTATTTAAGCTCTAGCTCTTCTAGTTAACGAGAAAAACGCATTTAAAGTTTTCCATAGTAAACCATGAAAAAATCCAATTTTAGAAGTGATAACAGATTTTGGTTATTTAAGCTTTTTAAGCATTTAAAGTTTTCCATAGTAAACCATGAAAAAATCCAATTTTAGAAGTGATAACAGATTTTGGTTATTTAAGCTTTTTAAGCATTTAAAGTTTTCCATAGTAAACCATGAAAAAATCCAATTTTAGAAGTGATAACAGATTTTGGTTATTTAAGCTCTAGCTCATCTAGTTAACGAGAAAAACGCATTTAAAGTTTTCCATAGTAAACCATGAAAAAATCCAATTTTAGAAGTGATAACAGATTTTGGTTATTTAAGCTTTTTAAGCATTTAAAGTTTTCCATAGTAAACCATGAAAAAATCCATTTTTAGAAGTGATAACAGATTTTGGTTATTTAAGCTCTAGCTCTTCTAGTTAACGAGAAAAACGCATTTAAAGTTTTCCATAGTAAACCATGAAAAAATCCAATTTTAGAAGTGATAACAGATTTTGGTTATTTAAGCTCTAGCTCTTCTAGTTAACGAGAAAAACGCATTTAAAGTTTTCCATAGTAAACCATGAAAAAATCCAATTTTAGAAGTGATAACAGATTTTGGTTATTTAAGCTTTTTAAGCATTTAAAGTTTTCCATAGTAAACCATGAAAAAATCCAATTTTAGAAGTGATAACAGATTTTGGTTATTTAAGCTCTAGCTCTTCTAGTTAACGAGAAAAACGCATTTAAAGTTTTCCATAGTAAACCATGAAAAAATCCATTTTTAGAAGTGATAACAGATTTTGGTTATTTAAGCTCTAGCTCTTCTAGTTAACGAGAAAAACGCATTTAAAGTTTTCCATAGTAAACCATGAAAAAATCCATTTTTAGAAGTGATAACAGATTTTGGTTATTTAAGCTTTTTAAGCATTTAAAGTTTTCCATAGTAAACCATGAAAAAATCCAATTTTAGAAGTGATAACAGATTTTGGTTATTTAAGCTTTTTAAGCATTTAAAGTTTTCCATAGTAAACCATGAAAAAATCCAATTTTAGAAGTGATAACAGATTTTGGTTATTTAAGCTCTAGCTCTTCTAGTTAACGAGAAAAACGCATTTAAAGTTTTCCATAGTAAACCATGAAAAAATCCTTTTTTAGAAGTGATAACAGATTTTGTTTATTTAAGCTCTAGCTCTTCTAGTTAACGAGAAAAACGCATTTAAAGTTTTCCATAGTAAACCATGAAAAAATCCAATTTTAGAAGTGATAACAGATTTTGGTTATTTAAGCTTTTTAAGCATTTAAAGTTTTCCATAGTAAACCATGAAAAAATCCAATTTTAGAAGTGATAACAGATTTTGGTTATTTAAGCTCTAGCTCTTCTAGTTAACGAGAAAAACGCATTTAAAGTTTTCCATAGTAAACCATGAAAAAATCCAATTTTAGAAGTGATAACAGATTTTGGTTATTTAAGCTTTTTAAGCATTTAAAGTTTTCCATAGTAAACCATGAAAAAATCCAATTTTAGAAGTGATAACAGATTTTGGTTATTTAAGCTCTAGCTCATCTAGTTAACGAGAAAAACGCATTTAAAGTTTTCCATAGTAAACCATGAAAAAATCCAATTTTAGAAGTGATAACAGATTTTGGTTATTTAAGCTTTTTAAGCATTTAAAGTTTTCCATAGTAAACCATGAAAAAATCCAATTTTAGAAGTGATAACAGATTTTGGTTATTTAAGCTCTAGCTCTTCTAGTTAACGAGAAAAACGCATTTAAAGTTTTCCATAGTAAACCATGAAAAAATCCAATTTTAGAAGTGATAACAGATTTTGGTTATTTAAGCTTTTTAAGCATTTAAAGTTTTCCATAGTAAACCATGAAAAAATCCAATTTTAGAAGTGATAACAGATTTTGGTTATTTAAGCTCTAGCTCTTCTAGTTAACGAGAAAAACGCATTTAAAGTTTTCCATAGTAAACCATGAAAAAATCCAATTTTAGAAGTGATAACAGATTTTGGTTATTTAAGCTTTTTAAGCATTTAAAGTTTTCCATAGTAAACCATGAAAAAATCCAATTTTAGAAGTGATAACAGATTTTGGTTATTTAAGCTCTAGCTCTTCTAGTTAACGAGAAAAACGCATTTAAAGTTTTCCATAGTAAACCATGAAAAAATCCATTTTTAGAAGTGATAACAGATTTTGGTTATTTAAGCTCTAGCTCTTCTAGTTAACGAGAAAAACGCATTTAAAGTTTTCCATAGTAAACCATGAAAAAATCCAATTTTAGAAGTGATAACAGATTTTGGTTATTTAAGCTTTTTAAGCATTTAAAGTTTTCCATAGTAAACCATGAAAAAATCCAATTTTAGAAGTGATAACAGATTTTGGTTATTTAAGCTTTTTAAGCATTTAAAGTTTTCCATAGTAAACCATGAAAAAATCCAATTTTAGAAGTGATAACAGATTTTGGTTATTTAAGCTCTAGCTCTTCTAGTTAACGAGAAAAACGCATTTAAAGTTTTCCATAGTAAACCATGAAAAAATCCAATTTTAGAAGTGATAACAGATTTTGGTTATTTAAGCTTTTTAAGCATTTAAAGTTTTCCATAGTAAACCATGAAAAAATCCAATTTTAGAAGTGATAACAGATTTTGGTTATTTAAGCTTTTTAAGCATTTAAAGTTTTCCATAGTAAACCATGAAAAAAATCCAATTTTAGAAGTGATAACAGATTTTGGTTATTTAAGCTCTAGCTCTTCTAGTTAACGAGAAAAACGCATTTAAAGTTTTCCATAGTAAACCATGAAAAAATCCAATTTTAGAAGTGATAACAGATTTTGGTTATTTAAGCTCTAGCTCTTCTAGTTAACGAGAAAAACGCATTTAAAGTTTTCCATAGTAAACCATGAAAAAATCCAATTTTAGAAGTGATAACAGATTTTGGTTATTTAAGCTTTTTAAGCATTTAAAGTTTTCCATAGTAAACAATGAAAAAATCCAATTTTAGAAGTGATAACAGATTTTGGTTATTTAAGCTTTTTAAGCATTTAAAGTTTTCCATAGTAAACCATGAAAAAAATCCAATTTTAGAAGTGATAACAGTTTCTTTTTAAGCATTTAAAGTTTTCCATAGTAAACCATGAAAAAATCCAATTTTAGAAGTGATAACAGATTTTGGTTATTTAAGCTTTTTAAGCATTTAAAGTTTTCCATAGTAAACCATGAAAAAAATCCAATTTTAGAAGTGATAACAGATTTTGGTTATTTAAGCTCTAGCTCTTCTAGTTAACGAGAAAAACGCATTTAAAGTTTTCCATAGTAAACCATGAAAAAATCCAATTTTAGAAGTGATAACAGATTTTGGTTATTTAAGCTTTTTAAGCATTTAAAGTTTTCCATAGTAAACCATGAAAAAATCCAATTTTAGAAGTGATAACAGATTTCGGTTATTTAAGCTCTAGCTCATCTAGTTAACGAGAAAAACGCATTTAAAGTTTTCCATAGTAAACCATGAAAAAATCCAATTTTAGAAGTGATAACAGATTTTGGTTATTTAAGCTTTTTAAGCATTTAAAGTTTTCCATAGTAAACCATGAAAAAATCCAATTTTAGAAGTGATAACAGATTTTGGTTATTTAAGCTCTAGCTCATCTAGTTAACGAGAAAAACGCATTTAAAGTTTTCCATAGTAAACCATGAAAAAATCCAATTTTAGAAGTGATAACAGATTTTGGTTATTTAAGCTTTTTAAGCATTTAAAGTTTTCCATAGTAAACCATGAAAAAATCCAATTTTAGAAGTGATAACAGATTTTGGTTATTTAAGCTCTAGCTCTTCTAGTTAACGAGAAAAACGCATTTAAAGTTTTCCATAGTAAACCATGAAAAAATCCAATTTTAGAAGTGATAACAGATTTTGGTTATTTAAGCTTTTTAAGCATTTAAAGTTTTCCATAGTAAACCATGAAAAAATCCAATTTTAGAAGTGATAACAGATTTTGGTTATTTAAGCTCTAGCTCTTCTAGTTAACGAGAAAAACGCATTTAAAGTTTTCCATAGTAAACCATGAAAAAATCCAATTTTAGAAGTGATAACAGATTTTGGTTATTTAAGCTTTTTAAGCATTTAAAGTTTTCCATAGTAAACCATGAAAAAATCCAATTTTAGAAGTGATAACAGATTTTGGTTATTTAAGCTTTTTAAGCATTTAAAGTTTTCCATAGTAAACCATGAAAAAAATCCAATTTTAGAAGTGATAACAGATTTTGGTTATTTAAGCTTTTTAAGCATTTAAAGTTTTCCATAGTAAACCATGAAAAAATCCAATTTTAGAAGTGATAACAGATTTTGGTTATTTAAGCTCTAGCTCTTCTAGTTAACGAGAAAAACGCATTTAAAGTTTTCCATAGTAAACCATGAAAAAATCCAATTTTAGAAGTGATAACAGATTTTGGTTATTTAAGCTTTTTAAGCATTTAAAGTTTTCCATAGTAAACCATGAAAAAATCCAATTTTAGAAGTGATAACAGATTTTGGTTATTTAAGCTTTTTAAGCATTTAAAGTTTTCCATAGTAAACCATGAAAAAATCCAATTTTAGAAGTGATAACAGATTTTGGTTATTTAAGCTTTTTAAGCATTTAAAGTTTTCCATAGTAAACCATGAAAAAATCCAATTTTAGAAGTGATAACAGATTTTGGTTATTTAAGCTTTTTAAGCATTTAAAGTTTTCCATAGTAAACCATGAAAAAATCCAATTTTAGAAGTGATAACAGATTTTGGTTATTTAAGCTTTTTAAGCATTTAAAGTTTTCCATAGTAAACCATGAAAAAATCCAATTTTAGAAGTGATAACAGATTTTGGTTATTTAAGCTTTTTAAGCATTTAAAGTTTTCCATAGTAAACCATGAAAAAATCCAATTTTAGAAGTGATAACAGATTTTGGTTATTTAAGCTTTTTAAGCATTTAAAGTTTTCCATAGTAAACCATGAAAAAATCCAATTTTAGAAGTGATAACAGATTTTGGTTATTTAAGCTTTTTAAGCATTTAAAGTTTTCCATAGTAAACCATGAAAAAATCCAATTTTAGAAGTGATAACAGATTTTGGTTATTTAAGCTTTTTAAGCATTTAAAGTTTTCCATAGTAAACCATGAAAAAATCCAATTTTAGAAGTGATAACAGATTTTGGTTATTTAAGCTTTTTAAGCATTTAAAGTTTTCCATAGTAAACCATGAAAAAATCCAATTTTAGAAGTGATAACAGATTTTGGTTATTTAAGCTTTTTAAGCATTTAAAGTTTTCCATAGTAAACCATGAAAAAATCCAATTTTAGAAGTGATAACAGATTTTGGTTATTTAAGCTTTTTAAGCATTTAAAGTTTTCCATAGTAAACCATGAAAAAATCCAATTTTAGAAGTGATAACAGATTTTGGTTATTTAAGCTTTTTAAGCATTTAAAGTTTTCCATAGTAAACCATGAAAAAATCCAATTTTAGAAGTGATAACAGATTTTGGTTATTTAAGCTTTTTAAGCATTTAAAGTTTTCCATAGTAAACCATGAAAAAATCCAATTTTAGAAGTGATAACAGATTTTGGTTATTTAAGCTTTTTAAGCATTTAAAGTTTTCCATAGTAAACCATGAAAAAATCCAATTTTAGAAGTGATAACAGATTTTGGTTATTTAAGCTTTTTAAGCATTTAAAGTTTTCCATAGTAAACCATGAAAAAATCCAATTTTAGAAGTGATAACAGATTTTGGTTATTTAAGCTTTTTAAGCATTTAAAGTTTTCCATAGTAAACCATGAAAAAATCCAATTTTAGAAGTGATAACAGATTTTGGTTATTTAAGCTTTTTAAGCATTTAAAGTTTTCCATAGTAAACCATGAAAAAATCCAATTTTAGAAGTGATAACAGATTTTGGTTATTTAAGCTTTTTAAGCATTTAAAGTTTTCCATAGTAAACCATGAAAAAATCCAATTTTAGAAGTGATAACAGATTTTGGTTATTTAAGCTTTTTAAGCATTTAAAGTTTTCCATAGTAAACCATGAAAAAATCCAATTTTAGAAGTGATAACAGATTTTGGTTATTTAAGCTTTTTAAGCATTTAAAGTTTTCCATAGTAAACCATGAAAAAATCCAATTTTAGAAGTGATAACAGATTTTGGTTATTTAAGCTTTTTAAGCATTTAAAGTTTTCCATAGTAAACCATGAAAAAATCCAATTTTAGAAGTGATAACAGATTTTGGTTATTTAAGCTTTTTAAGCATTTAAAGTTTTCCATAGTAAACCATGAAAAAATCCAATTTTAGAAGTGATAACAGATTTTGGTTATTTAAGCTTTTTAAGCATTTAAAGTTTTCCATAGTAAACCATGAAAAAATCCAATTTTAGAAGTGATAACAGATTTTGGTTATTTAAGCTTTTTAAGCATTTAAAGTTTTCCATAGTAAACCATGAAAAAATCCAATTTTAGAAGTGATAACAGATTTTGGTTATTTAAGCTTTTTAAGCATTTAAAGTTTTCCATAGTAAACCATGAAAAAATCCAATTTTAGAAGTGATAACAGATTTTGGTTATTTAAGCTTTTTAAGCATTTAAAGTTTTCCATAGTAAACCATGAAAAAATCCAATTTTAGAAGTGATAACAGATTTTGGTTATTTAAGCTTTTTAAGCATTTAAAGTTTTCCATAGTAAACCATGAAAAAATCCAATTTTAGAAGTGATAACAGATTTTGGTTATTTAAGCTTTTTAAGCATTTAAAGTTTTCCATAGTAAACCATGAAAAAATCCAATTTTAGAAGTGATAACAGATTTTGGTTATTTAAGCTTTTTAAGCATTTAAAGTTTTCCATAGTAAACCATGAAAAAATCCAATTTTAGAAGTGATAACAGATTTTGGTTATTTAAGCTTTTTAAGCATTTAAAGTTTTCCATAGTAAACCATGAAAAAATCCAATTTTAGAAGTGATAACAGATTTTGGTTATTTAAGCTTTTTAAGCATTTAAAGTTTTCCATAGTAAACCATGAAAAAATCCAATTTTAGAAGTGATAACAGATTTTGGTTATTTAAGCTCTAGCTCTTCTAGTTAACGAGAAAAACGCATTTAAAGTTTTCCATAGTAAACCATGAAAAAATCCAATTTTAGAAGTGATAACAGATTTTGGTTATTTAAGCTTTTTAAGCATTTAAAGTTTTCCATAGTAAACCATGAAAAAATCCAATTTTAGAAGTGATAACAGATTTTGGTTATTTAAGCTTTTTAAGCATTTAAAGTTTTCCATAGTAAACCATGAAAAAAATCCAATTTTAGAAGTGATAACAGATTTTGGTTATTTAAGCTCTAGCTCTTCTAGTTAACGAGAAAAACGCATTTAAAGTTTTCCATAGTAAACCATGAAAAAATCCAATTTTAGAAGTGATAACAGATTTTGGTTATTTAAGCTTTTTAAGCATTTAAAGTTTTCCATAGTAAACCATGAAAAAATCCATTTTTAGAAGTGATAACAGATTTTGGTTATTTAAGCTCTAGCTCTTCTAGTTAACGAGAAAAACGCATTTAAAGTTTTCCATAGTAAACCATGAAAAAATCCAATTTTAGAAGTGATAACAGATTTTGGTTATTTAAGCTTTTTAAGCATTTAAAGTTTTCCATAGTAAACCATGAAAAAATCCAATTTTAGAAGTGATAACAGATTTTGGTTATTTAAGCTTTTTAAGCATTTAAAGTTTTCCATAGTAAACCATGAAAAAAATCCAATTTTAGAAGTGATAACAGATTTTGGTTATTTAAGCTCTAGCTCTTCTAGTTAACGAGAAAAACGCATTTAAAGTTTTCCATAGTAAACCATGAAAAAATCCAATTTTAGAAGTGATAACAGATTTTGGTTATTTAAGCTCTAGCTCTTCTAGTTAACGAGAAAAACGCATTTAAAGTTTTCCATAGTAAACCATGAAAAAATCCAATTTTAGAAGTGATAACAGATTTTGGTTATTTAAGCTCTAGCTCTTCTAGTTAACGAGAAAAACGCATTTAAAGTTTTCCATAGTAAACCATGAAAAAATCCTATTTTAGAAGTGATAACAGATTTTGGTTATTTAAGCTCTAGCTCTTCTAGTTAACGAGAAAAACGCATTTAAAGTTTTCCATAGTAAACCATGAAAAAATCCAATTTTAGAAGTGATAACAGATTTTGGTTATTTAAGCTCTAGCTCTTCTAGTTAACGAGAAAAACGCATTTAAAGTTTTCCATAGTAAACCATGAAAAAATCCAATTTTAGAAGTGATAACAGATTTTGGTTATTTAAGCTCTAGCTCTTCTAGTTAACGAGAAAAACGCATTTAAAGTTTTCCATAGTAAACCATGAAAAAATCCAATTTTAGAAGTGATAACAGATTTTGGTTATTTAAGCTCTAGCTCATCTAGTTAACGAGAAAAACGCATTTAAAGTTTTCCATAGTAAACCATGAAAAAATCCAATTTTAGAAGTGATAACAGATTTTGGTTATTTAAGCTTTTTAAGCATTTAAAGTTTTCCATAGTAAACCATGAAAAAATCCAATTTTAGAAGTGATAACAGATTTTGGTTATTTAAGCTCTAGCTCTTCTAGTTAACGAGAAAAACGCATTTAAAGTTTTCCATAGTAAACCATGAAAAAATCCAATTTTAGAAGTGATAACAGATTTTGGTTATTTAAGCTTTTTAAGCATTTAAAGTTTTCCATAGTAAACCATGAAAAAATCCAATTTTAGAAGTGATAACAGATTTTGGTTATTTAAGCTCTAGCTCTTCTAGTTAACGAGAAAAACGCATTTAAAGTTTTCCATAGTAAACCATGAAAAAATCCAATTTTAGAAGTGATAACAGATTTTGGTTATTTAAGCTTTTTAAGCATTTAAAGTTTTCCATAGTAAACCATGAAAAAATCCAATTTTAGAAGTGATAACAGATTTTGGTTATTTAAGCTCTAGCTCATCTAGTTAACGAGAAAAACGCATTTAAAGTTTTCCATAGTAAACCATGAAAAAATCCAATTTTAGAAGTGATAACAGATTTTGGTTATTTAAGCTTTTTAAGCATTTAAAGTTTTCCATAGTAAACCATGAAAAAATCCAATTTTAGAAGTGATAACAGATTTTGGTTATTTAAGCTTTAGCTCTTCTAGTTAACGAGAAAAACGCATTTAAAGTTTTCCATAGTAAACCATGAAAAAATCCAATTTTAGAAGTGATAACAGATTTTGGTTATTTAAGCTTTTTAAGCATTTAAAGTTTTCCATAGTAAACCATGAAAAAATCCAATTTTAGAAGTGATAACAGATTTTGGTTATTTAAGCTCTAGCTCTTCTAGTTAACGAGAAAAACGCATTTAAAGTTTTCCATAGTAAACCATGAAAAAATCCATTTTTAGAAGTGATAACAGATTTTGGTTATTTAAGCTCTAGCTCTTCTAGTTAACGAGAAAAACGCATTTAAAGTTTTCCATAGTAAACCATGAAAAAATCCAATTTTAGAAGTGATAACAGATTTTGGTTATTTAAGCTTTTTAAGCATTTAAAGTTTTCCATAGTAAACCATGAAAAAATCCAATTTTAGAAGTGATAACAGATTTTGGTTATTTAAGCTTTTTAAGCATTTAAAGTTTTCCATAGTAAACCATGAAAAAATCCAATTTTAGAAGTGATAACAGATTTTGGTTATTTAAGCTCTAGCTCATCTAGTTAACGAGAAAAACGCATTTAAAGTTTTCCATAGTAAACCATGAAAAAATCCAATTTTAGAAGTGATAACAGATTTTGGTTATTTAAGCTTTTTAAGCATTTAAAGTTTTCCATAGTAAACCATGAAAAAATCCAATTTTAGAAGTGATAACAGATTTTGGTTATTTAAGCTCTAGCTCTTCTAGTTAACGAGAAAAACGCATTTAAAGTTTTCCATAGTAAACCATGAAAAAATCCATTTTTAGAAGTGATAACAGATTTTGGTTATTTAAGCTCTAGCTCTTCTAGTTAACGAGAAAAACGCATTTAAAGTTTTCCATAGTAAACCATGAAAAAATCCAATTTTAGAAGTGATAACAGATTTTGGTTATTTAAGCTTTTTAAGCATTTAAAGTTTTCCATAGTAAACCATGAAAAAATCCAATTTTAGAAGTGATAACAGATTTTGGTTATTTAAGCTCTAGCTCATCTAGTTAACGAGAAAAACGCATTTAAAGTTTTCCATAGTAAACCATGAAAAAATCCAATTTTAGAAGTGATAACAGATTTTGGTTATTTAAGCTCTAGCTCTTCTAGTTAACGAGAAAAACGCATTTAAAGTTTTCCATAGTAAACCATGAAAAAATCCATTTTTAGAAGTGATAACAGATTTTGGTTATTTAAGCTCTAGCTCATCTAGTTAACGAGAAAAACGCATTTAAAGTTTTCCATAGTAAACCATGAAAAAATCCAATTTTAGAAGTGATAACAGATTTTGGTTATTTAAGCTCTAGCTCTTCTAGTTAACGAGAAAAACGCATTTAAAGTTTTCCATAGTAAACCATGAAAAAATCCATTTTTAGAAGTGATAACAGATTTTGGTTATTTAAGCTCTAGCTCTTCTAGTTAACGAGAAAAACGCATTTAAAGTTTTCCATAGTAAACCATGAAAAAATCCATTTTTAGAAGTGATAACAGATTTTGGTTATTTAAGCTCTAGCTCTTCTAGTTAACGAGAAAAACGCATTTAAAGTTTTTTATAGTAAACCATGAAAAAATCCAATTTTAGAAGTGATAACAGATTTTGGTTATTTAAGCTCTAGCTCATCTAGTTAACGAGAAAAACGCATTTAAAGTTTTCCATAGTAAACCATGAAAAAATCCAATTTTAGAAGTGATAACAGATTTTGGTTATTTAAGCTCTAGCTCATCTAGTTAACGAGAAAAACGCATTTAAAGTTTTCCATAGTAAACCATGAAAAAATCCATTTTTAGAAGTGATAACAGATTTTGGTTATTTAAGCTCTAGCTCATCTAGTTAACGAGAAAAACGCATTTAAAGTTTTCCATAGTAAACCATGAAAAAATCCAATTTTAGAAGTGATAACAGATTTTGGTTATTTAAGCTTTTTAAGCATTTAAAGTTTTCCATAGTAAACCATGAAAAAATCCAATTTTAGAAGTGATAACAGATTTTGGTTATTTAAGCTCTAGCTCATCTAGTTAACGAGAAAAACGCATTTAAAGTTTTCCATAGTAAACCATGAAAAAATCCAATTTTAGAAGTGATAACAGATTTTGGTTATTTAAGCTCTAGCTCATCTAGTTAACGAGAAAAACGCATTTAAAGTTTTCCATAGTAAACCATGAAAAAATCCAATTTTAGAAGTGATAACAGATTTTGGTTATTTAAGCTCTAGCTCTTCTAGTTAACGAGAAAAACGCATTTAAAGTTTTCCATAGTAAACCATGAAAAAATCCATTTTTAGAAGTGATAACAGATTTTGGTTATTTAAGCTCTAGCTCTTCTAGTTAACGAGAAAAACGCATTTAAAGTTTTCCATAGTAAACCATGAAAAAATCCATTTTTAGAAGTGATAACAGATTTTGGTTATTTAAGCTCTAGCTCTTCTAGTTAACGAGAAAAACGCATTTAAAGTTTTCCATAGTAAACCATGAAAAAATCCAATTTTAGAAGTGATAACAGATTTTGGTTATTTAAGCTCTAGGCTCATCTAGTTAACGAGAAAAACGCATTTAAAGTTTTCCATAGTAAACCATGAAAAAATCCAATTTTAGAAGTGATAACAGATTTTGGTTATTTAAGCTCTAGCTCTTCTAGTTAACGAGAAAAACGCATTTAAAGTTTTCCATAGTAAACCATGAAAAAATCCAATTTTAGAAGTGATAACAGATTTTGGTTATTTAAGCTCTAGCTCTTCTAGTTAACGAGAAAAACGCATTTAAAGTTTTCCATAGTAAACCATGAAAAAATCCAATTTTAGAAGTGATAACAGATTTTGGTTATTTAAGCTCTAGCTCTTCTTTAACGAGAAACGCATTTAAAGTTTTCCATAGTAAACCATGAAAAAATCCAATTTTAGAAGTGATAACAGATTTTGGTTATTTAAGCTCTAGCTCTTCTAGTTAACGAGAAAAACGCATTTAAAGTTTTCCATAGTAAAACATGAAAAAATCCAATTTTAGAAGTGATAACAGATTTTGGTTATTTAAGCTCTAGCTCTTCTAGTTAACGAGAAAAACGCATTTAAAGTTTTCCATAGTAAACCATGAAAAAATCCATTTTTAGAAGTGATAACAGATTTTGGTTATTTAAGCTCTAGCTCATCTAGTTAACGAGAAAAACGCATTTAAAGTTTTCCATAGTAAACCATGAAAAAATCCAATTTTAGAAGTGATAACAGATTTTGGTTATTTAAGCTCTAGCTCTTCTAGTTAACGAGAAAAACGCATTTAAAGTTTTCCATAGTAAAACATGAAAAAATCCAATTTTAGAAGTGATAACAGATTTTGGTTATTTAAGCTCTAGCTCTTCTAGTTAACGAGAAAAACGCATTTAAAGTTTTCCATAGTAAAACATGAAAAAATCCATTTTTAGAAGTGATAACAGATTTTGGTTATTTAAGCTCTAGCTCTTCTAGTTAACGAGAAAAACGCATTTAAAGTTTTCCATAGTAAACCATGAAAAAATCCAATTTTAGAAGTGATAACAGATTTTGGTTATTTAAGCTCTAGCTCATCTAGTTAACGAGAAAAACGCATTTAAAGTTTTCCATAGTAAACCATGAAAAAATCCAATTTTAGAAGTGATAACAGATTTTGGTTATTTAAGCTCTAGCTCTTCTAGTTAACGAGAAAAACGCATTTAAAGTTTTCCATAGTAAACCATGAAAAAATCCATTTTTAGAAGTGATAACAGATTTTGGTTATTTAAGCTCTAGCTCTTCTAGTTAACGAGAAAAACGCATTTAAAGTTTTCCATAGTAAACCATGAAAAAATCCATTTTTAGAAGTGATAACAGATTTTGGTTATTTAAGCTCTAGCTCTTCTAGTTAACGAGAAAAACGCATTTAAAGTTTTCCATAGTAAACCATGAAAAAATCCAATTTTAGAAGTGATAACAGATTTTGGTTATTTAAGCTCTAGCTCATCTAGTTAACGAGAAAAACGCATTTAAAGTTTTCCATAGTAAACCATGAAAAAATCCATTTTTAGAAGTGATAACAGATTTTGGTTATTTAAGCTCTAGCTCTTCTAGTTAACGAGAAAAACGCATTTAAAGTTTTCCATAGTAAACCATGAAAAAATCCAATTTTAGAAGTGATAACAGATTTTGGTTATTTAAGCTCTAGCTCATCTAGTTAACGAGAAAAACGCATTTAAAGTTTTCCATAGTAAACCATGAAAAAATCCATTTTTAGAAGTGATAACAGATTTTGGTTATTTAAGCTCTAGCTCATCTAGTTAACGAGAAAAACGCATTTAAAGTTTTCCATAGTAAACCATGAAAAAATCCATTTTTAGAAGTGATAACAGATTTTGGTTATTTAAGCTCTAGCTCTTCTAGTTAACGAGAAAAACGCATTTAAAGTTTTCCATAGTAAACCATGAAAAAATCCAATTTTAGAAGTGATAACAGATTTTGGTTATTTAAGCTCTAGCTCTTCTAGTTAACGAGAAAAACGCATTTAAAGTTTTCCATAGTAAACCATGAAAAAATCCAATTTTAGAAGTGATAACAGATTTTGGTTATTTAAGCTCTAGCTCATCTAGTTAACGAGAAAAACGCATTTAAAGTTTTCCATAGTAAACCATGAAAAAATCCATTTTTAGAAGTGATAACAGATTTTGGTTATTTAAGCTCTAGCTCATCTAGTTAACGAGAAAAACGCATTTAAAGTTTTCCATAGTAAACCATGAAAAAATCCATTTTTAGAAGTGATAACAGATTTTGGTTATTTAAGCTCTAGCTCATCTAGTTAACGAGAAAAACGCATTTAAAGTTTTCCATAGTAAACCATGAAAAAATCCAATTTTAGAAGTGATAACAGATTTTGGTTATTTAAGCTCTAGCTCTTCTAGTTAACGAGAAAAACGCATTTAAAGTTTTTTATAGTAAACCATGAAAAAATCCAATTTTAGAAGTGATAACAGATTTTGGTTATTTAAGCTCTAGCTCATCTAGTTAACGAGAAAAACGCATTTAAAGTTTTCCATAGTAAACCATGAAAAAATCCAATTTTAGAAGTGATAACAGATTTTGGTTATTTAAGCTCTAGCTCTTCTAGTTAACGAGAAAAACGCATTTAAAGTTTTCCATAGTAAACCATGAAAAAATCCAATTTTAGAAGTGATAACAGATTTTGGTTATTTAAGCTCTAGCTCATCTAGTTAACGAGAAAAACGCATTTAAAGTTTTCCATAGTAAACCATGAAAAAATCCATTTTTAGAAGTGATAACAGATTTTGGTTATTTAAGCTCTAGCTCTTCTAGTTAACGAGAAAAACGCATTTAAAGTTTTTCCATAGTAAACCATGAAAAAATCCAATTTTAGAAGTGATAACAGATTTTGGTTATTTAAGCTCTAGCTCATCTAGTTAACGAGAAAAACGCATTTAAAGTTTTCCATAGTAAACCATGAAAAAATCCAATTTTAGAAGTGATAACAGATTTTGGTTATTTAAGCTCTAGCTCTTCTAGTTAACGAGAAAAACGCATTTAAAGTTTTCCATAGTAAACCATGAAAAAATCCATTTTTAGAAGTGATAACAGATTTTGGTTATTTAAGCTCTAGCTCATCTAGTTAACGAGAAAAACGCATTTAAAGTTTTCCATAGTAAACCATGAAAAAATCCAATTTTAGAAGTGATAACAGATTTTGGTTATTTAAGCTCTAGCTCATCTAGTTAACGAGAAAAACGCATTTAAAGTTTTCCATAGT
Organism: Pollenia amentaria; assembly: GCA_943735925.1. Classification (NCBI taxonomy): domain Eukaryota; kingdom Metazoa; phylum Arthropoda; class Insecta; order Diptera; family Polleniidae; genus Pollenia; species Pollenia amentaria. The sequence continues at coordinate 166,688,370 of OX031007.1, forward strand.
AAACCATGAAAAAATCCATTTTTAGAAGTGATAACAGATTTTGGTTATTTAAGCTCTAGCTCTTCTAGTTAACGAGAAAAACGCATTTAAAGTTTTCCATAGTAAACCATGAAAAAATCCAATTTTAGAAGTGATAACAGATTTTGGTTATTTAAGCTCTAGCTCTTCTAGTTAACGAGAAAAACGCATTTAAAGTTTTCCATAGTAAACCATGAAAAAATCCAATTTTAGAAGTGATAACAGATTTTGGTTATTTAAGCTCTAGCTCTTCTAGTTAACGAGAAAAACGCATTTAAAGTTTTCCATAGTAAACCATGAAAAAATCCAATTTTAGAAGTGATAACAGATTTTGGTTATTTAAGCTCTAGCTCATCTAGTTAACGAGAAAAACGCATTTAAAGTTTTCCATAGTAAACCATGAAAAAATCCATTTTTAGAAGTGATAACAGATTTTGGTTATTTAAGCTCTAGCTCTTCTAGTTAACGAGAAAAACGCATTTAAAGTTTTCCATAGTAAACCATGAAAAAATCCAATTTTAGAAGTGATAACAGATTTTGGTTATTTAAGCTCTAGCTCATCTAGTTAACGAGAAAAACGCATTTAAAGTTTTCCATAGTAAACCATGAAAAAATCCATTTTTAGAAGTGATAACAGATTTTGGTTATTTAAGCTCTAGCTCATCTAGTTAACGAGAAAAACGCATTTAAAGTTTTCCATAGTAAACCATGAAAAAATCCAATTTTAGAAGTGATAACAGATTTTGGTTATTTAAGCTCTAGCTCATCTAGTTAACGAGAAAAACGCATTTAAAGTTTTCCATAGTAAACCATGAAAAAATCCATTTTTAGAAGTGATAACAGATTTTGGTTATTTAAGCTCTAGCTCATCTAGTTAACGAGAAAAACGCATTTAAAGTTTTCCATAGTAAACCATGAAAAAATCCAATTTTAGAAGTGATAACAGATTTTGGTTATTTAAGCTCTAGCTCATCTAGTTAACGAGAAAAACGCATTTAAAGTTTTCCATAGTAAACCATGAAAAAATCCAATTTTAGAAGTGATAACAGATTTTGGTTATTTAAGCTCTAGCTCATCTAGTTAACGA